>CM051028.1:27043328-28243328 GCA_027627225.1 Congeria kusceri
TGGCTGTATATCAACAAACACGGCCTATTAGAAACACCACATTGTTTACGAAACGACATCTCCATGTTTGCCAAAAATGTATTTTTCTCTGTTTTATATGAATCATGTGCGAATTCCCGTCGAAGTCTTCCGTCCGGATCTACAAGTCTTGCTTCACCATGAAGGCAATTATGTCTACAATACATTACTCTGTTTGTAACAAAATATCCCTCCGTTATGTTTATTTCCGTTAGTGGCTTTGACTCTAACCATTTAATGTAGTCACTGAAATCTGCCATGACAGCTGAGTCATTTCTCTTTAATTCTTCTTCTGACATCAGGCACGCCATAATAAATTGCCTTTTGTGAAAGTGTACGTCGTTGATAACTTTTCTGTATAAGTTGTTCGCTTTTCTTCCAATCCTGCACAAATGTTGTAGCGCTCTGTATACTGAGTCGTCTGTGGACATAGTAGTAGTAGTAGTAGTAGTAGTAGTAGTAGTATTACGCTGGCTGTTCGTAGGAGTATTACGCTGGCTATTCGCCTTAAGGAGCATTACGCTGGCTATTCGCCTTTCTTGTTTTGGTAGAGTTCTAATAACGTAGTACCTTAAACAAAGTGATTTTAATACTACAAAACAAACCTGGTAATTAAAATAGTACCCTGTAGTAGTACCAACAACTTTGTCGTTTTGCTACTACAAACCAAAAACTGGTAATAACAAAAGTATTGTATGTGGAGAGTTGTCTGATGGCTATACGCCTGTTGTTTGGTTTTAAAAGTCGCCTATTATTCTCAATTTCGTTTTAATACTTAAAAACAAGATTGTACAAAACGCTTAAGGTTCATAGAAATAATACCCGCGGTTTTCGACTTTATTTGTGTATCTGGAGAGTTGTCTGATGGCTATACGCCTGTTGTTTGGTTTTAAAAGTCGCCTATTATTCTCAATTTCGTTTTAATACTTAAAAACAAGATTGTACAAAACGCTTAAGGTTCATAGAAATAATACCCGCGGTTTTCGACTTTATTTGTGTATCTGGAGAGTTGTCTGATGGCTATACGCCTGTTGTTTGGTTTTAAAAGTCGCCTATTATTCTCAATTTCGTTTTAATACTTAAAAACAAGATTGTACAAAACGCTTAAGGTTCATAGTAATAATACCCGCGGTTTTCGACTTTATTTGTGTATCTGGAGAGTTGTCTGATGGCTATACGCCTGTTCTTTGATTTTAAAAGTCGCCTATTATTCTCAATTTCGTTTTAATACTTAAAAACAAGATTGTACAAAACGCGTAAGGTTCATAGAAATAATACCCGCCGTTTTCGACTTTATTTGTGTATCTGGAGAGTTGGTCGACGGCTATCCGGCCATTGTCTGGTTTTCAAAGTCTCATTTTATATCCGCTGGCTAGCACAACCGATACAGTTGAATACTACAATAACAGTACTAAAAAGTGAAGTGATCGGGCGGGACTCATGAAACTGCCTTATAACAAATCGTTTCTAGGTTTTATTTAAGATATAGCACAACCGATACATGTTAATACTATAAAAACAGAACAAACAAGTGCAGTCATTTGGTTTATGGAGGAGCTTTTTTCTAGTACTTTTTTGTCGAAAAGCCGGACTTTGCTACCAATGTGTATGTCGGACATCAATTCCACTGTCTTTGAGTGTTTGTATTGCACGATTTTGATCAGTCATGTAGAAAACTTGTGTGTATCCGACAATAACGGTATATTTGGTTTTGCTGACGAACTGTTTTAATAGTTCGGCACAACGATGAGAATCCAGTGTACAAGGTATGTAATGGCTGTATATCAACAAACACGGCCTATTAGAAACACCACATTGTTTACGAAACGACATCTCCATGTTTGCCAAAAATGTATTTTTCTCTGTTTTATATGAATCATGTGCGAAATCCCCTCGAAGTCTTCCGTCCGGATCTAAAAGTCTTGCTTCACCATGAAGGCAATTATTTCTACAATACATTACTCTGTTTGTAACAAAATATCCCTCCGTTATGTTTATTTCCGTTAGTGGCTTTGACTCTAACCATTTAATGTAGTCACTGAAATCTGCCATGACAGCTAAGTCATTTCTCTTTAATTCTTCTTCTGACATCAGGCACGCCATAATAAATTGCCTTTTATGAAAGTGTACGTCGTTGATAACTTTTCTGTACTACAGCCACTTTTTTTTATTGCGCTCATTTTTGTGGGGGTTCCGGGCTATAGTATATGCCTTAGAAAAATTCGTTCAGTTGGAAAAGGGGGGGGGGGCGGTGTTTTGAAAAAGACGCCCCGTCGATTTTCTATCGGGAAAATTATTTCGTTTTTCAGCCATTTCAGGATATATTCTGTCTCATTCAGCGTTAAACCGTTCAGTCGCAATGGGGATTTGTTTTGGTAGAATGGAAGAAGGATATGACAGTGAAAATAGCGAAATTCTTGACAATAATCGATGCGCTATCTGCAGATGGTTTCAAACAAATCATGACTACATCGATGAAGATGACTATGTTGATTATTGTAGTGATTATTGTAGTGAGTTCGAAACAAACGAACCGAAAATCGTGAAAAATAAGCTTTACAAATCAAATCAAAAACAAACTGCAAGGCAGCATCAAAAAGCTGTTCAAAAACGTAAGAGAAGACAACTATCGAAACGTTGAACAAAACTACGGAATGCCAAAAGAGACCAAAAGCACACACATTATCATGAAACAAACGATGATAGTGATTGCAGTATTGAAAATGATTCCAACAATCATGATAGAAACACGTGTTTGGATTGCAAATACAATGACATCGATGATATCGTAGAAATTATGTTTCTGGAATCATACGAACGTTTTTTGGATGAAAAGTATGAAGAAGAAACCAACCGTATCTACTTTTCCGACGATGAGTCATTCAAAAGGTACTTGGAAAACAAATATGAAAACCAATATCGCAGAAACAACTATGGTATTGTGGAAGAAGAATCTGACCAAAATGAAACACGTTGTGATTTCTGTGGTAGAACATCTCAAGAATGCTTGTCAATATGCCCACTTGTGATTGCTTTGGTTAGTTGCTAAGCTGAATGGTTGAAACAATTGCCAGAGACTGTTTTGCAAACATGTGGTATTGTTCGCAAATAGATATTACAAAATTGTTGATATATATTGAACTAATCGTGTAACTGTAACAAACATAATTTGCAAACATGGCCTTTCCGTCTAGAGCCTTGTATTTCAAAAACCAAGATGTTAATCAGAGACTAAAAACATTTGATGATTTACAATATGAACCTAGCGACTCGAAGGAAGACATGGCTAGCCAAGGGTTCATTTATGACATTTTGTTCGACTGCATTCGGTGCGTGTTTTGCCATACGCATATCTGGGACATTGCAAAAGGCAGCGTGAAACATAGACATCGACAACTGTGTCTTGTATGTCCTTTCGTATTTGATTTGTGATTTTGAATAGAACTTATCAAAACGTAAATATGCGTCGTTTTTTACTTTTTATGTCATACACCAAGAAACAAAACTGATTTCGCTAACAATACCAGTTTGACTGAGTATCAGACATAGAAATACTATTGGTATGTCCTGTCATTGCGCTCATGCTGTACGTTTCACAAACACGCTCAGTGCCAAGAATTGACTTGACGACCATTTGTGTTTTCTCAACGCCGTGGAAATCTATCACACCAATGATCCAACTGTGGTTGTGCGTCCAACTGTACCGTAAGTCGAATTTGCACAAGCAAGCTTTTGTTTGTAATACGTTCATTGTATATTTCTTGCGATCAGTGATCAGAAACGACCACACCGAAAAAGTATTTCTCGTGTTACAGCTGTTCATGAGGGCTTGTTGAATCTTGATTTTTCCAATATCAGTTTTTCTTACAGTTTCCTCAACAATTTCGTCAAATAGTCTCATGATCGTTTTCGTTGGTTCTAATGCAGCCTTGCGAGTAGCATACACATGGACCTCATACAAAACATCCTCATCTTGTATTGGGTTTGACAACAAACTACTTCCCATGTCGATAATTTGCAGAAGAATGTTGCAAACAGTGAATGATAAAAACTATATATGGAGTTTTTTCTACTTGTGACAAAACATTTTATGTTCATTATGCATGCTTGTGAGTACTTTTGTGCGCTTTCACTCGTTCTTGTGGTGCAAACAAATGCGTTAGGCGATATTAATCCGAACTTTTATGATTCGCAATGTTTTACGCCATTAAATGAAAAGTCGATCGATGTTACCAATGGTTCGTTTTACATTTTGATTAACGTAACATACGATTATATTTCACTGTACGATGATATCAAACACAATTTACACTTTTTCAATCGATGGATTAGTAACACAGAGCTGGGTTTCGAGGCTCACGAGTTAGAAGCGAGATGCAAATCGATTGGCTTACCTAGATGTCCAAACAAGAGAGAAGCTTATTCGAAACCAGAATACCATGTGATTAACGGTTTTAGGTCGAACGGAATGTTCTTTGTATACGAATTACCCAGTCTTGCTGTAAAAATGGCAATTGAACCGAAAACGTACTCAATGAGCCAATTTGTAGAATCAGTGTATACCGAAATTTCGGCACACGCGTGGATACCATTGTTAACGTATAACTTTTCATTGACCTATAATGGGAGTAAGGTTTGTGCGAATGGTGTGTTGGGTCAGGCTAACATCCGATTTAACGGAAAATTGTGTTCATCGTTAGGTACTTGGTGCGATAAAGATATAAGTGGACAATGGGTCTTGGGATTAAATGAAGCGGTTACGGTCATAAAAAAAGCATACCTTACGCAAAGAGTGAATGATTTGGCACTCTATAATTACGTAAAAACTGTCAACCTCGAAAAAAAAACTTACGAATACTCGGGTTTACGAGAAAACATTCAACAAGTGAATCGCGAAATCGCAGACATAAGAAACGTGTTACAAAATCTGGAAAGCGATGACTATTCCGACGATGAGTATTACGATGATGATTTAGAGAACAAGAAGGCAGATGAAGATGTTCCTGTTTTCGAACACCCATGGGCCCGTAAAAGGAAAACAAAGGATGATTTAGAGAAAAAGAAGGCAGATGAAACTGTTCCTGTTTTGGAGCACCCATCGGGGGATCTCACGGCCCGCAAAAGGAAAACAAACTTTACCGTTATAGCGATTCAGAAAAATATTGACCAACGATTGAACGCTATCAACGACACAATCATAAAGCATAAAGCTGTTTCAAACAAGAACACAGTTGCTGAAACATCGACTTATGGTCTGCAAAACTGCTACTGTCTCACATGCAATCAATCTACTACTGTCGGTAAAATGCACAACGGTCTGTGTTATTTCATCAACTTAGATCCAACGTTCAAGGTTCTAACAGCGAAACACACTTCGCCTTTCAAAGAATACGAACCGTTGATTATCGACGAACAGTCAGATTCGCTCAGCGCGTTACATAAACAAGTGAGTAACGAAATTATTCTGTCCCAAAAGGCCTCATCATATCAACTCATCGTGTACAGCACCAGAGATGGCAATTCCGTGGAAGCAAAATGTAAATCGTTGTTCAATAGAAAATACCAGGTAAGCGAATGCGATAGAAAGGCACACGCTGTACTTATAGCGAAAGAAGACCATTTCAAACAAGTTCAGCCGCTACCATGGCCCGAGTTTACATATTGTCATGTTGGTGCTGTTAAAGCGAGCAGCGGCAAATGTTTTCGAATAGATGCCAACTGTTCGATTGCAAATATTGCTAGCGTTAGCGACGTAGATGACGATGTGGTTTCGTATTTAGTGAGCATTACTCAAAGCACTGCGCAAAATATGACTGAGGCCAAATTTCAGATCAAAAACATAGATGATGGCCTTCCAACAAGCGATCACTTTGTTGTATATTCAAGCAATGAAGCGACAGATCGCGGACAGGAATGCACTTACGTTGATATGAGAACTAAGACTATTGCAGTGGAAAAGTGCAAAAATCGTCCTATGCTTTGCGAGGTTATATTTGCCAAAACGACTACAGATATCAAACCGGGACTGAGAAAGCTAACATTTTGGGAAACCGTAGCTGTAAGCGTTGGTGGTTTTATTTTGCTTGTTGTGGCTGCAGTTGCCTTCATACTCGCCTTGCATAGCATAGCCCGAAAGAACGAAAATGTTATAAACGTTCGAAACTATATACCTTGATGTTTGTTTCTATTTTGTCACATCTCACAATGACTTCTTATCAAGATATGCACACTTTGGAAGTGATATGCAGCAACGCCGACACGATGGAATTTGCGGTACAAATACGCAAAGATGTTAGCGTTTCGATAAATGAGCACGAATTGCTCGAAAGTGTCTTCGAAACAATGTTTGACGATGTGGAAGACAAGAACATTTTCGAGTTTGATTTGACGGTGGAATTTTCTTTCGCGAATGGTTCACAAACTTTACAGCTCAAGCATGTCGATATGTTAACGTGTTCGTGGTTTGACATTTTGTTTGCAATGGAAGAACAGGGAATTGTTTTCAGCTTTTGCCAGCTGACCTTCGTGTCTGGTTGTTAACAATCCTATAAACGTTATTTCAAATAAACTGTTATCACCCTTATACTTCGTTTTTGTTGTTATGGAATACAAGGTTCAACCATTGCAACAGCGTGCGCTGCACTTTATGTTCTCAGCTAAAGAGTGGCAATAGTTTTCAGTTCAATTGCGGGTTTGTGTACATGGTGGAAGACGGGGAGAATCTATCTTGTAAGTCGAAAGACGTTATATATGTTTTGAAGTGCAACACTTGTAGTGGCGAGTACATTGGGGAAACTGTAAACCTGAGACGACGCATTCATACGCACAACTCTCACATTCGCACAATACTTCAGCACGGAGTAAGAAGCAATATGGTTTCTGAGGTTGAGCCTGGTGTCTTCATGTCACCAGAAAGTGAGAACACAGCATCTCATCAAGGGTATCAAGAAAACAAAAAATCTGCGTGATGATGTAGTGAAAACTGTAAGCGCTAACGTCTTCAATATGATTCCCATCGATGTGCTCAACGACATACTCGAAAGCAGTTCGGGGGAAGATAAAGACATTTTTGCTTTAATCGAAAGAATAAAATCTACCAAGGTTCAGGAGAAGCGTAACTGTGCTGACATCGATGTCTCAGATACAGAAATGTCGGATACGCTGAACGATGATGAACAGCAAATCATGAACGCTCTGGCTGCCAAACGAAAACGTAAAACTGGGGTGAAGAAAGCTGTCAAGAAACACAAAAAATAAACACCTATGCTCAGTGATTTGGAAATGAGCGACGAGGACCAATGACTACGTTTTTGCAATATTGTATGATAGATGCTTGTTCTGTATGGAGTTTTTTGGTATATGTGGTAGAAATAAATTGTATACTTGAACTGTACTCTATTTGTTGCGTTATCAATGGATATCGAAGAGATTTTGATTGACGAAGACGAACAGTTAGCTCAAAACACATACTTGTTTTCACCCATGTATTCTCGCCAACACAAAGAATGTTCACTATGCATTTATCAGTACATAACAGAATACGAAGAGCAAATACGCACTTTTGAAAACAAACTTGCAAACGTCAACTCTAAACTCGGTTGTGGTATTCAAACTTGTGTTACAATGGTCCTTAATGAGTTCAAAGACGACGAACGCATGTCGCTGTTTAGGACATTGACACCGAGCGAGATTACAAGTCATTTCGATTCTGTGTTTGGGGATCCATTGTGTGGTTACAACAGATTGAAAGCTTACAATTTCTTTTCTCTATTTGACGAAAGTACAGTTAACAATTCTGCATACATCAGCTTCATATATGATACGTATAAGCATTCGAGAACACCTCGCTTTGTCCTTACTCGCTTTTAGGCGTATACGTTTTCTTGGTCATGATAAATACTATCGGTGGTGATGTCCAATTGAAAAAGAAGCACGACTTTTTGTGGATGTTCCACTGTCTCTGTAATCATAAGATACGATTTGGCAAATTGCGTTAAGGCAAAAATTTATATAAAAGGCTCGTTTTGGGAAAAAATGTCAAACCAATCGCATAAACCATGTCCACTGTAAACGTTAAAGATATTCATCGTGGCACTGACACCGAAGCTTCGAATCGCTTGTTCACCAAATTCAAGTATGATGTTGGCATTCAAATCACTTCGAAGCTTATTAACTCGCTTAAACAAAGCAAGGACAGGGTTGTGTTCTATGTGTCAAAGATCAAAGGTCTTATCCAGCAGCACTAGTTAAAATGTTCACAAACGTTAAAACAAACCATGTCAAGATTACCAACTACAGTGTTCAAGAACTGATGAACGTTTTCGAAATTCTCATGAACCTAGCTGATTATCAATGTAACGGTCTCACACAGGACTACACGGACTGGCAGTCAATCGCTAGTCTAGTTAATATGATTGAACTCGCCGAGTACCTTGGCATGACAGAAGTGGCTATGTTTCTTAAACGTATACCACAACTGCTTCCGTTTCACAACAAAACGCGTATGATAACGAACTGCTTAAAAGAGAAAACGAGTCAAAAGAGAATCTACAACCTCAGTCCATCAACGAACCTAGCGAAAACGATGGTAAACGTGCAAGATCTAGGAAACGAAGCTTTACAAAGGTGTTCAGTAGAAGTCTGAGCCGTAAGCGCAGAGATGAAAATGTTATGTCATGATTGTTGTATGTTATTGAATGTTCGAATAAACTTGATCAAACTGTAAATTACTGTGTTTGTTTTTCACTAGGTTACGATACAAAAACCCAACACATCAATACATTTTCATATATGTTTTATTGCTACAAACAGGTTATTGATCTACAATATCTGTTATGTCAATGTCAAATTTTACTGGTGGGCGATAGCAGAAGCCATCCTCTCGAAATGCTACAATGATTTCTTCTACCGCTTCCTTGCACTCGTTCCGTACCTGTCTCGTTGATAACCACCAGTGAAGTTCTTGCAGATAGAATAACGATATGAATACCGTGATGATCATGACTTCTTCTTCTTCTTATTGTCAACAGGACGTTTTAAACGGTCCCAAATTGGATCTGGTTTTCTTTCTTCGAGTATCGATTTGGTTAGTAATATGACGAGAAAGAGATTCACAAACATGTCCAAACGTTTGAGTGGTCAGCGCAGATATGAGTGAGTGAAGCTGAACACGAAGCTTATATACGCCAGTTTTATAACTAAAGCAATATAGTTAGTTTTCTGTTATAGCCAACTAGAAAGTGAAAAACTCATTTGGTTTGTTTTGTCTTTTTATTCAACTATGCATACAATAATCAACAAGTGAATTCCAATGACCAGGTTGTTTTGCAACCCAATCAGAAAACCTATACATTTGAAACATATCTTGAACCTTCACCAAATGATAGTAGCTTTCTGCATTGTATTTCGATAGTTCGCGTACAATTGCAGATAACATGACAAACACAGTCAAAAATGCATTCCATCTCAAACCATATTTCAGTTTTTGCATCAGCAATTCAGAAAAATACTCGACATCAAACATAGCCATCTCTAACTCATATCTTGTAAGCACATGCTGTATTACAGTTCTGTCTACATGCATTGTCACACATTCAACAATGTCACAAAGTGTTTCATTCGTATCATCAAACTGCCTTTCTTGCAAGTAGTTGGCTACCATCGCAGCTATAAATTCGCAGCTGAACATTGTTCGCATAATGTACAAACTAACTGAAAACAGGTATGATGTTGAATATTATACTAACTTAAGCGCTCTCTGGTGGAACAGGGTTTTGTACACGACGATTATGAAGTCCTTGTAGAGCAAACACAATAACTATAACAATAACCAAAGAAACAATCACACACGCAAACGCAGCAAACACTAGCCAAACGCTGTTGGGTCGAGATTCATCCAAACTAGGTACACTGGGCTGCTTCTTATCGGGTTGTTCAATGATTTGACAGAGGGTTTGTTTTGTTGTACAATTCTGGTAGGATATCGCTTTTACAGCCACATCGATGTACAAGCAACTTCTATTCTCGTTAAATGACACTCGCGAAAACACCAAGGCGTAGTTGTTCAAGTGAAGCGTTTCGTTTAGATCGCCAATTTTGAACATCAAGTCTCTAGACAACACATCGACTGAAGTGTCTTGGGTTCTACTGATAAGATAGTCAAATGCGTTAATAAAATCGGCTTCTGTTTCTAGCGTCGCTGGAGAACATTGGTCGTCTTCTTCGACAACGAAACATGTTTTAGGCGATGTTATAGATGCAGCTGCGTTCTTATGAAATGCACATTCCCTGTACGAAGGTGTTTCAAATGGTGGTAGTGTAGCAAACTCTCCTTCAGTAGCTTTTAAAAACGCTGCAATAGTTGATTCGCATGAAATGAGCATATATTTTCGTTTGAACAAATGAACGCATTTAGCTTCATTTTGATCAAAGAACAGAGCTGTTTTGATAGAACGTTCATTGCTGACTTGATTGAAAATTGTTTGTAAATGAGCGTCTCCGTCTCCAAAAATGACCAAATCGTACTCGTTATAGTCAGTGCTGTTGTCGCTTTCACCAACCTTTACTGGCGATGAATATGTTTTACTGACTACAAATTGCTGTTCCGTACTGAGAAAGTAGCAAGCGCCATCGTATATTTTACCAATGGTTTTACTTGGGTCGCAGTTATTACAGTAACAATTTTGTAGACCGTACGAAGAAACCATTTGAACCCTTGAGTCAGCGCTAGCAACTATGAACAGACATACAATGATAAACAACCGCATGCTTGCCATGAAAAGAATCCAGATACACTCATGTTTATATGTCTCTAATAGTAATTTTCGTTACGTCGCTCTTTGATCACTTTTGTCACAAATGCTACCAAACCTAGTACTATCGCAAAAAATGCGAGTATGCCAAACACAGCTTCTATAACAACAACGACCGAGACTTTTTCATCATCCTCAGCATTGACATTTGTGCTATTAGATCCATGTGTAGAGTTAGTTTCGAGAGTAGTGTCATTTATTGCATTGTTTGCCAATGTTGTGTTATCAAGGTCATGTGGCGAAACGTTTTCATCGTTTGCTAATGTTGTGCTCTCAGGGTCATTTGGCGAAATGTGATCGCTGTCATTAGTATGCGTACCATCGGCACTGCGCTTTTTGAGGTGGATCAAAACCTCATCTGGTACTATTAATCGCATATGCTGAGTAGTGTTTAGCTTCATGCATATGTTTTCAGTAAGATATAGGAACAGTTTGCCTTTGGTGCGAAAACAAAAACGATTCCTATAATTTTGAATAGTCAAATAATTGTCACTCACGCCCAGTGACTTTGTTGTCACCATTCTAATTGCCTCAAGAAGATCATATTGAGTACGATACGTTTTCTCGGGAATATTTGCAATTTTGTTGATTTTGCCTAACGTGTCATCGTAAGATACAATGGTAAATGCGCCATTGGATATACCAAGGTCGCGTTCTGGCGACTTGTCAAAGCAGTTATCATTACAGCTACACAGAGAAACAAACAAAGCTAGTAGTGTGAAACGCAACATTACTGGTTTTTATTCAGCAAAACACATTGTGTACGTATATAACAAATTTCATTGCAAAACTATCTACAATGCAATAGTGTCAGGAATGTACAAAATAAGACCGTTGGTCAACAACTCCTTCTGTACACAAAATGTTCGAAAGTGAGGTGGAACGTGAATGTTGGGTATGCACGTACGAACCGCTTGAGAGAGTAAGTCTTCTTGTCCATCGTTTGCCGACTCTGTTATAAAGTACACTTTACACGGGTTTTCTGGTAAGACGTCGCTTGTTTGATCCTCCTGTACTGGTTCTGGGCTGGTCGTTTCAACAATTTCTTCTTTCACGACTCGCAGATCGGGCATGCTGATAATCTCTTTCTGCTCTGGAAACAAGTCCGAAACTGCCTTCTGAACATGACCAAGTATTTCTGTCCACTGTTTGTCTTCTGTCTGACCAAGCATCTTTATTGACAGACGAGATTGATCTTTTGAGTTTTCGGCAAATTTGCGCTTGCGATTAGGAATGGCATTGCCGAGTCTTCCTTTTTCACAGTCGATGAGCTCAGTTTTCACTTCCAGACTGTTAATGTGCTGTCTGTACAGAGGATGCATTGTGAACAAAAACTCTAACGCTTGACACAAGTTCGAATTCGGATATCCATATTTTGGTTTCATTGCAGCAAACCCCAGCTCCTGCTCTGCCAGTTCGATGCTCGGTCTCAACGCTTCATATATTCCACCACAGCTTTTCACAATCTAGAGACCGATGGTGAGCTCTTTCTGAGTGCTGATCAGCTTAAAATGTGTACTCGGCAGTACTCCTTTTCTCACCAATATTTCTATAAGGTCGCTTTCTGAACAACCTAGCAATGTCATGACTGCTCGAAAGTAGCTGTTCAGTTTCAATCGTATCTGCGTTCTTTCTAGAGACAGGCTAGTAGACTTCACGGTGTAACATTTGCTTTATTCTTCGATACCGTGCAACTCAAGCACTGGTATAATGCATATCGGCAGTTTGTAGTTGTCGGTTGGAGACGACTGCATGTATCTGCCCTTCTTAATGCGATCATGTAGAGTTGTGAATTGTTCAGGTATCAGCGTTTTCAATATTTTGAAGTTGAACATGTCATTCTCGTCGTCTGGTGAAAACATCAGATCGACATATCGTTCAAACGCAGCCAGCGTTGGTTCATCGAGAAACACATGGTCTAGCGTTGGCTTGTAGTTCAAGTAGTCGTATGGACTGTTCGTTATAGCAATGAAACGCAGTCCCTCTGCATCAGCGAAAGGACATGTCACGCTAAACATGTACTTCTTCTGGTGACCGCTGGCATTGAAGTTTCTTTTCTCACGAATGAATTCCTCGCATAGTGTTCTGAGATAAATGTTGTCGCTTCGGTTGTCAGATCGCAAATGAGACAAAGTCTGTTGGTCGCACCGCTATTTATACCAGTCGTCGCATTATTAAGATTGCCTTATATGCCAACATACTGTTGACTGTCTAGTACAGAGATGGCTCGATGCAGAGACAGCAAGAGCGAATGTGAACTGCATTCACTCATTAACAATAAACATTTACCAAACAAGCCCGAGTTGTTAGCTGCCTATCTGAATAGAAATTATGACTTTAGCGCCTCATGCTATATCGCTATGAAAGACACGACTGTTTTGCCGATAGATTTCACACAACATGACATTGAACAGGTTTTCATTCACTGCTCGAGATCCGAGTACATTCAGTATGTCAAACTAAGGTTTACAAACTCAAAAAGCGATGGTGTTGACTTTCTACTATGCGAGCAAACTAATTACGAAGACATTTTTGGTAACGAGGTACACCAGTGCCATATTTACTTTTCCAATGCATGCACCAAAGATATGGCAGCTACAAGCTACCACTTGATATACGCTTTTGCGTTAACCGGAGTACTGAAATTCTCAAAGCATACAGTAGAAAAACTAGCATCGTGTTTGGTAAAACGATATGGTCAAACGCTAGTACCCAAGTGTGTTACTGAGTTTTGGAACAAAAAACTTGAATACTTTCGAATGAAATGCATTCGCGACAAAACAGACCTTCTCTCACAACAAGATGACTCAATCACGCTTCGGAGAGAAATTGAGCTCTTGGAGCAATCAAAGTACAAATTCGTGAGTGTAGAATACCACTCTGTCAGCAAAACTGTCAAGATTCTGTTTACCTACTCATGTGACAATAGCTTCGGTTTACTGTCTCTCACCCAGCGACTGGGTATAAAAAGGGCTGAGTGACTGTCATGTCATGTCATTTGCAATCTGACAACCGAAGCAACAACATGTCTAACTACAGCTCTAGCTCATTCAAAGTGCCAGTTACAGAGGACTGGGACGCTGAAATCGCACAGACGCAGACTCAGCAAAGTAAGTGTTATGCATTTAGTGGCGCTTATTTCACAGGTTGTTGTAGCATTTGACTGTTATTTACCATGATATTGATTTGTTGAAATAACATTGATTTGCGTTTTGTGTTTCAGAACAAACAAGCATCAAGTCGGTTTCCACACCATCTGAGGACTGGGACGCTGAAATCGCTGTGGCGAAGAGGCCAACTTTCAACATCAGCCTGCCGAAATGTACACAGAGGCAGCTTAACAGACTGCACAGATGTTGGACGTGTCGATGTGTGCCAGTCAATTGCACATGTAGAAAACGCTAAATAAATCTGTTGAACTGTTAACAGTTTTTTGTTGTGTATGATGGCAAAAAAATGTTATATAGGTTGTAAAATGAAAAATCATGTGGTGCGCACCACAAAAACACAATGCTAGCAGTCGAACTAAAAGATCTGAGCTTTTTTCGCCACATGCTACACTTAAATCTTGAACAGTGGAATAGCGCTGTTGACATGTATCTGAAAGACATATACCCCGACATTGAGTTTTCATTTTCGCAAAGAGATCAATGCTGGAAGAAAACAAATTCAGACGTGGTGTACTATGTTGATGCTGAACTAATTTTGACAAGCCCGAAATATGGTTTCTGCTGGACAGACCAAAATCAGATTAGGCGAATTCATACGGTTAACAGCGTTTTGTTGCAATCGAAAGCAGAGAGGGCAAAACATGTATCGTTTGGTCAAGAGCATTTTTGACAGAAAAATGTATTAGATGGCTAAAATGATAGCTTGTTTGTTAAACAAATATTTCTCAAAACATGGATGAAACTGACGCTATGTGCACATTTCAGTCACACAGATACATGGAAACCTATATAGAGAGACTTAAAACATTTGAGTACTGGTCTCCACAAATCATTCCGAACAAATATCAACTTGCTTCGTGTGGTCTGTATTACTTGGGTCAACACGATCGCTGCAAATGTTTTCGATGCGGTGTTGAGCTATACAAATGGAAATCATCCGACGACCCATGGCTAGAGCACCACAAGCACTCGCCAAACTGCCAGTTTTTGCGTATGGTGGGACCAGGGACAAGATTGTTACTGAACAGATGAGTTGTATAATCTGTACGATTGTACGTGTTTCAATAACAACGTTTGAAAAGAAATTTCGATTGTGTTCGGTTATTCAGCTATATTTTACTCGGTTCCCTATTATACGATAAGCAAAACTATGAATGTGTGCACTAACTGTTAGCTAACGAAAATGTTATAGACCGACACTACAATTCTAAATAAATACGAACAACACATAAGTGTAAGGTTTTAAACGGATTTATTTCGATACCAGCATGTTTTCAAAAATCTGGTTATAGCTACAGTTCATTGTCAATCAAATTCATTGTCATTTCACATGCTACAACTGCATATGTCTTGCACCACGGTGTAACGTATAGCCTTGAATTTCCCCACACCATCGGCATCGGTCTTCTATCTTCGTACACTTCACACAGAACAGTCCTTTACATTTGCGACAGAAATTCACTGCGCCTGAGATGTCTTGGCATATTTCACACTGCAAAATCAATGTAGTGTCAACTACTGTTGGTAGAATTGTCCGCATGGTTTCCAACCATCTGTGGCAGGCGACTCTGTCGTTTCCATTTGTGCATGTATTTTGGTTCTGTCTCTGCAACCATGCACGAAAACTGCCACTTTCTTCAACCTTTGCCATCCATTGTTTGCATGCGTTTTTGTCAGTCATGTTGATTGTGTTATTTCGATTAGCGAAATGAATCAAGCATACACAAACTTGCCCTTTTATAGGCGAGCTTCAGCTAGACTACGTACTCAACTTGTTAGCTCACCACATCTGTATACAGTATACTATGGCAATGAAACCCTACAATTCAACATTTCTACTCATATTAGACTTGATTTAACTGTAACTCACACTCACATAACCCAAAAATCAAACCAACAACAAATCAACCATTTCAATGCGATTCGTGTTTTCTGCGCAGTAAACGACTAGTCCTGGTGTAACACGGGTAACTGTTCTAACCGCATTTTGCACTTACGTTGTTTATGTTGATCGAAATGGAGGAATTAGGGACGATACGGACCATGGACTATACGGACCAGACTGTACGGCCCAGATTTGCGGACCATACGGCCCAGATATGCGGACCATACGGACCATGTCTGAAATAATATTCATTTCGTGTTCCTTCAATATTGTATTAATAAATTTAATAAAATATTAAAGTTTCTGTAATTACACGGCATACATTTACGTTATTGCGTCGTTTAATGACAACATACTTGTTTAAATTTGAACATTTGAACATTTGCCGACCATACGGACCATGTCTTAATCAATAAGTATTTCATGTTCATTCCAGAGTGTAATTTGAGGCACATATATATAAAACACGTCTAAACAAATACATATCTATGTACAACAAATATCAATAGAAAAAAACATTTATAACAATTTCAAGAGATGTGAGCAAACGAACCAAACAGACATATACACAATGTACCTTTACACTCAACCGTTCACACAGGTCCATACAATCTACAACACTCATTCAGCAACTCACTCGTACATATTTCTCTCTTCCCGTAGCGGTCCCAAGCCGCCCACAAACGCCCTTGGACGGCACGGGTGATAAGTAGGTAGAAGGACAGATTCCCCTTTTTCGCCCTGCGGTTAAGGCGGTTATGCCATCCCTCAACGTCGTTGTTAGTTCGCACTGATCGCCCGTATACCGACCAGTTTTCGACTGTCCATATGCTGTTGCTCATCCAAGTTTGATCAACATAAGCGAAGAAGGGGGCTAATTGGTCGCTTTGACCTTTTTCCCTGATATTTGCAAACGCGGGACGGATGTCGGCTGGTGGCAGAAGAGGGAGCGCGAAGGTCTTCCGCAGCATCTTGTATACTCTATCCCTACTCTCGTAGGCTGTCCTGAGACCAAGTTCTTGGCACTTTCGCCACAATGCTTGGCCGAAGTGGAACGCACAGCCCTTGATTTCAGGATCCGTGTAGACCTTTCGAATAGCCTGCCAGAGACCGGCCTCAAAGTCGACCACGAACGTTGTCACTTTGGTTTCGCTTAGAAGCGAGTTCACTTTCTGCAACACCTGAAATGATAATAATAACAATAATAATTACAATAAACCATACTGATAATAGCATTATTTATAAAATGTGATTAAATATATATATAATATAAGGTGATAAATTATCTGTAAACTATACTGTTTAGATACCTGTTTGTAATCTCTTCGTTTCCTCCCAGTCATGAGGACGAAGCACAGTGGTGTACAGCAGTAGTGTTTTGTTACAGGGTTATTTTGACTCGTATTCGCTACAGAATTGCGATTTTTGTGCAGATTTCGGTGTGTTTTAATTGAGGGTACATTTATCTATATGGAAAGTGCTAAAGATTTGTGTTTTTTCTTGCGTTTGGTGAAAAATCAACTTGTCGTTGTCCAGCCTGTGTGAGTCATCCGAAATACAAATAAATGGAACAGTTTGTCTCTGTCAAAATGCAGTTTGGTTTTTTTTTGTTGAATTGTGTGTGCATATATTGAAGGTATCCTGTGGATTTCATAGTGTACTATTCTGTAAGTACTACATTCATGGCTTGTAAAGTTTATTGACAGATAAATCAGTTTTTTCAAAACAACAACAAAAGTTCAGCAGGATGAAATATCTTGTGTTTTGTTTTCTAGACCAAAATTGAAATCATGAAATCACAGTTTGTTTTTTGATTCAGGTGGTTACTACTGCATTTGTTTTGTGGTGCAGAGCTTGGTTTACAATTTAGGATCAGTAGCAATGATTTCTGATGTACTCAAGACATATTTAGACTGAAATAACATGTGTACTTCAAAATCTGCCAGGAAAAATGAATTGTATAATGCATGAAAACTTGATAACTACTGGAAATAGTTTGCAATCAGCTTAACAATGTGGAACCATAAGTCGATTCTTATTCTGATGCTAATCTCTGCTCACACAAACCATTTCAATCTAACAGTATTGCATTTTCTGTCCAAAACCTGTGAAATACTTGTGTGATACTTGACATGTTGTCTATTTAGTTCAATTTTACCATATGATACAAATTTCCAAATATCGCAGTTAATCACGCTAACATATTTGCTGTCTGAAAATGGAGAAAAAGGTTATATGCACACAAAACTACAAATTCTTCGTCTTTTACCAGCATGAAAATGTCTGGTCACACATGTTTTTCATTTATTGTGAACTGATTTGTGTTTTTGCCAGCTAACACCCTTTGTAAGTCTGTCCCGAGTCAGTATTTCTGATCATTCCCCATAGTAGGTATATTTTAGATTTTACAAGTAAAGCCTACATAACATTTTCAGTGTAAAGTGAATGAAAAAAAAGTATATATACAGAAAAATGGAAATTTTTGCTTTTCTTGCAGGCATTTTCATGTCTGTGATCAAAATCATCTTATGTGCAGTGCAGGTTCACTCGAAAGTGTAGATCAAGTCATCTTAAGTTATCATAGTAGGAATTTGAGAAACACTGTAAGAATCTAAACCGCACAACTGTACATTCTCATTCGGATCAGTTTTTCTGATCATTCCCCATTATGGCATAGTATTGATATTCACAAATTCTTCAAGCAAGCACGCATAACATTTTCAGTTTCAAATGAATGAAAAAAAGGTATTTACATAGAAAAATGGAAATTTTGGATTTTCTTGCAGGCATTTTCATGTCTGTGACCAAAATCATTTTATGTACCATGCAGATTGACTTAGCAGTGTGGATCAATTCATGTTATCATAGTATGAGTAGTGAAACACTGTAAGAATCAAAACCGCACAACTGTACATCCTCAGTCAGGTCATTTTTTCTGATCAGTGCCTATAGTATAGCTATTTACAAATTCTCAAGTAAAGCCGACATAACATTTTCAGTGGAAAGTGATTCAAAAAATAGTATATAAACAGAAAAATGGAAATTTTGGCTATTTTGCAGGCATTTTCATGTCTGTATTCCAAAATCATTTCATGATAACAATGCATATTGACTCTACATGGTTGATCAAATCAAAAGTCAGAGTGGTTTAACGTTAAACGCTTTCTCATGTACAAGTGAGAAGGAGATCTGGGTGCAATCCCCAGTTCTGGCTGATAATGTGAAACCAAGAATGAGTCAAAAAAGCATTTTATGATATCTGTAAGCAATACAAATCTTGTCTCGGGTAAAAATTTCTGAATTGCTTGACAAGGCATATACTAGAACTTGAATGGCGTTACAATCAGGTTTGAATGTTCAGATACAACATAGCCATGATAAAATGGATTTGAGCTTTTTGGCCGGTTTGAGAATTGAGAATGTCTGGTCACAAAAAATGATTTCACTGGTCACAAGGAATGATTTCTACATATGATTGTATTAGCTGACATAAACATGTTAAGGTCTGTCCCAATTCAGAATTTCTGATATGTACCATATTGTCATGATATTTGTCAACTTGACAATGTGAATGTTGAACAAAATACAGTAAATGACTTTGTTTGACAGGCACAAAATGTAACTGCACACTAAATTCTGTTGTTTTGTGGAGTTCACAGTGTGGATAAATTCATTTTGCATGAATAGTAGAATGTAAATCATTTCCTACACCTGAGTACTGTACAAGCATGCATTTGTGAAATCAGTTTTTAAACATACACTTTTACAACTGTAAGCTCGGAATTTCTGAATTGTGAAAATAAACCCATAATGTGGATATTTAAGAATTGTCATGTGAGCCGGTATGTCATGTTTAGTTGGAAACAAGTGATAAAATGTATTTACTGTCAATTTTGCAAATTTTGTCTCAGCTTTGAAAATATTTTACTATGAAAATCACAAAAAAACACTGTGTGCATGATATTACCACAAGACTTTCTTGTTTCAGGTGAATATGAAAATTGAAGTACATATCTGGCATCACCTGAAAATATGCATTTACAGTGAAACATTGAAGTGGATCCCATGTCAAAATTGTTTAACCTTGAATCATAAACCATCTCCACAGCTCAAAGCCTGTGTTGGTCTGGCTATTTGATGAGCACCTATAGTTATATGATATGAAATTTGAAATGCAAATCCTGCATAACAGTTCTGGTGCTATTTGTGAGAAAATGGTACATACATATCATTTTGGAAATTCTGCTTTATTGCAGGCATGTAAATGTCTCGCCATATTTTGTTCACTTCATATGCACACGCTGTCAGTAAATTACCACAACCTGAGTTTAGATTTGGCTTTTCAAAGAGTGTCTATAGTAGTAATATATGAGATTTCAAGTACCAAGCATACATAACATTTTGGGCTGCAATTGTCAGAAAAAAAGTATTAAAGGCCCATTTTGGAAATTTTGCTACTTTGCAGCATGAAAATGTCTGTCCACTATTATGATCATTCAAGTCCATCTGATATATGAATATGACTGTACAGCATTGATCGGTTCACAATATCAAGGTAGTAGAATGTATAACGCTTTCACTAGTCATGTACTGGTAGAAAGAGATCTGGGTTCAAGTCCCAGCTTTGACGTGAATATGAGAAATCGCTGTACGAGTCAAATTCAGCTCTATTGCTGTTACAACTGGTACTGTTTTTCGCTAGCTCAGCAGTTTTATGTACTCTTGATGTAAAATATCAGTTAAGAAATGTATCTTGTACTAAGCATTTGGTATAGTAGCAAATACTGTTACTCTAAAAAGAATATTTGTTACCAAGCTAGTGTAATATATGTTCATACCACATATATCTCTTTTTACTGGTATTGTAATGTTCATTCAATAAAAAGATAAAGGCAGTTGTAAGGTTTTGTTCGTTTTATTGAAACATAGTTAACCAATTATCCCATAACCTGGTCCAAAATTACAAGTCGTTTGCCCATCATATTGTATGTTACACTTCATACAAAACATTCTTCCAGAATTGTTAGCATACACTAACTCCCAGTATTTGGGAATGCAGTTCAAACAGCAAAACCCGTGTCCGCATTTTTTGCTAATCACTCTAGGCGGGTTGTTTTCATTTTGACAAATTCTACAGGAGTCAATATCACAGTTCTGCATGTCGCTTTGCATACCGGCAATAGTTTGTGTCATCGATGTAGCAAGATTTGACAAATTCGACTTTGTTTTCGGTTTCTCCCAGCTTTTTTCATCTGATTGTACTACCTGTAATGCCTTTTTCAGATTATATATACTTGTCTGGCATTTAGTGACAAACGATTTGATTTCATCTTGGCGCCTAATGTAGTCTTCAACAGAGTCGCACTTCTTAGCTGCGTTTGAATTGGAGTCTCTTTTCACATTTCGCGAGCCTTTAGGTTTCTTAGTACTGGTCTCAGAATTGGCACCCGCTTTGCGTTTGTGCGACTTCGTTGTACTACTACTGGTAGAGTCATTGCTACTGTGCTGCACAATTTGCTCCAAGAAATTTGCTGCCTGCTCATCTTCTAGCATGTTGTGTTCGATCAACCCCTGTTCGTCGTCTTGCACATTACTTAGAACGTTATATAGCTTAGTGCATTGTTCATCAAGCTTACTGGCCGTGTAATGAAAATTGTTATCGTCATTGAAACTAAAACCTACATCAGTAAGCTGTTTTGAGACCATGTTGCTACTATGACTCAATTGAGAATGTCTAATTGTCATGCAAAAACAATGTTTTATAGACACGAAGTTAAGTTAAGCACCTCTGAAGCGGACCTCTTGGAAGACTTGCTGCGCCTCTGAAGTGGACCTTTTGGAAGACTTGCTGCGCCTCTGAAGTGGACCTTTTGGAAGACTTGCTGCACTTCGCGTTGTTATGTTTTGTCACAGCACCACAAGAGATGTTGATCGTTCATAGGTTTATTGTCGACTGACTCAATCAACATTGTTCCGATGCCGCCTGGCGCACAGCATTGCGCGCAAAGTTGTTAACGAAATTGTGAAAACGTTTATAACTAAGATGTCAAACATGTATACCACGTTTGTGTACAATTACTTGATGCTTGAAAAGCAAATATCGTTACTTCTTCATACTAGCGACATCAATAAGTTTTCAAGTTCGACTACCAATTGTGTGAAGAGAACGTTTGTCAGAAATTGTTTGCTCGTTTACAACTCTCGACACAAGTGCTATATATCATGTATTATACTGTCGATCATGCGAATAACAGTTTCTACTTCTACCATATTACTACCGATACAAGACAAAGACATAGAATACGATTCAAATCTGTTTTATTGTAGTACATACAATCATAACATCTAATCTGTTAACAAAATTTTGACAAAGCCATCTGTTTCACTTCGACACATCGCGCATCGATTGTCACAGATCATCGTTAGACAACATGTTTCGCAAAACGTGTGCTTGCACTTAACAAGAGTTCAGTTTTTCTCTGCGTCGCAACAAATAACACACGTTCGCAAGTCTTTCACTACTTCTTCCTTCTCCCGCTCACACTGTGCTGTCATTGCAGTCACCCTTTCTTCCATTTCAATTTTGTTTTGCTCGCGCAGATTCTGTTCTCGCTGCCGAAACTGGGCCGTTATTGCGTTCACCCTTTCTTCAAGTTCTATTTCATTCTGTTCGCGCAGATTTCTTTCTCGCTTAGCCCATTCTTCTTCAAACAAACGTTGCTGGTCGTCTACAATGTACTTGCTCGCTTCGCCGTGGTGATAAGCAGCTTTTTGCAGACACACCATGAGTTTGTTAAGCGAAACTCGACCCTCCTTCGTTATAGCGAAGTCGCTATTGTGCGCTAAAGCCGTGAACTGGCCACTAATTCTGTTTAGGTGATATCCCATCGCCTTGAAGTCTTGCGATGCTGACTGTTTTGGCCGAATGTACGGAGTTTGCTGCGAGTGTCGCTTTCGTTTTCCTGTCGAGGCCGAAGTACTACCAGTACATACAACATCAGGTTCCTCGAACGTTGGTAGTCTGTGAGCGTATTTCGACATGTTAAGCAATATGATGTTGACTCTACGAGTGCCAAATCACGAATGATGACAATTCTAGTACAGCTCGCCTTATATACCCTGTCGCGCCAGTATGCATTTAAGTATATACCTCAATAATCTATACTCATATGAAGTTGTAACAAACATGAGTACCAAATTTCTTACGCGAGGTAGATGTAGGCATTCGTATTTGAGAAAAACGCTGAGCAAAGTTTCATATGTAAGAGATTTTGATCGTACGTACGTTAGTGAACTAGGCGTCTACCTAAGACAGACATTTCCCACATTACGCGATGACTGCCGCTTGTACATCAAGCACGAAGTACCAATTCAAAACAGGCAACCCGATTTCGTTATTCATATACCAAATATCGCTTCTAATACTACTCGAATACAAAACGTCCAACGTGACAACGAAATTGCGAACAGCATATCTGTATCAGGTTATCGATACATTTCACAAGTTTCGACAGAGTTTGAGTACTACGGAAACATCTAGCAGCATACGCTTAGTCAGCATTTTAGTCATAAGAAATTCGTCAACTCGACAGAACAAAATTGTTTGTGTGAAAAATGAGCCAATACCGAATAGCTGCTACTTGCTCTGACCAGAGAATACGCGAGCAAAGTGTGTAATTTTACGTTGTTTACTGGTTTTCATAGTTTTGATCAAAACTGAGTTATATCATAACGCCGCAAGCTTGTTTTCTTATCAACGTTTTATTGAAGCAGTATTTATCACATAGTAAAATCGCAAATATTTTTCACAACTTTTCTATTGTAGCGCTAATACACACCCATACCAACAGCCTGCAGCACAAACGACACTAACCACTTGGGTGTAACAAAGTTATCAAAACTAAAGTTCTCAAGTACAATATAGCGTAACAGTCTGGCTCATTCGCAGCTCTAAGCACCAACACTTTGTGCGAGTCATTATCGAACTAGTAAACGACAATGCTCGAAATGTACTATACGATGGTTGACTCATTTTCCATTTAAAACAAACCAAAGTGCCAACGTTCAGCACTTTTCACAGCTAAAAATCTTAACGTTCATTTCTCTACTACACAATTCTGCTTGGTGAAACCATGTATCAAAATTTAAAAAACGTTCACTACTTACTAACGACCCAATATGAACAAAGTTTAGACATAGATTATAGCAATACTAGAAAGTTCAAACATCTCAAAAACGCTTAGACAAAAACAACGACCATTCAGTATGATACTGCTTGAAAAAAAGTTTTAATCACAACTAATCATTTCACCATACAATGCAGCATATTTAAAGCTTCATAAATTCAATTGAGAGGTGTATTTTCCTAGAAATCAAGAGTTGATAAATTATGACGTTTAAGAACACGCTGTAGTACTGTGTATCGATGTTTACAAATAGCGTTGAATTTATGTGTGTTTCTTACAACTGATTTAAGCCCATAGATTGTTGACCACTGATCCGATTTTCATGAGCTAAACATCAAAACAAAGTGCCAATCATAGCGATTCTAGAAATGTACATTTTATTGCCAACTGGAACTGCACATTATTTGACTTCATGCGTAAAAACGTTGTTTTGCGGTTTAAAAGCTGTAACATGCGTATGCGAGTAAATACTTGCTGTTAACATACATGATCATGATGATAGATATTTGCTGGTCATAATGATGTACAATATGTGATATTATTTTGCAGGTCTGTCGAGAAAATGTGAAGCATTGCTGTCACATAACCCGTTTTCTTTTTGCAATACAATCGAAGCATTCAGCGATGTACAGTACATGACGTTGTGCAATAAAAATGATGTTTACATTCGACGGTTTTCACGCAGCAGGTGTATTGACACATGTATGCTATAGAACAATGTGGCATGAAAACACAACAAGCAAATGTCAGTGTTTGTCGTTTATTTCTTCACATTCATATGAGCAACCATATACAATTTTATCAGTAGTCTTGTACACAGCATATGATTAAATGAAACTTGTCAAGCAGTCACTGCCTATATTTTGAGCAGATCTACAACACGTATGTCTCATCCAAAACAACCGAGCTTACAACTTTACTGACAGCATCGCATGAGAAAATCGAAACGCAGCGCTGCGAGGTCATTGAGTACAAATATTTACACTTTAATCGCAACGTCATTTCAGTGCATGTAGTCTTCGGAGAGCTGATTTTTACCCAAAAAGTTTAAATCCGTTTTTCTCAACAACTGCTGGATATATTGTGAAATAAATTTTCACAGAATCACTCGCCTTGACTAACACTACAATACTTATTCTATACACTTTGCTTTAGCTTAATTTTTTTTTATATGACAAAACTTCACTTTTTAGCACGAAAAATACGTTGTTATGAAGGAAAGATTTTCATGTGTTGTACTAGAGATACAAAATTAGTATAATTGAATAGGTAATTTCATTCCGCACATCTTGATGCCTAATTGTATATGGTTTATCATATCGTTACAACAATACTGGCCCAAAACAACAAGCGAACTGTATACTCAGAACGATTTCTTCATAAATGTTTACGCAACGTCATTTCATTGTATAATCCACCGGAGGCTGATTTTTTGCCTAAAAGTTTAACTTCAATTTTTTCAGCAACCACTGGAGATATTGTGATCAAACTTTGAATATAATGTTCAGCATATTAAACACAACAATATTTATTTGAACACTTTGTCGTATTATCAACGCTTATAGGTCAAACATGCCAGTTTTCTTCTGAAAAACCAGTCTCTAAGAAGGAATTTTTTTCATCTTTGCTGCTAGTACAATGAAATTGGTCTCAACGTGTAGAAATTTTTTGTCCGATCATTTTGATATATAACAATCAATATGTTCACTAACCACTTCAATTGAAACAGCTGAAATATAAAGGCTACACTAACAGTTTTCTTCCAAACGCGCTATATATTTCATGACATGTACAACGTCATTTCGATACATGTAAACAACCGAGAATTGAATTTTGTTCCAAATGGTTTAAGCGGTATTTCTCCGAAAGTACTCATGATATCGTGATGAATTTTTCACCAAAAATATTCAGCTCAATGCTATGTCATTTTGTTCAGTACAATTTGCTTTCAAATGAACATGTATATGGATAAAATTAATTTGAAAACTTCGCTAAGAAGAAAAAATTTTTGTCATTGTAGCTATGGGCCCAAAATTGGTATCAACGTACAGAGAATTGCATTCCGAACAATTTAGTGTATAACACTGTATGGTTGCGACTAAAACGAGCAGAAATAGAGACGCTATATTAAAATTTTAACAATCGCTCTTAGTTTTACTCGACGACGTTATTTAGCGCACAGTGTAGAAAATAGGGTTTTCATAACCAGCGGTTTAAGTTCATTTTCTTCACAACCGCTTGAGATATTGAGTTGAAATATTCACAACTTTAAACAACTTAATGCTGTCTACAAATTTTATTCTGTACATCTTGTTCTCAGTTGAATGCTTGTATAAAAAAAATCAACTGTAAACACTTCGCTAAGAAGAAAACTTTGTTGTCTTCACGACAAACATCAAGATTTAGGTATCGTGTTATAGAAAATTGAATTCCGCACATTTTGATGTATTGCAGTAAATGATTATTCCTATTGATATGAAAATACAGCCCGAAAACGGTTCTACACGAAACGCATTTTAATCTTTTAACTACAAGTATTTACTGAACGTCGTGAGAGCGCAACGAACAGAAACTGATTTTGTGCAAAAAGGTTTAAGTGATATTTCTCTGCAATGGCTTGAGATATGAACATGAAATATTTAACACTTTGTTCAGCTCAATGTAAGCTACAGTTTTGAATCGTCAATTTTGCTCTGGTCATAACGCATATATAAGAATCTTTCACTTTTTCGCATCGCTAAGAAGAAAACTTTTTTATCTGTATAGATAGTGAACTGAATTTGGTACCATCTTGTAGAGAATTTTATTCTGCGCATTTTGATACCAAATACTTGATGGTTTCTTGTATCGTTTCTTCAAAACTGACCGAAAACAGTTTTCCTATATGACACGCTTTGACAATAACTTCAAAATGCTCAACGTCGTTTCAATTCATGTAGCCTCTAGTCTACGGGCAATCGGAATTTTTGCAAAAAAGGTTTGAGTGATATTTCTCACCAACCAGTGAACAGATCAACATGAAACTTTCACCATATTGTCAGGCACTATGCTAGCAACATTATTTGTTGGAACATTTTGATCTAATCATATCGTGTATGTCAGAAATTTTCACTTTTTTGCTTGAAAAACACATCGGTAAAAAAAAAAATGTTTTGTCTTTGCTATTATAGGCATAACATAGGTATCATAGTACAGGTAATTTCATTCCACACACAATGATGTACAGCATTCCACATTAAGCTAACCACAACGAAAATACAGCCAAAAGCGCTTCTTCAACAAACGGATTTTCAAGTATCGAGTTAAACCGAATGACGTTACATAGCGAATAGTATACAAAATCTGTGTTTGTTTGGAAGCGGTTTATGTCGAATTTCTCGGGAACGAGTGGACATATTTTCATCAAATTTTCTTCACGATAATCAGCAAGCTGACATGAACAATCTGTATTCTTTGCATTTTGCTCTCAGATCAACGCGTGTGTGTCAAAACTTCACTTGTCTAACCGTAATCACGTTCTTATGAAGAAAGATTTTTCAGCTCTCGAACAAGTGTAATAATCTTGGTATCATTCAATAGGGGGTAAAATTCTGCGCATTTGGTGTAACATACTCGATGTTTTTGAGAAAGACTTCAATAATACGGACCGAAAACCATATCGCAACAAACACAAATTTCATAAATCGCAAAGAATTTGACCCTTCGTTCTCGGTGCAAATTTATGACGTCATTTAATATTTCTCATCCTACAACTTAAAGCGACGTTTATAGAAAAACTGTGTTTCTTCGCAAGCGGTTTAAGTTGATTTTCTCTGCAACCCGTTGACCAAATTGAATGATATTTTCAACACATTAAATAGACTCTGAACGCGCATAGATCTATGATATTTGTTTGTTTCTCGTTTGACGGGCTATACAAGATATTTTGATTTAAACGCAAATTTACTTGTAGTTTCAGCGAAAATATGATGATACATGAACATTTTTACAGATACACAAATTATACTAATATCACCATGTAGGGATTTTCAGGCTGAATATTTTGGTATATAGGTTGTGATATTTCTTTTCGGAACAGCAAGCCTAGAATCGCAAAACAGAAACGAAGCAAAAACAACTGGCCAGTCGCTTTAGTAGTAAAAATCATCGCTCATGGTGTAGATTCGTTACGTCATGTTAGATATTGATTTTTTTTTTCGAGAATCTTGAATTGTTAAGGCCAATAGAAGAAAAATAACGCGTGGAGAAATGGATGTTTTGTGTCTTTGTTTTATTGAATAGTGTATGGATTGAATATTTAACATGATTTAGGATTATTTCAGGGCAATGACGGTTAGTGCGTTTGTGTTGATTTATTCTATATAGGCTAGAACTGGCATATTTCTGTAGATCGACATCGCATGTTGATTTCTTGTTGACGAAACTGCTTTGAATTTGTAAATCTGTATTTGTAGAGAAAAACTACAGAAATATCTTGGTATTCTTACTGAAAGGCTTAATTTTGGCTTGATTGTAAACTTTTAACTCGGGAGGGAATCACATTTAAGCTTGACTTCTGTTTCGCTTTAAAAATATTTAAACCTCAGAAATAAATCTACACCATGATTTAACTGGATCTCGAAAGGCATATTGGAAGGAAGGATGGACAGTTGCTTGTCATTTTTAAGAACAAACACGCTGAAAAAATTTCAGTCTGTATGTTCTTAAAAATAAAGTCATCACAAGATCTATATGGATAGGATTTTAGGTCTATGGATTGAATGGTAAGTATGATTCTACGGTAAATCACCAAATTCACATGAAATCAACAACTTAATTCTTGGTCAGTAATCATTTTCAATGCGATTCGCTGTCATTCAAGGTTTGGTCGTCGTCGAGAGCGGACGTGTTTTTCGATGCTCTGAACGACGTTGCTCCATTATAAATTGACTTGCGCTACATGACTTTTGGTCAGTTGACTGTTGGACGTTGACCAAGACGGACGTGTTTTCGGAGCTCTGACAATAATGTTTTTTGACTTTGATTTTTTTTTACTATGACTTTTGGTCAGTTGACTGTTGGACGTCAACCAAGACGGACGTGTTTTCGGAGCTCTGACAAAAATATTTTGAGTTTGAAATTTTTTTACTGGGACTTGTTCTCAGTTGACTGTTGGACATTGACAGGGTCGGACGTGATTTTTTTAGCTCTGACTGTTGATGAAAAATACTTTCAGTGGAATTGAAATTTATTCTTTAGAAATTAGGTGACTTGACGACTTAGGCTGTCTACAGTAGGTCTTAAGTGAAGACAGCGTTGTATACTACTGGTGCATTTCAGTTAAGCTGAATTAAATTTAGGTAAACGTGGACAGACTCGACGTTATTTTATGATTGCGACAGCGCTGTACTGTTATGACTGGACTTGGGTTATTGCATGACGGCCGGACTGTTGCGTTGGGACAGAGTTGTATGATATAAGGACTTGATACTTGGGTTATTGTTTTGTCGCAACATCGATGTACGATAGCGAATTAACTTGGGACTTGAAATGAAGTACACTTAAACGATGTTGACTGCTGAACGAGTATTGCCTACTAACTGCGATGTCTTTTACTGAACGTTAAATATGAAGTGTTTGACAGAAATTAATTTTTTGAGCGACTTTGACTTCATTTGAGGTTTGGACGTCGAAGCGATCGGACGTGTTTTTAGGAGCTCTTGACTTTGACTATAAGTGTAAATTAAATTTTTTTTGAGACTTGAAACAGTTGATGGCCAGTTGCTGTTTAGATGAGGAGCTGCGCGGACGTGTGTCGTGGAGCTGCATTAAACCGTGAGTACATTTTTTGTCTTTTTACATGAGTTTGTATTTATGAATAAAAGTGGTGAAAATATTTGAGTGTTTCACTTGAATTGAAATGGAACAAACAGTATGCTGGTGTATGATGGTTTGACAGCCTAGCATTTTGAGCTGCCGATAAGAAGTGAATTTACTGCGATGGGTAGAATAACTCAGTACTGGGACTTGGTGTCAATATGATGGTGTACTTTGATGGTGAAACATAGCGATGAAGTCGTTGCTTTTTTCACCGCTTATGAGATTTTGATTTTAATCATGAGTTTGTGGGTGAAGTGAACGGTCGTGTTTGTGTGCGCTCTGATTGCGCTTTTGTAAGTGTGGGTTTGTAGCGATTCAGTTTCAGTTGGTGTGTAGATGTGGACGTGTGGGGAAGTTGAACAAGAAGTGCTGACCACCAAAGCGTGAGTACTAACATTTTTGTATACTAATGTGAAACAAAGGGTAGAACTATCCAGTACTTGCGCTTGCTGTGGCGGTGATATAGCAATGCTGTTGATGAACGATGATGTTGTATTGACTTCAATATGAAGGCAGTATGTTTGCTTTCTACTGACCAGATATGATATCAAGATGTAAACGTAGCATTGAAATTATCTACTTGAAATATTGTAGATGATGTGACATGATGGTGAAATGATTTGCTATTGTAGCATGTTTATAGATATTGCTGTATATGATACATTTTGATTCCTATGAATGCTGTTTTACATTGGTTTGATTTCAGGGGGCTGTGGTGAGTATTGTAGATTGTGTTTGATTGTGAATGTGAAATACATGTTGCAATAAACTATGCAGAAGGAAAACTGTTTTACAGTTGTCTCTTCATTGAAAACTTTGAGATGAATCTATGAAACTGGTGATAGCTGCTAAAGCAGTACAAAAACTGTACTTGCTGATGTGGTCAGTCTTTGTTCGACAAGTGTTGTATGGAACAGATGAGGTTCATGTTTTGACAGAGCAGTGAAATTGTGTACCATAAGTAGCATGAATGTGATATGCTATACACTTGAATTCAAGATGAACAGAAGACCTTGAGACATTTTGACAACTGAGTGCTATACTATGACTCTATGCCTTACTGATCATAACTATGACATGCTTGTTCAGATAGGCAGATTTCTGCTTTCAATTTGTGTTTATCTGTGGAACAGAGCAGACCTGTTTCCATGTGCTCTAAAACAAGGTAAGTGGTTAACCATGACTGTGTGCTATGCTTTGTTTTCAGAACATGACGGAATTGACATGAGATGGTGTCTTGACTGACTGGGGGACAAAGGTAGCTGAGCAGCAGGATTGTACATTTTTCAAAAGTAAGGTAAGTAGTAGTTCAATGACAGTGTGATATGAGTGTCTACTGAGGTACTGACTTTGTTGTGCCATGTATTGCTTGTTTCAGCACATTTCAGATAGGACATGAGATGATGTCTTGACTGACTGGGGGACCAAGGTAGCTGAGCAGCAGGGTTGTACAATTTCCAAATGTAAGGTAAGTAGTAGTTCGATGTGCTAAAAGAGTCTACTAATATTGTGAGATGATGTTGCAGACCATGGTGTCTGTTTTAACTAGACATTTCACAGTTTTTGACCATCTCAAGTTAAAAACACAGTACTGGTTTGGCAACCAAATAGCATGTTATGCACTAGGCTGCTTTCATTGTATATTAGTTGTTTGTGCATATGCAAGAAAAACATTATGTACCTCGATAAGTTACTTTTGATTCAATGTTGAAAAAAAGCCTCTCAAAATTGTTTGGTTACTGAGTGATGAGGTTCTGACTGATTTTGCCTTACATATTACAATTTTGGATCAGATTTTCAGATTTTTGCTGTCAGTTGGTGTTTAGCAGCTGAAGCGAGCAGACGTTTTTTCTGGAGCTCCAGTACCATATTAGAAGGTAAGTGGTTGTAAACGACTGTGTGTGCTATGTTTGTTTGGTGTGATACATTTCAGATAAGACATACCATGATGGCATGGCAGTCAAGCTGAGCAGAGAGGCTAAGCAGTTGAGCTGTGCAGACCAGTTGAAGGTGAGATGTATAGAGGTTTTAAGGACAAACAATTGTATGAACCCAGTGTGTTGGTGTTTCACACAATGAGACCTATAGACATGGTATTACAAAAAAATTCTGGCTGACAGATTTTGTGATCAGTTGTAATTTGACAACTGGAGGGGTTAGATGTGTGTTTTCATGTTGAGCTGTACTATGCTATGCTATAGACTGCAACAGAATTGTATAGTTTGAACAAATCACGAAATCTTGAAAATGTATGACAGTGACCCTTAATGGCAAAATGTGATATATTTCAGTTATGATTCAGAGTTGAGTTAGAGCCCTCAACAAGCAATTTCTTTTAACTGTACAACTACATGTTAGTCATTCAAGGTCATATATCATATTACATTTTTGGATCAGATTTTCAGACTTTTGCTGTCAGTTGATGTTTGGCAGTTGAAGCGAGCAGACGTGTTTTTGAGAGCTCCAGTACATTGGATGAAGGTAAGTACAAATGTTTGCGATGTATGGCTTGTTATGATATTTTCAGGTCTACTATGAAACTGAAGTGGCAGTTGAGTGTTGGGACTGAGTGCAAGCTGTCGAGGTTTCACAGAACAGTTGAAAGAGGTACGATGTACAGAATAGCTGTGACCACTACAATGTGTTAAGCATAATTTTTTTTTTCAGATTTTTGTGGTGAAGTGCTGTCAGTTGCTTTTTAGGTGCTGAACAGAGCAGACGTGTTTCTGAGAGCTCTCACATTATGTGTGAAGATGTTAGATATCATGATACATGTTTTCAAGGTCATTTTCATTTCAGATGTTGAGAAGTACAGATGTGGTTCTGAAAGCTACACAGCTTGCATGTTGTAACAAGTTTTACATTTTGGATCATGTTTTGAGATGTTTCTCTCAGCTCTCATATTATGGATGATGTTAGGTATTTTCAGGTGGTTTGTTTTTAGAGCTTCAGCTTGTATGAAGATGTTAGATATCATGATATATGATTTCAAGGTCATTTTCATGTCAGATGTTGAGAAGTACAGATGTGGTTCTGAAAGCTACACAGCTTGCATGTTGTAACAAGTTTTACATTTTGGATCATGTTTTGAGATGTTTATAGTCAGTTGCATTTCAGATGCCGAGCAGTAAAGACGTGTTTCTCTCAGCTCTCACATGTTAGATATTATGGTTAATGTTTTCAAGGTCATTGTATTTTCAGAGTTGCTACAAAGCAGTGAGGACAGAAATTGTTAAGACAGATGGTAGCTGGTTTGTAGATACAAAGTGAGTTACTACATTTCAGGCACATAATGATTTGTCTTGTATATGACTTTTTTTGTTTCAGTCTTACAACAGTGTTGTACAACAAAAGCGAGAGGATGTTTTCAGCAGTGGGTGAGCATTTGTGTCTCTACATCTACACAGCTTGGTAAGAGGTAGGTACTAACATTTGTTTTGTACCATGTGTGCCTTATGTTTGTATATTTCAGGTCCTAATGTGGTGTGCTGTAAAGACCTAGGCAGTCAAGCTGAGAGATTCTACAGTTGGAAGTTACTGAGAGGTAAGTTGTTGATTTACTTTGTAACATGTTTTGTTCTGCTTTGCTTTTTCAGATTTCACTTGCAGTGACAGTTTGACACTGGTTCAATAGACATGTGAGAAGAAGAAATTCAACTGAAATGTCTCAACATGGACACATAAGGTAAGTCATTTTGTAAACTGCAATGTGTTTTGCTGCTCGTTGCTTTATTTCAGATCTTACAGAAAGTGATGTGTTTGACCTTGGACAGAGCTGAGAAGGACAGAGTGGTGAAGCTGTTTTCTCTACAGTTGCAGCATTTCATGAGGTAAGTTAGTTGTCACAATTTTTGTGCCGTGCTTGTATATTTCAGGTCTTGGTGTGGTGAGCTGTGAGGAGCTATGAAGTCAAACTGACAGACTATACAGTTGTACAACACTCAGAGGTAAGTAGACAAATTGTTGGTTGGATGTGAAACATGTTTTTCTCTGCTTAACTATATTTCAGGTTTGACTTTCTTCAAGGACATTGTGCCCTTGGTGCTGAGAAAAACTGAAGACAGGTTTCAAGAGGAATGTAGCTGGTGTGGCTCTACACAATACTGAATGGTAAGTAGACAAATTGTTGGTTTGATGTGAAAGATGTTTTGCCTTGCTCTGCTGTATTACAGAGTTGACTTCAAGGACATAGTGACCTTGGTGCTGAGCAGAACAGAAGACAGGTTTCAAGAGGAGTGTAGCTGCTGTGGCTCTACACAATACTGAATGGTTAGTAACAAATTGTTGGTTTGATGTGAAACATGTTTGCTTTGCTATACTATATTTCAGTTGTTACTTAACTCTGGGATACATTTGGTGGGTAAGAATGTTTTGTCCAAACTGTTTGCTATGTGCATGTGGTTTCAGATTTTCGTTTCAGTTGCCAGCAAACAGTGGAGCAGTATGGTCATAATTTGTGCAGTTGAGAAGCAGACAAGTTGAGAAGCAATCAAGAACGACCAAGGTAAGTGAAATTGTTTGTTACTACATGTGTGCAAAATGTCTTTTTCATTTCAGCTTGGTGGTGGTAACCCATTTCAGTCGGCAGTCAACCGCCCCGAACCAAGCGTAAGCAAAGTTGGAGCGATTAACATTCGACTTTAGGATAGGTCAACCTAATTGTTGTAAAGTTAGTGTTGTAAATTTCATGTTTGTAAAATACAAACTATCACAACGTTTACTTAAATAGTGCTTATGCTTTCAGCGGGCAAATACGACTGAATTCGTGTCCCGACAAAAATGTTAAAGCATATTAAGCAAACCAAGTGTACTATCGTACAATATGTTTCAACATTTTTGATTGCTTGTTTTGTACTATGTAAACTGACTTTTGCATTTCAGCTTCCAGTGGTAAGTACACCATTTTGAACAGTTACTGTTACAGTTTTGTGTTCATTGTTGTCCTTGATACAAAAGCATGCCTACTTCACATTGCATGAACAGTATGTACTTATCACAGATACTTTTGATTGCTTACTGTATGCTATGCAAAATGACATTTCATTTCAGCTTCCAGAGGTAAGTACCCAAGTTTGAAAAGTTACTGTTGAATGTTTTCGATGTAACTACAAGTTTCTATCATATTGTACTATATCGCCACACATTGTTTGTGCTGTGCAAACTGACTTTTTCATTTCAGCCTTCAGATGGTCAGTAAAATAGTTTGAACAGTTCAGTTGTGTTCTGTTACTGTTTTCTGCTCTATTGGCAATTGTGTGCATGCATGCTACAAGTCTTGATTTCAGACCAGGTTTGAAGTGAAGGACAACTAAGAAGAGTTTCAACACCAGGGCTGAATCAGCAAAATCTCAAAGTAAGTATACACTTTTACTCACATTCAATAATTGCTCACTATACTATGCAATGCTATCTTTTTCACATTTCAGTGATGAAAACATGGTAAGTACAAGTTTGAGTTGAGTTCAGTTTACTCTGTTTACTGTTACTGTTTCACTGCATGCTATTATAACAAAATTACCAATGAACTCTATATATGGTATTGTATTTCAGAACAACTCGCCAGTCTTGATGTGAACACCGAGCAGTCCAGACTGGCACAGACCTTGAGCAGAGCAGCGACAAAACCGTGAGTACATGTTTGAACAGTTTGTTGTTTATTGTTATATGTTATGTTAGTAGTGCTGGCCAGCAATGTATGCTGGTATGCATGTTTCTCTTTCAGCTCTCAAAATTCTTAGGGTTAAGGTTTCAGTCTCTACTTTGGCTCTAGAGACTTAGGAAATCAAAATTCATATGGTGGCACACCAGTCCGAATATACTCATTGCACTAGCCAGGATTGCAAATTACTTGTGAGCATTGGCAAGGCTCCCCAGTTTACGGCGCAGTGTAACTGGCGTTGGGTCGATAGTGCTTAGGCGAGTGACTTGCTTCGGTGCAGGAAGCGAGACGGCTTACTTAGGCGAGTCAGCGTTTGCTTGTAGTTTCCGATCTGGCTAGATCAATGTAAGGTTGTCTTTGACTGCTATCGGTAAGCACTCCTGCTATTTGGCAAGCAGAAAGACAACAGCAGTCGATTAACTGAGTTTGGGCGGCCGAGGTATGTAGGTATCGTTAGACCGACTCCACAAGTTGCGAAGCGCACTGATAGCACTTGGGGGGAAACGCCTCGGTTTTCAGCGCTATGATGTTTTATCAATGCTGTCGTTATACTCTGGCAAGGCTCCTCAGTCTATCGCGAGGGACACTCTTTATTGCCCGCAAGCTTTAGAATTTGACGTGGGTCGATTGTGCGTATGCGAGTCCGAGGACGCGATGGCATTGATAAGGCTACCGACCAGTTGATGACTGCTTGACCGATAATATAGTCACTAGTATTGCTCAGTCTGTATGATTCGTGTTTCTTTTTCAGCTCTCAAAATTGTGTTAGGGTTTAGGTTTCAGTCTCTATTTTGGCACAGAGAGACTTAAGTGTACAACTAAAAAAAGCAGACACCTTTCAAAATTTGTCCGCTGAGATTGAAAGTCAGAGGAAGTCCTGCTCAGCTAGCTGTGTAACAACGTAGGGCGAGGCTGCAAGCCAATACGAAATGAGGCGTTACAAAGCAGCCCTTCCCCGCGATCGTTGTGAATACTTTCGGCACTAGCTGGGAACCTTTTCAACACCACATTGTTGCGCTGTTGGAAGGGTGGTAGGCACACATGGTGACATGTCTGTGCTTTGCCGTGCGACACCCGTGATATTCCCGTGAGGTGAAACGGGATATCTTAATCTGGCTCTCTCAGAAATGCTGCAACGCATGACCGAGTGTTTTGATAAAAAGTATGATTGAGTCTGCTATTTGCTATCCAGTATATCTATTCTCAAAATCATGATACCAAAAACAAAAACAAATTCTATATGCAGCTGGAACTGGGTACTAGGATGGCACTAGCCCGACTTGTATTGGATAGGGCGCAGTAGTACTTGTGTTGCCTTTGAAGGTGGTGGCTACCTGCCTTTGATAATGTGTCTGAGATGTCGTGGATTGTTGCCTCACAGTTACTGCTCACAATTTTGAGACATGGATCCGAGCATAAACATACAAACACATTTTGTTAGGCTGTTTGGCAGGGTGGGAAGGCGACTTCTCTTGTGGCGCAGACAAGAGGAACGGTCACAAGTCCGTGTAAACGCCGAGTGACACCCACAATTTTTTACTTAAACTTGAATACCAAACAATTTCACTTTGATTTAGGTTGATGAAAAAATCTATATGAATGACATTTTGCGATTTTTGCTACTTTGCCCGTTGGCCAAATCTACACTCGATCGCACAGTTTGCTACTTGAGTTGATATTAACAAGCGCTGGTTAATCATCTCAGTTGTAAGCTTTTGTGTGTACACAGTAGTCTGCTGTTTTGTTTCACACATACTCAAACAGATTGATGAAAAAAAGTTATATAAGGCCTCATTGCAGATTTCAACAAATTGCCGTCGGGCAACTAATTTTGCATTTGATATCAAACCTTTCTGCAAATCAAAACTAACAAACTCAATGGTTTTTGAGCGGTGAAAACAATGCCAAAGTAGTTCAAAGTAGAATGCTTCTCCTTCACAGGAAAAGAGATCTGGGTGCAAGTCCCAGCTTTGGCTATTCGCTTGCTCTAAACTGTCGAGGCACACACGCAGCTTGCTTTCTCAAAACTACAATCGAGGCTTTCTATCATCATGTTTCTATAGGAGTTAGACCTTAACTTAAACCTTGAAGCATAGGAAGGTATTGATGTTACAAATCTAAAGGCATATGTCAACAACTGTTTTTGTTAGTTTGGATAGCTACATATGAATGTGGCTAGTATATGAAACCCCAAAACATCTTGCCATACCCCGACTCTCTTTAAGCGCTGCAGATGAGGTTGTCGCTAGCTAACATGCATGTTTCATTTGGTCAGAAGATGTTGTCAGGATTGGTTTGTAACAATATATAGTATATAGTAAAAGTGTTGATGTTTCAAATCAGTCGGTACGTTCTAACAAACTGCTTTTCTCAGTTTGGATAACACACGAATGTGGCAAGTATATAAAACGCTTAAACATCTTGTCATACCACGACTCTCTGTAAGCGCTGCAGATGAGGGTGTCGCTGGCTAGCTAGCATGTTTGGTTTGGTCGTAGTTTGGATGTAGTCACGTCATGTCACTAAATCAGTATTGCACATAACAAGGTGGTAAAGCGACTCTTTTCATTGCACTGTGAAAAGAACGGTCACAAGTCCGTAAAAACGCTGAGTGACACCTATTTCAAAAATGCATTTCAATGCCTGACTATGCAGCTTGTAACGTGTTAACAAAACCAGAGTAGTTCAATAGTAGAACGCTTGTCCTTCTTTGAGGGAGAAGATATCTGGGTGCAAATCCCAGCTTTGGTATAACGCAAAACACTCGCTGCGTATCAAGCTAAGCTAACGTTGTTACCATACTATTTGCAAACGTTACTTGACCTTGACTGTTTCAAAAACCATCATCGACTCGATATCGCATAGCAAAACTGTGCTTCTGATCCAATGTATACCATATAATGTAGAACCAATAGCCGTCAATATCATTTCTAGTCGCAGAACTACTATGCTCTTGGTCAAATACGATGCGGGACTAAAAGCCACAATGCTCGATTTCGACTTGCAAAACTCTGCATTTGAACCGAGATATAACTCTACCATATCAAAATGCAAAACTGTGCTCTTGATCAAACACACAACGGGACTAAAAGACACAAGGCTCGATTTCGACTAGCTAAGTTGTTCGTTTTTTTTTGTTTTTTTTCTTCCAATCCTGCACAAATGTAGCGCTCTGTATACTGAGTCGTCTGTGGACATAGTAGTAGTACTAGTAGTAGTAGCAGTAGTAGTATTACGCTGGCTGTTCGTAGTAGTAGTAGTAGTAGTAGTAGTAGTAGTTGTAGTAGTATTACGCTAGTATTACGCTGGCTATTCGCCTTTCTTGTTTTAGTAGAGTTCTAATAATGTAGTACCAAAAACAAAGTGATTTTAATACTACAAAACAAACCTGGTAATTAAAATAATACCCTGTAGTAGTACCAACAACTTTGTCGTTTTACTACTACAAACCAAAAACTGGTAATAACAAAAGTATTGTATCTGGAGAGTTGTCTGATGGCTATACGCCTGTTGTTTGGTTTTAAAAGTCGCCTGTTATTCTCAATTTCGTTTTAATACTTAAAAACAAGATTGTACAAAACGCGTAAGGTTCATAGAAATAATACCCGCCGTTTTCGACTTTATTTGTGTATCTGGAGAGTTGGTCGACGGCTATCCGGCCATTGTCTGGTTTTCAAAGTCTCTTTTTATATCCGCTGGCTAGCACAACCGATACAGTTGAATACTACAATAACAGTACTAAAAAGTGAAGTGATCGGGCGAAACTGCCTTATAACAAATCGTTTCTAGGTTTTATTTAAGATATAGCACAACCGATACATGTTAATACTATAAAAACAGAACAAACAAGTGCAGTCATTTGGTTTATGGAGGAGTTTTTTCTAGTACTTTTTTGTCGAAAAGCCGGACTTTGCTACCAATGTGTATGTCGGACATCAATTCCACTGTCTTTGAGTGTTTGTATTGCACGATTTTGATCAGTCATGTAGAAAACTTGTGTGTATCCGACAATAACGATATATTTGGTTTTGCTGACGAACTGTTTTAATAGTTCGGCACAACGATGAGAATCCAGTGTACAAGGCATGTAATGGCTGTATATCAACAAACACGGCCTATTAGAAACACCACATTGTTTACGAAACGACATCTCCATGTTTGCCAAAAATGTATTTTTCTCTGTTTTATATGAATCATGTGCGAATTCCCGTCGAAGTCTTCCGTCCGGATCTACAAGTCTTGCTTCACCATGAAGGCAATTATTTCTACAATACATTACTCTGTTTGTAACAAAATATCCCTCCGTTATGTTTATTTCCGTTAGTGGCTTTGACTCTAACCATTTAATGTAGTCACTGAAATCTGCCATGACAGCTAAGTCATTTCTCTTTAATTCTTCTTCTGACATCAGGCACGCCATAATAAATTGCCTTTTGTGAAAGTGTACGTCGTTGATAACTTTTCTGTATAAGTTGTTCGCTTTTCTTCCAATCCTGCACAAATGTTGCAGCGCTCTGTATACTGAGTCGTCTGTGGACATAGTAGTAGTAGTAGTAGTAGTAGCAGTAGTAGTAGAAGTAGTAGTAGTAGTATTATGCTGGCTATTCGCGTAGTAGTATTACGCTGGCTATTCGCCTTTCTTGTTTTAGTAGAGTTCTAATAATGTAGTACCAAAAACAAAGTGATTTTAATACTACAAAACAAACCTGGTAATTAAAATAGTACCCTGTAGTAGTACCAACAACTTTGTCGTTTTGCTACTACAAACCAAAAACTGGTAATAACAAAAGTATTGTATGTGGAGAGTTGTCTGATGGCTATACGCCTGTTCTTTGGTTTTAAAAGTCGCCTATTATTCTCAATTTCGTTTTAATACTTAAAAACAAGATTGTACAAAACGCGTAAGGTTCATAGAAATAATACCCGCCGTTTTCGACTTTATTTGTGTATCTGGAGAGTTGGTCGACGGCTATCCGGCCATTGTCTGGTTTTCAAAGTCTCTTTTTATATCCGCTGGCTAGCACAACCGATACAGTTGAATACTACAATAACTGTACTAAAAAGTGAAGTGATCGGGCGGGACTCATGAAACTGCCTTATAACAAATCGTTTCTAGGTTTTATTTAAGATATAGCACAACCGATACATGTTAATACTATAAAAACAGAACAAACAAGTGCAGTCATTTGGTTTATGGAGGAGCTTTTTTCTAGTACTTTTTTATCGAAAAGCCGGACATTGCTACCAATGTGTATGTCGGACATCAATTCCACTCTCTTTGAGTGTTTGTATTGCACGATTTTGATCAGTCATGTAGAAAACTTGTGTGTATCCGATAATAACGGTATATTTGGTTTTGCTGACGTACTGTTTTAATAGTTCGGCACAACGATGAGAATCCAGTGTACAAGGTATGTAATGGCTGTATATCAACAAACACGGCCTATTAGAAACACCACATTGTTTACGAAACGACATCTCCATGTTTGCCAAAAATGTATTTTTCTCTGTTTTATATGAATCATGTGCGAATTCCCGTCGAAGTCTTCCGTCCGGATCTACAAGTCTTGCTTCACCATGAAGGCAATTATTTCTACAATACATTACTCTGTTTTTAACAAAATATCCCTCCGTTATGTTTATTTCCGTTAGTGGCTTTGACTCTAACCATTTAATGTAGTCACTGAAATCTGCCATGACAGCTAAGTCATTTCTCTTTAATTCTTCTTCTGACATCAGGCACGCCATAATAAATTGCCTTTTGTGAAAGTGTACGTCGTTGATAACTTTTCTGTATAAGTTGTTCGCTTTTCTTCCAATCCTGCACCAATGTTGTAGCGCTCTGTATACTGAGTCGTCTGTTGACATAGTTGTAGTAGTAGTAGTAGTAGTAGTAGTAGTAGTAATAGTAGTAGTAGTAGTAGTAGTAGTAGTAGTAGTAGTAGTAGTATTACGCAGTCTGTTCGCCTTTCTTGTTTTAGTAGAGTTCTAATAATGTAGTGCCAAAAACAAAGTGATTTTAATACTACAAAACAAACCTGGTAATTAAAATAGTACCCTGTAGTAGTACGAACAACTTTGTCTTTTTGCTACAACAAACCAAAAACTGGTAATAACAAAAGTATTGTATGTGGAGAGTAGTAGTAGTATTACGCTGGCTGTTCGCCTTTCTTGTTTTAGTAGAGTTCTAATAATGTAGTACCAAAAACAAAGTGATTTTAATACTACAAAACAAACCTGGTAATTAAAATAGTACCCTGTAGTAGTACCAACAACTTTGTCGTTTTGCTGCTACAAACCAAAAACTGGTAATAACAAAAGTATTGTATGTGGAGAGTTGTCTGATGTCTATACGCCTGTTGTTTGGTTTTAAAAGTCGCCTATTATTCTCAATTTGTTTTAATACTTAAAAACAAGATTGTACAAAACGCGTAAGGTTCATAGAAATAATACCCGCGGTTTACGAGTTTATTTGTGTATGTGGAGAGTTGTCTGATGGCTATACGCCTGTTGTTTGGTTTTAAAAGTCGCCTATTATTCTCAATTTCGTTTTAATACTTAAAAACAAGATTGTACAAAACGCGTAAGGTTCATAGAAATAATACCCGCCGTTTTCTGGAGAGTTGGTCGACGGCTATCCGGCCATTGTCTGGTTTTCAAAGTCTCATTTTATATCCGCTGGCTAGCACAACCGATACAGTTGAATACTACAATAACAGTACTAAAAAGTGAAGTGATCGGGCGGGACTCATGAAACTGCCTTATAACAAATCTTTTCTAGGTTTTATTTAAGATATAGCACAACCGATACATGTTAATACTATAAAAACAGAACAAACAAGTGCAGTCATTTGGTTTATGGAGGAGCTTTTTTCTAGTACTTTTTTGTCGAAGAGCCGTGCTTTGCTACCAATGTGTATGTCGGACATCAATTCCACTGTCTTTGAGTGTTTGTATTGCACGATTTTGATCAGTCATGTAGAAACCTTGTGTGTATCCGACAATAACGGTATATTTGGTTTTGCTGACGAACTGTTTTAATAGTTCGGCACAACGATGAGAATCCAGTGTACAAGGTATGTAATGGCTGTATACCAACAAACACGGCCTATTAGAAACACCACATTGTTTACGAAACGACATCTCCATGTTTGCCAAAAATGTATTTTTCTCTGTTTTATATGAATCATGTGCGAATTCCCGTCGAAGTCTTCCGTCCGGATCTACAAGTCTTGCTTCACCATGAAGGCAATTATTTCTACAATACATTACTCAGTTTGTAACAAAATATCCCTCCGTTATGTTTATTTCCGTTAGTGGCTTTGACTCTAACCATTTAATGTAGTCACTGAAATCTGCCATGACAGCTAAGTCATTTCTCTTTAATTCTTCTTCTGACATCAGGCACGCCATAATAAATTGCCTTTTGTGAAAGTGTACGTCGTTGATAACTTTTCTGTATAAGTTGTTCGCTTTTCTTCCAATCCTGCACCAATGTTGTAGTGCTCTGTATACTGAGTCGTCTGTGGACATAGTAGTAGTAGTAGTAGTAGTAGTAGTAGTAGTAGTAGTAGTAGGCTGGCTGTTCATCATTCTTGTTTTAGTAGAGTTCTAATAATGTAGTACCAAAAACAAAGTGATTTTAATACTACAAAACAAACCTGGTAATTAAAATAGTACCCTGTAGTAGTACCAATAACTTTGTCGTTTTACTACTACAAACCAAAAACTGGTAATAACAAAAGTATTGTATCTGTAGAGATGTCTGATGGCTATAGGCCTGTTGTTTGGTTTTAAAAGTCGCCTATTATTCTCAATTTCGTTTTAATACTTAAAAACAAGATTGTACAAAACGCGTAAGGTTCATAGAAGTAATACCCGCGGTTTTCGACTTTATTTGTGTATCTGGAGAGTTGTCTGATGGCTATACGCCTGTTCTTTGGTTTTAAAAGTCGCCTATTATTCTCAATTTCGTTTTAATACTTAAAAACAAGAATGTACAAAACGCGTAAGGTTCATAGAAATAATACCCGCCGTTTTCGACTTTATTTGTGTATCTGGAGAGTTGGTCGACGTCTATCCGGCCATTGTCTGGTTTTCAAAGTCTCATTTAATATCCGCTGGCGAGCACAACCGATACAGTTGAATACTACAATAACAGTACTAAAAAGTGATGTGATCAGGCGGGAGTCATGAAACTGCCTTATAACAAATCGTTTCTAGGTTTTATTTAAGATATAGCACAACCGATACATGTTAATCCTATAAAAACAGAACAAACAAGTGCAGTCATTTGGTTTATGGAGGAGCTTTTTTCTAGTACTTTTTTGTCGAAAAGCCGGACTTTGCTACCAATGTGTATGTCGGACATCAATTCCACTGTCTTTGAGTGTTTGTATTGCTCGATTTTGATCAGTCATGTAGAAAACTTGTGTGGATCCGACAATAACGGTATATTTGGTTTTGTTGACGAACTGTTTTAATAGTTCGGCACAACGATGAGAATCCAGTGTACAAGGTATGTAATGGCTGTATATCAACAAATACGGCCTATTAGAAACACCGCATTGTTTACGAAACGACATCTCCATGTTTGCCAAAAATGTATTTTTCTCTGTTTTATATGAATCATGTGCGAATTCCCGTCGAAGTCTTCCGTGCGGATCTACAAGTCTTGCTTCACCATGAAGGCAATTATTTCTACAATACATTACTCTGTTTGTAACAAAATATCCCTCCGTTATGTTTATTTCCGTTAGTGGCTTTGAATTACGCTGGCTATTCGCCTTTCTTGTTTTAGTAGAGTTCTAATAATGTAGTACCAAAAACAAAGTGATTTTAATACTACAAAACAAACCTGGTAATTAAAATAGTACCCTGTAGTAGTACCAACAACTTTGTCGTTTAACTACTACAAACCAAAAACTGGTAATAACAAAAGTATTGTATCTGGAGAGAGGTATGATGGATATAGGCCTGTTGTTTGGTTTTAAAAGTCGCCTATTATTCTCAATTTCGAATTAATACTTAAAAACAAGATTGTACAAAACGCGTAAGGTTCATAGAAATAATACCCGCGGTTTTCGACTTTATTTGTGTATCTGGAGAGTTGTCTGATGGCTATACGCCTGTTGTTTGGTTTTAAAAGTCGCCTATTTTTCTCAATTTCGTTTTAATACTTAAAAACAAGATTGTACAAAACGCGTAAGGTTCATAGAAATAATACCCGCGGTTTTCGACTTTATTTGTGTATCTGGAGAGTTGGTCGACGGCAATCCGGCCATTGTCTTTTTTGAAAGTCTCATTTTACATCCGCTGACCAGTACAACCGATACAGTTGAATACTACAAGAACAGTACTAAAAAGTGAAGTGATCGGGCGGGAGTCAAGAAACTGCCTTATAGCAAATCGTTTCTAGGTTTTATTTAAGATATAGCACAACCGATACATGTTAATACTATTAAAACAGAACTCACAAGTGCAGTCATTTGGTTTATGGAGGAGCTTTTTTCTAATACTGTTTTTTCGAAAAGCCGGACTTTTCTACCAATGTGTATGTCGGACATCAATTCCACTGTCTTTGAGTGTTTGTATTGCACGATTTTGATCAGTCATGTAGAAAACTTGTGTGTACCCGACAATAACGGTATATTTGGTTTTGTTGACGAACTGTTTTAATAGTTCGGCACAACGATGAGAATCCAGTGTACAAGGTATGTAATGGCTGTATATCAACAAATACGGCCTATTAGAAACACCACATTGTTTACGAAACGACATCTCCATGTTTGCCAAAAATGTATTTTTCTCTGTTTTATATGAATCATGTGCGAATTCCCGTCGAAGTCTTCCGTGCGGATCTACAAGTCTTGCTTCACCATGAAGGCAATTATTTCTACAATACATTACTCTGTTTGTAACAAAATATCCCTCCGTTATGTTTATTTCCGTTAGTGGCTTTGAATTACGCTGGCTATTCGCCTTTCTTGTTTTAGTAGAGTTCTAATAATGTAGTACCAAAAACAAAGTGATTTTAATACTACAAAACAAACCTGGTAATTAAAATAGTACCCTGTAGTAGTACCAACAACTTTGTCGTTTAACTACTACAAACCAAAAACTGGTAATAACAAAAGTATTGTATCTGGAGAGAGGTATGATGGATATAGGCCTGTTGTTTGGTTTTAAAAGTCGCCTATTATTCTCAATTTCGAATTAATACTTAAAAACAAGATTGTACAAAACGCGTAAGGTTCATAGAAATAATACCCGCGGTTTTCGACTTTATTTGTGTATCTGGAGAGTTGTCTGATGGCTATACGCCTGTTGTTTGGTTTTAAAAGTCGCCTATTTTTCTCAATTTCGTTTTAATACTTAAAAACAAGATTGTACAAAACGCGTAAGGTTCATAGAAATAATACCCGCGGTTTTCGACTTTATTTGTGTATCTGGAGAGTTGGTCGACGGCAATCCGGCCATTGTCTTTTTTGAAAGTCTCATTTTACATCCGCTGACCAGTACAACCGATACAGTTGAATACTACAAGAACAGTACTAAAAAGTGAAGTGATCGGGCGGGAGTCAAGAAACTGCCTTATAGCAAATCGTTTCTAGGTTTTATTTAAGATATAGCACAACCGATACATGTTAATACTATTAAAACAGAACTCACAAGTGCAGTCATTTGGTTTATGGAGGAGCTTTTTTCTAATACTGTTTTTTCGAAAAGCCGGACTTTGCTACCAATGTGTATGTCGGACATCAATTCCACTGTCTTTGAGTGTTTGTATTGCACGATTTTGATCAGTCATGTAGAAAACTTGTGTGTACCCGACAATAACGGTATATTTGGTTTTGTTGACGAACTGTTTTAATAGTTCGGCACAACGATGAGAATCCAGTGTACAAGGTATGTAATGGCTGTATATCAACAAATACGGCCTATTAGAAACACCACATTGTTTACGAAACGACATCTCCATGTTTGCCAAAAATGTATTTTTCTCTGTTTTATATGAATCATGTGCGAATTCCCGTCGAAGTCTTCCGTGCGGATCTACAAGTCTTGCTTCACCATGAAGGCAATTATTTCTACAATACATTACTCTGTTTGTAACAAAATATCCCTCCGTTATGTTTATTTCCGTTAGTGGCTTTGAATTACGCTGGCTATTCGCCTTTCTTGTTTTAGTAGAGTTCTAATAATGTAGTACCAAAAACAAAGTGATTTTAATACTACAAAACAAACCTGGTAATTAAAATAGTACCCTGTAGTAGTACCAACAACTTTGTCGTTTAACTACTACAAACCAAAAACTGGTAATAACAAAAGTATTGTATCTGGAGAGAGGTATGATGGATATAGGCCTGTTGTTTGGTTTTAAAAGTCGCCTATTATTCTCAATTTCGAATTAATACTTAAAAACAAGATTGTACAAAACGCGTAAGGTTCATAGAAATAATACCCGCGGTTTTCCACTTTATTTGTGTATCTGGAGAGTTGTCTGATGGCTATACGCCTGTTGTTTGGTTTTAAAAGTCGCCTATTTTTCTCAATTTCGTTTTAATACTTAAAAACAAGATTGTACAAAACGCGTAAGGTTCATAGAAATAATACCCGCGGTTTTCGACTTTATTTGTGTATCTGGAGAGTTGGTCGACGGCTATCCGGCCATTGTCTTTTTTTGAAAGTCTCACTTTACATCCGCTGACCAGTACAACCGATACAGTTGAATACTACAAGAACAGTACTAAAAAGTGAAGTGATCGGGCGGGAGTCAAGAAACTGCCTTATAGCAAATCGTTTATAGGTTTATTTAAGATATAGCACAACCGATCCATGGTAATACTATTAAAACAGAACTCACAAGTGCAGTCATTTGGTTTATGGAGGAGCTTTTTTCTAATACTGTTTTTTCGAAAAGCCGGACTTTGCTACCAATGTGTATGTCGGACATCAATTCCACTGTCTTTGAGGTTTTGTATTGCACGATTTTGATCAGTCATGTAGAAAACTTGTGTGTATCCGACAATAACCGTATATTTGGTTATGCTGACGAACTGTTTTAATAGTTCGGCACAAAGATAAGAATCCAGTGTACAAGGAATGTAATGGCTGTATATCAACAAACACGGCCTATTAGAAACACCACATTGTTTACGAAACGACATCTCCATGTTTGCCAAAAATGTATTTTTCTCTGTTTTATATGACTCATGTGCGAATTCCCGTCGAAGTCTTCCGTCCGGATCTACATGTCTTGCTTCACCATGAAGGCAATTATTTCGACAATACATGACTCTGTTTTTAACAAAATATCCCTCCGTTATGTTTATTTCCGTTAGTGGCTTTGACTCTAACCATTTAATGTAGTCACTGAAATCTGCCAAGACAGCTGAGTAATTTCTCTTTAATTCTTGTTCTGACATCAGGCACGCCATAATAAATTGCCTTTTGTGAAAGTCTACGTCGTTGATAACTTTTCAATATAAGTTGTTCGCTTTTCGTCCAATCCAGCACAAATGTTGAAGCGCTCTGAATACTGAGTCGTCTGTGGACATAGTACTATTCGCCTTTCTTGTTTTAGTAGAGTTCTAATAATGTAGTACCAAAACCAAAGTTATTTTAATACTACAAAACAAACCTGGTAATTAAAATAGTACCCTGTAGTAGTACCAACAACTTTGTCGTTTTACTACTACAAAATAAAAAACTGGTAATAACAAAAGTATTGTATCTGGAGACTTGTCTGATGGCTATACGCCTGTTGTTTGGTTTTCAACGTCGCCTATTATTCCCAATGTCGTTTTAATACTTAAAAAACAAGATTGTACAAAACGCGTAAGGTTCATAGAATTAATACCCGCGGTTTTCGACTTTATTTTTTGTATCTGGAGAGTTGGTCGACGGCTATCCGGCCATTGTCTGGTTTTCAAAGTCTCATTTTATATCCGCTGGGTAGCACAGCCGATACAGTTGAATACTACAATAACAGTACTAAAAAGTGAAGTGATCGGGCGGGAGTCATGAAACTGCCTTATAACAAATCGTTTCTAGGTTTTATTTAAGATATAGCACAACCAATACATGTTAATACTATAAAAAAATAAAAAACTCACAAGTGCAGTCATTTGGTTATGGAGGAGCTTTTTTCTAGTACTTTGTTGGCGAAAAGCCGGACTTTGCTACCAATGTGTATGTCGGACATCAATTCCACTGTCTTTGAGTGTTTGTATTGCACGATTTTGATCAGTCATGTAGAAAACGTGTGTGTATCCGACAATAACGGTATATTTGGTTTTGCTGACGAACTGTTTTAATAGTTCAGCACAAAGCTGAGAATCAGTGTACAAGGTATGTAATGGCTGTATATCAACAAACACGGCCTATTAGAAACACCACATTGTTTACGAAACGACATCTCCATGTTTGCCAAAAATGTATTTTTCTGTTATATATGACTCATGTGCGAATTCCCGTCGAAGTCTTCCGTCCGGATCTACAAGTCTTGCTTCGCCATGATGGCAATTATTTCGACAATACATGACTCTGCACTTAACAAAATATCCCTCCGTTATGTTTATTTCCGTTAGTGGCTTTGACTTTAACCATTTAATGTAGTCACTGAAATCTGCCAGACAGCTAAGTCATTTCTCTTTAATTCTTCTTCTGACAGCAGGCACACCGTAATAAATTGCCTTTTGTGAAAGTCTACGTCGTTGATAACTTTTCTATATAAGTTGTTCGCTTTTCTTCCAATCCTGCACAAATGTTGTAGCGCTCTGTATACTGAGTCGTCTGTGGTAGTAGTAGTACGCTGTAGTAGTAGTAGTAGTAGTAGTAGTAGTAGTAGTAGTAGTAGTAGTAGTAGTAGTAGTAGTAGTAGTAGTAGTAGTACGCTGGCTAGTAGTAGTAGTAGTACGCTAGTAGTAGAAGTAGTAGTAGTTAGTAGTTAGTAGTAGTAGTAGTAGTGTTTGTAGTAGTAGTAGTAGTAGTAGTGGTAGTAGTAGTAGTAGTAGTAGTAGTAGTAGTAGTAGTAGTGGTAGTAGTAGTAGTAGTAGTAGTAGTAGTAGTAGTAGTAGTAATAGTAGTAGTAGTACGCTGGCTATTCGCCTTTCTTGTTGTAGTAGAGTTCTAATAATGTAGTACCAAAAACAAAGTGATTTAAATACTACAAAACAAACCTGGTGATTAAAATAGTACCCTGTAGTAGTACCAACAACTTTGTCGTTTTACTACTACAAAACAAAAAACTGGTAATAACAAAAAGTATTGTATCTGGAGAGTTGTCTGATGGCTATACGCCTGTTTTTCAGAACAATGAAGCAAGTCAGTCTGCTAATGCAGCAACACAACAAACACCTTTTGATTCATTCTGTGAAGCTAAAGGTGGGCACATTTTAAAACAGGTAAAACTTGCAAAACCAAGGAAAACACTAAGCACAGTTGTTGGTGGCAAGGCAATTACAGAATTCAGTTGTTAACGCAGTTGAATTTCATTTTGCTTCTCAAAACGAAAACAAACAAACAAAGCAAACTGCTCATAAGTCATTACACGATTTTGAAAATGCATTGACTGTTCCCAGCACCTTTGGCATTCAGCGAAAAAGAAAACAGCCAGCTATTGAGCAGTTGGATAGCTCTGACTCAGATGGCACTGAGGTTCCTGACTCTTGACAAGTGCATAATGTGCAACAAGGTCTACCCTCCTAACAATAACACAAAACTATCTCACATTAACATTGTCAAGTGTGGTTGCTGTGATTTGTGCCATGGATGGGTACATCTGGCTTTCTGTTCACCCACTAAAGTATTGAGGTTAAGTGATACCTTCCGTTGTCCTGGGTGTAAATCAGAAAACTTATGAGTTCAACACATGTAAATACAACTGTAAATATGTTAAAGCTTATATAAAAAAATATCAAAACAGTTTAGATATACTTTAAATAGTTTGAGGTTTTATTTGGACAGTGGTGCTTAACTTTTTTGAACAGTATAGTGCAGTGGATTGTGAGTGGATTGCGACCGTCGAAAATACCCCACGTGACTTGCAGAACATAACCGGTGAGTGTCGGCCATTTTAGTACAATGTAAACAAGCATAAAAGCTTTAGCAGTTTCTTTTTCGTAAAATATTATTTAAAATAAAACAATTTCTAGATGCATACATTGGTTTTGTATGTTTAACCTACATTAATATTGCTATTTATTTGAAAACCACTCATCGTCGAAAATACCCGACACGAGGATATTGTATCATGGAGTAACCAGTTCTCGAGCTAAACCTATTCTCGAGCTATTACGTAGTTTCCAGTTGCGCCTGAGTATATGACGTATTTTGACATTAGGAAACACCACTTCACAGTAAACATTGCGTTCTTGACAGCCACACAAAAATGAGCAACTTACTTCGAATTAAGGTACGTAAAGTCACAAGTAATCATGAGAGTACTTATTTTTCCATATTTTCACTAAATCCAAATTTTGTATCGCACAAAAACTGTATTAAATTCATTTTTCACTGATTACAAATGTTCGTCTGTTGTTATTCCTGACCTACATTGTTTTGCAAGTCACCGATTGTATAAATCTAAACCCTATAATACATTTTGTAGGTTACAAAACACCAATTAGACAATGGTCATTGTTATTTAGTGGAATTAGTTTCTAATTAATTTCTAATTAATGTTGATATGTTTTCAGTTCAAACCAGAGAGCAAAAGGGGTCATTTGAGACGGTATTTCCCCACAAGCATGACAAATGCTTATCAAATGGTAAAGGAAAGGGATGTATCTGTGTATATGGCAGCTAAACTCTATGGAGTTCCAATAACCACACTGCGAGACCGGGTTGACAATAGAATTTCAATTGACACTGTCAAATCTGGGCCAGAACCTGTTTTGAGTCTTGAAGAAGAACAGAGTCTATGCAATCATTTGAAGTGTTTGGCAGAAGTGGGTTACGGGTATACACGGTCTGAAACTGTTACTCTGGCCCATGAGTATGCAGTGTCTATAGGAAAAAGGGCCATAGATGAGCCATTCACCATGAGATGGTTTTATGGTTTCATGAAACGTTGGCCGGACATGAAGGTTGTGCAACCTTCAAGTTTGTCAGAACAGAGAGCACGTTGTACAAATGAAACATCAATTAAAAACTATTTTCAGGAACTGGCTAGAGTAATAGAAGAATACAAAGTAGTGAATAAGCCTCAAAATATATATAATATTGACGAAAAAGGAACTAACACTGAGTTTAAACCCCCAAATGTAGTTTCTGCAAAAAATTGTAGAGTACAGCTAGTTATTGCAGAAAGGTCCAAGACAATAACTGTAATTGGTGCTGGTAATGCTTTGGGAACCAGTATTCCACCATTTTTTGTTTTCCCTGGCGAAAGACTGGTTGATGGGTTGATGTCAGGCAGGAGCGGATGGTGTAATGACAAAAACTGGTTGGTCTAATTCCGAGACATTTGAACATTACTTAAAAAATCACTTTGTCAAATATGTTCAAGGTAGAAATCAAACTGAAACATTATTGGTTTTATATGATGGACACAGAAGCCATATTAGTTTGGAGCTAATTAACTGGGCAAAAGACAACAACATTGTATTATTTGTATTGCCACCCCATACATCCCACTTATTACAACCTATGGACATCGGCTGTTTTGGCCCATTTCAGCGAAAATACAACCAGGAGTGCACAAGGTTTGCAAGGGAAACACACAGAGTTGTAACCAAATATGATGTATGTGCTCTTGCTTGTAGAGCATATTCAGCAGCTATGTCTCTATCTAATTTGCAGTCATCATTTAAAAAGGCAGGCATTTTCCCTCTTCTTGATGCACAGTCAATGATTGACTCGTTAGGTACAAGCCTCAAACCTTCCACTCTTTACAACTTGGCAAATGTAGTCGACACTGTATCACATGAAAGTGAGGATTCTTACTGCAACAAGAACAGTAATGATCAGTTTTTTTCTAAGAGAAAGGCAGTTGTATGTGAAAAAGTAACAAAAAAAATGCTGTTGTTGGTGGAAAAGCATTAGAAGGTAACACAGTAACAGAACTCAATCAATATCTTAATGAAAGCAACAAAAACATGGGTACAAGATTAACAAAAAATTGTAAAACCTCAAAAGCTCAATTTATCCCTATTCCAGAACATCCCATTGATTTGCAAAGTGACGTAAGTGACACTGAAAACACACCAGATGTTGATGCTGTTGATGATAAGGACGTATGTTGTGGATGTAGTAGTTTTTATGTACCAAGACATTTATTGGATGGCACTTTGCATATCACTTCATGGGCTCAATGTGACGTATGTGATCATTGGATGCACTTAAAATATTGTTCCAATGTAAGGGTTGTGAGAAAAGATACATTGTTCAAATGCAACTGTTGCTTGTAGCCAAATGATGTGTTGAAAACCGATATAAAAACTATGAAAATGAAAATAACAAAACAAAATTGCAAAAAAACTAAGTTTTAATAAAATGTATAGCACTTACCTGTTTCTTGAACTGTTTGTGTCCGGCTAATAAACAGGATATGAACAGTAGGGTTGTCTTTTCAAGCAATATATAAATAGCTCGAGAATAGGACAGCCATCTTGGAATTCCATGCAGATGATGTATTATATTATTAACTACAGCAGTCGCATTTAACAGGTAATATTGAAATAAATTTGCATGAAATCGACAGAATATTGATTTTTCTTAATAAAAATAACATTTTTTCATTAAGTTTTGTGTACTATTGCATTTATAGAAAACATAGAATTTTATTGTGTCGAGAACTGCTTACTCCATGACATACCTTATATTTAAAGGGACTTGTTTACATATTTTTGTATTTAATGTAGTATGCCATTCATTGTATTAACTTTACATATTTAAGCATCGAAACTAAAAAGCTCAAGATTAATGACGAGAAAACAACAACATAAAAAACGAAAAGAAAAAAGTTGCTCCCACCGGGGTTCAAACCTCCGACCTCTAGATCAAAGGGCAACCGCCTTAACCACTCGGCCATTCCAACCTTTAAATATCGGGATGTATTATATATTTTATTATATGATTGTGTAATTTATGTAAGCGATCCACGTGTTGTCCACTGAAAATTATTCCAACGTTAAGTGTTACAAACGCTTTATGATTTTCTAACTTTCCACTGATGATTACTCATTAACAAAACGGTATTTACAGTATGTCCTTTGTGTTATTTCGCTCCTATATATATGCTATTTTTTCAGTGTGGGAATCTGTGACAAAAAGTTGGAAAATTGTCAGTTGGCCAATCTGTCAACTGGTCCATTTAAATAAATAAATACACTAAACTAATGAACCCACAATTAAAACAAATTATACTGAAAACAATTTTGCTTTCAGACGAATTACCTGCTTCGCAATGGTGGCTCTTGGGCCTCTTTGGATGACAATAAGGTCTTGGACTTGATCACGTTCATCACTGACAAACCGGTTGCATATTAATATGGACAGATTCATCTAATTTGAATTTGTCATTTGGACAGATGAAGGTAATCAAATATACATTGGATGTAGTAAGACTTGGTCAGAACATGCAGTTCACTTCTGTTGATGTGAGCAAGTTAGTAACACATTGTTTAAGCAGTTTCTGCATAACACCATTACAGAGATCAAGTACTATTCTGCAACTCTGATTTAATAATTATTATTATGACTCAGCATGACTCAGCATTTTCTGTGTAATATTGTAACAGTAATGTAAAATTGGAGTGTAAAGTACAAAATTTATTGCATTTCTTTATATGACTACAATTATTAATTGAACTACTTTCTTTGATCTAAACTTCTCACATAAAAAATAATAGTAAGTTTAATTTACGTACATTCCAGCTGCCAGTGACATACATGGTCTGCTTTGAACAACACCATTATCATTATTGGGTAGGGTGCAGCATCAAACTTTGGCTAAGGAATTTGACTGAGATAAAGAACAGTGGATAACAAACATTCTACTAATCATTAATATTATGAAGACTTCTTAAGTAAACATGTGTGATAGGGACTGGGAAGTTCCAATTTATGAAGTTATTTTAATTATTATAACCACAAGTTTTAATAACAAGTGTACAATATGGTTTATTAAAAAACAAACAACTTAATGACACACACTGTTTAGTGCTACTTAATTGTTTTACATTTTTCATGTTTGTGTGAAGATATGCAAAGGTATTTTTAAAGATGTGATGCAACATATATATGATGCTAACAAATTGCATGTAATTAATATATATAATCTTGACTGAACCATAGTTTTCTTTTATTTGCAAAATTAAATGTAAAAATTGTGTGAGGATAACAAAGAAACCATTTCATCAAGGATGCTTTTGGAAGCATAATATTGTCAAGTACGTGTTGCTGTTTTTTTATATTTCAGTGTGTTTACACTTTTTACTGGAATTGTCTTTGATTTTGTTTTAATTTCCAGTTCGAATAAGATTTCCATGTGGTTTATATGTTTTAAAATATTTAGTTGTATCTAAATTAAGGTCATTGAAATGTGGAAATTTCAATTTGATACTAAATGTCTAATACCAGTATTGCTGAATTATTAACTTTTTTAATTTTGTTGCACGCGTTTTATTGCATGTATGATGGTGGATGATGATAATATTCATAAATAACTTACATATTGATAGAAAGCATTTGTAACTGTTTTCAGTGGCAATTCACTTTACAATAAATGATTGCATTTCTTAGCTTTTTCTTGGTTACTGTCACATCACTGGTATGTTGTTAGTGACTTTTTATACAAACCTATAAGATTTCAATGTGACATGTCCTTTAATGTTTTTAGCTATAAACTCGTAACTGATTTAAATATTAATAAAAAATGAAGACATTGAAAGATCATATAAACCTTTGTTTGCATAAATAGTGTATACATTCCCTTGATGATTTTCTATTGCTTCTGTTATATTTATCCCAGCTTTTGGGATTGTTTTATTATAATTTGGTTCTCAAACGTAGTAAATGTTTTGAGAAGATATAATTAGATGTAGTTATTAAAAATGAAGATGTGTACACTTTCTTGAATGTTGTTGCAAATTGCACATCCTTTTGAAATTAAGCACACTTTCTTGAATGTTGTTGCAAATTGCACATCCTTTTGAAATTAAGCATTAAAATAAACAAGTGTGGTTATCAATTCCAAAGATATTGACAACATCGTTGAAAAGATATCGGACCAATGTAGGCTTGCTAGCTGGAACGATATTGGCCCGATGTCTATCCGATATACGTCCGATAAACAATGCTCCGATATCTATCCGATCAAATGCCGATGAGCAAAACATTGAGCGGATAGATATCGCTCACGAAATCTGTCCGATATTGTTGAAAACATATCTAATAGATATCGGACCAACGTAAGCTTGCTAGCTGGAACGATATTGGCCCGATGTCTATCCGATATACGTCCGATAAACAATGCTCCGATATCTATCCGATCAAATGCCGATGGGCAAAACGTTGATCGGATAGATATCGCTCAGGATATCTATCCGAGATTGTTGAAAACATATCTTATATATATCGGACCAATGTAGGCTTGCTAGCTGGAACGATATTGGCCCGATGTCTATCCGATATACGTCCGATAAACAATGCTCCGATATCTATCCGATCAAAGGGCGATGGGAAAAACGTTGATCGGATAGATATCGCTAACGATATCTATCCGATATTCACAACATCTCGGATAGATATCGGACCAATGTAGGCTTGCTGGCTGGGTACCAAGTCTTTGATAAAGTGTCTGCTTACAGGAAAAGTTAAAGCGACATTATAGTCGGTATGCCAAATGCCAAATAGTGACCTGACCCCAAAAAATAGTACGCACAAAATGTTTTTGCATAAAATGGTTCTTTGACATGTCCCTTCTAAGAAACCAAATGATGCAACTTTGTGATCATCGAGCATTTTGACATATTCAAGATGGCTTCCAAGATGGCTGCTAAGATGGCGGCCGAAATTTTAAAATCGACATCTGTCCTTTAAATGACATGAAAACAGGAGAAAACAAAATCAGTTTGAGCATATGCATTGTGTTTGTTGTTTGCAACACCATAAAAAACATTTTCTTCAAACATTTTAAGCAAAACACCAGTTGAAAAATAACAAATGGCCGACACAGTAGCTTCCAAAAGTTATTATTTATCAAATAAAATATATTTGTAAACTGTTTATAGAATTTGAGTACACAATAAGTGTTCGTATGGTATTTATAAATATTAGAATGAAAGTAATAACACGAGTTCATGTGATATCAATATTTAGCTCTTTGAATGGCAGTGTTTGTAAAAACATTAAATTCATGATTATCTCCCTAAGTAGTTATTTTGTAATAAATTTTCAATAGTTATGTTTTGCAGAGTATGTCTTTCCTGCATTATAACAACTATAACATGACAATTCTTGGCATATTGTGAAGGCAAGTACCAATTACTATTTTATCTGCACCTAGAAATGATTAAAGGTGCTAACTCTGGAGGTATGTTGTTACTTTAAAGTAATGGCGCTGGCGTCAACACATACAAGTGACTTCAAAGATTTCATATCACAAATTCAGTCGGAAGAACTGGAAAATCACATGTAGCAATACTTGATCGATGTATCATCCTCCGGTCGGTGTATATTCTGACCTCCAAATGGTACTGTACAAAAAGTCATGAACAACTACTGGCGGAATGTCTTTGACCAATATTACCAATACAACATTAAGAGTAGCAAATGAACACACTATAGGAAGTCAGAAGACTGCAATCAATCAAAAACTGAATCCTACGACACCACTACCGTCTCAACATACTGTCCTGACAAACACAGCCATCAGTGTCCACCTGAAAAATATGTTTTTGATCATTACAAAGACAGACTCATGGGGTTACCCATTTCCCTTAGCCACATTTTGATAATCACTAGTTTTTCCTGGTAGCTATATTTCGGTATGTTTTGAAGGGCTCCTAGTTTGTTCCGGTGTTGTAAAATGCATATAGTATTCCTAATTTTAAGCGGCTGTGGTATATGGTATTTATTATCTTGTGTTCTCCATTCTATGTGTGCAAAATTGAAATTAGGTCAGGATACAAAAAAAATAACAAATCATCATTACCCAGTTGCATAAAATCAGTGAATTTTATGTGAATATAAGAATTTTAAAACAGGAAAGAAGTCTCAGTATCAAGAGATCTACAAGAATACTGTGAGGACAGTTCACTTAAAAGATATTTTCTTGTGGTTGAAGGCCTATAATGAAAGTTACATATAGTAAAATACATAACGATTGTCATGGTTATTTTTTACAAAGCCTGTGGACCTTCTGTTTGATGTTTTTGTTTGTATTGTGCACGTTTGAATATAGTTTTGATTAATACACTAAAAGTCTTATATTAACTCACCTGCTTGATTAATTGTCGCATATGATATTTTGACATACCATTGCTTATCAGCCAAGGATATTAGTAGAATTGATACTTGCCAAATAAATTATATGAAGTGGGGAAGTCATATATATATTTCAAAACTAGAATTCTGAATACAACGGTGAAATGAATTCTCCTGAACCTCTCCAATTACGTTTTTTTGTCAATAGTTACTTGTAAAAAGAAATTAACATCTTACAATCTCTAAAATTGTTAAACGTATTCAACTGTCAACCTGTTAATGAACATTACATTGAAATACCATACCAACGTGCAGAAGATGCAAAATTGCCACAGAAAGAACAGCGGCATCGGTAAAACTAAAACAATTCAACACTTGGTTACATATAAATATCTATGACAAAAATGCTGTTTGAAAATATAATCAAAATGACATAACCCGGTGAAAACTCATCAACAATCTTGCAATATGTTAATTTCCTCTTTGTATGAAAGCCACGAACAGTTGTCATTGAATTACTACCAGTAGTTGCACTGCATATTAGGGACACAGAATAATCAAAGGCCAATAGCACATAGAGGCAAAATATAACAGTGTGCTCATTTTCTTCTTTTCTTCTGGTACGCTCACCAGGTATTGTATTGAAATCTAGCAATTTGTTTTTTAGAAATAGCTCTGTCCAGGATAATGCACTAACTCGCTTGATTTACGGTGACTTTAGAGCAGTCCTGATATATACTGGCTGCTATGTTTATTGTGTACGAAATATGTATTTGCAGAAGAACACAAGGGGACATTTATTTAAAAAATGCCTTTGCATAAACTGAGGTCTGATGGCATCTCAGGCAAACATGCAGTCTCATTATTCCGACATACATCTGCCTAAACTGCATGCTGGTGTTTGCTGTATGCTAAAAACGATGACAGAAACACGGAACCAGTTACTTAATGATTCGCGTTCCTTGCAATAAAAACGATTTTCAGCTTTTAATAAATAAATACAAATATAACATGATTCATGAATAAATTCCTAGTTTTTACATTTGACTTCCTAGTTTTATACTAGTTTTCTATTATTTTAACTACTAGGTTTTGTACAGACTGTTGAAAAGCCTGTGATATTCAGACATGCATTTGAAGGAAAGCATTTGACCCAGCTCCACCTAACATAGATCCTATCAGCTTTATACGGATCAAGAATCCAATGTCAAAGATTGAAGGACAGCATTTGACCCAGCTCCACCTAACATAGATCCTATCAGCTTTAGACGGATCAAGAATCCAATGTCAAAGATTTTCATCCCAACAACAAATCTTGATGACAAATCCCCTGCCCCAATTTTGTCATGCAGCTTATCTGCCTACGGTTATTCATCAGAGCAACCATGTGTAATTTTGCGTTGTGTTTGTAACTTGGCTCGCCACAATATTTTGCAACTGTAAAAACAGGTTGACAAAAAAGCAAGTCAACAATTAAGCGATGATGATAGTTCTAGTGATACTGAATGCGAAAACGAAAATTTAATTGGTTATCATGGTTTTGTAAGATTTTGTTGCGTATTTCTTGCATATCCATATTTAAATAATTATGCCCCCGTCGAAGGTGACGGGTGTATTGGTTTGTTAATGTAGGTCGGTCTGTCAGGTATTTATGCTCTATAAGTCCGTCAGTTTTCAACTGATCATCACCAAAGTTCATAAAATTGTTTCTGGACATAGTTGTGGCCCTTGAACTATCTAATGCTATGAACATGTTTTAGGTTGCAATATTTTATCCCAGTTCGATGATTAACCCAATCACCCCCAGGACCTTGATTTATATAAAATTGGATTCTATTAGCAGTTTACACCATCTGTATCCAACTTGATATTTAAACCTAGAGGGGACAAACTCTTTTACAAACAGCTCTTGTTCAATTACAAAACATTTAAACATATTTTACATAACTATTAATAATATTGTGGCAAAAATGGTGTATTTAAAATGATCAAACCACCTAAACACCACTTTACTGATTTGGCGGCCATTTTGTCGGCCAATTAAAAAAATAAATCCTTTATATAAAAATCAGTTGCATGTTTGTCAATACATTTTCTAACAACACATGCATTACATACATTCAGAAAATTGTAGTTACGCTACATATTAGTTTAAACCTATGTATTTAAGCTAAATTGCATCCAAAGCCTTAAGCTTACTGAGACACTCTCGAGTCCGTTTCCTTGGAAGAACCAGTACTTGACGTCTTTGGGGGATATCTTGAGTACGCTCCCAGAGTGGGGATCGAACCCGGGACATCCCGGTCGCTAGGCGGACACCATATCTACTACGCCACCGCGACCTCGCTACGCTACATATTGAAAGATATATGCCAATTTTAAATTAGTGGCGGCCTTCTTGGTGGCCATCTTGGTGGCCAAATTGAATATTTCAAAATGCTCAATGATGACAAAGTTGCATCATACAGTTTCTAAGTAGGGACATGGTATGGAATCATTTTATGCAAAAACAATTTTGCGCACTACCGTTTTGGGTTTATCGACCGTCATACTGACCATTAATAATAACTGAGCCTTGAAGTGTGCATGTAGGATCTTTTATATCAACTATTATGAAATTAAACAGGTGACATTGACAATATAACTGGAAAGCAGACAAAAAAACATAATCATGTCGAAGAAAACGCAAAAATAAAAAAATCAACCGATACGAGTGTCGACTTTTGCATCGTTTATTAGTGTTGTGTAACGTAAAATAACTGTTGAGTCAATGTATATACATGTATTGGACTTTCCGGCTTACAGCCGAAAAATTACTGCAAAGTAACTAATTACGCGTTTAAACAACAATGGTTTGTATTCACATTTCTTACATTTTAAATCGAAGTATATGGTATTTAACTTTATCGGGTTGTTTAGTTTGTGTCACTATGTCAAGTGTAAGATCGTACATACACTCTTACTATTTATTATTTAGAAAAAAAATGTGCCAGTACAAGAACATAGTAGATTTATAGGTCGTTTAGTCAATTATAAATTAGAAGTCGTGAAAAACAGCAAATATTTGGAATTTGTATCACCTGGAATTTAAGTTTGGGAATATTTACAATGACAAAAAAGAAGACTGTGTACAATTGGTATTAAACATAACCTTTTATAACACAATATGGATTTGTATTCAAACTTTTAATTAAATAAGAGGAAAAGAATAAATCAAGTCTGTGTACACTTGGTATTAAAATTAACTCCCTTTTTAAACACAATATGGATTTGTATTTAAACTTTAAATTAAATAGGAGAAAATCATAAATACAAACGACACAAAAACATACTCACGTAAGTCGAAATTTGTTTCTAAAATGCAATAGGTGCTACGCCACAACTCACTTTTATAACGAACAACCATATATCCTACACAGATTTAAAAGTTTGAAAAGATAAACTATGTATGAATAAAAATCAAACAACATAATTATTATGTTAATACATCATTAGTGATAGTATTTATTATATTATTATTATAGTAAGTAGTAGTAGTAGTAGTAGTAGCAGTAGTAATAATAGTAGTATTAGTAGTAGTAGTAGTAGTGTACGTGTGAGCGGGGGTTGTGCGTGTGTGAGAGTGTGTGTGCGTGCGTGTGCTCGTTTGTGTGTGCGTGCGTTCATGTGTGTGTGTTGGTGTGTGCGTGCTTGCATGCGTACCGTACGTATCTGCGAGCCCGTGTGCTTGCGTGTGTTTGGGTGCGCACGTAACTAAGAGTGAGTGGTTGTGCGTAAGACTGTATATACGTGTGCATGTTAGTGTGTACGCAAATGTATATAAAGCATATGCGCTTTGTCCGCATGTCTACAAATATCGATTTAATGCGTGCGTAAATACACGCGTGTGAATGAGTATGAGTACAAAGGTGAGATTTCGCATGCGAAAAAACCGCGTATACTGTAGAAAGCGTGTGTGATTGCGCGTGTAAGTACGCACATAATTAGAAGGTGTGTGTGAATGTGCGCATATGTACGAATATAACGAATAATGCGCGTGTGTTTATGCGCGTGCAAACGTATGCACGCAAAAACGTAGATAGCGTGTGAGATTATATACGTGTATACGTATAAAAGTAGAATGTGATTATACGCTTTGTTACGCATACAAATAGAAAGCGTGCGTGATAATACGCATGTATACGTATATAACTCGAAAGCTTGTGTGCTTTTACTCGTGTATACGCATATCAGTAAAATGTTTATGACCGCGAATGTGAGTGCTAGCACGCGTGTGTACGCATCTGATAAGAGTGCGTGTGTGATTATGCACGTTGTATACACTTTTAAAAAGTAAGTATACGCATGTAAACAAAGAAATAGTTAAAAGACCAACACATATTAAACACATGTACTCAGTTAAGTACATAAACTTAAAATAATGTACATTTTAACAAATTTAATGAAATACAAAAGAAGAAAATAAAGACTGAAATGGTGAAGTAGAACAAAGTAATTGTCCTCCACGTAAAGTAAATAACAATATTAACCGACAAAAGAGACAAAACCCACAAACTTCTATGAAATGTCTGAAGACTGTATGAAATGTCTGCAAAAATGTTTAGAAGCGTGTCTAAAACCCTTTTATACAGTGAAAACATACGCTACTCAGTTGGTTTATGAGGACTGAAGGTTAATCAAATAATAAGGAAAAAAACTACATAAACTGTCACTCTAAGAACTGAATAAACTGTCACTCTCGTGAGTTCACAATGGAGTGATTCTGAGCTATCGACGCCGGCTTGTGCTGGAAGAAGCCCTGTCAGCGTAAGACTGCGGTGCGCCTTTCTTCGGCCACGGCTTATTGGGCCACGTTCTGATACTGTTCATAGCCAATTCTCTCCGATCGTTTTCTGGCTCTAAATCGTGCATACAGTTTCCCCTTGAAAAACCAAGCACGTTCAACCAACTCAGGTTCTTTCAGCCTCACAGACGCCATGTCTTCTGCGTTCTTTTTTGTAAGGTCTTCATTCACGTAAATGCCAGATCCTTTTAGAAGTTTTGCGTTTTTCATCACATCGAATTTGATTTGGCGCCCTACGAACTTGACGATGACCGGTATAGCCTTCTCTCTGCTATATTTTCCCAGTCGATGGGCGACATCTATGTCTTCTTTTTATACCCGTAAACCAAGTTTGGTGCTCAAAAGAGACGCTACTTGTTCAGTGAACGCTGTAGAGGACTGGATCTCAGTGTCACCTGGCAGACCTGTGATACGCAAATATATTCCTGCGGCTGTATTGCTCAAGCTCGTTAAAGCATTCTGCGTTCGAGTGTTCCGATTCACACAACTTTTTATTCAGAGCTTCGATTTCCTTGTTTTTGCTATCGAGTTGATTACGCATCGATTCAATCTCCTTAGCCTGATCGAACAAGCTGCCTTCCATAATTTCTATTCTCTTAACTACAGAACCCAGCAGCTTATCTTTCAATTCATCTACTGTTTCTCTAATTATTGTTCGGATTACGGATGTATCGTCTTTTGTTAGTACAGTGGAAAGTTTAAGACTGATTTCATCAAGCCGTTTTTCTATAGACAGCGGTGTTGCATCTTCAACAGTGCGTTTTTCGTTTTGCTGATTTATGATGGCGGGTATCGTTTTCTGTTTAGGACAGTCCATTTTTTTTTTTTCCTCTTAGGAGCTTTTTTCGTGTTCTGCCCCTTTAAAGTTTCAAACACAGGTGTCCATGAAGCTAGTGTCCGTTAGATCATTCGCTGTAGACGAGTGTTGATGTTTATTCATGATTCTTTACAATAACAGGGTGATAGCCCACATGAAGCAATTAGGATAATACCTAATCGTATTAAACGCCGGCTTTTTGCTAGCTATTTACACAATAAACACTTACAGCGTGACGAATATGACTGAATCTAAATCGTTATATGCGTCTATTTTGCTTTCTCCCAACTTGTTCACACCCTCCCATCAATGCAAAGAACAAAGTTGGAGAAAAAAGCTTTTCAAGATCACATACGTCTTTTTACTTTGCAGTAATAACATGTGTTCTGCCAGTAGACTTTCAAATACACCATTATCCACTCAGAGTATGTCACATCCTTTCACACACGTCTGATAAACCAAAAAAAAGTATACATGTTAAAACGTTTTGTTTACTCGCAAACTGGAAACGGAAACAATACATAATTTGACACATAATAATTGGTAAATAACAATATATTCATTAAAACTATTATGGATAATAAACTAAAACTAATAGTAAGAATACTGATCTCTTACCATGAAACAATTAATCGTTGGTAATAATTTTTTTTTTTTAAACCTATTATTACAAACTTACCAGTTCCACACGTCCTATGAGTCCATCTATTGCAGCCGTCGCACATAATGGCCTGCTGGGTCTGTCGCATAACCCGTGTGCAAAATACACACAAAGCCATTGTAAGTCCACTAGCACACACGATAAGTAACTCAATCTGTGCATTGTTTAATTCAATTTGAAAATATAATCCGCCGTTGTTTTCAATAATAAAAAACGTTTTTATGTTTATTTGCTCACTTGTACATAGTGTACGAAAGTGAAAGTATAAACTGCACGACAACGCAAGTAAAACGTATTTTATTGCACGAACAGGTATTAACACAATGCTTTGAGTGTTTGAAGTTAATCATGATCATATTGTTATCATGGTTAAACATGGTTTTAATAAGAATATACGGAAATTGTCCTTGTTTGGAAATAATTTCATTCATCCGCGGACTATATCTCAGTGTTTGTACCATTTAGCTAAATAATGGATAGTTATCAGTTCCCAGTTTAGAGGTCAGACGAAAGCAGTGACGTCACATTCTATGTATAGAATGGTGCTTACCCATCATGCACAGCGCGAAATCACACAGGTTAGTTGCGAGAAGCGACACCTGGTTGACAGAATGGTGTGCAAGTGATTTTCAAAAAGAGTGCCTCTAAAAGCTGCGTTTTATGCATTCTATACACAGAGGATAACGTCACACGCCAAACCTCTGTACTTAATCGCATTATTTCGCCCCAAACGGCGAAATGTGCTTACGCATGAAGTAATCCCGCGTACGAAAGTTGTTTCATGAAATGACTTTATTGATACCATTAATCAGACTAATATTCAGTTAATACTGACAGTAGAATATAATTCTGTAAAATAAAATACCAGTAGTTCGTGTTTAAAGCTGTTTAGCGTGTTTATTATTAAAAGCTACTTTCACCTTCGTTTTGTGTAAAAATTCAAGGTTAGATGCCATTAAATCCAATTCCCATGGGGTCCCATTATATCTTCCGAAAATTGCAATAAAAAGATATTGCATGTTTCTTCTAAGAAAATGCGTCTCACCTGAATGCAGACACCGGTAGAAACTAGGGTTTTGGCAGTGATATTTTGACAAAAGCCCAATGCCGCAGTAAACACACCTCAAAAGCTCATCTTTCACGTTAGCCTTAAAACAAATGCACACAAACGTTCCAAACACACAGAGGATATTAGAAATAACCACAAAAGGCATGTCTGATATTGCTAAATTCTTTTCATAGCAGAAGAAAAAAGGAACTCTAGTAAAATGCAATATTTCGAATGTAAAACGGAGGGAAACGCATTGATTTACTGGTATCTAACCTCAATGCGATGTTAAATAAACCATTGTGAGCTATGCTAGAAAGCATCGCATACCCATAGTGCTTAGAGCGTGAGTACACAGGTCTTTCAGACCGGTGTAGACACATCGGCGTTTTATGGCGCATACTAAAACGCGGACCGATCTGCGGACGATCTAGTTTATGTAGTAACTGCGGACCACATAGACAAAGAAGGATTATCGGAAACTGCGGACGATATACACAAAGAAGGAAATCGGCTGTACTGAATGTGTAAATGGCCTGTGTATACAATCAGACTTTGATTTTATGTTTCTCGATATTAGCAGACCCGTTAAACGTATAGGAAAATAAAAAAATAAGTGATAGTTTATTTCTTTATTCATATGGTCCGCATTTTTCTACTTTGTTCATACATTCCTCAGTTTCCTTCTTTTTCAAATGGTTCTCAGTTTCTCGATATTAGCGCACCATAGCAAAATTAAGAAATCAGTGATAGTTTTCTTCTTTATTCATATGGTCCGCATGTTCGTTCTTTTTTTAAATGGTCCGCAGTTTCTCGATATAAGCGCACCCGCTAAACGTACAGCAAACTAAAGAAATCAATGATAGTTTTCTCTTTACTCATATGGTCCGCAGTTTCTCGATATAAGCGCACCCGTTAAACGTATAGAAAATAAAGAAATCAGTGATAGTTTTCTTCTTTATTAATATGGTCCGCAGTTTCTTTCTTTGTTAAATATAAATAAATCAGTGATAGTTTTCTTCTTTATTCATATGGTCCGCAGTTTCTTTCTTTGTTCATATGGTTCGCAGTTTCTTTCTTTGTTCATATAGTCCGCAGTTTCTTTCTTTATTAATATGGTCAGCAGTTTCCTTTTTTATTTATATAGTCCGCAGTTTCTTTCTTTGTTTATATGATCCGCAGTTTCTCGATATAAGCGGACCCGTTAAACGTAGAGCAAAATAAAGAAAATGAATGATAGGCTTCTTCTTTATTCATATGGTTGTCCGCATTCTTCTTTATTCATATGTTCCGCATGTTTCCTTCTTTGTTCGTATGGTCCGCAGTTTCCTTCTTTGTTCATACGTACCGCAGTTTCTCGATATTAGCCAACCCGTTAAACGTTTAGCAAAATAATAGTTTTCTTCTTTCTTCATATGGTCCGCATTTTCATTCTTTGTTCATGTGGTCCGCAGTTTATCGATATTAGCGGATCCGTTAAACTTATAGCAAAATAAAGAAATCAATGATAGTTTTCTCTTTATTCATATGGTCCGCAGTTTGCCGATATTAGCGGACCCGTTAACGTATTCATGTGCCCTGTATTTGTTGTGTGTGTTTCGAAGTGTATGAGGTCCTTCCGCGCCTGAGGCTGCATTATGTGAGGACCCGGAGTGTGTCCTAGCACTCCTACCTAATTAACTTACCAGAGACTCACGAAAGTTGGGACGAATTTTGAATCATAGCTGCAATTTCCAGCTATTTATTTTTTACTGAAAGATATTTAATTTTGGTGTGGTCTTGTGCTGTGGGGGGGAAACCTGAGTACCCGGAGGAAACCCCACCTGTCCGGTATGTGACCACCAACCAAACTCACATGCGCCGAGTGGGAAGCGAACCCGGGACGCGTAGGTGAGAAGCGAGTGTACCAATCCATGCGCTAGCCGGACAGCCATAGTGTATTTGTTAAAATAAAATTTAGTTTATCAACAATGATGGGAAATGAACTGATAAGTTGAATTAATAAATGAACTGATAAGTTGAATTAATATATTTAATTATTATAAGTATATAGATCTACTCTCTCTCTCTCTCCGGTTTTATGGCCCAGAACTACGGTTCCGCCTCTCAATAACGCAATGGGGACAAGTATAACCAAATACATATTTACAGCGAAAATCCCATTTTTATGATGAAACAAACGATACAATGTCACTCTAACCATTTATACTGCAGAACGAAGACAGATTACATACATAAATCAAGACAACCTTGTGGGGCCAATTCACATATTCCTTTCACATGTCCCTCGTATGCATGAGGACCATCACACTCGCATACTCTCGATCTCTCAATGTCCTCACAACCTTGTGGGGGCAATTCGCTTTTTTCTTTCACACGTCCCTTAACTGCACGAGGACATAATACTCTTTATGTCCTCACAATGTCTGAGCTTTCGTTGATATTTTTTTCTCTTTCACACGGCCCTTGACTGTGTGAGGACATAATACTCTCTTATCCTCACAATAGTACAACGCAGCTTTACGCACCATACACCTACATGCAAATAGATCCAGGACAAAGTGGTATCAGCATGAACGAATTGGTTATTACTTCAAAGAATGTTCAGTTTCTTTGGAGTTTAACGCCTGTTCAATAGTATTTCAGTCAAATACAGGTCGCATATTCCATATATTTGCATTTTGTCTAACAGGCCAATGACCAACCAGTCAGGACACCAGCGTTTTTGAGTTATTTATGTTGCTTGTTTGTGTGCCTGGTCATAAGTAGCAACTATTCACAGCTAAAGCCATGGTCATGGACCAAAATAACTTGCATACAAGCTTTATGATCTTGTTTTATTGTGCAATTATATTAACCTGTCAAAATTTTCATAACTTAACGACTCTAGGTAAAGTATATACGCAACAAAACGAAATAAGCCAAAATTTCAAAATTTAAGGGTCATAATTCTTTAGTTACTAGCGAAACGTGATGCCATGATCGTTAAATAGATGGAATTACGAACTCGACCGATTATGAGACTCTCATAAATTAAAATAGTGCGTGCGGCAATTGTAACATATGCACATTTTGGCAGGTTAATAAAACACATAATACCATTACATGTCTTTCGGACTATCTTATCCATAACACAATCATATTGGTTTTAATTGAATTACAAGATACACAATCAAATATATATTTATTGTTTATTTGTGCAAATAAGTACAATGTCGACATTTGACATCAATTTCAATAAACCAAAGAAATCATACAAATCACACTACAATAAAGCCATATATAATGTACATGTCTCTGTTTAACCACAATGTTAACTTTTTTCTATGCCCTTTTCTTGGCCCATTTTTGTCCAACTGTCATTCTCACATTTCCTACAACTAGGGTAATGCACTTTCTTTCTTAAAACCCCTCTGTCTGTTCCGCAAGCCAAACAAACGTAATTCTAACCCTAGCCTTGCATTTTATAGTTGAAAAACAACTTTCATTTTCGATTTTTTCAGAACTCAACAAGAGGGCCATAATGCAGGCCGTCAACTGACTTTTGGTGAAAATATAGGAATTTTTTGTCCAAAATATGAGGTTTGAATATTATTATTACCAACATATAGGAATTTGACGATAAAAATCTGCTTGGTCAAGCGTTTTGTCAGTAACCATTTCCTTACTTGAGCGCATTATAAAAACTCTTACTTCTAACAACAGGAAAACACAATTCAATGCAGGCTTTACACTTTACCAAGAAACATATCATTGTTAAAAAAATAAAATTCACTCAGTACGGCATATGACAAAGTTGACCACCACAAACTTGTTTTTAAGTTGAAAATCAGGATGTTTGAGGTTCGTATCACCTCAGATGTAGAAGGCTTTTCAAACCGAGTATAACAGGAATGAGTCCTATGGTCAAGTTTCTTTCTCCATGTAGCTTAATATTCATGACCTAATGGTAACTGTGGATCTGTATGCATCTTTTTTCAGCTTACACCCTAGTGTCCTCAACATTCAAATAACACACAACATCACAATACCTACAAATAACTTGCAAAATAAAGAATCATGGAAAAATAAGAATTTTCAATACCAAGACAAATGTGAGGTACTCAGAATACACAGGAAAAAGAAACTGGTCATAGTCAATATAACTTACATAGCACCACACTCAAAACCACAGAAAATACAAAATATCTTGATCATTTATAACTACTATATTAAACCTCATATGGTCATCCTGCATAATAAACAATGTAAAAAACAAGGCAAAAACAGTCTGAGATGCATACTATTCTGCTATGTGGCACCCTTGGCAAAACTGCATATTCATTCTTTAAAGATGCAAAAAAATTCTTGTTTTACTAAACTGCCCTAGTTCATAATGTAATGTAATAGAGATGTGTCTGCCTTTTTAAACAGTATAACTTTGACAGTATAAATTTACATTTGAATCCGTAAACAGTCAATATCGATCACCTGAGTTATGGACTAATCAAAACAAACATTTTGTTCATTTTGTGTGTGTGAAAGCAGCATGGCCCATATTCGAACTCGTCCGAGATTTCATCAATACAAAGCTACCAACCAAGTTTCATGAAGAAATGACCAAACATGTAGTGTTTTCTAATGCAGCCTCTAATGTTCACAAGCTTTTTAAAAAAATACCAATGGTAACCTTTTCTTTTTGACCTCACATTACCCATATTTGAACTCCTCCAAGATTTCACCAATAGATAGTTCTCATGTGATGTCATAACAGTGGAAATTGGTATGTGGTAGACTTATTATTTGTGTACCACTGGAAAGCTGAGACCTTTGTCTATATGTTTTATTCCATTCAAAATTAATATGAAAAAGATATAATCAAAATGGTTACATTATAAAAACCAGGTTTTTTTCTCAGGTTTAGGGGCCTGGCCTTATAATTTAGAGGAAATTTTCATGACAAAACGTCCAAAAGGGGAAAGAAATTGTAAGATTAACTTTGAATTTCTGGAAAAGTGCAATTTTTCTATGGGAAAGGGGCCTTTTTGCTAGCGGAAGCGGCCTTATAAGGCCCCTTTTATATAAGGAAAAAAAAAACTGAAAACTGATATATCGGGATTACAGTGAAAAAATCGACAGATTCAAATTTCTCATTTTTTATAATGCGTAAGGAAACAAGAACCATGTGCAAAATATGAATTTCAAGAGCTTTCCAACGATGTTTAAATCATAAAAATCGGACCAAGAATAAGAAAACAAAACGAAATTTCGCCCCTTTACAGTCTATAGCAAAGGGTCTTGTTTTTACACTCCAACATGGCCGCCAATGAAAGGGATTTCCAGTGATTTTCACTTGTGTGGGAACTATCTACATTTGTATAACTGAAATAATGACCATGTTTTATGAAGATTGGACCAAAAATGCAGCCTCTAGTGTGTTCACAAACATTTTCTTTTAATAGCAATGGTGACTTAGTTTTTGACCCCACATGATCCATATTGAAAATTGTCCAAGATTTCACCAATACAATGCAACTGACCAAGTTTTATGAAGATTAAACTAAAAATGTAGTCTCTAGAGTGTTCACAAGGCAAAAGTTGACGACGCACAACGACGGACGAAGACTGGTCACAATAGCTCACCTTGAGCACTTAGTGCTGAGGTGAGCTAAAAATCAATAACTGCCCAAATAATAGAATAAAGCGGTGCCTCAGAAACTAAACATTAGTTTTTTTAGCCTTAGTGTGAGTGTATCATAATGGCCACACAAATTTTATGGCAACAATTCAGCAACAACCTTTTCTTTCTTCTTCATTTCTGTTTGGGCAATTGCCCACACCTGGTGTTTTAATTTCAACCAAGGTAATGATTTTAAGTTTGTATCCCCATTTGTTAGCTGGAACCTGACAACCTCTGCCTTACAAGGAGGCTTTTTCTTTCGCACGGCTTCTTGCACTAGAGGCTGCATCTGCACCTTCTCCAGGCTGGACCAGATTCTCTTTTTTGACACTGAAAATTTTGCCAAAATGTAAATGATTAACAATCTAGAGGTTACTCTTTTAAACTTAAGACAATCTCAAATCCAGATTACACATCTGACATGCTATTGAATCATACTATTCCCACCAACATGCTAGGTTCTTTAGCAGAGCCCAGAATTATAACAAGAGCCCCGGAAAACGGACGTCAAGCTCGACAATCCTCTGTTTTTTACTGCATAAAGGCAGTGTTTATTCAAATACGGCTCTGACAGTGCACAGAAGACGACACATAGGTCATATTCAGGCAACCTTCCCGTCAGCTAATCGAATGCTAGCTTTCACGTTTTTGAGTTTTAATATATCAAAAAAGAAATTCTATGTTTTAACTGACCTACAAGTATGTGCAATTACAAAGAATCCTGTATTTTTATAACTCACTGAAACTCCATAGCAATGACTTTGTGACTTATTAATATAAAACGAATAAAAATATCATATTTTTTTTACACGAAGTCTCAGTCTTCCATAGGTTGCATGATGCAGTTTAAATTTAGTGTCTGACAAATTAAGCAATCAAATGGCTAAAATTTAAATTTAGGTAATAATGGCGAGTTTAGAAATTCCCTTTATTGAAGAATAAAAAACTGAATGGGTTGTCCTCAGATCTTCCAGTTTAAGAAGATTGTGCGATTTAGTCAGAGCGGTGAACACCCTTAAATGCAGAAAAAGCACAATGAATTCTTCAACAATACCTTGAACCATTCTTTTCTTTGATGGTGGAGCCTTGCAGGGTACATCGTCCTCGTCAGTGTCCGACTGAAGATCTGAAAAGGAGAGCAGAATAGAACATAACAGATTCAATTTATGTTTCAAACAATGGTTTCATAAAAGAAAATGGAAATACTGTAGCATTTGTGCCAGCAAGAGAAAATGCTTTTTTTTTTGTATTACAATTTTATCAAGAATTCTGAAGAAGGAAGACCATTTTCAAATGCCAACACATTTTTGTCTGCCGCACAATGTCTATGTCAAATGAAGGTCAAGGTCAAAGTACATGTCAGAGTGGAGAACCCTCTTAAATGCAGAAAAAGCACAATGAATTCTTTAACAATACCATGAACCATTCTTTTCTTTGATGGTGGAGCCTTGCAGGGTACATTGTCGTCGTCAGCATCCGACTGAAGATCTGAAAAGGAGACCAGAATATAACATAAATGATTCAATTGAAGTTTCAAACCGGTAAGTTTTTATAAAAGAAAATGGAAATACTGTAGCACTTGTGCCAGCAAGAGAAAATGTTCTTTTATTCGTAATACAATTTTATCAAGAATTCTGAAGAAGGAAGACCATTTTCAAACGCCAACGCATTTCTATCTGCCGCACAATGTCTATGTCATGTGAAGGTCAAGGTCAAAGTACATGTCAGAGTGGAGAACCCCTTAAATGCAGAAAAAGCACAATGAATTCTTTCACAATACCTTGAACCATTGTTTTCTTTGATGGTGGAGCCTTGCTGGGTACATCGTCCTCGTCCGGCTGAAGATCTGAAAAGGAGACCAGAATATATATAATATAAAGGATTCAATTGAAGTTTCAAACCGTGTTTTTATAAAAGAAAATGGAAATACTGTGGCATTTGTGTCAGCAAGGGAAAATGCTTTTTTTTCTAAATACAATTTTATCCAGAATTCTAAAGAAGGAATAGAACATATTCAGACGCCAACGCTTGTCTGTCTGCCGCACAATGTCTGTCATGTGAAGGTCAAGGTCAAAGTACACATACCAACTGACAAGCTCTGTGGCAAGAAAGTTTTTGAATATGAAGACTCCATCCAAGAATAAATAAGTTTCAAGAATTTGGATACCGGTATATCACTGTCAGAATTTCTACATATAGGATACATGTCTTAATTCCATGTAACAGAACTGACACCCTGTGCCTTTTCATAAAGTTTTCAAATTATCATTCCTGGTTTACAGAGTAGGTGTGACATCTGTGAATATACTGTAAATATATATGTTTTTTCAAAGCAATAACTTTTATCTAGAAGTACACAAGGTGAATGTTCAAAAAAATGTTGATACTGCACTCTGGTGATGTCAATAAAATTCTTTTAGAAGTATCCAATGCCTTTTATTATACCTCGATGTTAATAAGATTTAGTATAATAAGTAATTACCAAAGTCCTCATCAGCACCATCCTCATCATTTTCTCCATCTTCTTCACTTTCTTCGAAATCTGCAGAATGAACAATATATTGTTTTTATTCAACCACACCATCTCCAACAAGCTGGTGGTTGGTATAAGGACCACAACTCCAGCATTCTTTATTCAAATCAATACAACAACTAGTTTGTTTTTGAAAAAAAAATGGCATGTCTTTTCCCACCACTGCCCAACGATCCCACCCCTTTGTAATGGGACTGGAAATATGAAAAAAAATTACCTGGTGTAAGTCAACAAAGCAAAAAAATATTGACAAAATTGCATACTAAGCTTAATACTAAGTATTTTATGATAAATTTACAAAACAGTTCGAATTTTATATGCCTCTCGTAGATTTCATAACAGCTTTTGATCAAGGTGGTTCTTTTAAGAAATATGAAACATGGAGATATTTATTTACTATTTATGCCCCATAGTCCCAGTGTGTATATAGTAATAATTTTGTTTCCAAATCATTTTCTTCTGATTTCTGATGTCTCAGATTTTCTGTATAGATTAAAAGAAATCAACAAAATCCTTTTTTTTAGATGAGTGAGTTTCTGATTAGGTTTCTATACATATTTATAGCAAACATTGTCCATTAAAATCTGGAGTCCCACATTAATTCATCACTGTCATAAGAAACAAGGAGATAGACATTTCATTATTAAGTTTACGAGCAGTCAGTTTTTCAGCCAAATCATTTTAACAACTGTACCATATTTCTGTACTGAGCAATACATGAGAAATACATATTCACTTCTGACTCAGAATTTCTTTATGTTTTAAATTTGTTTTCATTACATTGCAAAATAGGCAATTCACAACTAGACAAAAACACCTTAAACTAAACTAGCCCGTGAAAAGACCACTGATGCCAAAGACTAAATAATTAAGCACTGCTCTTAATGGACCACGGTCGGCGATCTCATTGGCTGAAAATGTAGGTTATATTCTTAAGTATCAATTCTCAATTTAGTATCTTCTGCCGGTACTGAGAAAATGTGTGGACACTGAGAATTTCTTTTTTTTTTTACGACATAACACACACATAATGGACAAGTAACACCTAATGCCTCACACCCACTATTCTTGTAGCTAGAAATCAGAAATTACCTTCAAGATTGATGTCATCCAAGCTACGTCCTGCAAATTGAGCTGCCTTGCCTTCCTCTATGGACATGAGAAGTCGTGACACCTTTGCCAACTCTATCACATCGTCCTGAAGACGGTAAAAGCGTCTGTGCACACTCAGTTCGTGGCCCATGTGACGCGCCAACTCCCCCAATTCTGACTCGGACAGATTGAAAACCTGGAACAAATGCAGCATTTACCAATAATGATATTGATAACATAACTAAGCTAGACTGCATGTATATAGGTAAGTTGCAGTCAATTTTATTCACATCATAATTCCTGAAAAGAAATAACTGCACATAAATCTCAAGTGCCATGTGATTAGGAAGTGGGTTTGTTTGTATGGTTTCAATGTGCACTGACAGAATGTACCAAAACATCATCATCTGCAACATATCACTGATAATTGACACTCTAGCTCACCTGTGACACAGTGGCTAGGTATTTTCTTAGCTTTGTGCTGGTGATTCTTTCTGGGAATTGCAGCTCACAGGCCTGTACTGTCCTTCTGATGCAGTCACTTCCCCTCTTAAAGTTGCTGTCTCCCTGAAAGGAAACAAGTAGTGACATCGAAGCATAAGAGAAATCACTTGCTGCTGAACTGGTTTTGGAGTTTTCAAGAGTTACAGACAAGCTTTTGAGATCATTGGATTTATAACTAGTGTTGGTAATTGGACCCTAAATTACAGGACTGATTTAAGGATACTGAAATGATAGACCATCTATTATTCATGTTCTGGTGAGTATTTACTCCAATGTTATTCATGATGTGCTTTCACAATAAAATTAAATAATTTTACAGCATATATTACAACATCTAGTACATGTAAAAGTAATAATATTTAACTTTTGATTCTTTGAACAATCATTATATTTTTCGGCCCTAGGCTGACTGATTTCTATTTTGAATTCCGTTCTACTTACAGTGCTATGTCAAGGTCGTTGACATTGTTACAGAGCATTCTAATTGATCAGCAAAATTGTGTACGGAGATATTTCCTGAGATTAGAACTTTTCCCTATTTATTGAGAATAATCAATTTCTATGCAGGTATATCCAAATGGCAAGCATGAAGTCATTCGATGGATTTACTTTTAAACAATCATTTCCTTGCTAGCCTGGTTTCAAAGACTACAAATTTCGGAACCAAACAGCCATTTGATCTGTTTGTACTTTGGTACTGGCTCCTTTGGCGGCCTGTATGACTAAATACCAAACACGAGTCATATTGGGAAAAATGAATGAAGATTTCAAATGTGAATATTTTTTAATGGAACACAAAATGAAATGAAAACACAGTTGACCGTAATTCTTCACATTCAAGATGCTAATGTAGTAGTGACCAAAATGTTGCAGTTTTCCTTTACACATTATAAAAACAACATTTAAAGTATTGGTGTCATTTATGTAAACATTTCATGTTATATGGCCAAGAACCTTTTCTAAAAATACTTCTTGATGTTTTCCTTTGTTGTTATATAATTTTGTAAACACAGAGAACATTAGGACGGAATTACCTAATTCATTTTCCAGACTTTTCACAGACTGTGGGAACCAAGTAACAAAGTTGAGAACAAACTAGAGTTTATCAAATTTATAGTGCAAAGACTGTAACTCTGACATACCTGTGCAAATACATGCGGATTGCAACTTTTCACCCCTCCTTCTGCCCTTTTGTCCACCAAAGCTTGTATGGCTGCCACCATTGTTTTGGTAAGAAGAACAGGCACGCGCTTGTACTGCTTTCCAACAACTTCTACCAAACTCATTCTAGAAAAGAAAACATTCAGTTAAATAATGTATCCTTTCGAAAAAAACAACAACAAGTGTATATTCTATTCCAAATCCTCCAACAATAATTTGATGGTTATAACCATTACCTGGAGGAATCCAAAACATAGTTAAAACCAGAAACTATGGTCAATGGTCTACGACTCTGATATCACTGATAAATAGAAGAAAACAAAGAACAAACATCCCCCCCCCCCAAAAAAAAAAAAAAAAAAAAAAAACAACATAGGTCACTTGAAAGCCAAGGTCAAATTTACACAACTGCTGGAAAAGGTCTTGTGGCAAGGATATTCATGTACATATATAAAAAGAATCCACAAAGGGATAAAAAGTTATAGCCAACATGCTGCTGCCACAGACACCCTAACTATGTTAATACCCAATTTTTTACATGCAAGGACATGTCTCGAGAAAATCTTAACAATCAAGGTGCATACTAATGAAGTATATTGTTTCCTGCTTAGAAGTGATAGTCAGCTGTCGATTATCCAGGACTGCTCTACAGGTATCCGTCTAAACTACCAAAATGCATTTAAAACTAAATCAACTTACGTCTTCATCAAATGCTTTTCTATTGGTTGCAATGTTGAAACAAGTTCTTGGTTTTCTCTTCCCCAAGCAGGTCGACCTACAAACTGTGAAATTAGCATCTTTGACCCCTCACTCGCCCGTCTTTTGTTGAAAAGTATGACTCTAGCGACTGTTACTTCTGCAAGCGCATTCCAGTGACTTGCGCATGGGCAGTCCAGCAACAAACTTGTCCTTTCAACGGTGGTAGTCTCTAAGTAGTTCTGAAGCAAACAAGAATAAACTGTAAAGGAGCCATACTTATGGAGTATATATTTTATGGCAACTTTAACCCAACACTGATCTGCAGAAAAAATACAGCATCATTTGCGTACACAAGTTTTTTTTTGAAGATTTGACCTACTGACCTAGTTTTTTGAACCAACATGACCCACTTTTGAAGAATTTATAAAGACAAGCATCCTGACCAAATTTCATGAAGATCTGATAAAAAATGTAGACTCTATTGCATACACAATCTATAACTGTTGATGACGCACGATGCCGGACAAATGATGATCAGAAGAGCTCACATTGAGCACTTCATGCTCAGGTGAGCTAACAAATTGTTAGAGGAACACTTGATTATGCTATTATGCTTGGACAAGAATATTTTTAAAGTTTTTCAAGTTGCCAAGGCAACCAGAATTCTACATGGAATTCTTTGAATCACTTTGGTACAGCTTCGTGCAAGGAACATCCCTGCCAAGTTTCACGAACATTTGCCAAGCGGTTTAGGACGATATGTTATTTGAAGTTAAGGTAAAATGTTGAGGTGAGCTAATAGACAGATTACAACTTGAGGTACAAAATTGCATCTACTGGTTCACATAATAGGGATAATTTTACTCACCACATATTTCAAAAGATCCTCTGTCAATGGTAGAAGTACTTTCTTGTTATATTTCCTTTCTGATAGTGTGTGATGTGCAAGAGAGGAGACTGCTTCAGAGAATTCCTCAGTATACAGGCTGATAAACTGATCTGTTTACTGGGTGTAATACAATCATCAATATCAGCTGACTCTAGACCAGTTAGAGATCTCAGTTCAATTTTGACTCTTCCAAGAATTCTTAATTTCTCTCTGACTTGACAAGCACGTTGGAGGCCAAGCTTTCGTAGTTGCACCTTTCCAAACAGTAGTAGCAGTTTGTCATTCTTCACAGCACGGCTGACATCGTCCATATGAAAGCGCTTCACAACATGATCAATGAATTCTTCACTGTCTGATCCAAACACATCTGTTCCTAAAGCCCCTTGAAGTATGTATTCTGCTGAACGGACGCAATCACCTGCCGATTTTTTTACCTCTACTGCATTACTGACATTGATTTTCTCTTCTTTGAAAGAACAAGTTTTTACATGTCTCCAAAGTTCAACTTTTTTTAAAGAATGTCAAACAATATGGGCAAGGAAGATAATTGCTGGCAGAACTTCCCTTCTCTTGTGCTGGGCGCCTTCCAACATAAAAAACACCCTTCTTTTTTATCAACACACTAATGTTATGGTTGAAGTTTCCCAGGTTCCGGTATTTTGCAAACACCCTCTTTCTCTTGGCTGAATCATCTGCGGAAATTTCCTTGGATGCGGATGGCAGCTGCCCAATCTCTGGGACATCTTGATGAGCCTTTTCCAAATGTCTTGCCATTTTACTAATGGATTTTTCGCAGAAGAAACAGCAATGCTTTTTCGAGTAGTCTCGTTATTCTGATTCTGTTACTGTCTGTATAACAATTTCTGGAGAAAAAATTACTAAGGCATTTAGTATATCTGTATATGGTGGCAATCCTGTGCATAAATTCAAAATGTGTATGGTTTACATTCTTGGCATCAGACGATGACAATGCAGACATGTATGAGTTTTTGAACAATTTACTCAGTTGGGTGGTACATGTACATCCTGTCGTTTGTAACTGTGTTTTCCCATACTGACAGAAGAGGACCCAACCTTAGAATAATACATTTTCTTCATTGTTATTCCATCGTTGACAAAAAGGCTTTGTAATATATTTAACAATAGAAATGAAAGTCCATATAAGTTATGCAAATACACTCAACAATGAAGTTAACCAGTTTACATAATTTATGCAGATTCAAAAGAAAAATAAAACAAAACATGCTGCGTTCAGATTTACACCATGCAGGCTTGCAACACTAGCATTTAAGCCTACCATTAAAGACTGAAAGACTCTCTGACTTGCAGGTTGGTATGGAAGTAATTGTTGAATCTAGAAATAATTTGGTCACATGAAATAATATCGGACAAAAGCTGTGAACAGTATTTTCCATGATGCCAGATTTACTGGAGTATATTCTCAAATCAAGAGACAGTTTTAGAACATCTGTTGAGTCTGTGGATAATTCTTATTGATAGAAGTTATTAAAACACAACTGCACTAAGTGGAGACAGAAAAAGACAAGTGCATATTTTGTTTGATTGTGTAAAGTGATGAGGATAGATACACATACTTAACACCGCATTACTTAACCTGAAGACCTACTACAGGTAATATACATGATCTTTACAGGTCTTTGCGCGACCACATTGCCAAAACCATGCATTTGTTTCCTACAAGAAGACTCCATTTCCAAATGGACGGAATGTGCTGAGTAGTTACGAATGAGGAAAATGGAAATCACTAGTGGGCCATGCCGGAGATGGCAGTGTTTTTATGAGTAAAAATGATCGCTGTTTCCTGAAGATCTTTGGAGTAACTGGGAAGAGACTGGATGGAGCTTAAAACATGACGTAGAATTGCCTATTCTTGTAATTGAACATTTTACAGTCTGGATGGTACTTTGCTGATTTTGATTTCCCATTTCAGGTCTGCTTTACTAAACTTGTTTATCTCCGCATGAAATTCACATATATTTATTTCTGCAAATTTCCTAGTTTTTTTTTCACACTTCTTCCCTGTTTTGTAATCACTGCAATATACTACATAGGTGTTTACGTAAAAGACAAAACAGCAGTGTAAGGAATACATTTACGCAAGACTGGAGTAGAGCATGGAAAAGCACAGATACAAGATTGGGTTTACAACTTGATAAGGGTAAACTGTCTGAAAACACACGTGCATGTCCACATTTTCGATGTCAGATGTGAAGAATGTACACCATACTCAGTTCTAATTTTGGCACAGGATGGCTTCAATACAGAAGACTTGTATGTATATAATATATAGCACTGACACACTGGAAAAAAATACAATTGTGTGCCGAATTTCACAACAAAAATGTAAAATTCATAAGGGACTTTTCTTGAGCCTTTTCACTATCTTCAGGAACCAATTTCTGTGAAGACATAAAATTTCGTGGGTACGAAATTTTGTGACAATTTTCCATTTCTGAATTTCATGGGTACATAAATTTGTTGGTTTTTCGTTTTCTTAACAAGTTGACAGAGCATGCTGTTATATTCCTTGAATTGAATTTGTGGATATGTCAACTCATGAAATCCCACAAAATGAACCCAGCAAAACTTATAAATCACAAGCAATTTGTACTAAAAAGCACATTGTTGCTGCAATATGTAGGATTTACCTTCTTTTTCTGGAATAGATCCTGTTGTTGAATCCGCAGATACCTTTATTGGGCCCTTTGAGAGAAAAAGTATATATAATTATTCATATAATAACAACAGACAGGTATATCTGTTTTATTTTGAATATTTATACCAATAATGAAAATTACTCATAACATACGATTTGCTAAACTTTTAACTTGCAGTTTCAATTGTCTTTGTTCAAGTTACACAAAAGCTACATTGAGCATAATATGTCAGTTCTTGCAGAAAGCTGACTCATGAGTGACTACTATCTGTATACACAAAGAACAAAGCACTTACAGATGAATAGACATTCCTTATAAACCATGAATGTATTCTAAACAATATAATCTCTCTAATACCAATAAACAAATCTGGCATAGCTCACCGGTACTTCAATTATTTCTGAGGCTTCAGAATCTGATACTGTTTCAAGGTGAAGATCACCTGCTGATCCTACTACATTCAATAGCAAGTCGTGAGGATCTGTATGGTCATCATGATCAATGAAGACTGTTAAAACACCTGTTGGGCAAAATTAGTCTTGCATCTATTACTGACAAAAAACTAAGTATTAGACATTACACTATTCTTAGCAGTATAGCCAAAGACCACAATCAACTCCATTCATTTATGAAGTCGGTAAACTACACTTGTGCAAAGTGCCTTGCAGTTCAGTACCTTGCAGTAAAAGAACAACTTTTCTACATGCAACACTTTGTCTCAACAACGTATGTTTTAAACTGTCAACTCTGAACAAAAGTGCCAAACTGTCGCAATATTTGTCTGTCAGACATTCGATTAAAACACCACGAAGAAAATGTCTTATTTTAACTAACAAATACCAGTAAGACATTATCCATCAATTTCATTCAGAGTCACCAAGATTTGCATGACAGCATCACTTATACACTGAATAAATACAAAGATTATAACTACCCACTCACAAACTGTAGTTATTCACTCACTTCATTCAGAGTCACCACGATTTGCATGAGAGCATCCCTACTACACTGAATGAATACAAAGATTATAACTAGCACTCACAAACTGTAGTTATTCACTCACTTCATTCAGAGTCACCAAGATTTGCATGAGAGCATCACTTATACACTGAATTAATACAAAGATTATAACTAGCACTCACAAACTGTAGTTATTCACTCACTTCATTCAGAGTCACCAAGATTTGCATAAGAGCATCACTTATACACTGAATGAATACAAAGATTATAACTAGCACTCACAAACTGTAGTTATTCACTCACTTCATTCAGAGTCACCAAGATTTGCATGAGAGCATCCCTACTACACTGAATGAATACAAAGATTATAACTAGCACTCACAAACTGTAGTTATTCACTCACTTCATTCAGAGTCACCAAGATTTGCATGAGAGCATCACTTATACACTGAATGAATACAAAGATTATAACTAGCACTCACAAACTGTAGTTATTCACTCACTTCATTCAGAGTCACCAAGATTTGCATGAGAGCTTCACTTATACACTGAATGAATACAAAGATTATAACTACCCACTCACAAACTATAGTTATTCACTCACTTCATTCAGAGTCACCAAGATTTGCATGAGAGCATCACTTATACACTGAATGAATACAAAGATTATAACTACCCACTCACAAACTGTAGTTATTCACTCACTTCATTCAGTCACACCAAGATTTGCATGAGAGCATCACTTATACACTGAATGAATACAAAGATTATAACTACCCACTCACAAACTGTAGTTATTCACTCACTTCATTCAGTCACACCAAGATTTGCATGACAGCATCACTTATACACTGAATGAATACAAAGATTATAAATAGCACTCACAAACTGTAGTTATTCACTCACTTCATTCAGAGTCACCAAGATTTGCATGAGAGCATCACTTATACACTGAATGAATACAAAGATTATAAATAGCACTCACAAACTGTAGTTATTCACTCACTTCATTCAGAGTCACCACGATTTGCATGAGAGCATCACTTATACACTGAATGAATACCAAGATTATAACTACCCACTCACAAACTGTAGTTATTCACTCACTTCATTCAGAGTCACCAAGATTTGCATGAGAGCATCACTTAAACACTGAATGAATACAAAGATTGTAACTACCCACTCACAAACTGTAGTTATTCACTCACTTCATTCAGAGTCACCAAGATTTGCATGAGAGCTTCACTTATACACTGAATGAATACAAAGATTATAACTAGCACTCACAAACTGTAGTTATTCACTCACTTCATTCAGAGTCACCAAGATTTGCATGAGAGCATCACTTATACACTGAATGAATACAAAGATTGTAACTACCCACTCACAAACTGTAGTTATTCACTCACTTCATTCAGAGTCACCAAGATTTGCATGAGAGCATCACTTAAACACTGAATGAATACAAAGATTATAACTACCCACTCACAAACTGCAGTTATTCACTCACTTCATTCAGAGTCACCAAGATTTGCATGAGAGCATCACTTATACACTGAATGAATACAAAGATTATAACTAGCACTCACAAACTGTAGTTATTCACTCACTTCATTCAGAGTCACCAAGATTTGCATGAGAGCTTCACTTATACACTGAATGAATACAAAGATTATAACTACCCACTCACAAACTATAGTTATTCACTCACTTCATTCAGAGTCACCAAGATTTGCATGAGAGCATCACTTATACACTGAATGAATACAAAGATTATAACTACCCACTCACAAACTGTAGTTATTCACTCACTTCATTCAGTCACACCAAGATTTGCATGAGAGCATCACTTATACACTGAATGAATACAAAGATTATAACTACCCACTCACAAACTGTAGTTATTCACTCACTTCATTCAGTCACACCAAGATTTGCATGACAGCATCACTTATACACTGAATGAATACAAAGATTATAAATAGCACTCACAAACTGTAGTTATTCACTCACTTCATTCAGAGTCACCAAGATTTGCATGAGAGCATCACTTATACACTGAATGAATACAAAGATTATAAATAGCACTCACAAACTGTAGTTATTCACTCACTTCATTCAGAGTCACCACGATTTGCATGAGAGCATCACTTATACACTGAATGAATACCAAGATTATAACTACCCACTCACAAACTGTAGTTATTCACTCACTTCATTCAGAGTCACCAAGATTTGCATGAGAGCATCACTTAAACACTGAATGAATACAAAGATTGTAACTACCCACTCACAAACTGTAGTTATTCACTCACTTCATTCAGAGTCACCAAGATTTGCATGAGAGCTTCACTTATACACTGAATGAATACAAAGATTATAACTAGCACTCACAAACTGTAGTTATTCACTCACTTCATTCAGAGTCACCAAGATTTGCATGAGAGCATCACTTATACACTGAATGAATACAAAGATTGTAACTACCCACTCACAAACTGTAGTTATTCACTCACTTCATTCAGAGTCACCAAGATTTGCATGAGAGCATCACTTAAACACTGAATGAATACAAAGATTATAACTACCCACTCACAAACTGCAGTTATTCACTCACTTCATTCAGAGTCACCAAGATTTGCATGACAGCATCACTTATACACTGAATGAATACACAGATTATAACTAGCACTCACAAACTGTAGTTATTCACTCACTTCATTCCGAGTCACCAAGATTTGCATGACATAATCACACCAGATGACAACTGAAATTATATACAACAGGGATCAATACTGTAGCAGTTTTAGCATGGGTGTTGAAAAGATGAATGCAGAATAATAAAACAGACATGTGTCTTTTTGACATGAACCCCCCCTGCCTGGGTATGGACACAAACTGATGTCATCTGTTAAACAACATTACTGCATGAACTGCTGCCCTCACAACAAAATATGGAAGCAAATTTTGGGGTAGGTTTCAACAAATGCCTCAAGCCATGAAAGAGAAAGACTAAGCACCACACCTTTAAAACAGTACCTGTATATAATTCAAGAGCTAAGACAAATTTCAGATAATGATGGGTACCTGCAGGTTCTGGTTCCCTATCAATTTCTGAACTGCTCTGGTCGCAGTACTCCTGCTTGCCCCTTGTTTGATTCTGCTCCACATCCTAAAACAATATTTGTAAACTTTATTGCCATCACTTAATTAAATCATTGAAAATGATTGTTTTGGATGCATTCCAGACCAGTAAAATACAGAATATTGTATTTAATCGTATGATCACTCTGGTCAATTATATTAGTGTACCGATTTCACAACAAATAAATCAATAGCATGTTTGCTTCAGGGTATTTGAGAATTAAATTGGGTTATGCCATTAAGATCAGTCTTTTTTTATCAGTCACTGTTGAAACACCCTTATTCTGAAACTGTGGAATGTTGAAAGCTAATGAATCTGAGCAAGTTGGATCCTAGTTTCACACAATCCCTGCCCTACCTTGCACTTTTCCTCTTTCTGAGCCTTGATCTCAGGAGTTGCGAGTTCTTCCCCTTGCCGAGTCTTGATGACCTGAGCGAGGTAGACTTTTCGTCTCTGAGCTTGATCATGTCCCAATTTCTGAGCCCCAATCTCCTCAGCTGTGCCATATTCCCCTTTCTGAGCCTTAATCTCCTGAGCTGTGCAACTTTCCTCTTTCTGAGCCTTGATCTCTAAAGCTGTGTCAACTTTCCCTGTCTGAGCTTCGATTTCCTGAACTGGGCCACCATCCTTTTTATGAGCCTTCATCTTATGAGCTGGATCATATCCCCCTTTCTGAGCCTCAATATCCTGAGCTGCGTCACGTTCCCCATTCGGAGTCTCCATCTCCTGTACTTGGTCATCTTCCCCGATCTGAGCCTCGATTTCCTTAGCTGTGACACCTTCACCTATTCTTATCTCCATCTCCTGTGCTGGATTTTGTACTCCTTTCTGAACCTCCATCTTCTTAGCTGGATCTTGTCCCCCTTTCTGAGCCTCCATCTCCCGAGCTGAGTTATCTTCACCTTTCTGAGACTCCATCTCCTCAGCTGGATCTTGTCCCCCTTTCTCCGCCATTTCCTGAGACTGGTCATATTCCCCTTTCTGAGCCTCGATCTCCTTAGCTGAGACATCTTCACCTATCTGAACCTCCATCTCCTGCGCTGGATCTTGAACCCCTTTCTGAACCTCATTCTTCTGCGCTGGATCTTGTCCCCCTTTCTGAACCTCCATCTCCTCAGCTGGATCTTGACCCCCTTTCTGAACCTCAATCACCTCACCTTTCCGATCCTCCATCTGCTGAGCTGGATCTTGTCCGCCTTTCTGAGCCTCCATCACCTCAACTGGATCTTGTCCCCCATTCCGAACCTCCATCTCCTCAGCCGGATCTTGTCTACCTTTCTGAGCCTCAATCTCCTCAGCTGGATCTTGTCCCCCATTCCGAACCACCATCTCCTCAGCTGGATCTTGTCCCCCTTTCTGAGCCTCCATCTCCTCAGCTGGATCTTGTCCCCCTTTCTGAGCCTCTATCTCCTCAGCTAGATCTTGTCCCCCTTTCTGGGCCTCCATCTCCTCAGCTGGTGTCACAACCTTCACCTATCTGAACCTCCTCCTGAGCTTGATCTTGTCCAAATTTCTGGGCCTCCATCTCTTCAGCTGTCACACCTTCATCTATCTGAACCTTTATCTCCTCAGCTAGATCCTGTCCCCCTTTCTGAACCTCCATCTCCTGAGCTGGATCTTGTCCCCCTTTCTGAGCATTTGAGCCCTCCATCTCCCCAGCTGTATCTTGTCCCCTTTTTTGGGCTGCCATCTCATCGGCTGAATCTTGTCCCCCTTTCTGGGCCACCATTTCCTGAGCTGTGTTATCTTCCTCTTTCTGAGCATCCATCTTCTGAGATAGGTCATCTTCCGCTATCCGAGCCTCAACCTCCTTAGCTGTGTCACCTTCACCTTTCTGGGCCTCCATCTCTTTAGCTGGATCTTGTCCCGATTTCTGAGCCTTCGTCTCCTGAGCCGAGTTATCTTCACCTTTCTGAACCTCCATCTCTCGAGCTGATGCCTCAATACACTGTGCTGGGTCATCTTTCTCTATTCAAGCCTCGATCTTCTGCGATGAGTCATAGCTCCCTTTCTGAGCCTTGATCTCTCGAGCTGAAAAATAGTTATCAACAAGTCAATGAGGATTGCAGTGGCAATACAAAAGTTCCCTACCGGTCTACAGCATCATTATTTGCAACGCTTTGTCACTACATGCAATTAAGAATATTTATTGAAAACTTTAACATTTTTTTAAGTTGAACAAGTATCATTAACCTGGCTTAACTACTTTTTAAAGTTTAGCAAAATCCCATTTTTAGTCTTTCTTTTTTTTGCATTTCTGTTACCATAGCAAACACAATTTCCAAGGTATCAAAAAGAACAAACCTACAAATTATATTTCAAGAATTTGAACAAATTATTGCAACTGCTCATGAAGATGTCATATAATGGTTTCCTGACCTATTCCAAAGCCATTCTTACATTTTTGTTTGTGAATTACAGTATCTATAACACAACTAAGAACAAGTAGAACTATCAGGAGGCGAGTAGTTATTGGAGCACACATTGGCATGGGCAGAAATTTGCATGAAAAATAAGGCCTGTCAATAAAATTGATTTATGATTTAACTGTGTGGAATTTCTATAGGAATTCAGACCAATAAGGAAGATGATGGTTATTTATTGTCTTTGATTTAAATGATAATGTTTGTGCCCTAGTTTATACAAAACAAATTCTGATTTGACATGTAACTGCTGATAGAATTATTAAGAAACTAGAGATGTCACTAAACATTAGAAGCCCCCAACATTGCTTTAACACAGACACCCATCAATCATTAAAAGGCCTTTTAATCTGTCATTTTTCAATAAAAAAAATCACTCTGAACTTGACCTTCGACTAGGGACTTCAAAATCAATAGTGGTCATCTGCTAGTCATGACTTACGTCCCGACCAAGGTCCATGAACCTAGGCCCGATCATTTATTACTTATTTATCACACAAGAATTTTATGCCTATAGTAACTGTGACCTTGAAAGTTGAATTAAAGACCTCAAAATCAGTAAGGGTTTTCTACTGGCACTGGATAATGTCCCCACAAAGTTTTATGAACCTAGGCCCTTTTGTTCTCTTGTTATTGATTAGACACGGATTTCTAGTTGATGGTAACTATGACATTGACCTTTAATCTAGTGACCTCATCATCACAAACCACCCTACCAATTTTCATGGACCTAAACCGAACCCTTCTCTGGTTATTAATCAGACAAGGTTTTCAGAAGACGGTCACTGTAACTCAAAATCAATAAGGGTAATCCACTGGTCATGAACAACATCCCTATAAAGGTTAATGAACCTAGGCCTAACGGCTATCTGGTTACTGATAGTTCAAGAATTTTGGGACTTACATATGTACGGACAACAGCAACACTAAGAACAGTGGGAGGCATAAAAACATTAAAAAATGTCTGAGGACTACTCGCCTCCTGGTACTCATAACAAGTAATTTAGAACTTTTTTTCAAAGTAACTGTGACAAATGATACCTTTTACTTCTGCCTGTAAAAAGGAAATTCAAACATTACTGCATACCGAGCATTTGCACATGCAGAAACACACACATAAGGATTTGTTATGATTCTACTTGTTAAGGCACTAGCATAACCACTTATTGATAGATAGCTATGTATCCTAGAGATATTTCTACCAGCACTTTTAATGCCAAGCAGGAAAAAATCCTCATATATACATGTAAGATTGGAACTAATTTATTAAATTGCTACCATAACTTATTGAAACTGCAATACCTTTTCCCATGGAAGCTCAGCCAAACCATAATCATAGGTTATTTCCTCTCCAACTTCAATATCCCTGCATAAAGAAAATGATAAAACCTGTTTCATATTAGGGTTTGTTTTAACAAGAGCTGTCCACGGACGGCGCGCTCGACTATTCAGTCACTCCACATATTCTATATCACCAATGGTTATTTAAGTATATGCATAAAAGCTACTTATACATGCAAAACTTTAATTCTTTCAGTCCAAAAAAGGGGCATTATTAGTAAATAAAATTTAACTCCACCAGTGGTAATTGAAGTATATGCATAAAAGTGGCTTGCACACAAAACTTTAACCAAATATTTTAAGTCCAAAAAGGGGCATAATCAGTAATAAATTTAGTCAAGAGTTATCTATCTTGACCGTATAATGCCCCTGAACATTGTGGTAAAGTTTTAACTCAATATCATCAGTGGTTATTGAAGTATATACATAAAAGTTGGCTTGACGCAAAACTTTAACCAAATTTTCTGAGTCCAAAAAGGGGCATAATTTGCATAAAAATCCACCCAGAGTTAAGTAACTTAGTTATTCCAATAGTTTTGATGACTAGGAAGCGTCATGTAAAGTTTCAATATAATATAAATGTAACGGTTTTTGAGAAATTCAGTACTTGCACGCAAAACTTTACGAAGTGTGGCGCCGACGCTTGGGTGAGTAGAATAGCTCTCCTTATTCTTCGAAATGTCGAGCTAAAAACTGCAGACATGTCAATGCCTAAAACCTCATGATAAACGACCATAACTCACTCATCCAAATGGAACAGAACTAGGTTAGGTGTCAAACGTTCCATGTTAGGGAGCGTTCTCTGGATCTTTCCAACGACACCAAGTACTGATTCTTCCCAGGAAACGGACTCGAGAACGTCTCTATAAGCCTAAGGCTTTCGATGCAATCGAGCTAAAATAAATAAGTTTAAACTAAATGTTCATGTTAGGCCTTTAGTATCAAAGAATTCCAAGCAAGGAAAGAAGAGAAGTGGAGATGACAAGATTTACAAGACCATCAAGCTGTTGATAAATACATACCTTATGGCAAACAGTACAAGCTGTCCTTGAATCTCCTTCATCGATGCATTTCTTTCATTTTTGTTACCGTGGTTAACTAACCTCCCCAAGCGGCCTGATTCCCTGGAGGCATCAGTGCTGAAATTAAGTTACAAAAACTGAATGAGAATCTAGTCACTGCAGATACACAAATAAAACTGACAAGACCTAATTGAGTAGTATATATACTACTCAAAGCTTGCTAAGCACCAGGATTTTGTATAGCGGTCATTTTTGCTGCTGGCTTTTCATGCTCCGATTGTTGGCATTTTTTGAGAGCTTGCTGTATTGTCTTTATGGAGGTAGTTAATAATGCCCTTTGGTTACATCCACTCAACAATGACAACAGTTTGAAGTTGGTAAGGCGGGAAAAAGTCGAAACTTCAGTAGGAATTGAAATTTCTCAAACTTTATTGAAGGGTCAAGTTTGAGAAATTTCAACACCTACTGAATTTTCGACTTTTCCCACCCAACCAACTTTAAACTGCCGTCATGGTTGATTGGACGAATCCAAATGGCATAATAACCTAATTCCAGAAAGGCAATATAGTATCCATTAAAAAAATGTGACAACCTGAATGACGAAAGGCTGACAAGAAAAAAATACTGCTATACAAAAATCTGGTGCTTAGCAAACTTTGAGTATATATATATATGATGTTTTGTTAAAAAGACCTGCATTTGGATTACTAGTCTCGAGGAATGGATTGGATTTTGTATTTTACGCTGTTTTTTGACAACGAGGTCATATCACGACGGCCAGTTCACCTAACCAGCGCTCTCCGCAAGCTACTGAGTGCTCCCTCACATGAGTCAGCTGTGCGGGACAACTGAACACTAGACTTTGACGCAATGCCTAGGTTCAATTATCAAGGAGAAAGTTTGCCGCTCCTGGTGGGGCTCGAACCCCTGGCCCTTGCATTCAGAGTCCCACGCTCTAACTCGAAGAATGAATCCTTCAGTTTTAGACATGCAACCAATGCGTGAAAACATAGAGTACATTTACCACCCTAGTTAATCAGCTTACCCACCTTTAAGAGTAATAACAGAGCTCGGTAAACATTTTTTTCACCAGTAACCACAAAGCAGTCAACCAACATCAATATAATTACTAGCCCAAGAGTACTCTAAACGTTTCCAGGGTGTAACCAGGGTATAACTCTTCTGAATAAATAACTAGCGTTATTTTAAATTATGCGTCTCATTACACATTAAATGCCTGTGTCAGTAATATTAGTAGTTATAAAAGTCATAAAATTTAGCTCTCTGAAGCCACTTACCATAATTTCTTTCCTCCAGAGGTAAAGAAGAAACGAAACCCTGTTGGAATACATTCCCGCCTCTCCCCTTCGGTTGCAGAAATTGTTTCTCCTGCATAGTGCAGGAGAAATGCCCCAGCACTCCTCCACTGGGTTGTAACAATTCCCCTTCCTAAAGAGACAGATGTAAATTTCAAAGTACCTGTACTTCAAATCATGCAAAATATAGGATTTAATTACACATTTCCAACATGCTCAAAAGGTGAAGTATCAGGGTGCCGTTTCACGGACACATCTACGCTAGCGTAAGTAGGGATATGCGAGAACTGCCTGACTGGTCATCCACCATAATACAAAATAAAACTTTTGTTGAATTAAATGTAAATTGCTGTATATAAAAAAATCAAACCTTAGAAACAAATCATTATTAACCCATACTGGTAAATGAAAGTCATTTTCTTGGTTTAGGCAATAGGTAACAGACGAGTCCAAGTGAGCCAAATGTAATGAGGACAGTGGTAATTCCAAGTGAGGTGCCCAAATAGTAAGAAAGTGATGACTAAGCTAGCAATTAACTTACCCATTAAACCATGTATCCAAACTTTTGAAAAAAAATGTTTTTCTCTTCTAATAGAGATACACAGAGTTCCCAGACAGAAAAACTATATAACACAAGGAGATATCCATTGCAGTACAGAAGCACATCACAGTTAGACCTTTCAAATGATGTTAAAGATCCAAGTAAAGTGTTAACATCTTTTGTCAGTAAAAATATTGATGGCAGATTATCCATTTCTAAGCACATGTCTGACTACATCTAAATATAGGTACGGTGACATCACATCCTGTGCAAATGTCCTCATAACTTTTTACCAATCTGATTTTTGTTTACAAGTTCTACTCAGGCTCTATTTGTTTAAATTTATTTCTTTAGATAGATTTCTGATCTTTCAGGGATTTTTTCAAGATTTTTGGACAATGACCCATACTCATGGATAATCAGTTACACATGCTTATACAGCATCATAGCCACGCTGAGGCACACCTAGGCACCAGCTGCCTCAGTTAAAATTAGCAGACCAAAAACAGTTATAAAATACTTGAAAGTTAGATATCAAATAATGTCAGAATAATGTCAGTTGTCACATAGTCACAGAATTTGAGGCAATTTGAGGCACTTATGACTATTTTCGCACCATATAATTCCTGACATAATACCAAATTTATTACGGTTCCATAAATTGTTTATGTTCTTCGAGGTCACAATATTAAACAAAGCCACTTTAATAAGCATAGTGTTTTACACTTCTTCTATGCATATGGTAAAATTATAACTTTATTGTTACTAAACTACTATGTATAACTGCAATAATTCGGGTTAATTTGTTTTAAAGCATGACTTAAGTGCCCTCCAAAACACAACAGAGACGTACTAGAGACGTACTAGGTAAAAAAAAATCCGAAAAAAATAATGATGTCTGTGGACAGCGCTCAACTATTCGGATCCTTGTCACAGACAAACTCTACATGTATGTATGACCAAGTTTCATTGAAAGTTAGAATCACAAATATTAAAAGTAAGATATAAAGTAGCACACATATTTTTAAGTATATTTTAAACAAAATCTTCTTTTAAATTATAGCCAACTGCCAGAATTTGAACTAAAAATTTCCTAGTCATACAGGGATATAACTTGTATCTAGGCCATACAGAGTTTCCTAACCTCATAGTGCTCTGGCCCTGAACACTAGTGTGAAACTTGTATAAAGTAAAAGGATTGAACAGCTTTCGAGATACTGCAACCTGCATCAAAATTTTAACTTAAAATTTGCTGAAGAACTTAAAACATCAAATTCTAACTCAGGGGACATTAATTTATGTCTAGGGCCATACAGAGTTAGGTAACCTAACTGTGACAGTCACAACACTTGTGTGATGTGTCAAATCAATTTATGTTTTTTTAGATACAGCAACTTGCCACAAAACTTTATCTTTTCTATGTCAGTAACATACTAGTAACATATACCAAGGGCCATACAAAGTTACAGGACGTGTTACATCCATGCATTTGTTTATAAATTCTGGAAGTCTGTAACTTGACCTTGAACAGTTTTAAAGTTATTTCCATTTTCCACAAACTTTTTTGTGTACAAAGGGCAATAATTCTGCAAGTATGTTTGCCAGTGTTGTAGGACATGTCACAGGCAAGTATTTTTGAATCAGAAGCAGATTCTGAAAAATTTGCGACTTGTATCTCATAAAGTCTTTAAATTATATCCATTATATCCATTTTATGAAAACTTCATCCAAACTTCTATGTTTAATAAAGAGCAACAATTCTGCAGTATGTTTACAAGAATTATGGGGACTTGTAACAGGCAACTATTTTGTAATCATAAGCAAGTCCTAAAAGTCAGAGGCAATTAAAGGGGCCATACCTTTCGTGCAACAGAAATATACATTAACAAGCATTATGGTAAAATTGTTATAAACTATTTGAAATGAGAACACAAACATTCTTTTAAATTTTAAACTTGTTAAAATCCACATAATAGATGTTTAACGGCATGCCAAATTACTATACGTAAATTAGAAAATCTTTTTTGACTGTCATAGTCAAAAAAGATTTTATCAACTATTACATTTGGCAAACAAATGCCTCTGAACATAAATGCTATTTTGTTATTCTGCAATATTTTGTGAGTAGGTTGAATTGTGCTTTGTAATTAAAATGTCTGAGATTTATAATTGTATCACTTTTGAACAGTTTAAGTTATTTCTATTTTATAACAAGAGCTGTCGGAGAACAGCGTGCTTGACTTTTCTTGTGCTTGTCAGACTTGCTAGCTTTTTTTCTAAACCAATCTGTCCTGATAATATTGTCGCCAATTAACCAGTAAAAAGTTATTTCATTTCTCAAGTTACTAAATAAAAAGCATTTTTTTAAATTTTCAAAACAGTGACCTAGATCTTGACCCCACCAATCATGTGTAATGTAATGAAATGTCTCTCCAAATGCAGTCCCAAGTAAAATATTGCTTTAGGGTATCTATATATGAAAAAATCATTCTTGAGTAACAGAATGGAAATCTATTCTGTGGGAATGTAAAATGTCTAAGTGTAAAAAGGCCCCAAATTTTGACATATTTTAAACAAGAGTTATCAAAGTTGGCCTATGAATTTATTTTAATATCAGAAATAAGTATTTAAGTTTGAATGAAAACTCTTTTGTCATTCCTGAGAAACAAGCAGACTGAAAAACTTCAAACTTCAAAAATAGCTGGCATATAAAAGTCTAAGTAATAAAAAGGCCAATAACTTTACAAAATTAAAACACAAGTTACCTAACATGACAAATGAGTTTATTTTCATATGGGGTATAAATGTTTAAATTTAATGCCTCAAGCCATTCCTGCCACACTAGCTTACGGAAATTTTAACTTAACCAAATAGCAGTCAAGGTAATTTTCTAAGTGTAAACTTTCCCTATGGGTTCATTTTAATTTAGGGAACTAATGTTTCATGTTTGAATAAAATCCCACAAGCCATTCCTGAGATACTAGCTTACCGAAAAACTTCTACCTGCCAAAACAGCTTGCACTATTACTATTAGTTTCCAAGTTAAAAAAAGCCCCTAATTTTGACAAATTTCAAATTAGTTACCAAACTTGGCCATTGGTCATTTCAATATAAGCAACTAATGTTTCAAGTTTGAATAAAATCCCACAAGCCATTCCTGAGATACTAGCTTACCGAAAAACTTTAACCTGCCAAAATAGCATGCAATGTAAATTTTCTAAGTGTAAAAAGGCCTATAATTATGACAAATTTCAACCTAGAGTTACCAAATTTGGCCCATGGGTTCATTTTAACATGGGAAACAAATGCTTGAAGTTTGAAAGGAATCCCTCAAGCCATTCCTGAGAAACTAGCTTACCGAAAAACTTAAACCAAGGCAGACGCCGACGTGAGTAGAATAGCTTGCCTTTTCTTCGAAAAGTAGACCTAAAAACTAGACCCAATGCAAATAGCGAAGTTAATTGTATGCTCCGATCATGGGTGTATTAAAATTTACCTTTCCCTGGAAAACACTTGATTTCAAACCCTGGTGGGTCATCATCCTTATGCAGCCATTGTTCAGCTTCGCTTACTGGCTTTACTCTTTTAGCACGACCTGAAATCCAAATCTTGATAAAGCAGTCTGCTTAAGCACACTTTGAAGCTTGCAGGCCTTTTTCTGAACATTTATAGGAGGGACCCTAGAAAAAGTTCAAAATATGCATGCCATTATACAAAGTGGCAGGGATACTAACTGATAATTGTAGAAAAACTTATGAATCCCAATGGACTCGCGCCTTTTAAAACTATGCGTCCCAGAGAATTTTTATGAGTCCCGTGGAATAAAAAATGACTAGTTCTAGAACAATTTAATCAAGTAAAATGCCATAGAACCATACTTTATAGAAATAATAAGGGAATAAGGTACATAAATGACAAAACTATAAGCTTAAAATTAACACTATGGCATTAATTGTTCAGCATCTAGCACTTGTCATATTAAGAATTATAACAAACACCGTCGCTTTTGACATACATGTCGCTCACAAAAAACATGCAAATCTAGCACGTGCGCGTTTCCCATGGTAACGTTCCATGTCAATATATGGAACATGTTAACTTTTATGTAGTCAGTCGAAATTTCAAAGATCTATATTTTCATCTTCTTTTGTCTGTACACTATTTAATTTATCTATTTCGACCTTCTATCTATATAATTATCGAAGCAGACGTTAGGAACACCCTGTCAATAAGGGAATTTTCATTTAAATGTTGTCTTTTTCCTAAAGTAAAGCAGATCATATATGATTTTAATCTAGTCTACAGTTTAAAACTATATAGTATAGCCAGCATATTTTTTACCTTATATAGCAGTCGCCGCTTAATGTGTCTTCCCCTCCCATGGTTTTTTCTCGGGTTTAGGGGAAAAGGCCTGGCCTTTAATTTTGGGGAAAATTACACGATAAAAAGTCCAGAAAGGGAAAGAAATTGTAAGTGTAACTTTGAATTTCGGGGAAAGGTGCACGATTTTAAAGAAATTTTCTGGGGGAAAGGGGCCTTTTTGCTAGTGGAAGCGGCCTTCATAAGGCCCCTTTGATATAAGGAAAAAAATCCCTGCCTTACGAACTTTTTTCCTTCCTTGAAAAAAATCCCCTCCTGTATTTACAAAATTTTTAACATTAGATCGGCTGTTTGTTTGATTTTTATAATTTTACGACATTAAACGTGTATAAACCCGGTTTATTATCCATACAAAAATGAAATCGGGCGTGCTGGGCAAAAGGAACGATTTACAGCATAACAAACAAATGTATCACAATTGGAAACACTACACCGGTAAAATTCAAAAACCTATATTGTACTATGGGTCTAAAATTTGAGATTTACATGATTCTTATGACTAATGAAAAAGCGGAAGTATAAGGTTTATAAGGTCTTAACAACTAATAGTAATTTTGTATATGGAGAAATTGGAAGAACAAATCTATGAACAGTAGACCTCTAAAATTTAGACTAAATGCAATCAGATACTGGTTCAAAGTGTATTCTTTCACATCATGTATTTTTGTACATTGTAAAATATTCCCATTGTGGCTTGGGATTTTTGCAGCTGGGTTACAATGGCGCCCAACGTAAAATAACCATCTGTGGTCTGCACTACATCCCACAGATGTCAAGGCAGAGGAAATTCGTGGAAGAATTTCATACATGGAGGGAGAGTATCTTCCACGAATTTCCTTCTGCCTTGACATCTGTGGGATGTCGTGCAGACCACAGTGGGTAATTTTACGTTGGGCGCCAATGTAACCCAGCTGAAAAAACCCCAAGCCACAATGGGAATTGAACCCGGGACCTCCCGGTTCATAGGCAAACGCTCTACCGCGTCACTATAAAAGCTAACTCTTATAGCAAGGCAGTATAAGTGTCCTTTATACATCACCCTAAAGTTACAGTAATATTTGGCAAAATACAATGTTTTTCATGACGTAAAACAAGTGTTTTATTATATTTTCCCCTAATAAGTGATTGTCGTGCGAAAATATCCCCTCCTCAAAGGCCCCAGGCCCCTTCCCCTAATGGTGAAAAAAAAACACTGATAGCTCCTAGTCACGTAATAGTCACATTGATGTGCAACTTGGTTTTTATTAGCATTCTTGGTCAAAATCGGGATAGTCTGGCTGCTGCCTCAATCTGATTGGTTGAAGTGATAAACAAGTTGCCATAATTGTAAGAAATTTCTACATACATGAAGATTAATACACAAGTTTAAATCGGAAATAAAAACTTATATTGGGTAATTTTCTGCACTTTTACAGCAGATTTAGTGTTGTTTATGTAAAGTATGTTGATTAATAACTCTATTCTAGCAAATTATAAGAATTTATGAAATTTTTAATTTTCAAGTTTCCACCGCATAAATGGTCTTTCGCGGATTAGACGTTGCAGCGAATTTAGCCCCATATAAAAAGTAGCTCTAAATTCGTTGCACGTGTGATTTAGTAGACTAATAGTGTCTATAGACTTTTGTTTATTGTTTGTTTATTTGGGTTTAATGGCACTTAAACACAGGAAAAGGTTATATCGTGTCGTATGCTAAATATGAAGTCTTAGATTTTAGAATACAAGTTAATCTCTTTTAAGAACCGGGTATTGAATTATGATGTTCAATGGAACTGTTGTAAAGAGCTCTTTCAATGTATGTAATGTATTTACTAGGAAACTATAGACTACTGACTCACCTAAAACTTTGACTTCTTTAACTTTTGGATTCTTTTTTTGCAGTAATGTAAACTCTTTCCATCTTAATATTAGAGGATCTGTAGCTAATTTTTGCTCCCATGTTAAACTTAATGATTTGGCACTTCTATTGGCATTGCATGCCAATTTTTTTGAACTTTCAGTCGATGTTGTGCTAGCTTAAAAAAATGGAGAACACTGGCTGTCACTATTATGACACTTAGCACTGCAATTCGTGTCAGATCCTGTGTTATTTTCACTATATTGTGTAACAGAATCAGACCTGGTACTACCACTACTAATACTAGATCTAGTGTTAGTAACTTATATTTCGCCGTTATCAGTGACCTGGTTTGAATACAACGTATTTTTAGTTTTTAATTTCTGAATTCGTTTTCTTCTGATTTGATAATCTTTTCTGTTCGATTTGTTATGTTTTCCCATAATCAGAATATCAGACTGTTAAAGAAATAAAAAGGTCAAAGAAAAAAATGGCTACGGAAGAAGCTCTCGACGCATGTGCGGAATTCGTCTCACGCGCGTAATTGGTTCCACGCGTAATGTTTAGGCCGAAGAAAAGCATAAAACTGCAAAATTAGACAAAAACGAGATAAAATGATGACTCTCAGATGAATGTGGGGACATGGCTGGAAACTAAAAATAAATATTCAAGTTGAATTCCCTTAAACCTGGGCCAACCGCAATTCCGAGGACATGGCAATGACCCCACTACGCATCCTTGGTCCCCACAACAAAGGTTTTTCAACGAAAAAATGTCCCCCCTATTCTATCCAGTACTCTCTCTCTCTCTCCTCTCTCTCTCTCTCAAGATTAATTAGTTGTTTAACCTGAATATATTATAAACAAATAAGGAAACTTGTTTCTCAGATGTTTGTGTTATTATTATAAAAAAATACCTTGTACAACTTAAAATTTAAAATACTTTTATTCAAGACAAAATGCACATCATAACGCGTAATCACTATCAAAACCACTCTGTGTTCAGTCACATCCCATATGGTCTGCATTTACCTTCTATGTTCATATGGTCGCCCATACGTTCCTTTATCAACTATATTGTCCGCAGATTGGTCCGTGTTTTAGTGCGACCCGCTAGTCAGGAGTAGGCAACAAAAGTAGCAAACTCCTCGCAGCGGTTACCTCCCCTATCGGTTAACGGTAGAGATATGCTCGGAACCAGTCAAATCTCTGCGCGGAGGTTGCCTAGTCTGTTTCCCGGTTCGTACTATGATAGTACGCCTGGCACAAACCAAAACAATGTCGGCTGTGATGGTTTATCTCAGTTATGCAATTTTACAAAAATTAGTCCATCTATAAATCGCACGACCTAGCTGATGCAAATTTATGTTAGATAACAAAGAATAAAGATTTTGTGCGTTGCGTGACACGTTAATGCAAAAAAAGAGGAAAACACAAGTGGAGTGTATTTCGGACATAAAAATCCAGTGTGGGGTTTTGGATTAATGACTCGTTTCAATACAGTCAGTGTTTCATTAAAACATATATTGGCCATAATGTGAAAACAATATTATTTAATAGTCTGAAACTAATATGCTAAATGAAACATAACACAATTATTTAATTTTGTTGACATGTTATTAGTGTTTATAAATGTATTATTCGTGAACATTTGTTATACAAGTTTACTATCCAAATAGTTGCTGTTGCTTGAATCCACTTGAATATACTTCAGCGTAATTGGGCACGCAATTCATGTTTATTTTCACTGGTTTGAGTTTATTTGAGAAATTGAATCAACAATCTGATGCATGTGTGTTCTACTGTTACTCTTGAAATTTGTTCACAATTCAATTTTGTTACACAGATACATCATTTGTCAAAGTAACTTCTTTGTGCAACAAAAGAATGACACAATGTAAAAAAAAAATTGCACTGTTGGGAAAATACATGAAAAATTAAGACTACTGTCATTTTTTTCATTATTAAGATAAAACACTTTGCCAAAATGTAATTTTGTAAAGGTGCATGTTTCCTGATTACAAAACTGAAATAAAATTTCATTTATCTCACATACAAGTGTTGTTATGACTATTTTTGTACATCATCCGTAAAGGTGCAATAAATGTAATGCAAAAACAACATAAACAGTAATACCAACTATGAATTTTTATTATTAGGCTGAATACATAATGTCCATGTGTGCAGCCTAATTTTAAATACTAGTTGGTATGATTGTTCATGTTTCTTGCATTACATTTTATTGATAGTTTTATAAAAATCAACTGTTCTTTATGTGACTTGTTTTGCCGCAACGATTTTTACATACAAAAATGATACATAGTCAACAATTATTATGCCCCAATTTAGTTCTTAACCATACTCTAATGTGTAAAACGGTGTATATTTCAGCAATAGGAAAATTTATAGCGATTGCTCGTAAATATCCACTTTAACATTAATTGAAATACCAGACTGACAAATGTACGAACCGACTGGGTTGGTTGTATAATTCAAATAATTAAACAATTGACAACGCATATGCCCTTGTTTAACATATAGGATCCATCTTAATACATGCAATATATCCCTACTAGTGTGTCGACAGAAAATATATCTCAAATATTGATATTTTTTCCGTATTGTTATTCGTACACACCGCCGCCATCTGGAATTGCGTTCAGTTTAACATGGGTTTGGAAAAGACCCATAAACAATAACTTTGCTGTGAAATTCGTTCTAAAGAAAGGTAGCATTTAATAAAAAACAAATTCATTGTGAAATATGTAGCCTGAAATCCAGCGAAATCCTCTTTTAAGAAATGTGGTGCCAGGCACCCGTCTAAGTTTAGTCGTGTGCCAGTCTACGCGTCACCAGTCCAGTGCAAGCAGATGCCAGTCGAGTGGGAACCGGTTTTGGGCATGCTGCAGACCACTTTGGCGGGAAAGAGGATTCTGGAGTCTGGAGCAGTGCGAGATAGACGAACGAGAACCTACGCTTTGTGTGCGGAATAGACGGACACGTGCGACTAACAGTGAGTACCTGTACTATATCAGCATTCTTATTAGTGCCTGAATTATACACATAAGGGGAGAACCACTTCAATGGTGTCAGAAGTGGGATTTGTGTGAAGTCGTTTCTCGGGTGTTTTCAGGGCAAGTTTATAGAAAGTTCGCTGACCACGTGTAGTCTTTTGTTTCGTAGGATTTTAGGTTCCAGAATCGGGCCGTTAGAGCAGCAAACGGCGAGGAAAGTTATTCATTGTGTTGTTTCTTTTGTTTTTGCAACAGGTTTTTGTTAAAGACGGTTTTGTGTATTTTTTCATTATATAATTTGAATTTGGGTGTGGTTGTTTTAGAGAAGCGTCTGTTGCGCATGCGTGGCGGAAGTGTTGAGACATCCTGTTCCGGAATAGAAATATCATTGTTTACTTCGTCGTTCGTGTGTTTTGTTTTGTATTTCTAGTTTAATTCTTATTCGAGATGGATAGCATGAGAACACCGCGGACGCAGTCGTGCGGCATTGGGGTGATAAGGGTAAACTTTGACCCTCCTCAAGTCCTGACGGCCATTCCGGGAGTGGGCCCGAAGCTGGCGGGGGCTATAGTACATCTTAGGGAGAACTCAGGTAACTTAAGCATAGAGACCCTGCAGGCAGTTATCAGGCGTCGGCTGAATGAGTCTGATCTGCGCATTTTGGACTTCTCTGACAATCTAAGTCTTGTCGGCGCAGCGCTTGATGGGGATAGGGTAAGTAGTGAGGATGAAGGCGCAAACTGGCCGCTTAGGAGTGAGTCTAGGGCGAATTACCGCACAGATTTGGCGAGTACGCCTATCCCTGGTGTGGACACCAGTGCTCGAGCCAAGGTGAAGCCCGAGCTTGAAGCTGACATCACTGCACGATGGGAGGAGCTGCAGGCCATGTGGGAACACACCCACGAGATGATGGTAAGCCACTTTACCCCCAAGTTGAAGTTGGCTCAACTGGAAACTGTTGGTGGTCGCAGTGTGCCGGCGCCCTTTCCGTTCAGCACGGCCGACCTATCGCTGGGTCTTCCCGACCCGCCGAGGTCAATGGGGTTGCCTCGGGCTACTGGTGTTTGCCATAGTGCGCCGTCGCCTGCACGGCGCACTCCGGCGGCCGCTGGAGCGGACGCTCGGGTCTCAGCACCTTTGCCGGGATTGCACCGGGACACTGATGTTGGTCACAATGCACCGGCGCCGGCAGCCAAGACAGCTGCTGTCGACGATGCACGGCTTCTTTCGGACCCGCCAGCCCCATGTGGCCGTCCCATTCAGAGAGAGCGAGACGTGCTGGCCGGGCTTCCTAAGTGCCTGCAGTTTGATGGGCGCAGCAACTGGCTGGTCTTCCGGACGAGGTTCGAGCGCTATGCACGGCTGCGTAGCTGGACCGAAGAGGAATGCGCAGACTGCCTGGGTTGGTGCCTCACAGGTAAGGCCATAGAACTCTATGCTGTTATCACTGAGGGCAGAGGATCAGTGCCCTACGTGGAGCTGATGCAGCGTCTGCAGGAGAGGTTTGGGGCAACAGAGCTTCCGGCCACGGCGCAGGGCCGGTTCCAAGTCGCCCGGCAGGGAACCGATGAGACCATGGAGGAATGGTCAGACCGGATCCTCACGCTGGCAATGAAAGCGTTCCGTGAGCTACCTCCGGCGTACGCCACCCAGCAGGCAGTTGCCAGGTTTTGCCAGGGTCTTACAGACGGGGAGGCAGGCAAGCACGTAAGCCTGCAGCAACCCACTTCCATGGGGGACGCTATGAACCAGATTAAGATGTTTCAGTATGTGGACTCCGTTTGTACTCCCAACCAGAAGGGCGTGCACAAGGGAGGTAAGCATGAGGAGTTGAGGCGGGTACACGCCGTGCAGAGAGAACCCCTCCTGGAGGAGGCGGGTGGATCTGCCATGGACCAACTGACCCGGATGGTGGAGAAGCTGCAGGGCGATGTAGCTAGGCTGTCCGAGAAGTTGCAGGGGGAGGTAACTAGGTTATCCGAAAAGTTGCAGGGCGAGGTAACTAGGTGGTCTGGAAGGTTGCAGGGTGATGTAGACCGGTTGTCCCGTCCTGGTGGGAATCAGGCCGTTGGTCCCTACAGTGGCCACGCGGACAGTGGCGCGCACAAGGGCAGCTATCGAGATGTTGGTGAGGGTGGCGGTCAACGTGGCCACCAAGGTGAGTACCCGGCAGGCGGTCCCTATCAGAGGGGCGCCCCGCGCGGAGGATATAACTACAGGGCCCCGAATCGTGGGGGTCGTCCTGGAAATGTGTCTGCTCAGGGCCCTAGTAGGAGACGCGGTGTTGCGGACCCGGATTCGGTATGTTTCAGGTGTCGCGGGTCGGGACATTTCGCGCGGGATTGTCCAGACAACACCGAGTCCCGGCCGAAACCTTTAAACGAGTAAAGGTCGGGCACGGCGGCCCATGTCCGACCTTGACTCCAGAGGCCAAAAAAGAGGGGACGCCCAAATCGAGAACCGCGGCGGCTAAGCAGTCGGTTCAACCGGAAGTGGTTCACGTGAACCAGCTGGGTTCGACTTCGCAGTTTTGCATGAAGGTGCAGGTGGGTGACGTAATGGTTAATGCGGTAGTTGATTCGGCAGCTGAGGTCAGTATCATTTCCGACCGGGTTTACAAGTCCATGAAGCGTCCACCTCCCAAGCTACGTGATGTCAAGTTGTTGACGGCAGGCGGGAAAATGTCCATGCAGGGTTCTGTTGTTGGCCCAGTAAAACTTAAGATTGGTAATTGCTGGTACCAGGAGCAGCTATATGTAGCCCCGACTGATACTGACATGTTACTTGGGTTTGATATTTTGGTCAATACGGGGAAGGCCATATTGAATATGGGGGATGCAACTCTTATCTTTGATGGGCAGGTTTTGAGCCTGGAGTTGGGGTCAACCGACGGGCGGTCACGGGTCGCTGAAGTGAAGGTGGCGAGGAGACGAGTTATTCCACCTAACTCGGTGTTACAGGTAAAATGTACAATGACTAGATGTGAGGAAGATTATGTTGTGGAGGCGTTCGGGAACTCTAAGCTTCTTGTCCCTAGGGTGGTGCGGTCTGCGGGTTCGGACCCCATGCTGTGCCTGGTCAACCCTACGGACCGTTATCAGTTGGTAAAGAAGAACACCCTCATTGCAAGGGCGTACCCGGTCGCAGAGTACCTGTCCGGGGAGTCGCTACCATCCGACTCCGGAGGTATTCGTGTAGCAACTTGCTCTCTTTCAGGTGCTGCGCCGTCAGGGGCTGTTCCGGAACACGTTCGAGACCTGTACGAGCGTTCTTGCGAGCATTTAGATGAGTCGGAGAGGGGACAGCTGGCTGATCTGCTGACAGAGTACCAGGATGTGTTTGCTCGAGACGAGTTTGATTTGGGCACTTTCACTGCTATCTCTCATACTATCAATACAGGTGGGGCCCCGCCAGTTAAGGAGCGTATGCGGCGTACACCGGCATGCTTTGCAGGGGAGACCGACCAGGAGGCGGCCGCCCGGGATGCTGAGGAGAGCGTGGCAGCGGCCGACCGATGGGCAGCGGGGGTGCCGTCTCGGTCGACGGCCGGTAGCGAAGAGTCTACCCATCCACGGGGGGAGGACTTGGAGTGGAGAGTACGGGCTTCGGGAAGCCGCGTCGAGCCGGGTGCCAGCCGAGAGGCTGGGGCTCGGGGCCGGCACGTCCTCTGGCTCTCGCCGCTGGAAGCGGGCCCGGCGGTGGAGGTCAGGGGTTACGAGAAAGGGCAAGTCGGGTGAGTCCAATGAAAGGTCACGTGCGGAGGTGACCGTCCGTCACCAAGGCAAGCGGGGTGCGTCTGGGGACAGGGAGGGGGGCCCGACGAAGGTGCCGAGGACGGTATCTTCCTGCCCGATTGAACACTGCCGGGAGCCCTTCTGCCGGCAGCATGTGATAAGGTCGCATGTCCCGGAGATCTTTGATCTGAGGACCCTAGGCAGCGGGGACCTGGCTCGCAGGAGGCGGGCATGTTTGCTGGCCATCGGGGGTAAGGTGGTGCGCCCCGGAGCCTCGCTGAGGGATCTAGCGAGGTTTTGTTCGTTTATGAGCTTCCAGCCTCAGGGGGAGAGGGAGAGTCCCTCCCAGGTTGAGGCCGCTGAGGCCATTGCTCAGCTGTCAGGTGAGAGGGCGGATGCTATCCTCGACCTGGTGCATTGGAGTGTGCTAGGTTACCTGTGTGGTCATCTGACTTCCGGCGAGCGACAGTACTTGCGGGAGACTTACCCCCTGTTGGCTGAGGAGAGGGAAGGAGTCTTGCCAGTGGCTGTGGACAGCCACTGCCATCTTGATAGGTGGGCCCGCAAGGTGGGTGTGGTCTTGGGAGGGGACATTTGGCGGCAGTGAGCGGGGGCGCCACTGCAGAGAAGGGGGCGTCCTGGTGTTACGAAAGAGCATCAGGACGTCGTTAGTCCGCACCGCGGCGGAGCAGCGCGTTGTAGTGTCCGAGCAAGTGTTGTGGCCGGATGCTGGTTCCGCACTGGGTAGTGCGAGGGGACCCCTAGTAGTGGGCGTCACAGGGTGGAGCGTTCTTCCTGGGATGCGACTGGGTTTCCCCAGAGGCAGGCTCCATCCTAAAAGAAGAAGACTGGGGGGAGTGTGGTGCCAGGCACCCGTCTAAGTTTAGTCGTGTGCCAGTCTACGCGTCACCAGTCCAGTGCAAGCAGATGCCAGTCGAGTGGGAACCGGTTTTGGGCATGCTGCAGACCACTTTGGCGGGAAAGAGGATTCTGGAGTCTGGAGCAGTGCGAGATAGACGAACGAGAACCTACGCTTTGTGTGCGGAATAGACGGACACGTGCGACTAACAGTGAGTACCTGTACTATATCAGCATTCTTATTAGTGCCTGAATTATACACATAAGGGGAGAACCACTTCAGAAATATTGGATTTTATACTTTTTCAGCGGAATTTTCGTATCTAAAAATAATACTCACGTGGATTGTTTTATGGTTTTCCCCGTATTTCATCATCGTATTACTATATGCAAAGTAGATTGGTTCCATAAATTTACGTTTTATATGAGTGTAAGACCGAAATAAAATGGTCCCATCGTTGGGCCGCTTTTCGCCACTAATTAATATTCATGAGCTTCCTTTAAGGGAAACTACTCTCGCTGCTTTGGCATTGCTATCGTCAGCCATTTTGGTCCGATTTCTTCAATTAGGCATATACTTACGAATAGCACAAGCTGTGCTGTAATGCACATATTTATATAAAATATTGGTAATATATCTGATTCTTTGTTAAAATTAATGTCGCCTTCAACAGGTCTTCTCGATCTGTAAACTTCACTAAGAACCCGTTTGAATACGAACTAAGCATAACGTTATCCCAAAATGAGGTTCCAATGCATATTTCTAAAATACGGACATGATTCAAACTCAGCAGAAATACATGCATATTTAATTCAAAGTTCTTAAAACTCAATTTTCGTTACACAGTATGTCGCGAAAACATGTAACAGAATTTACTATACGTCGATCGAGATTTCAGAAGCGACATCTGACTGCAATAATTACATTCTAATTCTAAGTAAAAATTACCCAATAAAACAACCTGAAGATACCTAACAAAGGCTTATACTTATTACTTACACAATTTAGTCCAAATCTTTCTAGTGTATCGATAGCGTCAAAATGGCCGACATAACACGTTTTTTTTCCTCAAGAATACTGCGCATACCGATCACTGTCGGTTATTTCCGCCTTCTTCGGAATAAGAAGGCGTCTCTGTGTATATAACCGAAATGTTCCAAGTTTCGGAAATCGTCGTATAGTTCCGAACTTCTGCGCATGCTTGAATACTTGACATATGATTGGCAGTTGAAAGCGGGAAATATTTTCGCTGTTCAAATGGCGTGTCCGAAGTCCTTGATGAAATGTTGGACAAATCAGCGTCCATATATTTAATGGGTACGCTTTTAGAAAAACCAAACAGCTATTAGACAAACACTTATACCTGGTTGTACTGTTGGGTATACCCAACAATTACAAAAATAGCCAACAAACACCAATTGTACTTAAATCAAACCCAACAAGTGCCATCATGTAAACAAGGACAGACGGAGGAAGGGCATTCCTATAACACCCCTCCCGCTTCCCGGCGCGGGATTAATAAATACCCCTGGCTATTTTTTCCGAAAGTAGATTGTAAGCATCGCCTCAGTAAATGCCCAATGAAGTTTAGTCTTAGTTTGTATGTATACAGGCGTGGTACGTTCGTTCGTCTGTCCGGGTTTCTGTCCTCCCCATACATTTTAACTGCTTTTAAAAAGGAATGCGATGAATTATGACAGTGGTGTTTAAATCGATATAAGTCGCCTTTATATCGGATTTTCTTTATCTATTTGTTTTGTAATTTGCAAATAAATAATATTCTTCACTTACAAAATTCGTTAGAAAATGCAAGATTTCTGCTCAATATATTCTTACAACAAAACTATCTTGGACTCCGAAATTGGCATTTCGACAAAATTTTTTTACAGTTTAATGCTTCCCGGTTTTAGTCACATGATCATAACATTCAAAACCAATCGTATCCATTCGGTCTATCCTGGCAAGCCGATATCGTTGTCTCTGCACCGGTCTCATGGGTCTGACTCAGTCGTAACCACTCAGCCTTTCCCGGCAAGCCGAGGTAAACTAAATGACCTGTCCCAGCAAGCCGACATAAACCAATCGGCTTATCCCTGCAAGCCTCCTGGTTCAGAGGTCAGATTGCTGTATTTGTGTCCCAGTATGACACTTTCCCTGCTTGAACTGATTACAGCCAAGAACTCTAACCCCAACCACTGCTGTCACAAAATCCCAAACTCCTGCAGCGGTTACCTCCCCTATCGGCTAACGGTAACCACTGCCATCACAGGTAAAATCCTTCCAGATCTGGAAGTATTACGTATTTGTAACTTTTACTTATTTAATGCAACTCAGTGCAATTTTCGACATAATTTGACTCTTTATATATCGTTTGCAGTCAATAATAAAAAGAAATAACTAATTAAAACCATAAATAATATATAGATTTAAAACGATCATCATCACATGGTTTGTTATGACCGCAGGGATTTGATTAGAGCTATGCTCGGAACCCGTCAAATCTCTGCGCGGAGGTTGGTAAAATCCTTCCCGATTTGGAAGGATTACGTGTTTGTAACTTTTTCTTATTTAATGCAACTCGGTGCAATTTTACATAATTGGACTTTTTAAATATCGTTTGCAGTCAATAATGAAAACAGAAAAATAAAATAATTAAAACCATAAATTATATCTAGAAGATTTAGATTGATCATCATAACGTGGTTTGTAATGACCGCAGGGATTTGATTAGAGAACCCAACCCTTTCAAATTTGATTAAAAACCACAATTTTCATCAATCTGATCTATTTCGAGAAAGAACATGAAGTCCTATTACACTGTTTTAAAGATTTATTGGGAAAAAAAATTATTTAAAATGTCACATATAATGGCGTTTTGAGGCCAACATTTAGACAGAAAAAAATGTACTTGGGTACATCTGGAAAGCATGATTTTAACTCAGATTTAAGCATAAGTTTTAGTTTTAATAGGCATAGCACACACAATATGTAGTCAGAAGTGCAAACAATCTTGAATGGCATTCTAAATGTTACAGAATTGGTTTTTAGTCCGTTCTGAACACATTTTTTTTTAAAGTTCCTGCATTTTTGGGGGTAAAATCCATATAAATGTAGCATTTCAGATACCATTTGACCCCAGAAAAGGGTTTGTTTACATAACAATCAACAGATTTGACCTCCTGTCACACAACAAAAAAGAATATGACCCCAAAATGTCAATGCCAGATATTAATTAACAGTCTTCTGTCACACCTGAAGCTGTGGGTTATTTCAGCTGCCTGCAATCTTCAATCTGTTCCAGGTACTCTCTGCTTAGTAATCTGTGAAAATAAACAGGGTTTCTGTGCAAGTTTACTCAATATTGTTATTACTAGTGTAACTTAGATACAATAAGTGTACATTTACAATAATTAACTAAGTTTTATTTACTGTGATAAGGCAAGTCGCTATGCCGGCTTCAGATTGTCGAGCTCATGTGCGAACAGTTCAGTTCTTAAACGGGTTTGAGAGTCCCAACAAGGGTTAAACTCTTGCTTTTCCTACTGGTGTTGATAAGAAAAATGCCAGGCTGGAAAAGAAGTCATTAGATAGTAGAATACATGACAATAATCATGTACTAACCTTAAAAAATACCGATGGTACGGACACGACTGTGTCAGCTTTACGGCCCCGCCCCAACGCTCCAGTTTAGTTCACAAGTAAAGTAGTTTTGATGACTCGTCACTTCACACCGACTTGTTTACCAATGAGTTGATGATTCCGGCTGAGGTCCTGGTTCTTTTCAACACTGCATTAAAGAAAACATACTCAAATTAAACCAAACTGTGATGGTGAGTTAACTTTTGATGCCGCCATCTCCATTAGGTGGGGTCTAGGTTGGCGTGAGCGGCTTAAGTGTTTTATGCATGCATTTCATGTATTTTCAGCTGAAAGTCTTATTGAACTACAATTACAAAATAACATTTGAACTAAATAGCATCTGTTAACTTTGCAAGTTAGGAAAATTGGTATTATTCAAAGTAGGCAGGTCGGACGGTCATCATGGCCAAAGCATCGGCCAGTGCGGACACGACCTTTGCGGGCATTATTGTCAGTTACAGGTTCTTAAACTAATATTCAGGATTACAACACAAGGCATTATGACATAAATAAGAGAATTGTTGAAACTAATGCAAATTAATGTCAAAATGAAACTGAACAACAACACGATGAACACAATGGGTCTCGGATTGCCACTCTGGTGGACATTTTGCTTTAATTTTCCCCTATTTACCCCCCTAATGCCCCCCAGAGCAACCATCCCATAAAATACAGCCCTAAATGGGGTCAAGGTGGCATCTGGCAGTTATTCTTTCCAGTACAGTGTGTTTGTAAGAGTCCATTTTCAAAATCTTTGCAGACGACTAATATTATGTGAAGTTCTTAAAGAGAACCCAACCCTTTCAAATTTGACTAAAAACCACAATTTTCATCAATCTGATCTATTTCGAGAAAGAACATGAAGTCCTATTACACTGTTTTAAAGATTTATTAGAAAAAAATAAAATTGAGAATGTCACATATAATGGTGTTTTGAGGCCAACATTTAGACGGAAAAAAATGTACTTGGGTACATCTGGAAAACATGATTTTAACTCAGAATTAAGCATAAGTTTGAGTTTTCATAGGCATAGCAGACACAATATATAAAGTCAGAAGTGAAAACAATCTTGGCATTCTAAATGTTACAGAATTGGTTTTTAGTCTGTTCTGAACACATTTTTTTTAAGTTTCTGCATTTTTTGGGGTAAAATCCATATAAATGTAGCATTTCAGATGCCATTTGACCCCAGAAAAGGGTTTGTTTACATAACAATCAACAGATTTGACCTCCTGTCACACAACAACAAAGAATTTGACCCCAAAATGTCAATGCCAGATATTAATTAACAGTCTTCTGTCACACCTGAACCTGTGGGTGAGGTCAGCTGCCTGCAATCTTCAATCTGTTCCAGGTACTCTCTGCTGAGTAACCTGTGAAAATCAAAAGGGTTTCTGGCATGTTTACTCAATATTGTGATTACTAGTGTAACTTAGATACAATAAGTGTACATATACAATAGTTAACTAAGTTTTATTTACTGCGATAAGGTTAGTCGCTATGCCGGCTTCAGATTGTCGAGCTCATGTGCGAAAAGTACAGTTCTAAAACGGGTTTGAGAGTCCCAACAAGGTTAACTCTTGCTTTTCCTACTGGTGTTGATAAGAAAAATGCCAGGCTGGAAAAGAAGTCATTAGATAGTAGAATACATGACAATAATCATGTACTAACCTTAAAAAATACCGATGGTACGGACACGACCATGTCAGCTTTACGGCCCCGCCACAACGCTCCAGTGTAGTTGACATGTAAAGTAGTTTTGATGACTCGTCACTTCACCCAGACTTGTATACCAATGAGCTGATGGTTCCGGCTGAGGTCCTGGTTCTTTTCAACACTGCATTAAAAAAAACATACTCAAATTAAACCAAACTGTGATGGTGATTTAAATTGTGATGCCGCCATCTCCATTAGGTGGGGTCTAGGTTGGCATGAGCGGCTTAAGTGTTTTATGCATGCATTTCATGTATTTTTAGCTGAAAGTCTGATTGAACTACAATTACAAAATAACATATGAACTAAATAGGATCTGTTAACTTTGCAAATTAGGAAAATTGGTATTATTCAAAGTAGGCAGGTCGGACGGTCATCATGGCCAAAGCATCGGCCAGTGCGGACACGACCTTTGCGGGCATTATTGTCAGTTACAGGTTCTTAAACTAAATATTCAGGATTACAACACAATGCATTATGACCTAAATGAGAGAATTGTTGAAACTAATGCAAATTAATGTCAAAATGAAACTGAAAAACAACACGATGAACACAATGGGTCTCGGATTGCCACTCTGGTGGACATTTTGCTTTAACTTTCCCATATTTACCCCCTAGAGCAACCATCCCATAAAATACAGCTCTAAATGGGGTCAAGGTGGCATCTGGCAGTTATTCTTTCCAGTACAGTGTGTTTGTAAGAGTCCATTTTCAAAATCTTTGCAGACACGCATGCGCAAATAAATTCCTTCTTTGGTACATATAAAATATTCAAAATTTGATCTCACTTTTCACCATGACCAAGCTACTTTCCAATATATCACCATACAGTGTTGGAAAGATGACGACAGCATGTGAAAAAATTCTATGCGTTGTAAGTCAAAATATTTACCTTAGAAAAAACACACCGGTTTTGACACACATGGAAGCTGTCTTTTAGCGCATGAATACATGGGCCTAAAGTTATGAAGCTGAGAACCACTAAACAAAAAGTAGTGCACAAAACAGCCTTTTTTCTTATTGCTTACATATATACCTTTAAAAGAATACCAAAACATATCATTTAAACTGTATTTTACAAATTATATGTCCTGCACTCAACCACATGTGCTTATTATCTAACTGACAGCCCTGAGGATGTGACTTCCGTTTTGGGGTAATTAGACCTAGAGCTATGCTCGGAACCAGTCAAATCTCTGCGCGGCGGTTGCAAAAGTAGCTTGGGGATAAACAGCAGGCTACGTGGACGAAGGCGGACTGACAACAGAACAGATGCGTTGTCTAAGTTTCGTTGACGGGCGTCTATCATGGTGACTGGTCAGTATCCAGATTCCACACTGGGTTTAAATAGCATTGTAATTGTATCGTTTAGAGGTATTTGTAACAAGTAAATTAGCCTGTTCACCTGTGTTCTCGCGGTACTTAACTTCTTTCAATACTTTTGGTATAATTAGCATTTTTTCATGACTTTTGCATTAAAACTGATTTAGCCAGGACAACACAATATGCGCCTGCGCAAATCGTATCTGTCATAATGTAAATATCAAGTTACTTGGGGGTATGTTTGCCATTTTATTTGAATAAATCTTTATCAAGTCTTTTTTAAAGAGTCGAAGAAAATGAATTAATGCATCGAATTAACTCATATAAATACAACGTTAGTGGTGCATTGTTGTAAAATTTTACCGTTTTTACGTCGTGTATTGCGCAATTGTACGATCATGGACGCCGCCATTTTTTTTACGTCACGAAACAGGTGTCTCCTTCAATAATGTTATATCATTGTCCATTCAAATTAACCAAATGAAATCACATGGAATAGCAAGTAGGGGGTCCAAGATGGGGTATAAATGTCTTATTTAAAATTCTGTACACATTATCAACATAGTTGTTCAATCAATTAATGAATTATTAAGATTTAGTGGGATTTGGCGTTAATGTTGAAATACATTTTTTGTTTAGATTGTCATGAGTGAGGAACTAAGATTAAGAAGCAGTCAGGACCTTTTTCTGTCTGAATCAGAATCCGAGCTGCAGCTAGCATCTAACTTCACAGAACAATATTCTCCCCTTGAGGATTTGGAATCGGAAGAAGAGGTTTAAATTACATTGGGTTACACTGGATGTTTGTTTAGAAATATTGTTCTTCAACAACTACCTTTTAACCATATGAAGCTTAAAAACTATCAATAGCAAATAGTGTTATGAATTAGGATTTATGTCAATTATAGAATCAGATTATTGTTATGCATGATTTCCAAAGTAAGATTCAGCTCATTTTTAATTCCGAATAATTAAAATGATTTGTAAAATAAAAGAATTTGGGAGTGCTAAAGCTTTGTCGAACTGTTCATATTTAATATTAAAATTTTAATTATATTTCCACAACAAAATTTGTTATTTGTATGGAGTATGTTGTTTTCTAATAGGAGTATCCACCTAGCCCAGTTTTAAAGAGCGCCAAGAACGAATTGAAATTGAAAATCAACGCAGATTACAGGAAAAGTTTGCGTCCGCTGAACAAACAAGACAAAGAAAATTATTAAGACTAGAAAATTTAGTGAATCTGGTTCAAGTTTTGGGACTCTGGCAGACAGTTGAGGAAGTGGATTCTGCCTTGAGACGAATTAAAGTACAAAACAAAAAAGTGGAAGCCTTGAAGGCCCAGCTGTCATTCAGGAAAGATGTTTTAAAACAGAAAGGACAGGAAAAGGTATTTAATGTCTCAAAGAAAGTGAATGATAAGAGAATTCCATTGACAGTTGATGAACTTGCAGAGAATGTAAAGTCATTAGTGGTGAGAGCCCTTGAAGTGCAGCCCGATGATAAACTGGCCACAGAAGATCCATTTGTAGTAGGACAGAAAATATTACATGGGTTTGCTGAAAACGGAGAAATAGTCTGGTATACAGGCCATATAATATATCCGGTACATGATTGCAGTAAGAGATAAAATACATCATTTTCAATTACATATGTATCAATAAAAATGGAAAATCGGACCCATTTGCTGATATTGCTTAAATTTCAATATTTTTCACACTGTTAGAATGAATTTTTTTTTCATATTTCACTATTATTATTTGCATAAGCATTTCTACTTTAGAGAACATTGGTTAAACTTACATGGAATTAGCAGAAGTGCTATGTTTAATATATTTTTGTACAGCTTTTCATAGAATAATTTTATTCACACATTCCCACCATTCCCATAGGGGTGTTGATTAGGTTATGTACAGTTTTAACATTCTACTAGTATAGAAACTTATCCATTTTAACCGATGTAACAGTTCTACATTCTAACTCTGTTCTCTAACCACTACTAACCTGTATATATTTTGTGTTGCAAAAAGCTTATCATTCATTGAAAAAATCAATTTAGTTGAACAATCAAAGTGTGTATTTATTTATTTACAAAAAAAAAATCAAAAATACATCATAAATCAGTAATATAAGAAATAGTTTTATTGCATTTCATTAGATGTAAAATATTTCAGATTTGTACATAAAACGTGCTGTTATTAATTTAAATGCATTTGGATTTTAATATAATGGAATGCATAACATGAAACTTTTTCTTTAATAAAAAGTAATACTAAATGGAATCCAACCATACTTAATTTGATATATATTCTTAGTTTAATCCTAATTATTTTAGTTGATAGCATTGAAAACCTAAGGCTTATAGAGATACTCTCAAGTCCGATTCCTGGGTAGAACAAGTACTTGGTGTCTATGGAGGAAATCTTAAGAACGCTCACAGAGTGAGGATCGAACCCAGGACCTCCTTGTCGCTAGGCGACACCATATCCACTATGCCACCGCGACCTATATATATATATATTCTTAACAATAAAGCCAACAATTTGTTGTTTCAAAATAAAACATCAGTTACATGTCTGTGAAACATAAATACACTGTTTCAGGTTCCTGGATACCCGTCCTGGTACAACATCAAATACTCCGGTGATCGGGCAATATATACCTACCAACTTATGGAGGACTACCAGGAAAAGATGCTTAAGATCATACAATCATAGTTGTAAGTATTGCTTATATTTATGTTAAATATAACTTAGCTATTACATGCACACATTACTTTCAAAACGTGTGTGCCATAGCGTGTTTATTGTGAAAAACTGACAGACAAGCAGTTGTAATTCCGATTTTTGAAATATCAATATCTTGCTTATTTGGTAACATTTTAAAATCAAATAAAGAGTTTTTATTTTGTTTTAATGTCCTCTTCAAGAATATAATCAGTTATCAGGGATGTTTTTATTTTTTGTAAAATGTGTTGTCCTGGCTAACTGATTGTGTCTTCGGTCATTTTTACTGTATTTATAAACTGTGTTCATGCACGCATGGACACAAGTCAAAGTATACAGTTTTGAGGTAAAATCAATTTTACTGATGCAGTTTTGTATGCAGGTGTCTATTGCACTAATTATTCTGCAAAAATCTTAAATTACAATTGACAGGCTGCATTTAAAACATTGCTGTAATAAAACAGTTTATTCTAAGTTTGACGTCATATTCCTATTTCACATAGTAGTGTGTTTTATTAACTACCCACAATTAAACAATTAAATAGGACTTTATTCCTCAAAACAACTCAACATTTTTTATAAATTGGAACAAAAAGAAAAGGACGCCGACATTTAGTTACTTTCACTTTTGACAAGTACTATTAACTGTCACTGACTTTCATTAAAATGTTGCCTCAGCCAAAGCGTTGCATCTAATCCTTGTACATTGATGATTTTTAATAGCTATTGTATTAATAAACACTAGTAGTTGTAGTTTTTTTAACAAATGAAAACGCACGCTTGATGCGATCTGTGAAAGAAAATTTCAAGTTACACTCTTATAATTATTAAACTGTTCAATCCACATAAATAAAAATTATATTGCCTTCTTTTGTAGTAATTTATTAAAAATGTGGGTGTTAATTACACGCACATAACATAAATCAACGGGAAAGTGTTACAAATCACTTACACCTTTACTAATTCAAATTAGATTGACGACATTCATTTGCATACACGTTCTTATTGGCTGATTGGTTAGCTGTAGTTAAGACGACTCCGCCTGCGTCTTGATTTTATCGATAATTGACACACTGGTGCAGAAGTGGAAAGTGTTTATTGCCGAGTAGTTGTTCTTTGTCTTGGGAAAATATGCGTATGCCAGAGAAAAGGGTTGCATCCTAGAATCTAACACCAAAATTTACGGCGTCCTTTTCATAAAAGTATGCGTCCAAATATGCAGAATTATGCGTTACCTAGAACTCTGATGACGTAATGGTTTTCTGTTGAAACATGATTATTGATTTTGATAATTATATCTGTAATGTATTGTATTGAAAAACAAAAATGTTAAAACTGTTGAAATTGTATATTAACATAAAAGACTGTTACAACACCTAGAGAAGTCAATCAGCTCATATCATAACACATACATGTGCTGTCGTTGATCAAAACGAGTGTAAATTGTCGGTGTTGCAATATTGTCAGTAACACAAGTATAATCAAAAAAGTCCTTAAGATAATTAAATTATTTCATACAGATATTAATATATACCGGTATACCAATTTACACGACATATACATGTAGATGGTGGTGAGAATTATGGTGTTTCAGGTCTTGTTTGCTAGATATTGAACATACAAGATTTTCGTGAATATCGTAATTTAATTATTTTTTCCTTCGTTTTTTTTTTCCTCACCTGAGCACAAAGTGCTCATCGTGAGCTTTTTTGATCGCCCGTTGTCGTGCGTGCGTACGTGTGTGCATGCATCGTCAACTTTTTATTCAAACAACATCTCCTCCTAAACCACTTGGCAGATTTTCACCAAACTTCTCATGAAAATCTTTCCGATTCGCTGCATATGTAGGTCACCAGAGCTAAAAATAGATTTAAAAAGTGAAAAATTTTAAAATCTTCTCCTATGGGTCACATGGTTTATACAGACTTAAATAGCTAAATGACTTTAAAAATCTTCTCCACTGAAACTGCAAGGCCTAGATGTTTCATATTCGGTTGGTGACATTGTATAAAGGTCTTCTACAAAGATTGTTCAAATGATGCCCCTGGGGTCAAAATTGGCCACACCCCGGGGGTGACATGGTTTATATAGACTTAAATAGCAAAATGACTTTTAAAATCTTCTCTGAATCCGCAAGGCCCAGAGGTTTTATATTTGGTATGTAACATTGTATAGTGGTCCCCTACAAAGATAGTTCAAAGTATGCTCATGGGGTCAAAACTGGCCACGCCCCAGGGGTCACATGGTTTATATAGACTTATATAGCAAAATGACTTTTAAAATCTTCTCCTCTGAAACTGCTACGCCCAGAGGTTTCATATTGGTCTATAACACTGTATAGGGGTCCTGTACAAAGATTGTTCAATTGATGCCCCTGGGGTCAAAACTGTCCACACCCCAGGGCTCACATGGTTCATATAAATGTAAATAGCAAAATGACTTTAAAGAACTCCTCATCTGAAACCACAAGGCCCAGAGGTTTCATATTTGGTTGGAAACACATTTTAAAGGTTGCTCAAATCATGCCCCTGGGGTAAAAACTGGGCACACCCTAGGGGTCATCAGGTTTAGATAGACTTAAATAGCAAAATGGCTTTAAAAATCTTCTCCTCTGAAACTGACAGGCCCAGGGGTTTCATATTTGGTATGTAACATTGTATAGTCGTCCTCTACAAAGACTGCTCAAATGATGCCCCTGGGGTCAAAACTGGCCACACCCCAGGGCTCACATGGTTGATGTGGACTTAAATAGCAAGATGACTTTAAAACTCTTCTCCTCTGATACTAAACTCAAAAACTAGCCCTGCCCTGGGGTCACATTGTTTATATAGACTTAAATAGCCAAATGACTTTAAAATCTCCTGAAACCGCAGTTTTTTCGTATTTGATATGTAACATTGTATAGATGTCCTCTACAAAGATTGTTGAAATTATGCCCCTGGGGTAAAAAGTGGCCATGACCCGGAGCGTCACATGATTTATATAGACTTGTATGGCAAGTGGGCCTTAAAAATCTTCCTTGTTGAAACCGTAAGGCCCAGAGGTTTTGTATTTTGTGTGAAACATTGTGGAGTGGTCCTCTTCAAAGATTGTTCAATGATGTCCCTGGGGTAAAAATTGGCCACCCCCTGGGGGTCACATGGTTTATATACATTTAAATAGCAAAATAACTTGAAAAATCTCCTGTGAAACCGCAAGGCCCAGTGGAATCATATTGGGTATGTAACATTGAAAAGTGGTCCACTACAAATATTGTTCAAATAATGCCCCTGGGGTACAAGGTGGCCATGCCCTGTGGGTCACATGGTTTATATAGAGTAAAATAATATCTGAAATTGCAAGGCCCAGATCTTTATACTCAGGTAAGGCGTTTAGTGCCATTTTTCCCTCTTGTTATTAGCCATTATGCCTTAAACTGAGGTGAGTGACCTAGGGCAATCATGGCCCTCTTGGGCCATCATAGCACTCTTGTTTAATGTTATTTCTATAATAAATTATACAAAATCTATAATTCTATTATACAAGATCTGAACTGTTAAAATTAATTAAGTAAAAATTGGTAAATTTCATACATCAAACTATCATGAATCATGTGTCCGAAATCGCTCTATGCTAGTGATTTTGCATTTAAATTTCAAAAAAAATCGGGGAGTGGGGGAGAGCTTACCCGGATCCCCTAAATCACTCACACCTTCCATGTTTGAAGCTCTGGCCTCCTCAATTGGTAATTGAGCCTTCTTGAAAAAATCTTAAATGACAACCCTGCAAATGTTGTCAAATTTTACATGATGTCATATAAATGCAGTTGTAAACACTAGGAAAAATTTGAAAGGCACCTAAAACTGTCAGTTGACAAAACAACGACATCAATTGAGCATACGGAGCAAAGTCCAGTAATCAAGTTTTGTGTGAAGGTGGCAGGACACCTACAGAATCCTGGGAATTTATTTTGAAGAAGGGTGCTTTTAATTGTTGCAGAACAATTGTTATTGAGTGTCCCCGACGTTTCAGTGCAGGGAGGTGGTTGGAGATAATAGATCCGAAAATGCAGCCTACCAGAGATTCTCTATTGAATGCTGTTTCAGAGTGAGGAGGATATTAAAGGGACTTGTTCACAGGTTTTCGTATTTTTTGAAGTATGCAATTAGATGTCTTAACTTGACAGATTTAAGCATCGGAACTAAACAGCTCAATTATAATAACTAGAAAAGTATTTAGAAAAAAAAAATCTCACCTGGGTTTGAACCCGGAACCTCCGGATTAAAAAGCTATCGCCTTCACCACTCGGCCATTCTGACTTCTATATGTTACTCTGCTTTATTTACTTTATATAAGTGTTCCACGTGTTGTCAAATATTTCAACGAAATCACACACAAACGTTCCAAATTATTCCATCGTTTAGCGTTACAAACGCTTTATGTTTTTATCAGTATCCACTCATGATTACTCATAAAGGAAACAGTTTTTATAGTATATTTCTAGGTCCGTAGTGTTATTTTGCTTCCTTGTATTCACTGTTCTTTTATTTTTGGAATCGGTGACAAAAAGTTGAAAAATTGTCAATTTGTCAATCTGTGAACAGGTCACTTAAAGTATGCAGTTCCATCAGCTCTGCGCTCATATCCTCAGCAGTTCGATTTTGTTCACAAATATTAGATGGGTACATCATCATAGAAAGTGTGTGGTGTTTTAGGGAATATTTTGAGAAACTTTGACATACTGTGATGACAAAGTTCTGAAATTGTTATGATGATGCTTTGTAATGACATCAAAGTGCTCCGTACATATGTGATATGTTGTAGTTGTAAAGCATATTTGTTCCATGAATAATGATTTGTTTGTTGAATTGTCAGCAATGTTACTTTTAAGTTAGTTTTCTTTACATTTCTTTTTTTTGTCTTTTGTACAGATCTTTGTAAAGATGGGGTAACTCTGCAACATCTTAAATTCAACATTTAAGTAAACTAAAGTCGGTATTTAATACTACATTGTTGCTATATAAAAAAAATAATGGCATTGCCATATTGTAGAACCTTTAAGTTATTTTAATATCTATATACAAATAAGTATAATCTTCTATATGTGCTTGTTTTAATGCCAGTAGTTAACGAAAAACGTTATAATTTGTAAACTTTATTAACGCATGTACATGCATTATATTGTTTTCTTATTGTAATCTAAAAAAGTGGTATATATTAAACACATATTATATTGAGTAATTATTGTATGTTTTAAAAATGCAAGAATAATTCTTGGGTATTAACACTATTTTCGTGATCGTGCATGCAGATTTTGCATTTTAGTCAGCCCATGACAATAAACGACAATTTTAGGTGCTTTTTTTATCAACATGGAACATGTTGTTAGCTCACCTGAGCACAAAGTACTCATGGTGAGCTTTTGTGATTGCCCATTGCCCGTCGTCAACCTTTCATTCAAACAATATCTCCTCCTAAACCACTTGGCAGATTTTTACAAAACTTCACAGGAATGATCATTAGGTGGTCTCCTATAGTGGTCTTCTACAAAGATTGTTCAAATTATGCCCCTGGGGTCAAAACTGACCACGCCCCAGGGGTCACATGGTTTATATAGAATATATACCAAAATGACTTTAAAAATCTTCTTCTCTGAAACCAACTGGCCCAGAGGTTTCATATTTCGTATGTAACATCCTATAGTGGTCCTCTACAAAGGTTATTTAAATTATGCCCCTGGGGTTAAAACTGGCCACGCCCCAGGGGTCACATGGTTTATATAGAATATATAGCAGAATAACTTTAAAAATCTTCTCCTTTGAAACCGCAAGGCCCAGAAGTTTCATATTTGGTTTGTAACATCCTTTAGTGGTCCTTTACAAAGTTTGTTCAAATGATGCCCCTGGGGTCAAATGGGCCAAGCCCCGGGGGTCACATGGTTTATATAGAATATATAGCAAAATTACCTTAAAAATCTTCTCCTCTGAAACCACAAGGCCCAGAGGTTTCATATTTGGTATGTAACATCCTCTAGTGATCTCCACAAAGATTGTTCAAATTATGCCCCTGGGGTCAAAACTGGCCACACCCCAGGGGTCACATGGTTTATATAGACTTAAATAGCAAAATGTCTTTAAAAATCTTCTTCTCTGAAACCGCAAAGCCGAGAGGTTTCATATTTGGTATGTAACATCCTATTGTGGTCCTCTACAAATATTTTTCAATTTATGCTCCTAGGGTCAAAACTGGCCACGCCCCGGGGTCACATGATTTATATACACTTAACTAGCAAAATGACTTTACAAAATATCTCCTCAGAAACCGCAAGGCCCAGAGGTTTCTTATTTGTTATGTAACATCATATAGTGGTCCTCTACAAAGATTGTACAAATTATGCCCCTGGGGTCGAAACTGGCTTCCTCCCAGGGGTCACATGGTTTATATAAACTTAAATAGCAAAATGTCTTTAAAAATCTTCTGAAACCGCAAGGCCCAGAGGTTTCATATTTGGTTTCATATATAGTGGTCCTCTGCAAAGATTGTTCAAATTATGCCCCTGGGGTCAAAACTGGTCACGCCCTGGGGGTCACATGGTTTTAATAAACTATGTGACAGCAAATTGACTTTAAAATTCTTCTCCTTTGAAACCGCAAGGCCTAGAGGTTTTATATTTGTTATGTATATGTGGTCCTCTACAAATATTGTTCAAATTATGCCCCTGGGGTCAAAACTGGTCACGTCCTGGGGGTCACATGGTTTATGTAGACTTACATAGGAAAATGACTTTAAATCCTCTCTTCTGAAACGGCAAGGCCCACAGCTTTCCTGTATGTAGTACGTAACATTGCATAGAGGTCCTGTCCAAAGATTGTTCAAATTATGCCCCTTGGGTCAAATCTGGCCACACCCCAAGGGGTCACATGGTTTATATAGACTTAAATGGCAGAATGACTTTAAAAACCTTTACCTGGAACCGCAAGGCCCCGAGGTTTGTTCAAGATTGTTCAAATTATCCTCCTGGGATAAAAATTAGCCACATCTCGGGGATGCAAATTCCAATTGGGTTACAAGGTCTCAGGTGAGCGTCCTATTTTTATTTAGGTAGCTTACTCGCCATTTTCTATCGTAACGGAAGTTGAATTTTGGCTGGTTTTAATGTATTTGGCATTTAAAAATTACATGATTGGTTCCTGAAATCTACATAGCCCACGCATTGTCCTGTTGATCTGATTTGAATTTAAATAATTTTCGCACTAATTGACCCCGATGTACAGGGGCATTGTCTTGCTGGAATACATAGTCATTATTTCCAAAAATTACAGGCCATAAATTATTTTCTAATATTGCTATGTACTTTTTGCCATTAATATTACCGGTGACATCAGTCGAAGTTCCAATTCCATGATAACAAACACAACCCCATATCATTAAACTAATCTTCCTCAGTGGAGCCGAACACACTAGATGCGGCTGATTCTTTTTGTCATCTTTTCTCAAAATGTAGAGATTATTATTTTGACCAATAACTATCTGGCTTTCATCACTTAACACCCACGTACTCCCAGTGTTCATTGACAGTCCAGTTTCTTCTTTCTTGCCACCATTTTACCCTAGATTTCCTACTTGACTCCTTAACCACCATCTTCTTCTGAACAGCCCGTCTTTTATATCCTAAACCACATATTTTTCTTGCGAAAAGAATGGTCCATACCTTCATTTATAGGATTGGTAATATCCTGCACTATTGCTTTTCTGTTAGCTTTAACCACACGAGAAAGTTTGGTCGAGTCTCTTTCTGAAAATAATTTCTTTCTTCCCCTCCCACTATGATTTTACACACTTCCAAATTCACAAAACTTCTTTAACACACTTTTTTTTTGTATGTCGAGGTACTCCTAAAGTTCTTGACAAATTTGAAATATTTTTGTGGTTTCTGTCACTTTTGACAATTCACGAACCTCACTACTAAACTCTGCTGATTTTCGACCCATTTTTTAAACCTCATAATATTTATTTTTATAAACCACAGACGACGAAAACAACTTAGTTATGACATCGTCAATGGATGACATCACAATCTGACGTAAATTATTGGAAAGTGACATGTTTATTTATGACGCAGTGGCTATTTTAGTTTGTCATACATGACGCGCAATAGTCAGCTGATCGCGGGTGGCAAATAATGATGTCCCTTTACTGTAAATAAAGAAATAGCAATAATTAGTTCAAGCTATTCTATTTTTGCCAAAATGATTGTGTTTTCAGTCATAAAATCTCTCCATTTTTATTAAGTACAAAACACCACATCTCAAGCATTCCAAATGTATCTATGACGTAATCAAATCCCATAATGCACTTGCATAAAGCTGCTTATCCTACAGCACTAAACTTCGGACCGTTCTCATCAATCAATTAAATTTCCAATTGGAAATGTCAACTTGACCGTGGAAAGGTAGGAAGTCTGAAATGATTTTATGTTTATTGTGTTTGTATCTACAGCATATAACTATTGGAAACAAACGAAAACCCCATAGTTTAATCTTAACAGTGTTGATTTGATTTCATGGGCTTATTTAGAATAAAACAGTCTGTTCAGAGTGTCTGGTTTTCCAGAAACCACATTGAGGGACAGATCCTTTCAACCCATATATTCAATAAGTCATTTTTTTCTCCATATAAGGTCAAAGATATAAATTCAAAATGATCCATCATAATCTTAGTTGTTTCCTGCCATATTCTAAATGAGTCAGCATGCGGAAGTTTAGTGCAGTAAAACTGTGTGTGTAAATTTTATATATGCACCAGTAATAGGTAACAACATAAACAAATATGGCGGCCATGACATGGTTAGAAAACTAGGTCAAATAAACAAAATACAATAGAATATACAAGTAAAAAGATTTATAAATTAAATAAAACATAATTTTTGTTTTAAAATAGGTTACATTTATGTAAATTAAAGGACCATACAATTCACAATTTAATTCCAATGTTAAGTACACGGGTAATAGGTTCAAGCGGCATAAAATCGTATTTCTTTATTGTTTCCGAATGAAATCATGAATAACATACTATTTTCTGAAAGAAAACCAAAATTATGTGTGATGTTGACAATAAGGCATTAAATTCAAAAGATGAACAGTTACCGCGGAAATAGACATACCGCGAGAATACAGATGCCGACTAGACTGGATTAGCCCTTGAGTCGAACACGCTTCGCCCTTATGACAAACAGGGAATAGATGGGAACTCCAGTCTCACCCAAACATGGCCGGACCTGTCCTGTAAAATTTTGTAAGGTCTGGCCAGTCAGTCCAATTTTACAGGACCGATTGTGCAGTAAAATTAAAAAAAGCTGTCAGTTTGACTCAGGTTGTTTACGCCACTAATGTTTGTTTAGCTCACCTGAGCACAAAGTGCTCATGGTGAGCTTTTGTGATCGCCCGTTGTCCGTCATGCGTGCGTGTGTGCGTGCGTCATCAACTTTTCATTCAAACAACATCTCCTCCTAAACCGCATGGTAGATTTTTACCAAACTTCACAGGAATGGTCCTTGGGTGGACCTCTTTCAAAGTTGTTCAAATCTTTCCGGTCCGCTGAATATGTAGGTCACCAGAGCTAAAAATAGATTAAAAAAGTGAAAACTTTAAAAATCTTCTCCTATGAAACCGCAAGGCTCAGGGCTTTCATATTTGATATGTGACATCCTCTAGTGGTCCTCTATTAAGATTGTTCAATTGATGCCCCTGGGGTCAAAACTGGCCATGCCCCAGGGGTCACATGGTTTATATAGACTTATATAGCAAAATGACTATAAAAATCTCCTCTGAAACCGCAAGGCCTAGAGGTTTCATATTTGGTATGTAACATTGTATTGTGGTCCTCTACAAAGATGTTCAAATGATGCCCCTGGGGTCAAAACTGGCCACACCCCAGGGGTCACATGGTTTATATAGACTTAAATAGCATAATGACTTTAAAAATCTTCTCCTCTGAAACCGCAAGGCCCAGAGGTTTCATATTTGGTATGTAACATTGCATAATGGTCCTCTACAAAGAGTGTTGAAATGATGCCCCTGGGGTCAAAACTGGCCACAATCCAGGGGTCACATGGTTTGTATAGACTTAAATAGCCAATTGACTTTTAAAATCTTCTCCTCTGAAACTGCAAGGCCTAGAGGTTTCATATTCGGTTGGTAACATTGTATAATGACCCTCTACAAAGAGTGTTGAAATGATGCCCCTGGGGTAAAACCTGGCCAAAGTGGGGGGTCACATGGTTTATGCAAACTTAAAAAGCCAAATGACTTTTAAAATCTTGTCTGAAACAGCAAGGCCCAGAGGTTTTATATTTGGTAAGTAACATTGTATAATGAACCTCTACAAAGATTGTTCAAATTATGCTCCTGGGGTCAAAACTGACTACACCCTGGGGGGGGGGTCACATTGTTTATACTGCAGCACTATAATTTTAATAAGCCTCCTACACTCAAAAATCAATACAGCAGACCACATTCCAGCCATGTGTATACAGTGTGCTATTTTAGATCTTATCAAACCAGCTAGCCAGTTACAGTGTTGTGAGGGTGCTTTAGAGAATCATTGGAGATGACCATTGAAATGCATAGAAAATGTTACCCACCAGCATGTTCAATCATGTTGTTGTGTAAGTAAATTAGCTGGATGTAATGTTTAGGCAATGTTTAAGAAATGTAGTTAATCAGTCTTAGTATACAAGACCGTCTTATATCATATATTTTCACTTTAGATCTACTACATTGAATTTGTTGTCAGGCGAAGTGTATATTTCTAATTTAATAATGAAATGCCAAATATGAAATGATAGCATTAGATCTATAAGTAGTCTAACTTTGGTGGAACTGCACAATTTTTTGTAAGACAAAATGATGCAGCAATCAAGTCTGTGGCTCTGACACTGCAGTCTATCTCACCAGCATGTACAGAAACATGTGGCATAGGGCCTAAAATAAAATATTGTTTGTTTCCCCTCCCGCGACCGACCCAGCAAAATCGCCGCGGCCCAAAAAAATGTATAGACCAAAGAAAACAATATTTTATTTGTGTGTGAAATTGCGGGGTGCAAATCCTTCAAAAGAATCCAATAGCGTGTACAAATGTTACTTTCAAAAGACGCTTATAAAATGACTTTAAACGGACAGTTCTCGGTAACGCGTAATTCGGCGTATTTTGACGAATGCTTTTACGAAAAGGACGCCATAACATTCAGTGTCAGATTCTAGGGCGCAAACATTTCGCTCGCATATGCATGTTTTTTTAAAGACAAAGAAAGAACGCCCACCGGCAATTAACAAACTCGCCTTTATGCACCAACTGTCCATTGTCGATAAAATCTCAGCTTAACAAGAGCCAAACAGTCAGCCAATGAGAATGCATAAAATTTCCAACATGCAAATGAGCGTCGTCGTCAGAAAGTTTATCACGCCCTCATTCTAATTTTAATTGTTAAAGGTGCAAGTCATTTGTAACACATTTGCGTTAGGTATGTGTTTTGTTACAGATATGCGTGTTTTTAACAGCCGCGTTTGTAATAAATTACTACAAATTAAAATAGTAAATAAATAACTAATTATAAATAAATATCATAATTTTGGTGAAAGGAACCGTTTACTAAGAATATGAATTACGATGTCATGTAACTCGACAAACTGATCGCGTCAAACGTCTTATTTTGTTTTTAAAAAAATACAATTACTAGATCTAGTAATAAATAACGAAAGTGTTATTCAAACTCATCAATGCACACGGATTAGAATTATGCAAAAACTTTTGGCTGAGGCTACATTTGAATGAAAGTTAGCGGAACTAAAGTCCTTGTCAAAAATGAAAGTAAATCAACTTCTGCGCCTTTTCTTTTTATTTTAATTTATCAAAAATGTTCTGTTGCTTTCTTTTTATTAATGAACAAAGTCCTATTTGTTTTTATTTCCATGTTTTGGATGCCCGGCAAATTGGTTTTTACAGGTTTTTATTATTAACGCTCTTGTTTTTAACGTATGTTATTGTTTGTTTAATTTTGATAAATTATTGTAAGGTAATTAGAACATAGTATTACGTAAATAAGCAGAACGTTATTAATCTACTACAACGAAAATATTAAGAATTTATACTATAACGTAACATTTCGAACATAAGGAAAACATGAATGAAAATGACTTCTTGTGTATAAAAATAAAATATTTTTCCGACCTACCGACCTACCGACCCACCCTTTATTAGCATTGGTCGCGGGAGGGGAAACAAACAATATTTCATTTTCGGCCTAGAGCCTAAAGTCTAGTCATCTACTTTAAACCTTTCATTTGTACAGTTTAATTAAATGTATGCAGCACACAAAAAACTACACACATGCAGCACACAAAAAACTACACACAGATCATGTCTCTCCAACAAAGTTCTTAATGCTTTGTTGGCAGCCTCCACCCAAGGACCTCTTCTCAGAAGTACAACTGTTTAGTACCAGATATTGAACATGAACACTATGCCTCATCAACATGTGGGTGGACATGTGGCACCAGCAGAAACCATGAAGGACAGCTTTCTAAATGTGTGTACAGGGCTTGCACTAAAATGAAATGTTGGTGTTGGATATAAGTGTTGGATAGTGGAAGACCTGAACATTCCAGACATGAAATGAAGTATAAAATAAAGCTTTGTTTAAAGTCATTTCTGATAATTTTGTGATAATATGCCAATAACTTCATTGAAAGAGGTATACATTTAGGTAAACCGTGTCATTATCTATTTCCAGGTTACATTACTTTTGCCACTTATGTTGTTGTGTTTCCTTGATAAATTTTATAGTATGTGAATTTTATGATTATGTTATGTCATTGGGAAACAAAAGAGAGAAAAAAAACTATATCAAAAGGCTGTTTATTGTTGTGCTTCAGTTAGCTCTGAAGTACTGTATATTTTGATTTAGTACACATAAAAAGTTTTTAAAAATCTAACGTCGAATGGGGTACCGCCCCCCTCCCACACACACACACCCAACCACGGTTATTTGCCCCTGTGCCTTAGCAAAATCCTGGGTATGTAACATTGAATAGTGGTCCTCTACAAATATTGTTCAAATTATGCCTCTGGGATCAAAACTGGTCAAACCCCAGGGCTCACATGGTTAATATAAATGTAAATAGCAAAATGACTTTAAAAAACTTCTCCTCTGAAACCACAAGGCCCAGAGGTTTCATACCGGTATTTGGTTGGAAACATTGTAGAAAGATTGTTCAAATGATGCCCCTGGGGTCAAAACTGGGCACACCCTAGGGGTCACCAGGTTTATATAGACTTAAATAGCAAAATGGCTTTCAAAATCTTCTCTGAAACTGCAAGGCCCAGAGGTTTCATATTTGGTATGTAACGTTGTATAGTGGTCCTCTACAAAGACTGTTCAAATGATGCCCCTGGGGTCAAAACTGGCCACACCCCAGGGCTCACATGGTTGATATGGACTTAAATAGCAAGATGACTTTAAAAATCTTCTCCTCTGAAACTGCAAGGCCTAGAGGTTTCATATGTGGCATGTGACATTTTATTATGGTCCTCTGCAAAGATTGTTCAAATGATGTCCCAGGGGTCAAAACTAGCCCTGCCCTGGGGGTCACATTGTTTATATAGACTTAAATAGCCAAATGACTTTAAAATCTCCTGAAACCGCAGTGTTTCCGTATTTGATATGTAACATTGTATAGTGGTCCTCTACAAAGATTGTTCAAATTATGCCCCTGGGGTCAAAAGTGGCCATGACCAGGGGCGTCACATGATTTATATAGACTTATATGGCAAGTGGGCCTTAGAAATCTTCCTTGTTGAAACCGTAAGGCCCAGAGGTTTTATATTTTGTGTGAAACATTGTGGAGTGGTCCTCTACAAAGATTGTTCAAATGATGTCCCTGGGGGTAAAAATTGGCCATCCCCTGGGGGTCACATGGTTTATATACATTTAAATAGCAAAATGACTTAAAAATTCTCCTCTGAAACCGCAAGGCCCAATGGAATAATATTGAGTATGTAACATTGAAAAGTGGTCCACTACAAATATTGTTCAAATTATGCCCCTGGGGTACAAGGTGGCCATGCCCTGTGGGTCACATATTTTATATAGACTAAAAAAATATCTGAAATTGCAAGGCCCAGATCTTTATACTCAGGTAAGGCGTTTAGTACCATTTTTCCCTCTTGTTATTAGCCATTATGCCTTAAACTCAGGTGAGCGACCTAGGGCCATCATGGCCCTCTTGTATACAGGGTAAAAATCACTATGTGATGGATTGCGAATGAGAAAATCAATTAGAAAAACAAATAACATATATTCAATTTTAGCAATAACACAAAATTACAAAAAAATATTGTATTGTAATTTAAAATATAGCATCTAATGAAAAGAGATAAATTGATCGTTCATTACATAGTCATAAACTTAACGGTATTTTATGCTTGAAATTCGCCATCTTGAACCCGAGAAATTTCAGACCCCGTCCATATTCCAAGATATCTCGGACCCGAGACATCTCAGACCCAAACATAAGTCATTTCGGACCCCATAATATGTGGGAAGATATGTGTATTATTATGATAAGCTTGTTGATATGAATGTACGTTGAACAAGAAATGTCTTTAAAAAAGACAATCGCCTTCGAAATTATCATATCAGATATCTTTTTTATTCTAAATGTTATACAAGAGAGGATCCCAGATTTTTTGGTCCCCACCTATATAAGACACCATACGAAAACTTCTTGGACCCCCAAATTAATTTGAGAATAATTCAGTCATTAATCTTTGTACCATGAATAAACTGATCATACCACCCCATGTTTTCATCAGTTATACATAAATAACCAAAATAATTTTTGTTAACACAATTGTTATATAAATAAATTTGTGAGGAAAATTTAACAAATTAAGAATGTAAGAAAATAATTGCGGGAATGAATGAAATTGTGATTGTACCAAACGAGTGTTGTTATTGAAAGCATCTACTTGAGAAGCTGATAGAAATGTGCAATTCTAAATAATTCTTAATAAAACGTAACCGCAATTCAAATTCAAGTAAACATGCGCAGTAAGTTTATAAATATTAATTCCACATTTATTGAAATATTCTGGCGGCTTATGATTCTTTGGAAGCTTATTGATGCAGCTATACACCGGCTGTAAAAAATGCGTGCTATTTTTAGAATGACCTGGAATGTGTTAAACGGGAGATATAAAACTCTGTGCTACTTTTGTTGATAAATCCTGGCTATTTTTGTCGAAAGTAGATTTTTAGCCTCGCCTCCGCGAATAAGTTACAAACGCCTCCCCTCCCCCCCCCCTCTGAAGTTAGTCTTAGTGAGTATGTATACCAGCTGTCTGTCCAGGTATCTGTCCCCCACAAAGCTTGTCCGTTCCGTACCTTTTTGACCGCTTTTAAACAGATTTTCAAGGAAATACTTAGACTGACAGCGGTGTGTTTAAATCGATAACCTTCCCCTTTTTATCATATTTTCTTTATTGTTTCATATTTATTTTGTAATTTGTTAATAACTTATAGTTTTCATTTAATAAATTGCTTACTAAATACATGATTTAAACGCGAAAACAAAACTAGCTTAGACTCTAAAAATGGCATTTCGACAAAGGTAGTCTACAGTTTAATGCTTCCCATGTTGAACGCACTAGGATACATGCGGGCATTGTACAATCGCTATTTATAGTGCGGTAAGGTTTAACAAAATAGTTATTTTATTCTGGGAATGAATGTAATATTCTTTTCGTGACAAACAATGATATATTTTGTTCATACTTATGCTCAGTTCCAGAGTGTTTGTTGCGGATATGTTTATAACACTATTTTAACTACTTATGTAAACAATTATGTAAATTTTAATCCCAAAAATTATGCAACAATTTTTTGGCAGGTACTGAACAAGTCATGTAAGTTTGCATTCCCTAAAATTCTCCAGCGCATGAAAATTTGCCGAATAGAATAATGATATTCAATTTTACCACTGCATACTTAAGTTATTTCTAGCTTTTCATTGGTAGTTATATACAAAAATCGAGGTTAAAGGTGATCTTAGACTGCTACGCCGAAAAAGCAATTTATTTTACAGAGGTTATTGTGTTCACCTCATTCGTTGAGTTTGATATGAATTTATATATATTTATGTTTGTATGGGTGTAGAGTGCTAATTACAGTTATGATAAAAATGTGAACAAGAATGTAATTAGTATTTGCACATTTAATTATTTATTAAATAAGTTCTAGCACCATTAATTGATAATGCAAAATATTTTGAACAACTGAATTCTGTATCAATTCAAAGTACATGTTGTTATATATGTTCATGGTTGTTACCTTGCATTACATGATGGTATATTCTAATGGTGTTTATGCTAGGCCAACATTTTTTTATCTTTTGTTTTACGGGAGCGCCGACCCTAAATTTTGACAAAATAAAATAAAAATAAAAGTAACTTTTGTGAATTTTATTATAATTTCCCCGCCAACTTTGTATTTTCATAGCACAAAAAAATTATATATGCCGATAGCTAAAATGTTTTGTACTATGTTCCAATAAAAAGTACTATTTCCATTTCTTTCCCGATGGAGACCAAACACTTTGAGTACGAATATAAATTCGGCAAAATGTAAGGACTGGTTTTTATATAGAACGCATATTTTATAATACAAACCATTAATTTCCAATAACCAGCCTAGCACAGTCTGCCAGGTGCATGGTTTCATCTCTGAAATTCATTATCAAATTTGTGAAAACAACCAGCTGTTTGTCAGCATTCACTGTCTTATTAAAGATGATTCCTAGCAAGCTGTAGTAGAATCAGCGGACACAACTAATTAAAGGATTATCTTATAGGTAAATGGAGTGTGAAAGTTTGTGTCTGGAATATGTCAAATGGACTGGTTATCGGGTGTGTTTACAATACGGACAGTAAAGTCAAAGTGGATTGTTCTTGAGTTCTTCAAATATAATATCCTATTTTATTAATTAGTTGTTTTTGATACATGTACTAATTGATATATATTTTGTTCAGCCTTTTTATGTTAACCAGAATGCAACAATTCATTATAGTATACTATTTACAAATTTTAGTTCATTCATTAATATTTTGTGAAGCACTTGTAAATATTATAACGGTGAGTGTATACATGTTGACATGCAAATTATATTTAAAGTTATGCAAATTACTGCAATTAACAATAAACTACAATGTTTAATGCATTCAATATAGTGCAAGTAATTTAAGTGTACAAGTGCTTTTGTTAATGCCTTAATATTAATATACAGCACTGACAGTACAATATATATGAATTAAAACAATAAAAACATTGAGGTAGGTTCCTCCAGTGGCCAGTGTTCCTAGAAAAGCCAGATGACTGGGGAATAGTGACAAATCTGGGGAATAGTGACAAATCATACTACAATTACATGACGCTTACAATTTGTAATGTGTGGATTGTAAACATCTTATAGCTGTTAATATCTTCCCCCAAAATTGCTTTTTTTTTCCCCAAATCAGGCATTTTGTGCTAATTTTCCCTATAAAAAGGCCAGGCCCTTTCCCCCAAATTGGCAGAAAAAAATCTGAAAATTGATCAAAAACGAAAGAGAATCCATTTCAATTCGCAAAATAGCATAGAACAACACAGTTTCTGACATCGTTACTGATTTATGTGAAAAAAATGTAATCATTTTGAGTGTCTTTGCGGATGAAGCAGAGGTGTTCTCAGGCATAGACTTTGACATTATGAGAAGCTTTGGGTAGGTTTGATGAAATAAAGATTATTGATTAAAATGCCATACTTAACTTAGATGCATTATTAAACTGTATAAATTGTCTAATGATTGCATCGGACCAGTTTGAAAATAGGTAAACTTTTAGGGTAAACTTATAGGCCATGTCAATTTAAAGTATGATTAAAAGAAAACAGGTCGGGAAAACTACTAAATTTCAGTATTAAGTTAGTGAGCTCCAGATGTTCCAGTAGTTACAAAAAGAATGAAAATTGACAAGATACCGGGGTCAACGAAAGTGCCAGCTAATTAATGTTTAAATTAAAATAATAACAAGTGTACAAACACAGAAATATGACAATACAATATGAAACAAAAGCAGTTGTCAAGTTAAAAATAATAAATGTTTGGATAAGTATCAAATAATGATTGTTTAATTCTGTTCAAATACATAGTTAAAGAGTTTTCAACTATTTTATTTTTACTAGTATGTCTTAAAAGTGCATGTTTTTGGCTGTGACTGTTAAAAAATGTTTTATTTTGAAAATAAATAAAATGATATTTTTTTTCATTTTTATTTATATTGTTTTTTGCGACTGGTGATAAAAAGACATATTATTTTTATTTTTATTTCTCCCCCCCGACTCAATTAAAAAAAAAATTCCCGTAAAACAAAAAATAAAAAAATGTTGGCCTTATTGGATTTAGCTGTGAGAATTGTGATGAGGTCCTACTGTTTCTGTTTTGTGAAATGTGAGCGCAATATTTAAATAAAAATCAAAAAGTAAGCACGAAAATGCCAACAATTATGTCACTTACATATCATAATGCTAAAACCTAAGGCAATGATTTTTATTGAAAATTGTATCGTAAAAACTCCCTTTTTAGCTTTTCTGATCACCTTTTGTCCGACATGCGTCATTATCTTCATTCAAACAACATCTCCTAAACCGCTGGGCAGATTTTCACCAAACTTCACAGGAATGATCTTTGGGTGACCCTCTTTCAAAATTGTTTCGGTCCGCTGCATATGTAGGTCACCAGAGCTAAAAATGGTTGGTAACATTGTATAGGGAGCCTCTACAAAGATTGTTCAAATGATACCCCTGGGGTCAAAACTGTCCACGCCCCGGGGTCACATGGATTATATAGACTTAAATAGCAAAATTACTGCAAAAATCGTCTCCTGAAACCGCAGGGCCTAGAGGTTTCATATTTGGTATGTAACATTGTATAGTGGTCCTGTACAAAGATTGTTCCAATGATGCCCCTGGGGTAAAAACTGGCCACACCCCGGGGGTCAGATGGTTTATATAGCATGAATAGCAAAATGACTTTAAAAATCTTCTCCTCTGAAAAACTAAAAATGGAAAAACGGTTTCCTCTCAATATCTTTAGAACGCATAGATATATTGTAATGAAACTTAAAACATAAATACATTATATTGAGACCTCGATTGGGATTGCATATGGGGTGGGTGGGGTCAAGGTCACCGTTATTAAAAATAGAAAAATGGTTTTCACTAAATATCTTGAGCATTGAGCTATTGTAATGCCAGACATCCCAAAAGGTCAAAAAAAGTGTCAGACATTTGGTCCGACAACCTATCAAAACTTGCCGGACCGAAATTAAATTTGCCGGACCGAAAATTCATTCATGTATGTATAGTCAATAGTATACATGTATACACTAGACTAAGTGTGTTTTCGCGATCTGAAACAGCAAACATAATTTGCTCACCTTTTTCATTGTTGTTAACATCCATAACATAAAATATAGAATACATTTAATTAATATCAAACTGTGATATCACAATGCAAATCCGAAATGCCTAGATCCGAATTTTACTGTTCACGAGACATACACACATATTCTATTTACATTTAGTATGCACCTGGTGTTCATATGAAACCCATGGTTAGCTAAAAAACAAAAGCCGCCAAAAATAATGCTAACAATCACAACGTTACGTCATCCGCATGAAAAGCGTGGACGTATTGACTGTTATTTTAAAAAATTGTAGTGCAAAGAACTGTGAAATCTTTATTTTAGTATAAAAGTTTTGTAGTGCAAAACAATTAGGTGTCTATAAAATCGCGAAAGATGTGCAAATTGTATGTGTAATATTTTACTCAGTCTAGATCAGGGTTGGCATAAAACAGGGGTTTTATAGTATTGACCAGCCCAGGCGGGTAATACTGGGAAAAACCGGGTTTTACTGGGCAATAGTGGGCAATACTGGGAAAAAAAATAATTGCACAATTATGTTTACATTACATACTAATAATGAATTTCTACATATAAACACATATCTAATAACAATTATATAATGTAAGTTACATTGTTTATTTCTATTTCATGTGAAAACATATTGATAATTTCTTTTCTTTTTCACAAAATTTAAGTTGGATTTTTTGGTCACTTTCATGTTACAGATTATGAAAGAAAAGAGGAAAATGAATGTATATAATTGAATTTGACAATTCTAACATATCCTTGTGTTATAAAGTATTTTAGTTGATGTCATGTTGCAAAAAGACCCTCTTGCAGCCCCCTGCTGTACATCAAATTAATGACACAATATTGTGATATCATTTATGACCCATTCACAATATGTACACCCTCTTAAACAAACACAAACATTGATTGAATTGACAGATCTATGCAAGTGCTCAAAAACAAAAATTTAAACTGGACCCCTTGAATAAACATGAGACCTATCTCAATGAGGGGCCAGTCAAAGGCCCATTGTCTTAAGTGTCAATTAGGGGCCTTTTCCAAACCATAAAAACATGCGTTCATTGGCACCTTGAGTGACTGATTCCTGCTGTTAATTGTGCATCAGTATAAAAATAATTATTGTTTATTGCTTGATTATTATCAATCCTGCTTTTAAAAAGAAAAAATGAAAGTAAGTAATGAGAATAGAAGATAAAAGTGATTTGTCCAGTAATCCCTGGTCTTGCCCAATATCAGATTATAATAATATTGAACAGGCTTGCATTGTTATCCAGAGACGTTTTATTGTTAACAAAAAAAATACAGTTCAATGCAAGAAATAATGAAAGATGAAGAATTGTAGACAGATTTCAATATCAAGCAGAATCATTTCACAAACAACATAGAAAATATTTCATGATAAGCGTTGCCATCCAAAAATGAATGAATAAATCAGTGGATATGTGCCGGCACTTAAACAATACTGTAGATGTAACTATATATGCATATATTGGATCTGCAAAACTTTAACAATTTAAGCTGGTGACGTCAAACTGTTACACGTTGATGTTGCACGGGTCGTGTTATTGTTCGTCGCATATTGCGAGTTTACAAACGAAAAAGTAGTGATGAAGGCACGAAAATTTGGACCCAACGGGATTTATTTATGGCAATTGGGGTAATAAGATCATCGTTAAAGAGCATGAAGAAATCATTATCAGATCAAAGGCCAATTCGCAAAATGCGTCTCACGATATAGCGGAGCTGTATTCAATTGCTCCATTATTAGGTATTTTTATCCAGTTACATAGATCTATAGCAATAAGTCTTCAAAAAGTTGTCGGACGGTCGGACTGATTCTTAGTAAATACCTGTCGGACCCACTCAAAATTTGCTGGTCATGTCCGTTGGACCGATGGTTTTCGGGAAGTCTGACGGCTTGGGATTGCATATGGGTCGGTGGGGTCAAGGTGCATATGGGTTCGGTGGGGACAAGGTCACCGTTACTGAAAGTAGAAAAACGGTTTCCGCTTAATAACTTGAGAACGCATTGCAATATTTTAATGAAACTTAATACACATATATTATATCGAGACCTCACTTATGTTTCCTTATGCGGTGGGTGGGATCACAGGCCTTTTTCTACTGCTCTCACGGGTCCGATAGTCGGACCCGTTCCCAATGCCAAATATGCATAATTTTTCCAAAATCTGACCCAAAAATTCCCAATTGTAAAAAATCTGTATTTTTTTTGGCGAAAATGAAAGTGAAAATACAATTTTTCAATACTTTACAGCTGATTTTTTTCACACTGGCTTTACATTTGGATATCCTCTAATTTCATTGTTGACATTGTTTATATGGGGAGAACACTCTAATAGCTGTGTAATAAAATGGGTAACACAAAGAAAAACGATTTGTTTGTCCTCTATCATGATGAAATGTAACATGAATTATGGGCAAATATTTTGTTATTTACACAAGTGAATGTGTCAGTTAATGGAAGGATTTAAATATAAGGAGGTAAAGACTGCTTTTCAAGTTATCACATATTTTCGCGACCTACATGTACATAGTGAAGGCACTGCACAATGTTTATTAACACATCATTAAAACTAAATCATGTAGGCAGTAGATCCCACAATTTTATTTTGGTGAAGTTGGTCAGATTTGGTGATGCTTTTTGAGAAATATACACATACTTATATGAAATGAGACATGCATACGATTACAAACTCTTGGTTACATAGCTTGCTTAGGTATTTATCACTGCTGTTAATTTATTATTTATTGATTTAAAACTGTAAATTTCTTCATTATACTTACGTTTTAGTGATACAAATTTTTCCAAATTTTGAAAATTTTACGTCGTGAATTTCCCACTTTAGCCTGGGTACTTTTTCCAAAAAAGGTCAGAAAAAGGCCAGGGTCAAGGTCACTGTTATTTAAGGAACTTGTTCACAGATTTTTTTTTTTTTTTTAAATGCTCTTTTATATCTTAACTGCAAAAAGTAAAGCATCTATACTAACAAAAACAAATATTATATTAAGAAAAAAGAAGTAGATAAAAACATTTCCCTCGCCGGGACCTGTGACCGTCGGGGTCAAAACAGACTAGCGCCTTAACCACTCGGCCATCCGGACTTTGGAATACATTTGTATTTTTAACACTATGTAAGTGATACACTAGTTTTCCAAATTGCGGAGGATAAGCGTTACAAACGCTTTATAATTTTATCTGTTTCAAATGATGATTTTTCATAAACGGCACAATATCTCCAATATATTTTCTGCTCAGGAGCGTTATTTCCCTTGTATATAAGTTATGTATTTTTGTTATAGAAATCTGTGACAAAAAATCTAAAAATAGTTAATTTGACAATCTGTGAACAGGTCCCTTTAAAAGCAGAAAAATGGTTTATGCTCAATAACTTAAGAACGCATTGCGATATTTTAATGAAACTTCATATGTAGATACCTTATATCGAGACCTTGCTTTATGTATGTAGTGGGAGGGGTCAAGGTCAGGGTCACTGTTACTAAAAATAGAAAAACAGTTATCGCCCAATAACTTGAGAACGTATTGAGATATTTTGATGAAACTTCATACAAAGATATTAGGTGAGCAACCTAGTGCCATCGTGGCCCTCTTGTATTGACTTAAATAGCTAAATGACTTTGAAAAAATTCTTCTCTGAAACCTCAAGGCCCAGAGGTTTGTTATTTGGTTGGTAAAATTGTATAGGGGTCCTTTACGAAGATTGTTCAAATGATGCCCTGGGGTCAAAACTGGCCACACCCAGGGGGTCACATTGTTTGTATACACTTAAATTGCAAAATTACTTCAAGAATCTTCTCCTCTGAAACCGCAAAGCCGAGTGGTTTCAAATTTGGTATGTAACATTGCATACCAGTCTTCTACAGAGATTGTTCAAATGATGCCCCTGGGGTCAAAACTGGGATGCCTGAAACTCAGGTGAGCGGCCTAGGGCCATCGTGGCCCTCTTGTATAGGTTTTGTGAAGACAAGTTTGTAGCCAGATGGAGACTTCTTTAGCCTAATGTTTAAATTTGTAGCTATTGGCTAATTGGGAAACTGCTAGAGATTGGGAAACGGCCTAATGTTTAAATTTGTAGCTATTGGCTAATTGGGAAACTGCTAGAGATTGGGAAACTGCCTGAGATGTCCAGGTCTGGGCATCTCAGGGCACCTGTTAAGAGCCAGCCAATCAGACTTCATCAGTTTGATGAAACCATAAGAAATCCGAAATGTCTAGGTGAATCAGACTTATATGGGTCAAGTTTGTTTACGCAGTTAAACGTTTCTTTACAAATTTGTTCATTGTTGAAAATGTTTATTTAAAATGTGTATCGATGGTAGGTTGACAATCACATCATGGCCTTCTAGTTTCTATTTTTACTGTGTTGTATTTTTCAGGATGAAATATAAATGGCTGACCACATCAAAGAGGAATTCCATTGCTCAAAATGCAACAAACAATTTAAAGTTTTAAGTTCAAAAAGGCGTCATCAAAAAACCTGCAATGGTGCAAATGACCATGTATGTACTAAATGCTGTAAAAGATGTTCATCTGCGTACGGACTTAGAAGGCATCTGCAGTGGCACGACAAAGCACTTCTAAAACACAAATGCTCGAAACATGAACATCCTAAGAGCAATAAAAAAGTTAAAAGAACTAAACCTTCCACAGACGAAATTAATTCATCTACTCGATATAGATGCCGTCGATGCTCAGATTGCTTCCACAATCTTCGTGATCTCTACATGCATGGCATCAGCCAGCATTACAAACAGACTGATGGAGCATTACAACCTCCCCCATGGAATGACAACCATGCCCCGTGGCTCAGACTAAAAAATGGTGATGATCTTCATAAAGAATACGAGGCCAACTCACATGTCATCCTAGAAAACCATCGTCTAGGACCAATACAATCTCTGTACAATTTTCCTGTGGATAATGAAGTCAGTATTAACCAACTGATTCACTATGCTAAGAATATTTACACAATTGAACAAAGGGCTTTTCGCTTAAATATAGTTTTTGGTGTCATTCTGGAACATAAAGAGACATGTATATACAGGTATTTTGTGCCTTTCAATAACAACGGAATATTCAAAAGACCTTTTTACATTTCCAAAAGGTCTGATTTAGATCAACTGTGCCATCGCCTACATACAATGGACATACTCTCAGAATTGTTACATATCAGGCCCGACACCAAATGGAGTCCGGTGTTGGTTACCAATGTCCATTTTACCGTCTATTCGACGAGCTACCCCGTAGGTGTGGGCAATTTACCCAAATATTTAATGAATAAAGATAGCTTATATCCTTTGGTGAAAAGCAGACAAAACGGGAAAAAATATGAAGACAATTTATGCATTTTTCGTTGTCTAGCTCTTCATCTGGGTCACACTATTAAATCTATTGAAGGTCGAGCCAAGGAATTGCATAAGCAGTGGATCTACCAGCACCCAAGTGTATTTCAAGGTGTGTCCATAGAAGATTTCCCAGACTTTGAAACATTTTTTAAAGTGAACTTGGAAGTTTATTGTTTGGAAGAAGACGGTTTTGCTCGTATTGTGTACATGTCAAAAGGAGAACAGGAAAATATTATGTACATGAACTTATTTGAGAATCATTTGTCGTACATACGCAATTTTTCCATGTACGCTGAAAAATATCGATGTGATGAGTGCGACCGTCATTTCAAACAACCGAGTGACCTTCAAAAACACAAAGACGTCTGTAAAAATAGGACCAAGTATGTGTACCCTGGTGGATTCTATAGGTACAAAGAGTCTATTTTTACACGTCTGAAACAGCACAACATTACCGTCAATGATGATGAGCTCACTTATCCCTGGTTTATTTGCTTCGATTTTGAAGCAATATTGCAAAAGGTTAATGATCAATCCACAGGGATGCATAAATGGACACACAAACACATTCCCATCAGTGTGTCTATTTGCAGCAACGTGGAGCATTATACGGAACCTTTTTGTATAATCGATGCAGACCAAAATAACTTGGTCAAGTGTCTATTAAAAAGAATCAGAGAAATATGTAAGAGAGTTTCTGAATTGGCTGAAGTTCGGTGGAGAACAGTGTTGGTGGCCATTGACAAGAAGTTGCAACAATCAAATAGTGATGACAGTGCCAGCAATGAAGAGAGCTGCAAAAAGTTACATCCGCTGGTGGAATTGCGCAAGCAGTTTGAAGGTTATATGACTCAAGTACCAGTCTTAGGTTTCAATTCGGCAAAATATGACTTAAATTTAATAAAGCAAGTTTTGGCAAAACATCTGATGCACGATCCTGAAGCGAAAGTTCAGTATGTTATCAAAAAGAGCAATTCCTACTTGTGCATAGCAACTGAGCACATGAAGTTTTTGGATATGAGCCAATTCCTTGCTGCTGGATCCTCATACTCTAGTTTTCTCGATGCTTATGGTGTTAAAAAGAAAAAAGGGTTCTTTCCTTATGAATGGTTTGATGATGTGACAAAGCTAAATGAAACATCACTTCCTCCACACAGTGCCTTCTACAGTAGCTTAAAAGGAAACAACATCAGTTTGACAGAGTACCTTTATTGTCAGAATGTTTGGTCCGAAAAAAAAATGAAAACCTTCCAAGACTTTTTAATTTGGTACAACAACTCAGATGTGGGGCCTTTTGTTACAGCCATAGAATGTTTCCAGAAGTTTTTCTTTGCAAGGGGCATTGACGTATTCAAAACGACCATATCAGCACCAGGAATTGCTAGGCAACTTTTGTTCCAAGCCGCCCAAAGAAAGAATGAAAACTTTGCACTGTTTGACAAAGGTAACAGTGACCTATATTTGGCCATCAAGCGAAATATTGTCGGAGGTCCGAGCATTATTTTTATGCGTCACCACTGCGCCGGAAAAACCCGTATCCGGGGAGGAAAGATGTGCCGTTCTGTAGTAGGATTTGATGCAAATGCATTATATTTAAATGCTCTTGGCCAGGACATGCCCGTGGGGCCATTCATTCGTAGACGAGCTAACAATGGTTTTCGTCCAAAAAAACAAGAGAAATTCATGTCTGCATACTACTGGATGGATTGGCTGAGCCATACAAAAGGTATTAAGATTCTTCATAAATTAAATTCTGGTAAAGAAGTCGTCATCGGAAAATATCCAGTTGACGGGTTTTGTTCAACATCGAAGACAATCTATCAATTTCATGGATGTTACTGGCACGGCCATTCATGTTACTTAACCGAGCGTGTTAAGAATAAAAAGCTGCTCGAGAAAAGACGCATGTCTACTTTGAAATCCAATCAGTATCTTTCCCAGCAGGGTTACCACTTAAAACAAATTTGGGAATGCCAATTTGAAAAGTTTCGTCGCAATGACAAATCCATGAATGACTTCATTGTTTCACTGGCACCAGATTTTTTCCAAAGTCATCAGAGCGAAGTCGACAAGAATCTGATTTTGCAAGGTGTAGTGGACGGAAAACTATTTGGGATGGTTGAAGTTGATATTGAGGTTCCAGAAAAATGGCCGTCCAACTTCCAGATCGAATCTATGACACCTTACACATATTTTCAGGAAATGTCGCCACTGTTTTGTAACTCTGATGTCCCTTATGATGCTATCGGGGAACACATGCAGAAACACATCAAGTTATATGGTCTCTCCACAGAACCGAGACGATTGCTTGTTGGTGGCATGAAAGCAAGACAGATTTTGCTAGCGACACCTTTACTTTGTTGGTATATAAAACATGGAATGAATGTTTGTAAAGTTTATCAAGTAATTGAGTTTCGAAGGAGCCGTTGTTTTGAGCAGTTTGTGAAAGAAATCACCGATGCTCGACGTGAGGGTGATCAGAACTCAAACACTGCTATTATAGCCGATACCATGAAGGTAATCGGCAATTCTGCTTATGGCTCCTTGCTTATGGATAAAGCAAAATATACTGACATTAAGTATGTACAGGGAGAACATGAAACATGTCTGAAGGTTAATGGTCCAGGATTTCTGAAACTGAACTGCCTTGACAGCGAAGAGCAGTGCTATGAGGTCGAAATGGCAAAGAAACGGGTAACCATGGACTTACCCATTCAAATAGGATATTTTGTATTACAGTATTCAAAGCTCAGAATGTTAGAATTCTATTATGATTGTATTGACAAGTATATAGACAGGTCTGATTTTGAGTATATCGAGATGGACACTGACAGCGCCTACATGGCCATTTCGGCCTTGTGTCTCGAAGACGTCATTAAACCAGAAATGAAAGAAAAATTTGAGCAAGGACTTCAAGGCTTTTGTAAAGACTATAACAAAGAGGCAGATACGGAATACAACTGGTTTCCTCGCATATGCTGTGACAAGCATAGGAATTATGATAAAAGGCTTCCTGGACTGTTTAAAAAGGAGTTTCAGGGCGAAGAAATGATTGGTCTCTGTAGTAAGACATATATTGTACGGAAAGCAGGAACATCCAGTAGTACAAGAATAAAGGCTAAATGCATATTAAGACGCGTCTTAAAGCTGAAACACAAACCATTATCTAGTGCACCAAGAGGGAAGAACATTTATAAATTTAGCTCAAAAGGCATCAACAAAAAAAATGTAGAAGCACCAATGAATATATTTCGTTACGTCTTGAAAACAGGGAATCCAAAAAGTTGTATAAATCGGGGTGTCAGAGTGCATAATAATGCAATTTTTTCATATGAGCAAATGAGAAGAGGATTTTCTTATTTGTACTGTAAGAGGAAAGTGTTAAATGATGGGATACAAACTGTACCTCTGGACATAACGCTGTGTCCTGCACGTGATTTAGAGGAAGAAGGTCCATGACCAAGGCGCTGATTTGTTGGCTAGCTATGGTTGACAAGACGCCAGTTCCAGAATGTTTCCTTGAACGAACCTCCTAACTTACAGTAAAAGTACTATTTAATTCTGTACATTAACTTTTTTCTGATAACGTTTTTACTTTTTTTTCCCAAAAATATAATGACGACTAACAGAAGAAGACAGTTTGAACAAATGCTTAACATATGTACTGTATGGTGTGAGTTAATGATCGGACAGGAAAAACGATTTATTGAAAAATGTGAATATCGAAAATAAAATAGAAAAAAGGTTGATTCGTCCATCGTCTATGTTCCTGAATGTAGGCCCATCGACGAATAGTTCATTCACGAACATGATGGTAGCAGATCGTGGTTAAATACCGCCATAAAGTCCTTATTGTTGACTTAGTAAACTGAACTGGTTAGGATTCTGAATTATTGTTTTCAGATACAAAATTTTTCTGTCGAATAAAATGTGAGTAATATGTGACACTTACTGAAAAACACAGCAATATATACAGTAAACATGGCAGTCAGGTAGTGAGACCAAAGACCATAGTATGGAAGTGGAACTGGTTACACTAAAGCAAAAGAAGTCGAGAACAAAAGCTGTATTTACAAGAAGGACCAACCAGTTATTGGATCTTTGTATATCTGATGATGTTAACAAAGACGATTTGAAGGGAGCATAAGATAAACTTATAGAGAATGGACAAACATTTAGAACAAAGTTATGCATCAGATATCAGAAGAAATGTCTGAATGTGGAAACAAATATGATGAAGAATATCACGATGCTCAGAGTGGACTTAAAAGTAACAGTAGTGCCGGTCATCATAGTAATCCGTTTGAGCACACAAGTATAGGAAAAGACATGTGGAAGCAACTTAAAACGTGTAGCAATCCTAGTGTTTCAAGGAGAAATAAGTAAATATGATGGCTGAAAAGCTGCATTTATGGCATGTATAGATGTTGCGCCAGCTACTGTTGAGACCAAATTATTACAACTGCGCCAATATCTTCGGGGAACGGCATTGAAAGCAATTGATAAACTCGGTCACTTTGCCAGTGCATACAGTGCAGCTCAGGACAGACTGGTAAGAAAGTTCGTAGGTGAAAGAAGAAAAATTCTTATTCCCTTTCATGAAGGAGGAGAATGCAAAAAGAAAATTGAATAATTTGCGGATCTTCTGGACATTGCCGTCATTAATTTAAAAGAAATTGGCCATGAGGAAGATTTAAAAGACGGGATATTATATTTAAGACTTCAGAAGGAAATGCCAGAAATTATAATCACCTGATATCAAAGATGCATACATTAAATCAAAGAATCGGCAAATGTTGAAACACTGCGAAATTGGGTTTATCAGGTGGCATTGTTTTGCATAGCTGCTGAAGAAACCTTATAACCTTTAGATGGAAAACATGACACTCAAAGCGACAACAGTAAACTTTTTTATTAAACAAACCATGTTTTCTGTGTGCAGGCATTTGCAAAGGTCTTATAGGGGGTCAACAATTTAAAGACTGGAGCATTCAAGATAGATGGAGAAAGCCAAAAATTTAAAAGTATGCTTTCGATGCTTGAAAAACAGTCACAGAGGATTGGAATGCAGAAATTACAGAAAATGTGCATTGAATGGATATACTCAAGTGCACCATAAACTGCTGCGTAAAGAAATTATAAATGAAGTAGATGAACTTAATCCCAGAGCACCAAAATTCACAGCTCATAGCAATAGCAGACGGGATTTCATAGTTTTACGAATGGAACCAGTTATTCTTAAATCTGGAAGAAAGTGTCAAAGTCAAAGCCTTATATGGAAGTATATATAAACACAGATATCGCATTGGGCTTAAGTGGTGAAATAAAAAATGTCACAGTGAATGTGCTTGATGGACATGTAAAAACCTTTAAAACCTATGCCATTTAAATTTGAATTACAAAGTGTTGATGGACACACATGCAATAAAATTGATGCTTTTACAAGAGAGTTACACGGAACTTGTCAGTAATTGATTGGAGTAAACATTCAAAAGATGTTCCGCATTTGAGAAAAATTTCCAACAGCCAATAGTTCCAGACCAATTGTAGATCTTCTAATAGGTTTAGACCATCCAGAAATACATCAGTGAATTACAGAGGTTTATGGCCGACCAAGAGAGCCGTTAGGTTGGACGTGTGTTGGTAAACCACAAAAGGCAGAAAGTGAAGTGTTCACGACATACTTCCTCCAGAATGAAAACATTGGTGAAATGTTACGAGGATTTTGGGAAATAGAAGCACAAGGAAATGTAACTAATGAGCAAAAATACTCAGTGCTTGACATGCAGATTCTAAATGAAACAACTCATTCAGTGAAGTATAATGGGAAAATATATGAAGTACAAATTCCATGGAATGAAGACAAAAGTAGTTTAACCTATAATGAACTAATGGCATTAAAACGTTTATGAAGACGGGAAACAAATTATACAAAACACCAGAAACCAGAGACATATTTGAGAAAGCTATTGAAACCAACGTGGAGAAGGGTTATATAAAGAAAGATTATGAAAATTTGGATAGTAAAACAAAAGGGCTTCTTTCTCATTCCAACTAGTATGTATGGACAAAGAGACAACCAAAGTCTGAATTGTGTTGGACACCTCGGCGAAATATGGTTCATTCTCACTGAACGATGCTATTCACCAAAGACCAAAACTGCAAAATGACCTGTTTGAAAATCTCCTCAGATTTCGTAAACATCCAGTAGCCTTGATATGCGATATACACGAATTGTACATGCATGTGGCAGTGCAACAGAGAGATAGACAATACCTGAGATTCTTGTGGAAAAATAAATATGGTGAAGTTGAAACTTGCCAGTTTGGACAGCGTGGGGGTGAGCTTGCACCTCAATCAGTAGATACAACACCATATGATCCAAGAAAGAGGTGGCGGTATGTTCAAGAGTTAGTAAAACATGTATGGCGCTGTTGGCTTCGCAAGATCCTACCGACACTAGGTGCGAGGAAGAAGTTATTAAGACCAAACGTGACTTCGAGGTGGGTGATGTAGTTTATGTGATTGATCCGGACACGCAGCTTGGTCACTGGCCTCTAGGAAGGGTTGTGGAGGTATTCCATGCAAGAGACGGCCTTATGTGAGTCGTCAGTGTTAGTGTGGGCAACAAAGTGCAGAGACGCCCAATAACAAGATTGTGTTTTTGGGAACATTGCAGGGCATGAATTGTGCAAATAGTCAGTACATGTAAATATTATTAAGCAGTGTTTAAGGGGCATAATAATCCCCATGCTTTCAAATTCATTAAAGAGTTACGTTTTATTTGTAAGCATAAAAAGGCCTAGTGCTTAAGGGGCATAATAATTCCCAGTGCTTTTCATTTTTTTGCAAGTGCTCAAGTACATGCAGCTCGGGCTGAAGACCCAATAACAAGAGAAGTGTTCAGAAGGGTTTCTAAGACTAAAATACTATTGTTGTTGTTAACCTACTTAGTGTGTGGTAACCTATAGATTGATACTGGAAACTATTGAAAATGCGATTCTCTAAAAACCATATTGGTAGCAGAGCGAGGTTTGTTAATCGTGACACAAAATTACGCGTGTGAAAGGAGAAAAATACGGAAGTGCAAAATTTACGAAATTTCAGACACTTTAATTCGTACAATTAAAATATACATTTAACGTCAACATGGCTTCAGGTGAGGATGACAGTAAATGAAATATGGTAGAAATGAATGGTAAACATGAGGATTAATCTGTCCTTACTGAAATAAAGATGAGAAGATTCTGACTCAGATAAAGAAACATTAAGAACCGCTCTTGACAAGATAGAAGAGGCCATGGACAACTTGGTAAAAAATTTGAACGATCTTACTGTCTTTTACCAGAAAGCACATAGAACTAAAGACATGCAAAAAGCATTAGAAGAAGTCTCTGAAGTAGAAGCCCAATGTGATCAGACATTGAAATTATATCATTAGTTCCATACCGACACCAATTTGCAGAATAAATCAGTGGTTGAGCCAACATCCGAACCATCAGTCAGAAAATACTTATGGAAGCAAATAAAGAGTGTCTATTCCAGTATTCAGAGGCAATAAAAAGGAATATCCACATTGGGAAGCAGCCTTCAAGGCATGCATAGACAAATCAGATCCAACACCGGAATAAAAAATTTGCAGCTAAGGCAATATCTTGGTGGTGAAGCTCTAAAAGCAGTTGAAAATTTGGGACATTCTGCCGCGGCGTATAAGGCTGCAAAAGAAAGGTTAGCAAGGAAATTTGGTGGAGAAAGGAGAAAAGTAAACACGTTCCTTGAAGATGTACACACGTTTCCGGCATTCAAGTTTGAAAGTGCAAAAATGAAACATTTGCAGATTTACTCGACATTGCGTCAATTAATATATCTGAAAAAGATTCTTCGGACTTGCATAGTGGGTATTTATACCATGAACTGCTGAAGAAAATGACTGAAAGTATGATCGCTCAGTATCAGCGTTGGGTATTTGAAAATTCAGAAACTGAGTCTGTAGAGTCTTTTAGGAAATGGGCGCTAAAAGAAGCAGAATTTCATACAATAGCTTCTGAAAGAAAACATGGTTTGCAAGGAAAAGCATCGTACACAGACAAATCAAAGATTGTTACACCAAAACAGCGTACGTTCTTCAGCAATCAGAATCAGCATACATCAAAAGCAAAAACACCTTGTAAAGTGATTAATGGAAATCATGGTGCTTATCATTGGCCAGATTTCATGAAAATGAGCATCTAGGAACGGCTGGAATTATTGCTTTCGGTGTCTGGGTGTAAACCATAGTGGAAGACATTGCAAGAAAACGAGAGAATGTGGTCTTGACGGTTGTAAACTTGTTCATCACATACTATTACATGAACAGATGCGGACCGAAATCAAATACGAGATCCATCAAAAAATGTTACATCAAATCAGGAAACTTTTGCAGGGACAAGTACCGAAAATAGATACATTGCACTGAGAATTTTGCCTGTGTATATCCATGCGAATGGGCATGAATTGAAAGTGAATGCATTACTTGATGACGGAAGCTCTGGAATGTACTTGAATTCAGATGTAGCCTCTCAGCTTGGATTAGAAGGTGAACGTCAAACAATTGTATTAAACACGATCAATGGAAGAAGCGAGAGTATGTGAAATTTAATGTGAGTAGTATTAACAGACTGACCGAAGTCACACTAGAAGCGCGAACTACAGAGCATGTAACAGGGCAGCTAAAACCAACGGACTGGAGATTATTTGCCCATAATTGGGAGCATTTGAAATCAATCATGTTTCCAGCAATTGGAAAGCGGCAGAAGATAGATCTACTAATCGGGTTAGATTATGCAGACTTGCACAGGTCATTGCAAGAAGTGCATGGACCAGAAGGATTGCCAATAGCTCGGCTTACTCCGTTAGGTTGGACATGTGTTAGGCCACTAAAATGCAAAAGTAAAACGAAAGAATCAACTCTATTCACATTCCATGTCAACCCAAATCATGAAAATTTGAGAAGGTTTTGGGAAATAGAAAATGTTCAAGTAGACATAAAAGCCATGTCTCCTGAAGATAGACTTGTTGTAGAGAAAGTTGAAAAGTCCTTAAAATATGAAGACAATTTATACACAGTGTCAATTCCCTAGAAAGACAATAAAAGTGACTTGCCAAACAATTATGAGTATGCTGTGAAAAGGTTAAAGAGCACTGCAAAAATGCTGCAGAAGAATACACAAATTGCAGAAGCATACAGTGAAACCATAGCCAAATACATTGACAAACAGTATGTCAAGAAAGTTACTTTCAAGGAAATGGATGAAAAAGCATGGTTCTTGCCTCATTTTCCTGTAGTGAAGCCAGACAAAGAAACGACCAAAGTGAGAATAGTTTTTGACGCATCTGCAAAATGTGATGAACTCAGTCTGAATGACGTAATACATCAGGGTGCACAGCTTCGGAAAAATTTAGTAGATGTGTTACTAAGGTTCCCAAAAAATCCTGTAGCAGTTGTATGTGATATAGCCGAGATGTACCTGCGAGTAGGAATTAACAACAGTGATCAACCCTATCACAGATTCCTTTGGAGAGAATCTTCAGAGAGTCCTATTGAAATCTATGAATTTACAAGATTGGTGTTTGGTGTTAATGCATCGCCATTCCTTGCACAACCGTGAAGTATGCAGAAATGTATCCATTGGCGGCAGTGGCAGTTCAGAAATCAACCTACATGGATGATGGAATGGATTCGTAGAAACAGAGGAACAAGGTATTCAGCTGTACCACGAATACAACGGATTGTGGAAAAAGGCAGGCATGCATCCTCGCAAATGGTTATCGAATTCAGAAACAGTCCTTGAATGTATCTCTGTAGAAGATAGGGCCACACAAGTTAATTTGACAGACAGTGAACTACCAGTGATAAAAACTTTGTGAGTTCTTTGGAAAGCCCAAGACGTTGCATTCAGTTTCAAATTCTAATTTTGCTACAAATGTTTTGAAGCGTCTACTTTGATTGTGTATCCAGTAGAGAATGTTCATACTATCAGACCACATAATTGCATTTTCAGTGGAGATCGCCAGCACATTTCTGGGGAAACTGTCAACTGACCTTAGACTGCGGCTTGTAGTTCGAGCCTCGGAATACTGACCGCTTCTAAGGGGGCGACTTCCTTTTGCAATTATGAACCAAATGGAAACAATTCATCATCATATGAACACCTGGCATAAATGACAGCACCATAAGGATCATCCCTACAAAATTTAGACTAGATGCTGAAGGGGTAATGCGAAGTGAAAGGAGATTGAAATATGCCAGATCACTGTCTTACGAAGCCAGGTTTCCGATTCTCCTTGCAAGAAAGCATTGTGTGACATGACTTATTGTAAAACACTATCACGAGAAGACCTACCAGGGAGGTACAAACTTGACATAAGCTGAAATTACAACTAGATTTTGGATTGTTGCAGCTAGAGAGGAAATACGATATTGTGAAAGTGCATGTCAAATGTGTAAAATAAGTAAAGCAAAATCTGCTTCTCAAATCATGGGCCCTTTACCAGAACATGGCGTAGAAACTGTTCGTGCCTTTGAAAATACTGCTGTGGATTATGCAGGTCCGTTCATTACAAAGCAGGGACGTGGGAAGACAAGAATGAAACGTTATCTGTGTGTATTCACATGTATGGTAACAAGGGCCGTACACTTGGAAATCGCATATAGTTTGGAAACAGACTCTTGTTTAAATGCTTTCAACAGATTCATAAACCGCCGTGGAGTTCCAAAGATAGTGACATCTGACAATTGGACAAATTTTGTTGGAGCTGTACGAGAATTGCGCGATCTGTACAAGGAATAGGAAATTGACTGGAAATTTATTCCTCCTGAAGCACCACATTTTGGCAGAGTCCATGAATCAATAGTGAAATGTGCAAAGCGGGCTCTTTATGCTATACTGGGCAACGCGGATGTTACAGATGAAGAGCTGTTGACTGCGGTTACTGGAGTACCTGCCGACATTAGGACGACGTTCCAAATGATATCAGAATAATCGTGACTTCAAGGTCGATGACGTTGTTCTGGTAGCAGATCCTCAGACACCACGTGGAGAGTGGCCCCTGGGAAGGGTTACAGACGTTGATGCTGAACGAGACGGATATGTTCGAGTCGTGGATGTTCGAATGGGTAAAAATTAACAATTGTGCTTAAATTGTGTTGCAGTGTTGAGGCATAATAGTCCTCTTGGAGCAGACTTAATAGTGTCTTACTGATATTTTATGATATCAAAGTGTTTTGAAGACAAGAGACAAGTACCATGTTGATGTTCTGCAGCTGAGGAAAATCCAATAATGTTTGTTTTTAAAGTTTAATGTTGCAGTGTTTAGGCATAATAATCCTCTTGCAACATAATGAAAAGTGTTTAATAGTTTTAAGTTGAATAAATACCTGACATTATACAGATGAAGATTCTGGAGAAGACTTTCATGCATGAAGATTTACATGAACCATTAACTATTACCATGAATATTTTGCATATCCAGAAATAGATCAATATTCGAACAGTAAAATGGCGTGTAAATATAGTTTGTCAATACAATTTTTTTTTACACCTGCATTATGCATCGTCTCGTTATGGTGTAAAAACTTCATTAATTCATAGATAGTTATAAGATATTAAAAGTAAAAAGGATATACTTTTCAGTATTAATAATATTTTGTTAATGAATAGAAATGTTTATAACTATTTTTGGCATTTAATAGTTTTTTCTAAATTTTTCAATGAAAAAATGTTTAAATAAAATGTATGTATGTATGATTTGACATGTATGACCTGTTTGCTGTCTAAATTTTGGCATTGATAATGACTTGTATGTTATTAATGGAGTCTAGAGATTTGTAGATCTAGTTGAATGATGATGCAAATGAAAATGATAGCAATGTTTTGTTGGCATAGTTAAAATAGTATTATTATAGTTGCTAATAAATACATTGTATAGAGCTGAAAAAGGTTTACTGTTTGGTAGAATGCATAAATAAGGGTTTAAAAGGGTCTTTGATATTGAATATTAATATTTACATCTGTTTGTATGTTAAATATGAATTTGATAGATAGGATCTATCAATTGTTTGGGGATATGTTCAGAAGGGTTTTCAAGACTAAAATACTACTGTTGTTGTTAACCTACTTAGTGTGTGGTAACCTATAGATCGATACCGGAAACTATTGAAAATGCGTTCAAGAAAAATAAAATAAACCTTTAAAAATCGAAATATAGTCATTCGTTTGCTGTAAAAGACCAAAACATTTAATTCTCTAAATACCAAGAACCGTTGATGGCAATTGACGATACGCTATGGGATTTATAACCACGCCTACCTAGGATAAAGTCTCTCAAATACCGTTGAGAGTGAACGAATGTTTTTACAAGCCTGTCAAACAATTAAGTCCAAGCTTTCTGAAAGGCTAAACACGTTCACCTTACAACAAGATTTGATTGACATTGTAATGTGTCAATCAAATCTCGTCGGAAGGTCAGCACATTGTCAATCAAATCTCGTCGTAAGGTCAATTGACCTTACGAAGAGATTTGATTGATGTGTTGAGCCTTTCAAAGAGCTCGGACTTAATTGTTTGACGGACATGGCTTGTAAAAGCATTCGTTTACTGTCAGCTGTCTTTGACGGACTTTTACCTAGGTAGGCCTGTTTATAAATCCCACAGCATATCGTCAGTTTCAATAGAACCGACTGTATATTAATTCTTCAGTATATGTACATTTATCGCTTTAAACATAAAGCAAAAGCTTTGATTCAGATATGTGAACTGCTGAATGTGTGTCTCTGGTTAAGCAATACATAAAAACTTCATTACTTCTGTTGCAAATATAAATGATATGTTTTATATTAATTTGTATTGCAAGTGTTGTTTATATATTTGTCTGTCATAATCCATGTAGCAAGAAAACGTTAAAGATTAACTTGCATATCTACATTTTTAGCTGACCTGAGCACTTTGTGCTCATGGTGAGCTTTTGTGATCGCCCATTGTCCGTCACCCGTGCGTCCGTGCGTGCGTCCGTCGTCAACTTTTCATTTCAAACGACATCTCCTCCTAAACCACTTGGCAGATTTTTACCAAACTTCACAGGAATGATCATTGGGTGACCCTCTTTCAAAGTTGTTAAAATCGTTACGGTCCGCTGCATATGTAGGTCACCAGAGCTAAAAATAGATTTTAAAAGTGTAATTTTAAAAAATCACTGAAACCTCGAGGCCCAAAATTTTCATATTTAGTATGTAACACCCTGTAGTGGTCCTCTGCAAAGATTGTTCAAATTATGCCCCTGGGATCAAAACTGGCCACGCCCCGGTGGTCACATGGTTTATATAGAATATATAGCAAAATGACTTAAAAAATCTCCTCTGAACCCGCAAAGCCCAGAGGCTTCATATTTGGTATGTAACATACTATAGTGGTCCTCTACAAAGATTGTTCAAATTATGTCCCTGGGGTCAAAACTGGCCACGCCCCAGGGGTCACATGGTTTGTATAGAATATATAGCAAAATGACTTAAACAATCTTTTCCTCTGAAACCGCAAGGCCCAGAGGTTTCATATTTGGTATGTAGCATTCTATAGTTGTCCTCTACAAAGATTGTTCAAATTATGCCCCTGGGGTCAAAACTGGCCACGTCCACGGAGTCACATGGTTTATATAGAATATAAAGCAAAATGACTTTAAAAAGCTCCTCTGAAACCGCAAGGCCCAGAGGTTTCATATTTGGTTTGTAACATCCTTTAGTGGTACTTTACAAAGTTTGTCCAAATTAGCCCCTGGGGTCAAAACGGCCACGCCCGGGGGTCACATGGTTTATATAGAATATATTGCACAAGGACCTTAAAATTCTTCTCTGAAACTACTAGGCCCAGAGGTTTCATATTTGGTATGTAGCATCCTATAGTGGTCCTCTACAAAGATTGTTCAAAAAATGCCGCTGGGGTCAAAACTGGCCACGCCCCAGGGGTCACATGGTTTATATAGACTTCAATAGCAAAATGTCTTTATAAATCTTGTTCTTTGAAACCGCAAGGTCCAGAGGTTTCATATTTGGTATGTAACATCCTGTAGTGGTCCTCTACAAATATTGTTCAAATAATGCCCCTAGGGTCAAAACTGGCCACGGTCCGGGGGTCACATGGTTTAAATAGACTTAACTAGCAGAATGACTCTTAAAATCTTTACCTGAAACCGCAAGGTTTGTTCAAGATTGTTCAAATTATGCCCCTGAGATAAAAATAAGCCACACCTGGGGGATGCAAATTCCAATTGGGTTACAAGGTCTCAGGTGAGCTATCTAGGGCCCTCAGGGCCCTCTTGTATATTACATGTTATTCTTGTATGTCATCTTTTATTTTGCAAATATTTAATAAAAAATTGTATAATTGTGTTTGTTGAAATTAAAAAGACCCATGGAAAAACGTTGAAAGTAGATTGTTTAAATGTTTATTGTCATACAGTGTTCTTACATTCCTCTATTTGAATGTTGGCGCGCCAATGAACTTTGAATCACTTTGTATTCGGGCTGTAACTAACGACCAAATTATAAATTAAGTAATTATTGATCCACTTACATTTGTCGCTTGTTCGTTTTGACGGATGTCTATTCTCAGCCAAGCCGCCATTTGCATAATGACATTCGCCCACCTCGAATTTGTTATGTGGTTTCATTTGATTTATATTGATCTTTGAGACAAAGTATGATATCATTGTGCAGATAATTGTACGTAGATTTATACCTAACTATATATTTATAGGCATTGTTCGTATGTAAACAACAAACAGACATTTTGTCTATTCCAAGATGGCTGCCAGCTCCCTGCGTTCTAAAATATTATTGTAATACTATTTGTCAGGGAGTTCGCCTTGGCGGCATGATTTCATTGGCTAGTTTTGGGTCACGTGTCATAGTACTGACTAGTATAAATAGCGTGATTTGAACGTTTCGCGGACTTCAACTTCAATCTTGAAGTGATTTGCTTACGAGCAGGAGGTAGGCCCGGACTGGTCCTCGGTCATTGGCGGTTTGAACAGAGTCATTAATAATTTGATTATGGCTTTAGCTAAGCGGCCGAGTTAGATGCATTTAATTTATACTTTGAAAGTTTGAGCATCTACAATTCTTAGAATTTGTTAAAACGACAAACCAGCTAGCCAGTGAAACCAACCTGCATTATAAAATATTGAACAACGAAAGAGATATATTGTATTGTAGACTTTTAACAGTCCATCGTGTGCTATAACAATATTTACTGTATCTGTATTGAAATAAATCTAGTTTTATTAATCCTGTGGAAATTTCATCCGTGTTGTGTTTAAATTAAATTACATCAACCGACTTTCCTGACGGACGCTACAATTTGGTGTCAGAAGTGGGATCGTCAAGTGCTATCGACGATTTTACAACACGAGTGATAGTGAAACGACATTCCAATGTGATGACGTCAATGACCAAGTGACGTAGTGCGCGTGCTGTGTTGTTTACAAATCCATTTTAAAGGCGCATAACTATTTTATTGTGTGTTTAAAGTGACACCAGTTTTCAATAAAGAATTAATTATAGTTAGCACAAAACAAAATTAAATAACCTGCTCTATATGTATTTTAAATAGAAGTGACCAAATTATCACAATTGATTGATTAAAAGTGTTTTAAATAAAACACATACATGCTATAAGTGGCTGTGATTTAAACCATATTTTTTTCACAGATATTCGAGTGTTAAATAGTCCTAATTAATACGTGTATTAATGTACATGTAATAACAGCAAACACAGTGTGTTTCAGCTTTAAATACAAGTGAAATTTAACAAATATCGTGTGTTATCTTCAATTCTTTTAATATTTTAAGAAGCAATACACGTACAATTAAATATTATGGCAACCGACAGTTCCGATTCGGAAATTATTTTTAATTTGAGAAATTTAGAAAATAGCGAGTTCGAAACTAGGAGTGAAGCGTCTGTCACTTCTTCAACGTCGTCCTGTCGCCATCGCCGACGTCAACGAGCGACCCCATTACCGCAGACTATATCGGAAAGTGATTCCTACACAAGATCTAGTCCCGCGCCCCGAATTACAACGTAAACAACGCTCGCGATGACAGCAGCGGCAGATGGAGGACTCCTGAGCATGTCCCCCACCTCAAGCCTGAGTCATGTAACGGTGAAGAGCCATGGGAGAGCTATATCTCTCACTTCGAGGATTGCGCCGAACTGGGATGTTGGAGCCCAAGGAGCCGCGTTCTCTTCCTCGCATCAAGCTTAAGGTACAGGGCGAGGCAGTTCTATATGATCTTCGATGAGCATGAGCGCCGAGATTATAGTACGTTGGTTAAACGTATGAAGCAACGGTTCGGAAGTAGTCCACACGAGTCAAAAGATCTAGGCTTGTTAGAAACAGGCAGCGTCGGCCCGGGGAGAGTATTATCTCACTGTGCGATGATATTCGGCAACTCACCAAGAAAGCGTACAGCCAGTTCAATACGCAGCCTCAAGACATAGTGGCTTTAAATCTATTATATAAAATAAGTCCAGCTGAAATGAAGTGTCGTTGTATTGACAATAACTGTTCCAGCATTCACGAGGCCGCTGCAGTGATTGACAAGTATGAGTCAATCCTTGGAGACGGTCAACCCAGGTCAAACCGAGTTCGGGCCTTGGACACTAATGGCGTCGACCGGAAGTTGGCAGACTTAATAAAGGGCCTCGACTCCCGCCTTGAGCGTCTTGAAAGCGTCTCATTGGCAAAATCAACGCAGCAGCCACCCAAAACCTCTGGTGCGGCGCGCTAGTGTTTCAAGTGCCGCTCTGAGACACACCTCTTCCGGGACTGCCCTCAGCGAAGCCGTCAATCGTTTCATAACGCATTCCAGACTGCTCCTGTCGATATGCCCCGGGGAAACGACCCGCGGTCGACCCAATAGGCTACTAGTCGACGGAAACAAATCATAATCGGCCTGCTGGCAATATAATCCGCACCGGATGTTTTTCTGATAAAGTTTGGGACAATGGTTTTTATGTGTTAGGCAAACTTGAAGAACAAGAAGTCGAATTTTTAATTGATTTCGGTGCAACATGCTCCATTATATCCAGTACAATTTATCAAAATATGCCGAAAAGTTCAAAACATATATTAACTTCATTTGCAACACCCGTATACGATGCTGGTTCAAATCAAATTAACTGTCATGGTCAAACTGATGTAGAAGTAACACTAAATGGTTGTAACTTTAAATTTGATGTTTTAGTTTGTGATATCTCACAAGATGGTATAATTGGCCAGGATTTTCTTTTGAAGTATGTTTGAAAGTATTGATTATAAAAGGGGTAAACTATTTACCCAATGTAATGAGATCCCTTGCGTTGTGGGCTCTGACAAATCTGTTTCATGTCGCGTTATTGTGCGCAGAACAATTGTTATACCAGCTAACTCTGCAGCCCTGGTATCTGTTGGCATCTCCAATAAAGATCAGTTGACCAAGTACTCTTTAGCAGAACCTATTGGCTCCGCAAATCCAAACTGTCTTATGTTGCCAGGAGTGATAACAACCAATGATAGTGATATAAAAGTAAATTATGTTAACTGTTCCGACAGTCCTATAACTTTACAAACAAACCAACCAGTTGGCACTTGTGAGCCATACATTGATCAAGATATTTTTAATAAAGTGCAAGTTAGATCAATGACACCAACACCTCAAAATAAATTTAAAAACCCCTCTAAAGATGATTTGCCAGACTATTTAAAAGACCTTTATGAAAGAAGCTCTGAATTTTTAAGCAATAAACAATGTCATCAGCTAGCTGAATTACTGTTAAAATACAGCTCTGTTTTTGCCAAGGATTCCAGTGACCTGGGTCAATGTGACCGTGTCCAGCATCGTATAAACACTGGTCAAGCCTACCAATTAAACAACCCTTACGTCGTTTACCATTGGCTAAACAGGAAGCCGAGCGCAATGAAGTCAAGAAAATGCTCGAGCGGGGTGTCATAGAGCCTTCAAAAAGTCCTTGGGCCTCCCCAGTAGTCATTGTAACGAAGAAGGACTCTACCGTTAGGTTCTGTTGTGACTATAGGCAACTAAATAACGTCACAGTAAACGACGCATACCCCCTTCCTAGAACGGACGCCTGTTTGGATGCATTGGCTGGCGCAAAATGGTTCAGCCAAATGGACTTATTTTCGGGTTTCTGGCAAATGGGCATGGCACCAGACGACCGCGAAAAGACAGCCTTTGCCACATCACTGGGACTGTTCCAGTGGGTCTGTATGCCTTTTGGCCTTGCGAATTCTCCATCAACCTTTCAACGTTGTATGGAGGATGTTCTACCCGGCGTGCAGTGGGTAGAGCTAGTCCTCTACATGGATGACATTACCTCGTCATCAAGTGCCGTCTCTGAAGGTTTGTAGAGGTTGGCCCGTATTTTCGACAGGTTGTTGGACGCTAATCTTAAGTTGAAGCCGTCTAAATGTGCTTTCTTTCAAAAGAAAATAACATTCTTAGGCCATGTTGTGTCGGAGGAAGGCATCTCCACAGATACGGAAAAGATAAATGCTGTCCAAAGTTGGCCAGTGCCAAAATCTGTCAAGGGGGTCCGAAGTTTTCTTGGACTTGCCTCATATTATCGGCGTTTCGTTGAAGGTTTTGCAAAAATAGCACGTCCACTTCACAAATTATGTGAAAAAGGTGTTAGATTTTCTTGGAATGATGATGCGCAGAATGCATTTAAAATATTAAAACAGGCCCTAACAACAGCTCCAGTTTTAGCTTATCCAATATCAAGTGAACCATGCTAGTGACTTAACAGTTGTTGGGGTATTATCCCAGGTTCAGGCAGGTTATGAACGCGTTATAGCTTACATGAGCAAAGGTCTTAGTAAAAATGAGCAGATTTATTGTTCAAGAAGGAAAGAACTGTTGGCAGCAGTATTGGCTTTAAGAACTTTTCATCCTTATGTATATGGCCAGAAAACTTTATTAATGACTGACAATCCAGCTGTTAGCTGGATTAAAAGGCTCAAAAACCCTTCTGGCCAAATGGCTAAATGGCTTCAGGAATTAGAAACATATCATCTAGATATTGTACACCGCCCTGGACTTAAACATACAAATGCTGACGCTCTTAGCAGGCGACCATGTAAAGTTTGTACAAGGCAAGACAATTTAAATAATGACACTGTTGACAATAATAGTGATTGTGAAAATAGTTTCACTACAAATACAACGAAAACGAAGTCCGTCAATATTAGTTATACTTCTCCGCATACGGCGACGTCCATAACTTCTCTCGGAGAAAGACAAATGTGTTTGTAAACACATATTTTTCAAATGAACATTTAGTAAAAATTTATCGTTGACGATATGGCGTAATTTCCGGTTACTGAAGAGGATACAAACTACTAACTCTCCAACTGTGGACACGACGTTGATACTCATGCACCCGTCGACGAACTAAATCGATAGGATGACTATGCGTATGAATTTGTTTTGTCTTTAAGGCTTTAAGACATTTATTCTGATACTCTGTTTACTCTCTTGAAATGAGTTAATAGTTATTATCATTGTCGCATAATAGTTATCTTAATTGGTTCAGTACTGTTTCAAGGGAGGTAACTAACATTTTGAAAATATATAGGTGCGCCTTAAAAAAAAAAAAAAAAAAGTATGTCAGTACTTTTTAAACTATTTAATACTAAATATTAGTAGTAGATTAAAGATATGTACCAGTTGTTAGGAATTACTGATACCAATATATAGTGTTTTCTAAATTCTTGTTACTGTTATAAATGTTCTCGTTATAAGACATAGTTTAATTGACTGTGCTGATCTAGTTTTCACTAAGGGTGTGCAGTATATTTAACGAAGTAATCGACTTGTTATTGTCACGTTGTAGTTAACTTGGATAATGGTTATTGTGCAACCATTGAGGGCACGTGACTGGCATTCGATTGAGAATATTTGAGTGCGCGTCTTAAACACCACAGGGCTATAGCTATTACATAAATTAATACTATAGTAGTATTTATCAAGGGCGATGTTACATGTTGTGTTTTATAGATGAAGTTATTCTTAGTGTTAGAGAAAAAATGTTGTTTTTTGTGCTTAAAGTTATTGCTAACAGCATTAGGATTTGCAATATATTTTATGAGAAATATTTATTGTTGTTTTCAGAATGCCCAAATTCAGGAGAATTTATTTTTTAAAGGTGGGGCGATTGTAAGGACCTAATATCTTACCATTGTCATACAGTGTACTTACATTCCTCTATTTGAATGTTGGCGCGCCAATGAACTTTGAATCACTTTGTATTCCGGCTGTAACTACCGACCAAATTATAAATAAAGTAATTATTGATCCACTTATCTTTGTCGCTTGTTCGTTTTGACGGATGTCTATTCTCAGCCAAGCCGCCATTTGCATAATGACATTCGCCCACCTCGAATTTGTTATGTGGTTTCATTTGATTGATATTGATCCTTGAGACAAAGTATGATATCATTGTGCAGATAATTGTACGTAGATTTATACCTAACTATATATTTATAGGCATTGTTGGTATGTAAACAACAAACAGACATTCTGTCTATTCCAAAATGGCTGCCAGCTCCCTGCGTTCTAAAATGTTATTGTAATAATATTTGTCTGGCGGCACATTATGATTGGCTAACGCTTTCAGCGTCAATCATCCATTGGTTATATTAGACACACCTCCAGGGAGTTCGCCTTGGCGGTATGATTTCATTGGCTAGTTTTGGGTCACGTGTCATGGTACTGACTAGTATAAATAGCGTGATTTGAACGTTTCCCGGACTTCAACTTCAATCCTGAAGGGATTTGCTTACGAGCAGGAGGTAGGCCAGGACTGGACCTCGGTCATTGGCGGTTTGAACAGAGTCATTAATAATTTGATTATGGCTTTAGCTAAGCGGCCGAGGTAGATATATTTAATTTATACTTTGAAAGATTGAGCATAGTAGCTTTAAATCTACAATTCTTAGAATTTGTTAAACCACAACCCAGCTAGCCAGTGAAACCAACCTGCATTATAAAATATTGAACAACGAAAGAGATATATTGTATTGTTGACTTTTAACAGTCCATCGTGTGCTATAGCAATATTTACTGTATCTGTATTGAAATAAATCTAGTTTTATTAATCCTGTGGAACTTTCATCTGTGTTGTTTTTAAATTAAATTACATCAACCGACTTTCCTGACGGACAATATACTAGCAAAAGCTCACAGAGTATACTAAAGCTATCGTTCAACAGAGATTACGCTGCAGTAATAGCTTACCGCGTTCCAGGAAGTTGTATGGTTAAAATACGTTTGTTGTGTATTTGTCATTCGATTTTGCCACATTGTCATTGAATTGAAAAGTCGCATTTTAGCCCACTTGAGCACAAAGTGCTCATGGTCAGCTTTTGTGATCGCCCGTTGTTAGTCGTCCGTGTTTCCCTGCGTCCGTCGTCAACTTTTCATTCAAACAACATCTCCTCCTAAACCACTTGGCAGATTTTCACGAAACATCACAGGAATGATCATTGGGTGACCCTCTTTAAAGTTGTTCAAATCGTTACGGTCCGCTGCATATGTAGGTCACCGGAGCTAAAAATAGATTTAAAAAGTGTAAACTTGAAAAATGTTCTTTGAAACCGCAGGGCCCAGAGGTTTCATATTTGGTATGTAACATCCTATAGTGGTCCTCTACAAAGATTGTTCAAATTATGCCCCTGGGGTCAGAACTGGCCACGTCCCGGGGGTCACGGTTTATATAGAATATATAGCAAAATGACTTAAAAAATCTTCTCTGAAACTGCAAGGCCCAGAGGTTTCATATTTGGTATGTAACATCCTTTAGTGGTCCTTTACAAAGTTTGTTCAAATTATGCCCCTGTGGTCAAAACTGGCCACGCCCCGGGGGTCACACGGTTTTTGTTGAATATATAGCAAAATGACTTTGAAAATCTTCTCCTCTGAAACCACAAGGCCCAGAGGTTTCATATTTGGTATGTAACATTGTATAGTGGTCCTCTACAAAGATTGTTCAAATTATGCTCCTGGGGTCAAAACTGGCCACGCCCTGGGGGTCACATGGTTAATAACAACTTGAATAACAAAATGTCTTTAAAATCGTCAACTTTGAAACCGCAAGGCCCAGAGGTTTCATATTTGGTATGTAACATCCTATAGTTTTCCTCTACAAAGATTGTTCAATTTATGCCCCTGGATTCAAAACTTGTCATGCCCCGGGGGTCACATGGTTTATATAAACTTAAAAAGCAAAATGTCGTTATAAATGTTCTCCTCTGAAACCGCAAGACCCACAGGTTTCGTATTTAGTATGTAACATCTTATAGTGGTCCTCTACAAAGATTGTTCAAGTTATGCCCCATGGGTAAAAAATGACCACACCCCAGGGGTCACGTGGTTTATATACATTTAAATAGCAAACAAACTTTAAATTTCTTCTACTCTGAAACCGAAAAACCTAGATGTTTCATATTTGGTATGTAACATCGTATAGTGGTGCTCTACAAATAATGTTCAAATTATGCCCCTGGGGTCAAAACTGGTCATGTCCCGGGGGTTACATGGTTTATATAGACTAGATTGCAAAATGACTTCTCTGATACGGCAAGGCCCACAGCTTTTCTGTATTTGGTATGTAACATTGCATAGTGGTCCTCTCCAAAGATTGTTCAAATTATGCCCCTGGGGTCAAATCTGGCCACACCCCGAGGGGTCACATGGTGTATATGGACTTAAATAGCAAAATGACTTTTAAAATCTTTACCTGAAACTGCAAGGCCCAGAGATTTGTTCAAGATTGTTCAAATTATGCCCCTGGGATAAAAAAATAAGCCACGCCTCAGGGATTTAAATTCCTATTGGGTTACAAGGTCTGAGGTGAGCGTCCTAGGGCCCTCAGGGCCCTCTTGTTAACTGAAATTTGATCGCATTTTTTCGAGTTTCGATTTGAATTTCAAGACAGTCGTTTTATGTTTGTTAATAGCTCACGAAGTGCTCGGTGAGCTATTGGTATAAGGACCTCTTCGGCGTCGTCCGGTGTCAATCATCCGGCGTCCGTATGCCGTCAACAATTTGGACCGTTATCGTGATAAAGACTAAATTTTTTATTCAATCTTGACCTTACTTGCACAGTCTGTGTATGACCATAAAATCTCGGATAGGATTGTTATTGGGTCAGATCTCACCAGTAACACCAGAGTTATTGCCCCTTTTTCATGCAAAAAAGTGCAAAAATTCCCTTTTCCAACGTATAGACTTTATTTTCCATTCAATCTTAACCAAACTTTCACAGTTCGTGTATGACCATCAGATCTCAGCAGACGTCAAAAATGGGCTAGATCGTGTTTCAAACACCAGAGTTATTGCCCTTTGTTTCTTATAAAAATATTCAAAAATTGACATTATTCAGGTTAGAGACTTCATTTTTCATCCAATCTTCACCGATCTTGCACAGTTTGTCTATTACCATGAAATTACAGTTGAAGTAGAGTATAAGCAAGATCGGACCAGAACATCAGAGTTTTTGCCCTTTGTTTGTGAAAAAAATATGCAAAATGGACATTATTCAGGATAGAGACTTCATTTTTCATCCAATCTTCACCAATCTTGCACAGTTTGTTTATGACCATAAAATAAAAGGTGAAGTCGAATATTAGTCGATCGGACCAGAAACACCAGAGTTATTGCTCTTTGTTTGTGAAAACAAATGCACAAATGGACATTATTCAGGATAGAGACTTCATTTTTCATCCAATCTTCAACAATCGTGTACAGATTGTCTATGAACGTAAGACTACAGGTGAAGTCAAATAAAAACATGATTGGGCCAGAAACACCAGAGTTATTGCCCCTTGTGTTTGGAAAAAACATCAATAAGTTATCTTTGATTGGCTTTATGATTCTATGTTGACCAAACTTACACAAACTTACACAGTTTGCACATGACCATAAAAATTGATTGATAAAATTTGATTTTCAACAGTTGCATGACTTGCATGCAGTTATTTGTACATGCAACATTGATGTCTTCAGAGCCTGCATTAACATCATTTATCATCATTGGACAGAAAATTATTAAATAAAAAGCAAAACTTTGCCTTATAGCGCAGTCATTGCAATTATCGCATTGCAACTTGTTCTCCAAAATTGTTTGCGAAAAAGATCAAAATCTACTGTTTCTGCATTTTCCAGAATTGTCAATGACTTAATGAAACAGGTCAGGTAAAATCGAGAAAAATGATTTGAGAACCATTAGCATAAAACCCGCACAACCACTACCAAACTCGTACTTTAGTTAGCCCATTGCATTAACCGATGTTTTAAATCAAACAGAGTTTGGAAATTGATTAACAGTTATTTTTGTGGGAAATTTTTCTAATTGCTTTTTAGCTCAACTATTCGAAGAATAGATGAGCTTTCCTACTACCCCCGTCGTAGGCGTACGCGTCCACATCTGAATTTAGTTAAAGTTTTATTCAAAAGTCTTCTAACTTCAAAACTACATAAGTTATTCACTTGAAACTTGGAATATACCTTTGTCATCAACTCCACTGTCAGGGGCAACATTTCCCATACCTCTGTTTTGTATTAGATAGAGTTATGCCCCTTTTCACATAGATTTTCTGGTTTAAGTTTATATTCAAAAGTTTTGTAACTTCATAACTACATAAGGTATTCACTTGAAACTTGGAACTAACCTGTTTCATCAACTCCAGTATCAAGGGCAACATTCCCCATAACTCTGTTTTGTATTTGACAGAGTTATGGCCCTTTTTGACAAAGATTTTCAGGTTAAAGTTGATATTCAAAAGTTGTGTAACTTCAATACTACAAAAGCTATTCACTTGAAACTTGGAATATACCTTTGTCAACAACTCCAGTATCAGGGTGAACATTCCCCATAATTCTATTTTGTATTTCGATAGAGTTATGTCCCATTTTCACATAGATTTTCTGTTTAAAGTTTATATTCAAAAGTTTGGTAACTTCAAAACTACATAAGTTATTCACTTGAAACTTGCAACTAAACTTTATCATCAACTCTAGTACCAGGGGCAACATTACCCATAGCTATGTTTTGTATTTTGACAGAGTTATGCCCCTTTTCACTTAGATTTTATGTTTAAAGTTTATTTTCAAAAGTTTGGTAACTTCAAATCTACATAAGTTATTCAATTGAAACTTAAAACTAATCTTTGTCATCAACTTTAGTATCAGGGGCAACATTACCCATAACTATGTTTTGTAATTTGACAGAGTTATGCCCCTTTTTCACCTAGATTTCTGGTTAAAGTTTATATTCAAAAGTTTGGTAACTTCAAAACTACATTAGTTATTCAATTGAAACTTAGAAGTAACCTTTGTCATCAACTCTAGTATCAGTGGCAACATTACCCATCACTATGTTTTGTAATTTGACAGAGTTATGCCATTTTTTCACATAGATTTTCTAGTGAAAGTTTATATTCAAAAGTTGTGTTACTTCAAAACTACATAAGTTATTCACTTGAAACTTTGAATTAATTTTGGTCATCAACTCCAGTATCAACGGCAACATTCCCATAACTTTGTTGTGTATATGATAGAGTTATGCCCCTTTTTCACATAGATTTTCTGGTTTAAGTTTATATTCAAAAGTTTTGTAACTTCATTACTACATAAGTTATTCACTTGAAACTTGGAACTAACCTTTGTCATCAACTCCAGTATCAAGGGCAACATTCCCCATAACTCTGTGTTGTGTTTCACAGAGTTATGGCCCTTTTTCACATAGATCTTCAGGTTAAAGTTTATGTTCAAAAGTTGTGTAACTTAATTACTACATAAGCTATTTACTTGAAACTTTGAATATACCTTTGTCAACAACTCCAGTATCAGGGTGAACATTCCCCATAACTCTATTTTGTATTTTGATAGAGTTATGTCTATTTTTCACATAGATTTTCTGTTTAAAGTTTATATTCAAAAGATTTGTAACTTCAAAACTACAAAAGTTATTCACTTGAAACTTGGAACTAACCTTTGTCATCATCTCTAGTATCAGGGGCGACATTACCCATAACTATGTTTTGTAATTTGACAGTGTTATGCCCCTTTTTGACATAGATTTTCAGGTTAAAGTTTATATACAAATGTTGTGTAACTTCAATACTACAAAAGCTATTTACTTGACGCTTGGAATATACCTTTGTCAACAACTCCAGGATCAGGGTGAACATTCCCCATAACTCTATTTTGTATTTTGATAGAGTTATGTCTATTTTTCGCATAGATTTTCTGTTTAAAGTTTATATTCAAAAGTTTTGTAACTTCAAAACTACATACGTTATTCACTTGAAACTTGAAACTAACCTTGGTCATCAACTCCAGTATCAAGGGCAACATTCCCCATAACTTTGTTTTGTATATGATAGAGTTATGCCCCTTTTTCACATAGATTTTCTGGTTAAAGTTTATATTCAAAAGTTTAGAAACTTAATTTCTACATAAGTTATTCACTTGAAACTTGGAACTAACCTTTGACATCAACTCTAGTATAAAGGGCAACATTCCCCATAACTTATTTTTGTGTTTGACAGAGTTATGGCCCGTTTTCACATAGATTTTCAGGTTAAAGTTAATATTTAAAAGTTGTGTAATTTAAATACTACAAAAGCTATTTACTTGAAACTTGGAATATACCTTTGTCAACAACTGCAGTATCAGGGTGAACATTCCCAATGACTCTATTTTGTATTTTGATAGAGTTATGTCTATTTTTCACATAGATTTTCTGTTTAAAGTTAATATTCAAAAGCTTTGTAACTTCAAAACTACATAAGTTATTCACTTGAAACTTGGAACTAACCTTGTCATCAACTCCAGTATCAAGGGCAACATTCCCCATAGCTTTGTTTTGTATTTGACAGAGTTATGCCCCTTTTCACATAGATTTTCTGGTTAAAGTTAATGTTCAACAGTTTTGTTACTTCAATACTACAAAAGCTATTCTCAAGTAAACTTGGAATATACCTTTGTCATCAACTCCAGTATCAGGGTGAACTTTCCCCATAACTCTATTTTGTATTTTGATAGAGTGATGTCCCTTTTTCACATAGATTTTCTGTTTAAAGTTTATATTCAAAAGATTTGTAACTTCAATACTACATAAGTTATGCACTTGAAACTTGGAACTAACCTTTATCATCAACTCTAATACCAGGGGCAACATAACCCATAACTTTGTTTTGTATTTTGACAGAGTTATGCACCCTTTTCACTTAGATTTTATGTTTAAGGTTTGTATTCGAAAGTTTGGTAACTTAACAACTACTTAAGTTATTCAATTGAAACTTAGAACTAACCTTTGTCATCAATTCTAGTATCAGGTGCAACATTACCCATAACTATGTTTTGTAATTTGACAGAGTTATGCCCCTTTTTCACCTAGATTTTCTGGTTAAAGTTTATATTCAAAAGTTGTGTTACTTCAAAACTACATACGTTATTCACATGAAACTTGGACCTAACCTTGGTCATCTACTCCTGTATCCAGGGCAACATTCCCCATAACTTTGTTTTGTATATGATAGTGTTATGCCCCTTTTTCACATAGATTTTCTGGTTTAAGTTTATATTCAAAAGATTTGTAACTTCATTACTACATAAGTTATTCACTTGAAACTTGGAACTAACCTTTGTCATCAACTCCAGTATCAAGGGCAACATTCCCCATAACTCTGTGTTGTGTTTGACAGAGTTATGGCCCTTTTTCACAGAGATTTTCAGGTTAAAGTTTATATTCAAAAGTTGTGTAACTTAAATACTAGAAATGCTATTTACTTGAAACTTTGAATATACCTTTGTCAACAACTCCAGTATCAGGGTGAACATTCCCCATAGCTCTATTTTGTATTTTGATTGAGTTATGTCTATTTTTCACATAGATTTTCTGTTTAAAGTTTATATTCAAAAGTTGTGTTACTTCAAACCTGCATAAGTTATTCACTTGAAACTTGGAACTAACCTTTATCATTAACTCTAGTACCAGGGGCAACATTACCCATAACTATGTTTTGTATTTTGACAGAGTTATGCCCCCTTTTCACTTAGATTTTATGTTTAAAGTTTATATTCAAAAGTTGTGTTACTTCAAAACTGCATAAGTTATTCACTTGAAACTTGGAAATAACCTTTGTCATCAACTCTAGTATCAGGGGCAACATTACCCATAACTGTGTTTCGTATTTTGACAGAGTTACCCCACTTTTTACACAGACTTTGTGGTTAAAGGTTTTGTTCAAAAAATTTATAAACTATGCAAGGCTTCTTTTAAAAATATTGCATTTTAACAAATGTATGCCCCTTTAACTATCCAAAATATGTACTAACTGTAATACTTAGAATAGTCGAGCGCGCTGTCCTCTGACAGCTCTTGTTAATTTTATCCTGGGGCACGGGTTTGTGGATAGATGTCCTTTTTGCCTGGAAACCTTTGGTTTCTTATTTTTCAGGCCAAGAACAGGACTACTGCAGGATTGACATCCTAGTTCTTGTTGCAGGTGATTCAAATGTCCACCGTTTTAAAGCTGCGTGTCCTCCAAGTGCGAGGATTGATTTCCTGGCGGTGTCTGGTAAATAATTTGTTGCCATTCTATGTAAACTAACATTTTATGGACAGAATACCAGAGTGTATTGTTACATGATTTGTAATATAATAATTCTATGTGTGCATTCTATATTATCATAATATATTCACAAAACTTGACACACACTACTTACCTCACATGTTTACATAAATTAATTGTTATTGTGTGGTTAAAACAGCTGTGTGCATTTTTTTCATTATTACATCAAAAATCTAAACTCAAGTTAGTCATATAGAATAGCTTTAAACATGAATAAGGACAGAGGTGTTGTAAAAATTCGGCAAACACAGTTCTTTGACGATTATATATATATATATATATATATATATATATATATATATATATATATATATATATATATATATATATATATATAACCCTATCTACTAACTATTTTCCTGATCCTTGTCTATAGTATAAAGTAATATATTTTGTCAAATGTTTATAGAAACAAGACCATTGTATGTAACAATTCTTCAGTATTAATTCTCTGCTAATGATATTTACTTTTGCTGATCATATTACAATAATTGTTTACCTACCATCTCTATGCCCCTTTACCTACCATCTCTATGCCCCTTTACCTACCATCTCTATTCCCCTTTAGCAGCTCCTAGCTCATGTCTTCACACATTAAATGCAGTGATTTGTTATCAATAAAACTAATTCCAAACGAATTAAATACCATGCCAACTATAATTGTTCTAATTTGACTGTGCAGGTGCTAAGTATGTGTGTGACCGGAAGGGCTTTAGGAAGCGACTATGTCAGGGGCTGATGTCAGGTTGTTATGACTGCTTGTACCTGCATCTTGGCTCTAGTGATGTATCCTGCAGAGAGACTGATTTCTACCGGTATGTTTTGAATTTATAATTCATGTAAGTGAATTCTGTTAGTATGTGTTGTTAGTGGTAAAAAAATCAAATCACATTATGAATCAACAGTATGACCTAGTTACCCTGTACCTTTTGTTTCATCATCCTGGTCATGGATTAAAGCCATGTTTTACAGGATTTTTTCAATGATACAATACAATCAATTAGAAAACAAATTCTCTGCGAGTCAGCACTTTTAACTGTCTATTAGTTTTCAAAATAATAATGAAATTATGACCTGTATGGATAGTAATTAGCAAAGACAGTTTACAGTACATGTAGTAATATTTAATATCGTGTATAAATAGTCAAATTTGATCAATAAATACTATGGTAAAGTGAAGACTCGCATTAATTATGCCAGTGTACGGAACAGACATCGCGACGCTTGTGAGGTGCTCAGCAGACATGTTGTCTGACAGCCTTCAACATTATGTCAGACAACCAGATTAAATGTCAGATGGGCACTGTGAAATTAGTAGAATTTGATACATTTCTGTCAGACAAAATGTTTGGCAAGTGCTTTGGATCTGTCAGACATTTACAAATTGTGTCAGACATGTCTGACAGTATGACACATTTCGCGGTGTCTGACGGAATATTAATAAACTTTAAAAAGTGACCTTCTTTGTTAACTAAGTTATTTCTTTTTTTATAATTTTGACTTTATACACCCAATCATAATAATTCAAACTGCAATTGATTATTTAAATCATCTTCAAGCATTGTGGCATTTTTGTTATTCCTTCAAATTTTATGCTTAGCTTCATTACCTAGATGAAGTGTGCACTGAACCAGGATAGTCCGCTTCAATGATTTTTGTCAGAGATATTGGACTTCGAAGATTTCAGAAATTAGTGTAAAGTGCAAAATTCTTGTCTGGGCTCTTTGACAGGTCAGAATATAATGAAACTTGATAGGAAACTGCATTATCAAAAGGAGGTGTGCACTGCAGTACAGGACATTCCGCTTCTATGGTTTTCCTTAGACTTACTTGCCTTGGAGTTAATGGCATGATTCTTGTCTGGGCTGTTTTTCATCAACTTCGGCCCATTCAATATAACTTCATGTAAAACTGCATTACCAAAAGGCGGTGGGCACTGTACCGTAATTTTCCGCTTCAATGATTTTTCTTGGAAATAGGGTATTAGAAGGGTTAGGTTACAAGTCAGGTTACGAGTATTAATATTTTGCGCACAATTTTCTAGTCTGGACTATGTCTCAGCAACTTCTGGTCAGAATTATATAAACTTTATGAAAAGATTCATTCAGTAGGCTAGATTGATGTTGTGCTGTAATGACTTTTTTGGGGAGTTATTGGCCTTTGAATATTACTGAAACTAGTATTTAGTGCACAATTATTCTCCTGGCTATTTCTCAGCAACTACTTTACCGGAATGGTTTATTTCTCTATACTGTATTTCCCTTTAAATGTTTCATAGGCTAATTGTTTCCGTTAATATTGTGTTTGCATGTAATAAAATTCTCATGATAACTAGTATGTCTATTTGGAGAAGAACTGGGGTGGTATTTACAAAGTATTTTAAGTCAGCTTTCATCCTTATCCCTAAATAAGGAAATTTCCTCATTTGTATGTTTCCTTGTAGAAACAGTTAAGCACTAAGTTTCATTTTGAAATGACATCGGTATAAAAATGTAAATGTAAACGCATATGTTTATCAAGTAAAGTAATTAAACACGATCACATTTTGCTATTACTTCTTTGTGAATACAAGCCCAAGTAGTTTAATCACTTGTAAATAATGGAATATCTAGTCTGCAGTCTGTAAACAAAATAACTACTGGCATATTTTTTTCATTTCATGTGTATATTGTAGGTCTTCCAGCATTGGACACGTCACCATTGGTGTCACTGCCCATGTGGCTGTGATTCTACTTGCCAACAAGTTGAATGGCTTATGCTTGGTACCTCTTTTATTACATGCATGCATATGTATATCTCCATAACTAATTAATTTTAATAACTGTCAACAAAATGTAGTTTGTGTCAATAATGAATAACAAATATTGCATGTGTTCTTAAGTTGGTTTCAAAAGCTTATTAGAGCTTATGTTTCCTGTCATATTTTGCACCGACTTTGTAAATAAAATTTACTTTACTTCACTTGATGTTCATTCGCAAACATAATTGATTTTAAGACAAGGGGGACAATGTTTACTCATTTTTTTCATTCCTCTGATATTCTTTAGTGTAATATATTTTGCACATCTTTATTTTACATTGCATTTTTCCATTGTAGAAAAGCAAGAAGACCAACATTATCTCAACTGGTGGGAATACAAGGGTTAACCCCACAATAAAGGAAAAGAAGTCGAAAAAGGTAGTTATTCCAAGTTCTTAATTTGTCAGTTAAATATGGTAGTCACACAAAGACAGAAATACTGGTATTTGACAATTACCTGGAAAAAAACACTACCAAACACCTCAGCCTTCTCCTCCAAATAAATGTGTAGTACTAGTAGCAATTGATGTGATCTTGTCTGTCAGTTGGTCAATCTGTCATATTATCATGTTGGGGCTATTTCTCATCACCCCCTGAAATCAATGCCAGGAGGAATTAGCATATTTTCGGAATGCCCATTGTGTATCATGTCTAAGTTTATGCTAACTTGATCATAGTATATACACCAGTATTTGAATCCACGCTTTTTGCCTGCTACCACTCTCCGGAAGTGGTTTATTTCTCTCTAACTGCTGTATGAAATTTAGTGATAGAAAGTTACATAACAGTAATTAATGAAATGACTTTGACTTAATAGGTGCGTGACTGAGATCCTTGATATGATATTCGATGTGTGCCCGGGTATCGACATAGTGCTTTGCGAGATCCTGCCGAGAAACTATGATGTGAGAAGATTTCCACGATGGCTACTTACTAGGGAACAGTTGAGTCATCATGTGCCTAATGTTATGGAAAAACTCAACTGGTAACTATTGTCATTCCATTCTTCTTCTTTTACGTTGCAGCAACATTAAGAATTGTGCTATAATATCTAATGTTGACTTTTAAGCTTTATAATGTTAATACATCTTTTTGTGCCCCTATGCATTATTAATGCAGGAGGCATATAGTGATTGTCCTGCCCATCCGTACTGGAATATAGATTTTACCATTTCATCGAGCACCTGGATACTTATATAGTTGTTGCTTATGACCATTCCTAATCCACCCATATCACACTACCATTCTTTGAGATAGACCTTATTTGGTCTTAGAATAATTCAACCGGGCTATTTCTTGGTTAACTAGATTTACCATTTCATCTAGCACCAACACGGCTTATTACAATACTTGGATACTTACACAGTTGTTGCTTATGATACTTACACAGTTGTTGCATATGATAATTCCTAATCCATCAATATCACCCAACCTCACTTTGACCTTGACCTATTTTGCACTTAGATAATTCAAATTGGCTGTCCAGCACCAACTAAAGGCATCTTTGTTTCTTGAAACCAGCATTTTGTTTACCTATGAAATTTGCTCACTAATAAATGTGAGAATTAGCCACATCAGTTAGTTTGCACTGATGTAATGTCCCTTGTCATGTTATGTTTGTTTTTTCATTTAGGGCAGTTATGTGTCGTTCATTGTCCTTAGTCAGTTGAGTTATATGGACCAACAGGACCATCTGGGTTTCAGAATTATTTCTCTTTGCAGCATACTTCACAGTTCCATTGTCCATAGTTTAAACAAAAACATCTGTTTTAAAACAAGTGTTCCTCTAATGTAAGCCATTATTATTAGTGAATGCTATAGTGCAGTGATTTGTATATCGTAAAAGCAAAACTATGTTATTTTTCACTTTAATGTACTGGCAACCCTGCTTAGTTGCAAAGTTTAAATGCTAGTAGACCATTGTTGAGGTGAATACTTAATACCTGTGAATGACAACTTAATAAAACTTGCAGTTTTATTTGTAATATAGCAATTTTACAAATTTGATTTTAAGACATCGCTGTACTTGTCTTCCGATGGACTTAACATAAGTGTCGAAGGGTCTAGGAGGTGTTTAGCCTCAATCGAAGAAGACGTGCCAGCCCAGATGTGTGTGGAGCTTGAGATTCAAGAGGATGCTGCAGAATGGCCAGCTCTCACGGCAGCAGAACCACCAGCCCAACTACATGACAACACCAAAGCCTTATTTTCAGATGTTTTGCAGACTTTACTGCTCCAGCAAGTTTGTAAATAATTTCAATATGCATTACTGGTAAATACAATGTACACAGAAATCTGTTTAAAATTTAAGCAAAGAATTGAGTGCTGAAACTGTTAGGACCGACAGCACAATTATTTATATGTTATGTGTTATATATACATAAAATCGTGTGTTTATGTAAGCTTCTTTAAATTGTATTTTTGTTACAAAGTTAAAGAAGTATATAATTCTTAACTTAATAAATCTGAAGGTGGCTGAAAAACGAGTTACTAGAAGAATTCGATGTGAGGCAAGTTGACATTCCCACGGGCAATAAGCTGAGGACACCTGGTAGGACGGTAAGTTTCCTTTTCATACACGTTTTAACTTGAATGCAATTATTTTTATGCTCACGGCATCTTGATGCGGGAGTCATATAGTGATCTTTCTGTCCGTCCTTCCGTTCGTGGCAAGGTTAAGTAGATTTTGCCATTTTGTCTAGCACCAACACCGCTTACTACAACACTTGGATACTTACACAGTTGTTGCTTATGACCATTCCCTATCCACCCATATCACACAACCTCACTTTGACCTTGACCTAATTTGGACTAGGAAATGGGCTATCCAGCACCAACAGGGGGCATGTGTGTTTATCAAACACAGAATCTTGTTTGGACTTGTGAATGTGGGGGAACCCGTATCGTTTAGCTCGACAATTCACCGAATAGTTCGAGCTATACTATTCACCCATTTGTCGGCAACTGCGTAATGCTCTGGTTAAGGTTTGCATGCAATAAGTCCATATCTCTGTTACTACTACAGATATTCAATTGAAACTTCACACATGTCTTTGGGGTCATTATGTGAGGTCACTGACCAAGGCCCATAACACTGGCCTGCAATTTAGCAGAATTATGCCCCGTTTTGTACTCAGAAAATCAGGTTAAAGTTTGCGTGCAACAACTTCATATCTCTATATAGACTACAGATATTCAATTGAAACTTCACACATGGCTTCAGGGTCATTATATAAGGTCACTGGCCAAGACCCATAACTGTGACCAGCATTTTAGCAGAATTATGCCCCTTTTTGTACTTAAACATGTCAGATTAAGTTTTGCGTGCAAGAGAAAATTCAGTTTAAGGTTTGCATGCAACAAGTATATATCTGTAACTGCTACAGATATTCAGTTGAAACTTCACACATGCCTTTGGGGTCATTATGTGAGGTCACTGACCAAGGCCAATTACTCTAACCTTCAATTTAGCAGAATTATGTCCCTTTTTATGTCTTCAGAGTCAGGTCACTGGCCAATGCCAATAACTGTGACCAGCATTTGAGCAGAATTATATCCCTTTTTGTACTTAAAAATATTCAGGTTAAAGTTTGTGTGCTAGTATATATCTCTGTAACTACTGCATATATTTAAATGAATTTCACCTACGTTTTCATGGTCATTATACCCCCACAAACGAAGTTTAGGGTGGGTATATAGGAGTAAGCTTGTCGGTCCGTCTGTTTGTCTGTCGGTCTGTTGGTGTTGGTTTCCGGATGTGTAACATCATAGAATAGAGATCAAGTTTGAAGTTGGTTACAGGCCACTAAATGTTGACAGAGTTATGGCCTCTTTTCGACTTAAAATTTCCTAAAAACATGGTTTTCGGATGATAACTCAAGAAAGGCTTGACATATTCAAATAAATTTTTGTACAAATGTGTAACATCATAGAATACAGGTCAAGTTCACTAAATTATGAAATAGTTAAGGCCCCTTTTCGACTTAAAATTCCATAAAAACTTTATTTCCGGACGATAACTCAAGAATGGCTTGACATATTCAAATAATTTTTGGTATATATGTGTAGCATCATAAAATACGGGTCAAGTTCGACTTTGGTTACAAACCACTAAATTTTTACAGAGTTATGGCCCATTATTTGACTTAAATTCCCTAAAAACATGGTTTCCTGACGATAACTGAACAATAACTTGACATATTAAATAATTATTGGTACACATGTGTAGCATCATAAAATACGGGTAAAGTTCGACTTAGGTTACAAACCACTAAATTTTGACACAGTTATGGCCCCTTTTTGACTTAAATACCCAAAAAACATGGACAATTACTCATGAAAGGCTTCACATATTTAAATTATGTTTGGTACATAGGTGTAACATGATAAAATACAGATAAAGTTTAACTTTGGTTACAAACCACTAAATGTTGACAGAGCTCCTACTACAATTAATTTTTTCCAAATACACTGTTGACCATTCACAAATTAAAGCATTCTCTCTCTGTCCATTTCTTTCGAATGGATGCCAGTTTTGTGACAAGGCCATATTGTGGGGGTATATCCGTCACTCATGTGACAATTCTAGTTATGTAAGGTCATTGACAAAATATATATACTATCTAAGCGGAGTGAATGGTCGATCGAGCTGTCCTGAGACAGCTCTTGTTATTTACTTTATGCAACAGTTCAGCTTTGGATGATGTTGAGTGTTTTATACTAACCAAAATGTGTATACAATTACATATATGTATAAACTGGTTTCAGTTTGCAAAGAAACGTAATATAAGGTATACAAAGTTTGATTTGTGCATCTGTTTTGTTATACTTGTTATTCTTGAATGAATCTTTATTGTTAAATAGTTTAAAATGGAATATATGTTACTACTACCATAATCATCTGAATATAATACATTTCTAACTGAATATATTAAAAGTATGTGTGCATATAATACTTGAAAGTGAATTTTACTTGGTATCTAAATTCACTCCTGTTAAAGGATTTATTTAAATCTCTTCTTGCAGCAAACTGTTAAGACAAGAAATCCATTTATTTATGTATAATTATAAAAATATAATAAGGTTGATATGGTAAAATCTTAACTTAAAAAGAATATAGTGTAAATGTCCCCATTACTGAAATGAAAAAAATGTCATTCTCATAACTCAAGATCTTTGTTTAGAGATATTCCTTTGAAATATTACACATACATTGTATTATGTACTGTATTTCCCTTTAAATGTTTCATAGGCTAATTGTTTCCGTTAATATAGTGTTTGCATGTAATAAAATTCTCATGATAACTAGTATGTCTATTTGGAGAAGAACTGGGGTGGTATTTACAAAGTATTTTAAGTCAACTTTCATCCTTATCCCTAAATAAGGAAATTTCCTCATTTGTATGTTTCCTTGTAGAAACAGTTAAGCACTAAGTTTCATTTTGAAATGACATCGGTATAAAAATGTAAATGTAAACGCATATGTTTATTAAGTAAAGTAATTAAACACGATCACATTTTGCTCTTAATGCTTTGTGAATACAAGCCCAAGTAGTTTAATCACTTATAAATCATGGAATATCTAGTCTGCAGTCTGTAAACAAAATAACTACTGGCATATTTTTTTCATTTCATGTGTATATTGTAGGTCTTCCAGCATTGGACACGTCACCATTGGTGTCACTGCGGATGTGGCTGTGATTCTACTTGCCAACAAGTTGAATGGCTTATGCTTGGTACCTCTTTTATTACATGCATGCATATGTATATCTCCATAACTAATTAATTTTAATAACTGTCAACAAAATGTAGTTTGTGTCAATAATGAATAACAAATATTGCATGTGTTCTTAAGTTGGTTTCAAATGCTTATTAGAGCTTATGTTTCCTGTCATATTTTGCACTTTACTTCACTTGATGTTCATTCGCAAACATAATTGATTTTAAGACAAGGGGGACAATGTTTACTCATTTTTTTCATTCCTCTGATATTCTTTAGTGTAATATATTTTGCACATCTTTATTTTACATTGCATTTTTCCATTGTAGAAAAGCAAGAAGACCAACATTATCTCAACTGGTTGGAATACAAGGGTTAACCCCACAATAAAGGAAAAGAAGTCGAAAAAGGTACATAATGGGTAGTTATTCCAAGTTCTTAATTTGTCAGTTAAATATGGTAGTAACACAAAGACAGAAATACTGGTATTTGACAATTACCTGGAAAAAAACACTACCAAACACCTCAGCCTTCTCCTCCAAAAAAATGTGTAGTACTAGTAGCAATTGATGTGATCTTGTCTGTCAGTTGGTCAATCTGTCATATTATCATGTTGGGGCTATTTCTCATCACCCCCTGAAACCAATGCCAGGAGGAATTAGCATATTTTCGGAATGCCCATTCTGTATCATGTCTAAGTTTATGCTAACTTGATCATAGTATATACACCAGTATTTGAATCCACGCTTTTTGCCTGCTACCACTCTCCGGAAGTGGTTTATTTCTCTCTAACTGCTGTATGAAATTTAGTGATAGAAAGTTACATAACAGTAATTAATGAAATGACTTTGACTTAATAGGTGCGTGACTGAGATCCTTGATATGATATTCGATGTGTGCCCGGGTATCGACATAGTGCTTTGCGAGATCCTGCCGAGAAACTATGATGTGAGAAGATTTCCACGATGGCTACTTACTAGGGAACAGTTGAGTCATCATGTGCCTAATGTTATGGAAAAACTCAACTGGTAACTATTGTCATTCCATTCTTCTTCTTTTACGTTGCAGCAACATTAAGAATTGTGCTATAATATCTAATGTTGACTTTTAAGCTTTATAATGTTAATACATCTTTTTGTGCCCCTATGCATTATTAATGCAGGAGGCATATAGTGATTGTCCTGCCCATCCGTACTGGAATATAGATTTTACCATTTCATCGAGCACCTGGATACTTATATAGTTGTTGCTTATGACCATTCCTAATCCACCCATATCACACTACCATTCTTTGAGATAGACCTTATTTGGTCTTAGAATAATTCAACCGGGCTATTTCTTGGTTAACTAGATTTACCATTTCATCTAGCACCAACACGGCTTATTACAATACTTGGATACTTACACAGTTGTTGCTTATGATACTTACACAGTTGTTGCATATGATAATTCCTAATCCATCAATATCACCCAACCTCACTTTGACCTTGACCTATTTTGCACTTAGATAATTCAAATTGGCTGTCCAGCACCAACTAAAGGCATCTTTGTTTCTTGAAACCAGCATTTTGTTTACCTATGAAATTTGCTCACTAATAAATGTGAGAATTAGCCACATCAGTTAGTTTGCACTGATGTAATGTCCCTTGTCATGTTATGTTTGTTTTTTCATTTATGGCAGTTATGTGTCGTTCATTGTCCTTAGTCAGTTGAGTTATATGGACCAACAGGACCATCTGGGTTTCAGAATTATTTCTCTTTGCAGCATACTTCACAGTTCCATTGTCCATAGTTTAAACAAAAACATCTGTTTTAAAACAAGTGTTCCTCTAATGTAAGCCATTATTATTAGTGAATGCTATAGTGCAGTGATTTGTATATCGTAAAAGCAAAACTATGTTATTTTTCACTTTAATGTACTGGCAACCCTGCTTAGTTGCAAAGTTTAAATGCTAGTAGACCATTGTTGAGGTGAATACTTAATACCTGTGAATGACAACTTAATAAAACTTGCAGTTTTATTTGTAATATAGCAATTTTACAAATTTGATTTTAAGACATCGCTGTACTTGTCTTCCGATGGACTTAACATAAGTGTCGAAGGGTCTAGGAGGTGTTTAGCCTCAATCGAAGAAGACGTGCCAGCCCAGATGTGTGTGGAGCTTGAGATTCAAGAGGATGCTGCAGAATGGCCAGCTCTCACGGCAGCAGAACCACCAGCCCAACTACATGACAACACCAAAGCCTTATTTTCAGATGTTTTGCAGACTTTACTGCTCCAGCAAGTTTGTAAATAATTTCAATATGCATTACTGGTAAATACAATGTACACAGAAATCTGTTTAAAATTTAAGCAAAGAATTGAGTGCTGAAACTGTTAGGACCGACAGCACAATTATTTATATGTTATGTGTTATATATACATAAAATCGTGTGTTTATGTAAGCTTCTTTAAATTGTATTTTTGTTACAAAGTTAAAGAAGTATATAATTCTTAACTTAATAAATCTGAAGGTGGCTGAAAAACGAGTTACTAGAAGAATTCGATGTGAGGCAAGTTGACATTCCCACGGGCAATAAGCTGAGGACACCTGGTAGGACGGTAAGTTTCCTTTTCATACACGTTTTAACTTGAATGCAATTATTTTTATGCTCACGGCATCTTGATGCGGGAGTCATATAGTGATCTTTCTGTCCGTCCTTCCGTTCGTGGCAAGGTTAAGTAGATTTTGCCATTTTGTCTAGCACCAACACCGCTTACTACAACACTTGGATACTTACACAGTTGTTGCTTATGACCATTCCCTATCCACCCATATCACACAACCTCACTTTGACCTTGACCTAATTTGGACTAGGAAATGGGCTATCCAGCACCAACAGGGGGCATGTGTGTTTATCAAACACAGAATCTTGTTTGGACTTGTGAATGTGGGGGAACCCGTATCGTTTAGCTCGACAATTCACCGAATAGTTCGAGCTATACTATTCACCCATTTGTCGGCAACTGCGTAATGCTCTGGTTAAGGTTTGCATGCAATAAGTCCATATCTCTGTTACTACTACAGATATTCAATTGAAACTTCACACATGTCTTTGGGGTCATTATGTGAGGTCACTGACCAAGGCCCATAACACTGGCCTGCAATTTAGCAGAATTATGCCCCGTTTTGTACTCAGAAAATCAGGTTAAAGTTTGCGTGCAACAACTTCATATCTCTATATAGACTACAGATATTCAATTGAAACTTCACACATGGCTTCAGGGTCATTATATAAGGTCACTGGCCAAGACCCATAACTGTGACCAGCATTTTAGCAGAATTATGCCCCTTTTTGTACTTAAACATGTCAGATTAAGTTTTGCGTGCAAGAGAAAATTCAGTTTAAGGTTTGCATGCAACAAGTATATATCTGTAACTGCTACAGATATTCAGTTGAAACTTCACACATGCCTTTGGGGTCATTATGTGAGGTCACTGACCAAGGCCAATTACTCTAACCTTCAATTTAGCAGAATTATGTCCCTTTTTATGTCTTCAGAGTCATACTATAAGGTCACTGGCCAATGCCAATAACTGTGACCAGCATTTGAGCAGAATTATATCCCTTTTTGTACTTAAAAATATTCAGGTTAAAGTTTGTGTGCTAGTATATATCTCTGTAACTACTGCATATATTTAAATGAATTTCACCTACGTTTTCATGGTCATTATACCCCCACAAACGAAGTTTAGGGTGGGTATATAGGAGTAAGCTTGTCGGTCCGTCTGTTTGTCTGTCGGTCTGTTGGTGTTGGTTTCCGGATGTGTAACATCATAGAATAGAGATCAAGTTTGAAGTTGGTTACAGGCCACTAAATGTTGACAGAGTTATGGCCTCTTTTCGACTTAAAATTTCCTAAAAACATGGTTTTCGGATGATAACTCAAGAAAGGCTTGACATATTCAAATAAATTTTTGTACAAATGTGTAACATCATAGAATACAGGTCAAGTTCACTAAATTATGAAATAGTTAAGGCCCCTTTTCGACTTAAAATTCCATAAAAACTTTATTTCCGGACGATAACTCAAGAATGGCTTGACATATTCAAATAATTTTTGGTATATATGTGTAGCATCATAAAATACGGGTCAAGTTCGACTTTGGTTACAAACCACTAAATTTTTACAGAGTTATGGCCCATTATTTGACTTAAATTCCCTAAAAACATGGTTTCCTGACGATAACTGAACAATAACTTGACATATTAAATAATTATTGGTACACATGTGTAGCATCATAAAATACGGGTAAAGTTCGACTTAGGTTACAAACCACTAAATTTTGACACAGTTATGGCCCCTTTTTGACTTAAATACCCAAAAAACATGGACAATTACTCATGAAAGGCTTCACATATTTAAATTATGTTTGGTACATAGGTGTAACATGATAAAATACAGATAAAGTTTAACTTTGGTTACAAACCACTAAATGTTGACAGAGCTCCTACTACAATTAATTTTTTCCAAATACACTGTTGACCATTCACAAATTAAAGCATTCTCTCTCTGTCCATTTCTTTCGAATGGATGCCAGTTTTGTGACAAGGCCATATTGTGGGGGTATATCCGTCACTCATGTGACAATTCTAGTTATGTAAGGTCATTGACAAAATATATATACTATCTAAGCGGAGTGAATGGTCGATCGAGCTGTCCTGAGACAGCTCTTGTTATTTACTTTATGCAACAGTTCAGCTTTGGATGATGTTGAGTGTTTTATACTAACCAAAATGTGTATACAATTACATATATGTATAAACTGGTTTCAGTTTGCAAAGAAACGTAATATAAGGTATACAAAGTTTGATTTGTGCATCTGTTTTGTTATACTTGTTATTCTTGAATGAATCTTTATTGTTAAATAGTTTAAAATGGAATATATGTTACTACTACCATAATCATCTGAATATAATACATTTCTAACTGAATATATTAAAAGTATGTGTGCATATAATACTTGAAAGTGAATTTTACTTGGTATCTAAATTCACTCCTGTTAAAGGATTTATTTAAATCTCTTCTTGCAGCAAACTGTTAAGACAAGAAATCCATTTATTTATGTATAATTATAAAAATATAATAAGGTTGATATGGTAAAATCTTAACTTAAAAAGAATATAGTGTAAATGTCCCCATTACTGAAATGAAAAAAATGTCATTCTCATAACTCAAGATCTTTGTTTAGAGATATTCCTTTGAAATATTACACATACATTGTATTATGTACTGTATTTCCCTTTAAATGTTTCATAGGCTAATTGTTTCCGTTAATATAGTGTTTGCATGTAATAAAATTCTCATGATAACTAGTATGTCTATTTGGAGAAGAACTGGGGTGGTATTTACAAAGTATTTTAAGTCAACTTTCATCCTTATCCCTAAATAAGGAAATTTCCTCATTTGTATGTTTCCTTGTAGAAACAGTTAAGCACTAAGTTTCATTTTGAAATGACATCGGTATAAAAATGTAAATGTAAACGCATATGTTTATTAAGTAAAGTAATTAAACACGATCACATTTTGCTCTTAATGCTTTGTGAATACAAGCCCAAGTAGTTTAATCACTTATAAATCATGGAATATCTAGTCTGCAGTCTGTAAACAAAATAACTACTGGCATATTTTTTTCATTTCATGTGTATATTGTAGGTCTTCCAGCATTGGACACGTCACCATTGGTGTCACTGCGGATGTGGCTGTGATTCTACTTGCCAACAAGTTGAATGGCTTATGCTTGGTACCTCTTTTATTACATGCATGCATATGTATATCTCCATAACTAATTAATTTTAATAACTGTCAACAAAATGTAGTTTGTGTCAATAATGAATAACAAATATTGCATGTGTTCTTAAGTTGGTTTCAAATGCTTATTAGAGCTTATGTTTCCTGTCATATTTTGCACTTTACTTCACTTGATGTTCATTCGCAAACATAATTGATTTTAAGACAAGGGGGACAATGTTTACTCATTTTTTTCATTCCTCTGATATTCTTTAGTGTAATATATTTTGCACATCTTTATTTTACATTGCATTTTTCCATTGTAGAAAAGCAAGAAGACCAACATTATCTCAACTGGTTGGAATACAAGGGTTAACCCCACAATAAAGGAAAAGAAGTCGAAAAAGGTACATAATGGGTAGTTATTCCAAGTTCTTAATTTGTCAGTTAAATATGGTAGTAACACAAAGACAGAAATACTGGTATTTGACAATTACCTGGAAAAAAACACTACCAAACACCTCAGCCTTCTCCTCCAAAAAAATGTGTAGTACTAGTAGCAATTGATGTGATCTTGTCTGTCAGTTGGTCAATCTGTCATATTATCATGTTGGGGCTATTTCTCATCACCCCCTGAAACCAATGCCAGGAGGAATTAGCATATTTTCGGAATGCCCATTCTGTATCATGTCTAAGTTTATGCTAACTTGATCATAGTATATACACCAGTATTTGAATCCACGCTTTTTGCCTGCTACCACTCTCCGGAAATGGTTTATTTCTCTCTAACTGCTGTATGAAATTTAGTGATAGAAAGTTACATAACAGTAATTAATGAAATGACTTTGACTTAATAGGTGCGTGACTGAGATCCTTGATATGATATTCGATGTGTGCCCGGGTATCGACATAGTGCTTTGCGAGATCCTGCCGAGAAACTATGATGTGAGAAGATTTCCACGATGGCTACTTACTAGGGAACAGTTGAGTCATCATGTGCCTAATGTTATGGAAAAACTCAACTGGTAACTATTGTCATTCCATTCTTCTTCTTTTACGTTGCAGCAACATTAAGAATTGTGCTATAATATCTAATGTTGACTTTTAAGCTTTATAATGTTAATACATCTTTTTGTGCCCCTATGCATTATTAATGCAGGAGGCATATAGTGATTGTCCTGCCCATCCGTACTGGAATATAGATTTTACCATTTCATCGAGCACCTGGATACTTATATAGTTGTTGCTTATGACCATTCCTAATCCACCCATATCACACTACCATTCTTTGAGATAGACCTTATTTGGTCTTAGAATAATTCAACCGGGCTATTTCTTGGTTAACTAGATTTACCATTTCATCTAGCACCAACACGGCTTATTACAATACTTGGATACTTACACAGTTGTTGCTTATGATACTTACACAGTTGTTGCATATGATAATTCCTAATCCATCAATATCACCCAACCTCACTTTGACCTTGACCTATTTTGCACTTAGATAATTCAAATTGGCTGTCCAGCACCAACTAAAGGCATCTTTGTTTCTTGAAACCAGCATTTTGTTTACCTATGAAATTTGCTCACTAATAAATGTGAGAATTAGCCACATCAGTTAGTTTGCACTGATGTAATGTCCCTTGTCATGTTATGTTTGTTTTTTCATTTATGGCAGTTATGTGTCGTTCATTGTCCTTAGTCAGTTGAGTTATATGGACCAACAGGACCATCTGGGTTTCAGAATTATTTCTCTTTGCAGCATACTTCACAGTTCCATTGTCCATAGTTTAAACAAAAACATCTGTTTTAAAACAAGTGTTCCTCTAATGTAAGCCATTATTATTAGTGAATGCTATAGTGCAGTGATTTGTATATCGTAAAAGCAAAACTATGTTATTTTTCACTTTAATGTACTGGCAACCCTGCTTAGTTGCAAAGTTTAAATGCTAGTAGACCATTGTTGAGGTGAATACTTAATACCTGTGAATGACAACTTAATAAAACTTGCAGTTTTATTTGTAATATAGCAATTTTACAAATTTGATTTTAAGACATCGCTGTACTTGTCTTCCGATGGACTTAACATAAGTGTCGAAGGGTCTAGGAGGTGTTTAGCCTCAATCGAAGAAGACGTGCCAGCCCAGATGTGTGTGGAGCTTGAGATTCAAGAGGATGCTGCAGAATGGCCAGCTCTCACGGCAGCAGAACCACCAGCCCAACTACATGACAACACCAAAGCCTTATTTTCAGATGTTTTGCAGACTTTACTGCTCCAGCAAGTTTGTAAATAATTTCAATATGCATTACTGGTAAATACAATGTACACAGAAATCTGTTTAAAATTTAAGCAAAGAATTGAGTGCTGAAACTGTTAGGACCGACAGCACAATTATTTATATGTTATGTGTTATATATACATAAAATCGTGTGTTTATGTAAGCTTCTTTAAATTGTATTTTTGTTACAAAGTTAAAGAAGTATATAATTCTTAACTTAATAAATCTGAAGGTGGCTGAAAAACGAGTTACTAGAAGAATTCGATGTGAGGCAAGTTGACATTCCCACGGGCAATAAGCTGAGGACACCTGGTAGGACGGTAAGTTTCCTTTTCATACACGTTTTAACTTGAATGCAATTATTTTTATGCTCACGGCATCTTGATGCGGGAGTCATATAGTGATCTTTCTGTCCGTCCTTCCGTTCGTGGCAAGGTTAAGTAGATTTTGCCATTTTGTCTAGCACCAACACCGCTTACTACAACACTTGGATACTTACACAGTTGTTGCTTATGACCATTCCCTATCCACCCATATCACACAACCTCACTTTGACCTTGACCTAATTTGGACTAGGAAATGGGCTATCCAGCACCAACAGGGGGCATGTGTGTTTATCAAACACAGAATCTTGTTTGGACTTGTGAATGTGGGGGAACCCGTATCGTTTAGCTCGACAATTCACCGAATAGTTCGAGCTATACTATTCACCCATTTGTCGGCAACTGCGTAATGCTCTGGTTAAGGTTTGCATGCAATAAGTCCATATCTCTGTTACTACTACAGATATTCAATTGAAACTTCACACATGTCTTTGGGGTCATTATGTGAGGTCACTGACCAAGGCCCATAACACTGGCCTGCAATTTAGCAGAATTATGCCCCGTTTTGTACTCAGAAAATCAGGTTAAAGTTTGCGTGCAACAACTTCATATCTCTATATAGACTACAGATATTCAATTGAAACTTCACACATGGCTTCAGGGTCATTATATAAGGTCACTGGCCAAGACCCATAACTGTGACCAGCATTTTAGCAGAATTATGCCCCTTTTTGTACTTAAACATGTCAGATTAAGTTTTGCGTGCAAGAGAAAATTCAGTTTAAGGTTTGCATGCAACAAGTATATATCTGTAACTGCTACAGATATTCAGTTGAAACTTCACACATGCCTTTGGGGTCATTATGTGAGGTCACTGACCAAGGCCAATTACTCTAACCTTCAATTTAGCAGAATTATGTCCCTTTTTATGTCTTCAGAGTCATACTATAAGGTCACTGGCCAATGCCAATAACTGTGACCAGCATTTGAGCAGAATTATATCCCTTTTTGTACTTAAAAATATTCAGGTTAAAGTTTGTGTGCTAGTATATATCTCTGTAACTACTGCATATATTTAAATGAATTTCACCTACGTTTTCATGGTCATTATACCCCCACAAACGAAGTTTAGGGTGGGTATATAGGAGTAAGCTTGTCGGTCCGTCTGTTTGTCTGTCGGTCTGTTGGTGTTGGTTTCCGGATGTGTAACATCATAGAATAGAGATCAAGTTTGAAGTTGGTTACAGGCCACTAAATGTTGACAGAGTTATGGCCTCTTTTCGACTTAAAATTTCCTAAAAACATGGTTTTCGGATGATAACTCAAGAAAGGCTTGACATATTCAAATAAATTTTTGTACAAATGTGTAACATCATAGAATACAGGTCAAGTTCACTAAATTATGAAATAGTTAAGGCCCCTTTTCGACTTAAAATTCCATAAAAACTTTATTTCCGGACGATAACTCAAGAATGGCTTGACATATTCAAATAATTTTTGGTATATATGTGTAGCATCATAAAATACGGGTCAAGTTCGACTTTGGTTACAAACCACTAAATTTTTACAGAGTTATGGCCCATTATTTGACTTAAATTCCCTAAAAACATGGTTTCCTGACGATAACTGAACAATAACTTGACATATTAAATAATTATTGGTACACATGTGTAGCATCATAAAATACGGGTAAAGTTCGACTTAGGTTACAAACCACTAAATTTTGACACAGTTATGGCCCCTTTTTGACTTAAATACCCAAAAAACATGGACAATTACTCATGAAAGGCTTCACATATTTAAATTATGTTTGGTACATAGGTGTAACATGATAAAATACAGATAAAGTTTAACTTTGGTTACAAACCACTAAATGTTGACAGAGCTCCTACTACAATTAATTTTTTCCAAATACACTGTTGACCATTCACAAATTAAAGCATTCTCTCTCTGTCCATTTCTTTCGAATGGATGCCAGTTTTGTGACAAGGCCATATTGTGGGGGTATATCCGTCACTCATGTGACAATTCTAGTTATGTAAGGTCATTGACAAAATATATATACTATCTAAGCGGAGTGAATGGTCGATCGAGCTGTCCTGAGACAGCTCTTGTTATTTACTTTATGCAACAGTTCAGCTTTGGATGATGTTGAGTGTTTTATACTAACCAAAATGTGTATACAATTACATATATGTATAAACTGGTTTCAGTTTGAAAAGAAACGTAATATAAGGTATACAAAGTTTGATTTGTGCATCTGTTTTGTTATACTTGTTATTCTTGAATGAATCTTTATTGTTAAATAGTTTAAAATGGAATATATGTTACTACTACCATAATCATCTGAATATAATACATTTCTAACTGAATATATTAAAAGTATGTGTGCATATAATACTTGAAAGTGAATTTTACTTGGTATCTAAATTCACTCCTGTTAAAGGATTTATTTAAATCTCTTCTTGCAGCAAACTGTTAAGACAAGAAATCCATTTATTTATGTATAATTATAAAAATATAATAAGGTTGATATGGTAAAATCTTAACTTAAAAAGAATATAGTGTAAATGTCCCCATTACTGAAATGAAAAAAATGTCATTCTCATAACTCAAGATCTTTGTTTAGAGATATTCCTTTGAAATATTACACATACATTGTATTATGTACTGTATTTCCCTTTAAATGTTTCATAGGCTAATTGTTTCCGTTAATATAGTGTTTGCATGTAATAAAATTCTCATGATAACTAGTATGTCTATTTGGAGAAGAACTGGGGTGGTATTTACAAAGTATTTTAAGTCAACTTTCATCCTTATCCCTAAATAAGGAAATTTCCTCATTTGTATGTTTCCTTGTAGAAACAGTTAAGCACTAAGTTTCATTTTGAAATGACAATCGGTATAAAAATGTAAATGTAAACGCATATTAAGTAAAGTAATTAAACACGATCACATTTTGCTCTTAATGCTTTGTGAATACAAGCCCAAGTAGTTTAATCACTTATAAATCATGGAATATCTAGTCTGCAGTCTGTAAACAAAATAACTACTGGCATATTTTTTTCATTTCATGAGTATATTGTAGGTCTTCCAGCATTGGACACGTCACCATTGGTGTCACTGCCGATGTGGCTGTGATTCTACTTGCCAACAAGTTGAATGGCTTATGCTTGGTACCTCTTTTATTACATGCATGCATATGTATATCTCCATAACTAATTAATTTTAATAACTGTCAACAAAATGTAGTTTGTGTCAATAATGAATAACAAATATTGCATGTGTTCTTAAGTTGGTTTCAAAAGCTCATTAGAGCTTATGTTTCCTGTCATATTTTGCACCGACTTTGTAAATAAAATTTACTTTACTTCACTTGATGTTCATTCGCAAACATTATTGATTTTAAGATAAGGGGGACAATGTTTACTCATTTTTTTCATTCCTCTGATATTCTTTAGTGTAATATATTTTGCACTTCTTTATTTTACATTGCATTTTTCCATTGTAGAAAAGCAATAAGACCAACATTATCTCTACTGGTGGGAATACAAGGGTTAACCCCACAATAAAGGAAAAGAAGTCGAAAAAGGTACATAATGGGTAGTTATTCCAAGTTCTTAATTTGTCAGTTAAATATGGTAGTAACACAAAGACAGAAATACTGGTATTTGACAATTACCTGGAAAAAAACACTACCAAACACCTCAGCCTTCTCCTCCAAAAAAATGTGTAGTACTAGTAGCAATTGATGTGATCTTGTCTGTCAGTTTGTCAATCTGTCATATTATCATGTTGGGGCTATTTCTCATCACCCCCTGAAATCAATGCCAGGAGGAATTAGCATATTTTCGGAATGCCCATTGTGTATCATGTCTAAGTTTATGCTAACTTGATCATAGTATATACACCAGTATTTGAATCCACGCTTTTTGCCTGCTTCCACTCTCCGGAAATGGTTTATTAAGAAATAATATTTTACCCACATCACTTGATCACTGACATTATTAAGATACAATCAACTTGCTAGGTTGATCTGCTGAACCATATATTTAGGAGGCCTACATCCAGGACAGTCAATTCTGAAATCAAACCTGTTCCACCGAGGCAGATCAACTTGCTGAACAACCAGGTTTGTGAATTGTTACTCATGGGGGTGTCACGATATACCAGTATATTGCTATATTGCAGTATTTGATTATGCAGTAAAGTACAGCAATATAATATCCATTTGCAATTTAGTTAGTCTTTTAGGTTCTTTAATGTGAACTTTCAAATTGATTCAAACAGGCTTAATGTCTATGATAAACAATTGAAACCTGTTACAATTGGAAAAGTTGATAGTGATGTAGGATTAAGGTCAAAAGCTTGACCGTAATAGATTCTCCTAGTTACTGATGATTAATACTTCACAACTGTACCACTATATTTGTATGCAATAACTGTCAAATCCTTTTTATGCCCCGAAGGTTGGTATCTTAAAATCAAATTGTCCATCCGTCCATTAGTCGGTCAGGCCAAGATTAAAGTTTTGAATACTATCAACGGTATTTAATTGAAACTAAGAATACTCCTTAACTATCAATGTTTCCACTAGGGAAAGCCATCTCCATCATTATGTTGTCATTTTTGACAAGAGAGCATTCAGGGGTGTATATGTCACATTATAGATCATATCAGCAAAGAAAACCACATGATCTTATCTGGGTGAACACGCTGCCCAAGAAACTCTAACAGTAAGTTCATTTACAGTTGAAATGCACAAGTCCAGTCTGTAGTTGTTATGATAACAGGGTAGTTATGGTGTTTAATTGATGTGTGCTGCAGTGTAAGGGGTCTGGTTATGAAGTTGGTGTATCAATGCATCAATTTACAAGTGTTTTAAAACAATGGAAGGTAACAAAACAGTCTAAATCGGGACTTTGCCGGAATATTCCGCCAGTTTTAGGAAAACAAAGCTTTTTCTGCAGCTTATCAAATCGGCAGTATCGCTTTAACTACCGCCCTTTATCGCTTAAACTACCTAGCCTTTTGCCCGACCGGCACCTCTCTCTGCATTATCTTTAGTTTGGGAATTTCTTACTTAAAAATTAAACTGTTAAAAACATTTCTCCTACTAAAATCGCATTCACCGCGGTTTCTTCATTATAAAAAAGAAAAGTGTTGACTAACTTTGGACGCAGTGTACATCAAAATACTAGGCTGCATTTTATTTATGGAATTAATTTTCAATCACGCATGGTTTTGTTGAAAAGCCTAGCCGTTTTTCTGCTTTGAAATTCTGTCATGACTGCTTTTTTTTCAAAACTTTTTTTTACTTCATTAATTGTTTTCTGATGCGAAAGAAATCAATCGTTAATATCAGTTATACTACATGCGGACATTAAAAGCCGTAAAATCATCGTTGTGTTTTATACTGGAATATGCGGTTCTTAATCGAAATAAAATACTTTCCTGTATCTCCATGTAAAAAGCGTGTTTTTCTACAAAAGCGCGTGAAAATTATGTTGCAATGCACAAGGTCACGGATGCCTCGTGAAAAACGTGCGTGTACTGGCCACGTGCAGTGTTTATGTAAACAAAATTAAGTTTGACAACGTTAAATTGTGTTTTAAAATAAGGCTCTATATTTCATTATTTGTTTGCATATTTTTGATAGTCAATTAGTGAAATGGATAAGAAAATTACGGGGATAAAATAAAACGTTAAATATAATAATCAATTGCATGTTCATTTTTTCCCGGCAAAGCTAGTATTTGTTGTCAAACACTTTTTAGATGTTAGAAAATGTATAAACTCCGCACTAAAAATCGCCGTATTTGACTGGCTAATGGGGCGGGACTACACAGTTCAGTCACTTGTCAATCACACTGTTGGAAGTCAGACCTTATCGATCAATACGGCCTCCGTGTATGGCCCTGTGGTTAAAGATCGGTGTAATAGATAAATGGATTAAGGGTTGTCGCTTTGAAAATTAAAGCATGCCGGCTTTATTTAAGTGTGTCCGCCAATGACTAACTGCTTTGAAGGCATGTCGGGCCCGACGAGCGAAACAGGCCTGCGGGAAATCCTGACAAATAGTCCTGTGTTTGTAAATACCACAAAGTCACACCAATTGGCCCCAGCTAGTGCCCTTTGATCAGTTATCTGGTAATAATAATTATTACTTTTTAATGTAACTGTCCATCTATGATTTCTAAGCAGAAGTTGTAATTATTTGCTGCTTTTGTTGGAGTCAGATTTCGATATTTTAGGAATACTTTATAATTTCGTAATGTTTTGTTAAGTCCGTAATAATCATAACTTTTCCATCTTCGGATGCACCTAGGTATCCACAGCACGGGTTGATTAATAAGCCGGTTTTAAATACCATGACATTGTGCTTGAGTTCCTTGTTAATTTTCTTGGTATACATTTTATGAGAAGTGTCCTCTGTGTCAGTGACATGAAAATGGATTACACACTAGTAAATGTTTCAGTTTCTTAAGTATGCCTCACTTGGTCACTTTTTCAGTTCATAATGTCTCCAAATCTTGATGCTGTCTGTCTGTTTTGCGCATGTCATGCAGTAGTTGTTTTAGTGCTTGATCAATAGTTGATTGTTTAATTGCTTTCAGTTTTCTTTTGGAAACTGTCAACAAGTAAGAAAGTCCCTGCTGGAAGTGTCCACGTTATTAACGTCTTATATTCTAATTTGGCTGTGGAATGGGGATTTCAGTAAAAATAAAAAATTCTTCTAATATGATGTCTGCGGTGGTAAGTAGGTGGGCTGTAAATTCTGTGTTTGCGCTGTGATAGTCACTCAACCGGTAGCTCAGTAGTATGCCAATTTCACCAAATATAGTAAAGTGTAATTTACAGCTGATACCTGTCCCTTTGACAAATAATTTGGATTTCTTCCACCAAGGACATCAGTGACTGCTTCAGTATCTTCCGTTGATGATGATTTTCTATGGGTTTTTTTTATTCTAGCATCGTACAAAATGCTCGGTACTGCTTCCCATTTCCGAAGTTGTCTGTCATTTGTATTCTCCTAAAAGTCAACTTCATCACTGGTTCAGGTTGTCCCCCCCCCTGGGCTTATGCCACGCTTGCCCAACCTCCGAACAAGACATGTCTGCTGGTATGTCTGATATTTTTTGCTGACCGGTCACCCAATGATTAGCTGTGTAGAGGAGGGCAATCAGATGGTTACACATACCACCAGACCTGTAAATATGAGTAAAGGTGTTGTTTAAATATACTGGTAATAATGCATTTAAATATAATTATATCATGAATATATTTTTCAGACTAATGTCGTAGCTGTTGTAATATATACACAATGTATACTATTAAACTCATGTGTATAAAACTATCAATGTTAAATAACTATTAAGGTTATTACATACCACGAAATACTGCTGCATTGTCCACTGACGATTGCCCGTCTGACAAATAAATTGCCGTTGACAATTCATGTGTTTTCTCATTTTTTCTTTGACTTCTCCAACTCTGTGCTTTAATATGGAACTGGTCATATGTCTTACCAACAAATGCTTCGTGTTTGTAACTTTTCACAAAGAAATTATACCCTTTATTGAACAAGCTATTTTTTCCATTTTGTTTTATGTAGTCAACAATTTAATTTGAATTAATGAGAATATTTTGAGAATCCCATATGGTTTTTTAGTCCACTCTGTAAAACTTTAAGATGCCATTTTGACTTTAGTTAAAGACCGAATTGCAGAGCATTAATGCACAGGGAATTGAATAGTAAATATGTGTTACAAATTCATTTTTGGTGTGCTGTTCTATGCCTATCAGTGCTAATCACCAGCAAAGCCTTCCCATGAAAACTGGCCAGTGAATTGCTTTTGTAAACACAGAGTTCAGCTGCAAGATAGCATGTTTACCTAGAACAGACCATGTGACCGATTGTCCATATGGTCTATAGTGACAGCACTTGTTCATGAATTAAATTGTAATAATACATACTAAATGATCACAGGGTACATATTAGTGTAATGAATTCAGTAGTGCATATTTTTGTTATTTATTCCAGCTGTGTATTCTTTTGTGGGTTTGCCATAGTGCAATATATTGCAATATTCTTGCTATATTGTCATATTACTTACTTATAAATGGTTTATATTAGAAAGACCCAGTCAACAGGCCCTTCCAAGTCCATTCACCACCAGACGTTGATGAGATGCCCCAGCAAGATGTCGACACTTCCCAGCTTCTCCTTCTCTCCTATGATGTGGAGCTCAACCCTGGACCAGTGAGATACATATTATTGCCATTATATTAATTGGTCTTTTTATTTGGCTAGTCAATCATACAGAGGATTTTATGCACCCTAGTGAGGGAAGCACTAAATAGCGATTGCCTCTACCTTGATTCCGTCCATACGCGGTTATCTAGAATTTACTGTTTCATCTAGCACAAATACGGCTTACTGCAACACTTGGATACTTACTCAGTTGTTGCTTTTGACCGTTCCAAATCCACCCATATCACCCAACTTTAGTTTGACATTGACTTTGACATAATTCAAATTAGCTGTCCAGCACAAACTGGGTGTGTCTCTGTGTTTATCGAACACAGCGTCTTGTTTCAATTTGTTTTCTTCATAAGTGACTTCAAAATCATGTCATTGTAGTTCCTTCACTTCTTATTGGCTCACCTGAGCACAACATGCCCATGGTGAGCTTTTGTGATCACCATTTGTCCGTCATGCGTCGTCAACATTTACCTTCTGAACACTCTTCATGAAACTTGGTCAGAACATTTGTCCCAATGATATCTCAGCCGAGTTCGAAACTGGGTCGTGTGGGGTGAAAACTAGGTCACTAGGTCAAATGGAAGAAAAAGCTTGTGAACACTCTAGAAGTCACATTTTTTACCCAATTAACATGAAACTTGCTCAGATTATTTGTTCTAATGATATCTTGGCCGAGTTCGAAAATGGTTCCGAGCTGTTGAAAAACATGGCCGCCAAGAGGCGAGGCAGTTTTCCTTATTTGGCTATAGAAAAAGCTTGTGAACACTCTAGAAGTCACACTTGTTCACAAATCCACATAAAACTTGCTCAGAACCTTTATTATTATGATATCTCGGCCGAGTTCGAAAATGGTTCCACTCCATTGAAAACATGGCCGCCAGGGGGCGGGGCAGTTTTCCTTATTTGGCTATTGAAAAAGCTTTTGAACACTCTTCAAGTTACACTTTTTGCCTAATCAACATGAGATTCGCTCCGACAATTTGTTCTTATGATATCTGGGCCGAGTTCAAAAATGGTTTCGGTCCGGTAAAAAACATGGCCGCCAGGGGGGGAGGCAGTTTTGATATATGGCTATAGGAAAGGCTTGTGAACACTCTAAAAGTCACATTTTTTGCCCAATCTTCATGAAACTTGGTCAGAACATTTGTCCAAATAATATCTCGGCCGAGTTTGAATCTGGGTCATGTGGGGTCAAAAACTAGGTCACTTGGTGAAATTGAAGAAAAAGCTTGTTAACACTCTAGAAGTCACTTTTTTTTTGCCCAATCTTCTAAAAACTTGGTCAGAACATTTGTCTTAATGGTGCCTCGGCCGAGTTTGAATCTGGGTCATGTGGGATGAAAAACAAGGTCACTAGGTCAAATTGAAGAAAAATCTTGTTAACACTCGAGGAGTCAAATTTTTTGCCCAATCTTCATGAAACTTGGTCAGAACATTTGTCCCAATGATATCTCGACCGAGTTTGAATCTGGGTCATGTGGGGTCAAAAACTAGGTAACTAGGTCAAATTGAAGAAAAAGCGTGTTAACATTCTAGAAGTCACATTTTTTGCCCAATCTTCATGACACTCGGTCAAAACATTTGTCCCAATAATATCTCGGCCAAGTTCGAATCTGGGTCATGTGGGGTCAAAAACTAGTTCACTAGGTCAAATTGAAGAAAAAGCTTGTTATCACTAAAAGTCTCATTTTTTGCCCAATCTTCATCAAACATGGTCAGAACATTTGTCTTAATGATATCTCGTCCGAGCTCAAATCTGGGTCATTTGGGGTGAAAAACTAGGTCACTGGGTCAAATTGAAGAAAAAGATTGTTAACACTAGAAGTTACATTATTTGCCCAGCCGTCATGAAACTTGGTCAGAACATTTGTCCTAATGGTATCTCGGCCGTGTTCGAATCTGGGTCATGTGGGGTCAAAAACTAGGTCACTAGGTCAAATTAAAGAAAAAGCTTCAATTTCAATATGTACTTCAAAATGTTGAATGTCTGTTGTCACTTAAGTTTTTCAAACCATGATGATTAGACCGCCTTTCCATCAATCCGTATCAATATATCCATATCCGTATAAAAATCGAACACATGGAAAATTGTTCGACTAATGAAACTCAGGTGGGCGACCCAGGGCCATTTGGCCCTCTTGTTTTGATTATTACTATTATTGCAGTTATTATTATTACATGTACTTTGTTTACAGTTATTATTATTGTTATTCTATACTCCCACAGACCTTTGACTGCCAGTGGAAATCATGCATGAAGACTTTCAAAATATTTGGTGAATTAAATGCCCATGTAGTACAATATACCATAGGAGCCAATAAGTGCCAGTGGATAGACTGTTGGGGATTTTTTCAACCGCGACAAGATTTGATCTACATGCTGTGAAACATTTGTATGATGTAGGTATTACTTGGTATATTTTTCATTATGTCCTATATTGAGAATTTTCAATTGTATGTAGAAAAGAGGCAGGAAAAAATCTGAGCATACATACCTTCATATTTTTATGCCCCTACCATTCAAAGAATGGTGAAGGGCATTAAGTGTTACCGCTGTCCGTGCGTCCATCCATTCCGTGTCCGGTCAATAACTTTGTCATTTCTGGATGGATTTGAAATTACTTGGTAGAAATGTTCACCATCATGAGATGATGTGTCGTGCGTAAGACCCAGGTCCGTGCCTCCTGAGTCAAGGTCACACTTGGAGGTCAAAGGTAAAAAATGGGGTCTGTTTTTCATGTCCGGTCAATAACTCTGTCATTTCTAGGTGGATTGTGAAATTACTTGGCAGAAATGTTCACCATAATGAGACAATATGTCGTGCGCAAGATCCAGGTCCATACCTCCAAGGTCAAGGTCACACTTACAGATCAAATGTCAAAAATCTGTTTTTCGTGTCCACTCAATAACTCTTGTCATTTCTGGATGGATTGTGCAATAATTTTGCAGAAATGTTCAACATCATGAGATGATGTGTCGCACACAAGACACCAGTCCGTAGCTCCACGGTCAAGGTCACACTCTACGAATAGTTTCTACCCATTGTGCTGCATGCATTTTGTTTACACTTTTACTAAATACACTCTGTCACTTGTGATGAACATTAAATTTTAATTGCTAATACATTTCTGTGACTAGTCCCAATTAGTGGGGGCATTTGTGTCCTATGGACACATTTCTAATTCATTTATGATTAAGAGGATAAGGTGTTATCAGTTATTTTTTGTGGATTTGTATAAGCATAAAGACTCGCATTCTACGCCTTGATTCTTTTCATGCATGTCATTTCGGTACTACAGATTACATTGTTTACAGCTTTGTGTCAAGAGAACGGGAGATATTCCAGACGATCGAGGACTGGATGAACTCACTGCCCAATGGACAAATATATGAACAGGCAACGGATCTAAGTATTTGTTTACAACATCTGGTAATTTCAGTTGTGTATCTGTCTTGTTGTTTACCACCTCCAAGAATAATATCTATCATTGCATTTGTGACGTGTTTTACTAATTTTCTTGTGCGGAGCATAACTCGAAAAATATTGATGGGATTCAAATTGTTACTTCATCTAATGAAATAGAGCGTTAAGAGGATGTGCAGAGTACCAGGACCATAACTCTTTATTCAATATTTATGGAGTTATTGCCCTTTGGTTAATTTTCTTGTGCATAGCATGTATATACTAAGGCCTAAACAAAAAATGGTTTGTTTCTGGTTTCCCAACCGACCCTATATTTTAACCGCCGACTCAAAAGTGTTTATGTCCGAAAATCGGCATCCAAATTTTTTGTCCGAATTTAGTGCTTCATCGTAATTTTTACAACTCAGTAATTGTCCCGCACCAGACGGAAATTGTCTGCATCATTCAGACGTTCTTTATCATAATGAGCATTGCATACGGCTAGACGATAGAGACTACTGGAAACTGTGCAGGGTAATTTGTACCATGTAAACGTTGCAGCGATGATCCAGCAAAATGGCAAGTTCATAGATTGGACAAATGCAAAACACAAAGCAAATGAAGTCAATGCTATCATATCTTTACCCCATCACTCAACAATTGTCGATATATTTAATGGCGACATCCATTGCGAAATCGAAGGATTTCAAGTTGAAGCAAAGGTTTCGCTAAGAAAAAATTGCACACATCTGAACTGCAATATTTGTAAATATTCTGGAATCAAACACAGGATCCTGTCATGGTGTCACACCTCCCTACAATCCTCTTTCCACCTCTTCAAACTGTTAGCAATTTTGCCAAATCTTATACATATCAATAAAACAATGAAAACAAAATTAACTTCACAAAAAATCTCAGTATAGAGTAACATGGAGTACTCCATGTATTAAAAAGTTTTTTTTATCAAATTGCTGTATCGGACTGTGTGTTGGTTGGTATAAAACCCCATGCCAAGGCATTGTGGTTTATACAAGTCTAGTCATTTATCCCTAGTCAATGCCTTCTCTTACCTCATTGATTTAAAGAGTTGTGACATGTTTACTTTGAAAAAAGTATTATGTTTCTAGTTACTCAACTGTTATTTTTGTTAATGTCTTTGACATTTATTCTAGTCAATAAATGCTCTTTCTGAAATGCGATGTCTTCAGTTTTCAAAGAACTTTTATTTACACAGTATTTTAAATGTAATAAATTGCATAGACAGTATAGCCAATATGTATCAAACATCTTCCAGTTCTTTGGTGAATAGTCATATCTGAAATTGAGTACAAAGTTGTATTAAATTTCACAATTATGACACCCAACAAATAGTGACATATAAAAGCATGAGGCAAGAACATACAAATTCTTTGATTCCGATGGTCAATTTAAGTGTTGTCTAAATGTAAAAATAAAATTAAAAAAATTAAATTAAAAAAAACATACCTACCGACCCATATTTTTTGGCATGTAATCAGAAACAAACCTTTTCTTCTTTTAGGCCTAATATGTTTTTGCTATAAAACATTAAAATCTATTACACGTATCATTTTTTTCAGAGGTCCAAGCTGATGCTTCTCTTGTTTGATGAAGATTTCTCCTTACCAACTGGTTAATACACAGTAGAGGATCATTACCAGTACCTGGAATAGCTAAGTATACGTCTTCCTTCTGATTATGAGAAGATAAAACATAACTTCTTATTAAAAAGGAAATATTTAGGTGAAAACTGGGAGAATATTCAGGAAACAAATATACCATGTATAACTTCTGAAGCACATGCTGACGGTTCTCCTATTCAAAGAAATATATACACTGTAGCCAATAATAATGTGTTTGTCTCAACATCTAGACCAGAACTGGGTAAAACATAATTCTTGGTAACAACTTTAAACAATTGAACATTAAAAAGAAAAAATGCAAATGAGAGTCCACATGATAATGTTGATAAGAAAATGTGGTCAGATATATTAACTGAAAACTTATCGAACTGTTTAAAAGCTTTAAATTGGCAAAATATTATATTAGAAACTTAAGGGGGAAAGGGTTTTGTCACTTCAAAGAAACAATATTTTTTTAAATTAGAACAGGAAGCTAGTAGGTTATCTTCAGTTAACAACTGTTCAAGCGGAACATTTGCATGTTCAGTTTTTAAATGTAAAATTGATGATGTAGACATTTATTATGTAAGGTATGTCGTGGAACAAAAGTATTTACATTTCCTTAAGCAGAAGTGTACAGTTTCAGACGATAATGTCTAGCTGCATCAAGCTATTATTTTAGAAGATATCAATCAAATGAGAAAAGATGACAATAGATCATCTAAAAGGGAATCGGCCAGACAATATATTTAGTCATTGTGTAGATACAATTTTTCCGACACATGTTAATGAATTAAATGACGCTGAAAACTGTGAAGATGTTTCATTACAATCTTACATAGTTCTTTTTTCTCCATTTAAATCAAAAGCATCTGTAGACATGCCTGAAAAGATGTTCTTTCAAATGAACCCTCAGGATTTATGTGAAAGTTTTATGAAAATAGTTTTCGATTTTAAGATAAATAAACTTTTGACTAACAGTCGTTCATCAAAAGATATCTTTGAGGAGTCACCAGTAGTTTATAGTAATCTCCTACAGCAGTCTTTAACTTTGAATTGCTCATCTGGAAACATCAAAGCAAAGCCAAATTTATTCATCAAATCAGCACGGTATGAATCTAATTTTGTTAATTCAGCCAATGCATCATTGGGTACATCATTAAGAAATAAAACTATCCAGCTTTTATTGAAAAAGTACTATGAAACTTTATTTTCCTTTTATAGAAAATAATTTCCAAAATTAAATGAATGTGACAAAACCACAGTTGAGGCATCAGAACAAGTTTAAAAAAACGAAAGACCAACAAGCGCGTATAAAGCCAGTAAATATTTCTAAATCAGTTTTAGAAAACCAAATGGGCATTTGTAATGAGGAAAGTAATAGTGATGTTCCTGATTATGTAGGAAACTGTACAATATTTGAAAATTATTGGTGTGCTCTTCTAGATCATGGTAATTTAGTTATGCAAATGCATAATGACATTGGTAATCTTGTTTGCTGCCTACATGATTATAGTGAAATAGACGGATCGTTTAAAGCAAATGATTTTATAATCACTACTAGGTTTTGTCAAGAAACAGGTTACTAATTTTATTGCACATGTAAAATTTACAGGACTCTGTTAATTGTGCAGGAATTTAATATTAAGGAGGAAGAATTTCTAGTTTTAGACTCTGTGGGAGAAGACTGTGTAACTTGCATGCATTGTAAGTTTGTAAAATCAAATGTACTGCTTTGTTAAGAACCTAGCCTAGTCCAATCTGAATCAAGAATTAATCAGTTTGTGAAAAAAAGCTTTGCTATGTAAAAATCAGGAAACAGTAGAATTTTGCAGAAAACTTGAAATCAGAAAATATTCTGTGTTACTTGAAGGCGAGGAGTATCCAGCCTTTGTTCATTTTTGCATGAACAAAAGGCTTGGTAAGTACACTGTGTCATGCACTGATGGGAAATGCAGATCTTTAAAGGATTACAAGAGAAATGTTAGTACTTTATTAAACTCAAATGTATGTAAGCACTTAAACTTATTTAAATGTAAACCTCACTTATGGGAATATTTAAAAGATAATGGGAGTGTTGATAATGCAAATGATGTAGAACAGCTATTACCTCAGGATACTATTAATAATGAAATTCCCATTCAGAATACACCAATTACTACATATAAAAACTTTAATGAGGCAACTGGGCTCCTGAATTTTAAGTGTAAAAGTAAACATTCTCCAAGTATGAAAGAAAGTGACAAGTTACGGACAAATATTATTAAACGTGATAAGTGGAATGACACTACCCTTGCTCAATGTTCAGATGGCTGCTTAAAAGGACCTGTTCTATTTCCAGATATTCCTGATATCACCTGTCCATGTGGAAGTGGCTGGCTCAAGCGAGATGACAAAGCTTACAGAGAAAACGGACTAACATTACATGAAAAATTTAGGACAATAACTGTACATGTATATACAAACTTTGCACAAAAATGTGACATTCATGTTCGTGTATGTCATAATATGGTTAAACCATGCAAAATCTCTTGGGATGAAGGGAATTCTGATTGTTTGCATGTATTAAGTAGAGTTACGGTAGCAGGAGATGAAATAGCGTGGGAATTTGTATCTTTGGTTATCATATCTGCTTGCACTTTTTCCTCCTTCTGTCAGTTAAAAAATGAGACGTACACAATTCGTCAACATAATGGATTATGGATCTAACAGTTTTTATTAACTTTTGGTTTAGTTGGGCTGCAAACATGAAAATAGAATTCCGAAAACCCTGTGGTGTATGCGGTTATGAACCTAAGAGATTGTGTTGTGATGGGACAAAGGTAGGGGTTGGTTTTAGGAATGCCAACTATGAGGAAATTACTGAAACAAATCAAACATTGAACATAAATAAAACTTTGCATCGTAGAATGGATAGGTGCTTTTTTTAAATTAATATGGAATAGACAAACAACCAATGATAAAAATTAGAACTACTTTAGATTACATTGCCCTTAAAGAACTAAAAGAAATTAAAGAAAATGAAATTATTTCAGATGATGAATTATTTGACCGTATTAATTCGTTAAAACAACTTCTCCATTCTGAAGTTTTCGTTTCTTTCCAAAGTTTTTTTCAAATGACTGATAATGAAAGGCTTGCATATGCAAATGTTTTTAAAATGCTTGCCACAACAGCATCTGTTTGTTTGCACCTGAACTAAGAGATTTAATTTGTGAGTCATTAATTAGTAACAATGAACTATTACCGGATGACATAAGACTGTTTTTGCAATATATAATTAATGTATCATTGACATTTCAAGTTACTGAACCAGATCCATCTATCTCAACAGGGTACATAAAATCCTGAAAAATATGGAAGAGCATATTATTTCAATGAATTTGGGTTAAAATTGAGGACTGTTAGAAAGTTTTCCATTGATAATAACAGTTCTGTTAAAACAAATGTTGATTATGATGATAATACTCTAGAATTTGAAAAATGTCAAAAGCTTTATTCTAAAGTTCAAACTTCTGCTCCAGGAACATCAACATTACTTTGGTTTTGTGCAGACCATGGTCTTTGCTATGGTTTTCATATGACAGGGGCAGAAGGTACAAAGGATCCTGCAGTATCTCTCTATAGTTATGTGGAAAAACCTCCACAAAATGTTTTTTATGACTGCCTGCAATCTACAAGAATATTGTTTAAACCGAGAAAGTGGTTATTATAATGATGCAAGATTTTTTCATGACATATTCCATAGTTAATCTCACAAATGTTCAAGTGCTTTTACGGCTAGCAGACTTCAAGGTTTTGAATCAGTGAATTCTGAAATATGTGAACAGTTTAACAGTTTTAGACAGTGCATTAAAAAGTCTTCACGTCAGATGTCACAATCACACGTTTGCTTTTACCTGCATTTTAGATTTATATAGCATATGCATTTTCTACTTTATATGTTTTAATATGTGGCCAGCGCTTTTCTGGCAGATGCAATTTTAACAAATTATATATATATATATACTATAGTATTTTAACTTCAGAGTACATGTGTTTGTTGAAATTTCAATCTTTAATGTATCATTTATATTAATAAATTTTGTCAAAATGTGTACGGTATGTGTATATGCTTTAAAGATTATACAACAGAAAGCATTATCCTGTGAGACGATTGTACGAATTTAAAATTTACTTTACAAACTACCGTTGTTATTATTCATATATCTAAGTGTTTGTTAAAATGGCTCTTAATTGTAACTTAACATTTTAAATTGATGCTTACAATATCCTGAGTAAAATTGTGTTACCTTCGCGTCAAAATGATGTACCTTAGGATAGATCATGCGAAGTAAAAGTATGTTTTAATTATTGGTCTCTTAACTTTACTTTAATAGGTTGTTTTTTTTGACAAGCAGCAACCATATTTTACATTAAATAACATTGCAGAAGTAACTGAAATAAAATGTGACAGGAAGTTTACATATTACTTTTAGACCGACCTGTTAAGCTGTTTAGTAAGACATGAGTCAATTTTATGAGTTATTCATGCATTTATCTTTTTTTTGTTGCATTTTTTTACGTTTGTGAAATTTTATATGTACGTTCTTTTCTTGAAAAAAAAATATTCAAAGATGATTTTTTTTCTACACGTGGTCATATAAATTTATAAATGTATAACGTTATTGCAAATCGATGTACGGTTTGTGACATTGTTGTTTTTTTCTTTGTTATTGTACATAATAATATATATAACTAATACAAAATACGTTCTGTTTCTTAATTGAAACGATCATTTGAAACAAATACCATCGTAAGCTTGCCCAGTAAAGTAACACAATTGTAAAAGCAATACAAAAAATGAAGCAGTGTGTACCACATATTTTAGATGTATATACCAGAAATTTAGTCCTCATTTATACATTTCCCATCCTTATTGCTTATAAATTACATCTAGTCAAGTTCAAGAGCCCAGTGTAGTGGGTATACCCATGTATTCGACATTTATGTGGCATGCGCTAATCGTACATTGAACTACAAGAGATCCGTGTAGCGGGTATACCCATGTACTAGACATTCATGTCGCATGCGCTATACGTCTAAAGAACTGCAAGAGACCCGTGTAGCAGGTATACCCATGTACTAGACATTCATGTCGCATGCGCTATACGTCTAAAGAACTGCAAGAGGCCCGTGTAGCAGGTATACCCATGTACTAGATATTCATGTCGCATGCGCTATACGTCCATTCAACTGCAAGAGACCCGTGTAGCGGGTATATCCATGTACTAGATATTCATGTCGCATGCGCTATACGTCCATTCAACTGCAAGAGACCCGTGTAGCGGGTATACCCATGTACTAGATATTCATGTCGCATGCGCTATACGTCCATTCAACTGCAAGAGACCCGTGTAGCGGGAATATCCATGTACTAGACATTCATGTCGCATGCGCTATACGTCCATTCAACTGCAAGAGACCCGTGTAGCGGGAATATCCTTGTACTAGATATTCATGTCGCATGCGCTATACGTCCATTCAACTGCAAGAGGCCCGTGTAGCAGGTATACCCATGTACTAGATATTCATGTCGCATGCGCTATACGTCCATTCAACTGCAAGAGACCCGTGTAGCGGGTATACTCATATACTAGACATTCATGTCGCATGCGCTATACGTCCATTGAAATGCAAGAGACCCGTGTAGCGGATATACCCATGTACTAGATATTTATATCGCATACGCTATACGTCATAGAGACCCGTGTAGCGGGTATACCCATGTCCTAGATATTCATGACGCATACGCTATACGTCTAGTGAACTGCAAGAGACCCGTGTAGCGGATATACCCATGTATTAGACATTTATATCGCATACTCTATACGTCATAGTGTAGCGGGTATACCCATGTACTAGACATTCATGAAAGATACGCTACACTTTCTAGATATCCGTATAGCGGGTATACTTCAGGGGCGTAGCTTGGGTTCAAAAAATGTATAGGCACAATAGGCGGCATCTACAAAATGACGCTGCAAGCGATAATTTGGGCCGGGAGTGTTTATACTCGTATGTGGCTACAAACAACTAACTTCCGCTTAACCCCAATTCTGCAAAATAATTGTAAAATAAGCGTGTGTTTCATGAAATTTATTTCATATTGACGTAATCAACTCGTTAAACAATGAAGTATCAACACAACCAAGAAAGATCCCCCCCCCCCCAACCTTGTTTTTATTGCATTGTTGGCATATTTAAATTGTTCATCCCTGAAAAAAATGTATAAGCACGTGCCTATAGTGCGTAAAGGAAGCTACTCCCCTGTACCCATGGACTAGACATTCATGTCGCATGCGCTATACGTCCATTGAACTGCGACAGACCCGTGTAGCGGGTATACCCATGTACTAGACATTCATGTCGCATACGCTATACGTCTAGAGAACTGCAAGAGACCCGTGTAGCGGGTATACACATTTACTAGCCATTCATGTCACATGCGCTATACGTTATAGAGATCCGCGTAGCGGGTATACCCATGTCCATTGAACTGCAAGAGACCCGTGTAGCGGGTATACCCATGTACTAGACATTCATGAAAGATGCGCTATACGTTCTAGAGATCCGCGTAGCGGGTATAACCATGTACTAGACATTCATGTCGCATACTCTATACGTCCATTAAACTGCAAGAGACCCGTGTAGCGGGTATACCCATGAAACAGACATTCATGTCTATACTCATGTATTAGACATTCATGTCGCATGAGCTAAACGTCCTGGAGACCCGTGTAGCGGAAATACTCCTGTACTAGACATTCATGTCGCATGAGCTATACGTCCATCGAACTGCAAGAGACCCGTTCAGCGGGTATATCCATGTTCTAGACATTCATGACTCATGAGCTATACGTCCTAGAGACCTGTTTAGCGGGTATACCCATGTACTTGACATCCATGACGCATGCGCTATACGACCTGGAGACCCGTGTATCGGGTATACCCATGTACTAGACATTCATGGCGCATGCGCTATACGTCCAAGAGACCCGTGTAGCGGGTATATCCATGTACTAGACATTCATGACGCATGCGCTATACGTCCTAGAGACCCGTGTAGCGGGTATACCCATGTACTAGACATTCATGACGCATGCGCTATACGTCCTAGAGACCCATGTTGCGGGTATACCCATGTACTAGACATTCATGACGCATGCGGAATACGTCCTAGAGACCCGTGTAGCGGGTATACCCATATACCAGACATTCATGACGCATGCGCTATACGTCCTAGAGACCCATGTTGCGGGTATATCCATGTACTAGACATTCATGACGCATGCGCTATACGTCATAGAGACCCGTGTAGCGGGTATACCCATGAACGAGACATTCATGACGCATGCGCTATACGTCCTAGAGACCCATGTTGCGGGTATATCCATGTACTAGACATCGATGTCGCATGCGCTATACGTCCAAGAGACCCGTGTAGCGGGTATACCCATGTACTAGAAATTAATGTCGCATGCGCTATACGTCCATGAGACACGTGTAGCGGGTATATCCATGTACTAGACATTCATGTCGCATGCGCTATACGTCCATGAGACACGTGTAGCGGGTATACCCATGTACTAAACATTCATGTCGCATGCGCTAAACGTCCTGGAGACCCATGTAGCGGGTATACCCATGTACTAGACATTCATGTCGCATGCGCTAAACGTCCTGGAGACCCATGTAGCGGGTATACCCATGTACTAGACATTCATGTCGCATGCGCTAAACGTCCTGGAGACCCGTGTAGCGGGTTTACCCATGTACTAGACATTCATGTCGCATACGCTAAACGTCCTGGAGACCCATGTAGCGGGTATACCCATGTACTAGACATTCATGTCGCATGCGCTAAACGTCCAAGAGACCCGTGTAGCGGGTATACCCATGTACTAGACATTAATGACGCATGCGCTATACGTCCTAGAGACGCGTGTAGCGGGTATACCCTTGTACTAGACATTCATGTCACTGTGCTATACGTCCTAGAGACGCGTGTAGCGGGTATACCCATGTACTAGACATTCATGTCGCATGCGCTATACGTCCTAGAGACGCGTGTAGAGGGTATACCCTTGTACTAGACGTTCATGTCACTGTGCTATACGTCCATTGAATTGCAAGAGACCCGTGTAGCGGGTATTTCCATGTACTAGACATTCATGACGCATATGCTAATCGTGCATTAAACTGCAAGTGACCCGTGTTGCGGGTATACCCATGTACTAGACCATCATGTCGCATGCGCTATGCGTCCTAGAGACCCGTGTAGCGGGAATACCCATGTACCAGACATTCATGTCACTGTGCTATACGTCCAAGAGACGCGTGTAGCGGGTATACCCGTGTACTAGACATTCATGTCACTGTGCTATACGTCCGAGAGACCCATGTAGCGGGTATACCCATGTACTAGACATTCATGTCGCATGCGCTATACGTCCTAGAGACGCGTGTAGAGGGTATACCCTTGTACTAGACGTTCATGTCACTGTGCTATACGTCCATTGAACTGCAAGAGACCCGTGTAGCGGGTATTTCCATGTACTAGACATTCATGACGCATATGCTAATCGTGCATTAAACTGCAAGAGACCCGTGTTGCGGGTATACCCATGTACTAGACATTCATGTCCCATGAGCTATACGTCCTAGAGACGCGTGTAGCGGGAATACCCATGTACTAGACATTCACGTCCCATGAGCTATACGTCCAAGAGACCCGTGTGGCGGGTATACCCATGTACTAGACCTTCATGTCGCATGCGCTATACGTCCTAGAGACGCGTGTAGCGGGTATACCCATGTACTAGACCTTCATGACGCATGCGCTATACGTCCTAGAGACCCGTGTAGCTGGTATACCCATGTACTAGACCTTCATGACGCATGCGCTATACGTCCTAGAGACCCGTGTAGCGGGTATACCCATGTACTAGACATTCATGTCGCTTGTGCTATACGTCCATTCAACTGCAAGAGACCCGTGACGCATTCCCTATACGCCCTGGAGACCAGTGTATCGGGAATACCTATGTATTAGACATTCATGTCTCATACTCTATACGTCCATTAAACTGCAAGAGACCCGTGTAGCGGGAATACCCATGTACTAGATATTGATGTCGCATACGCTACACGTCCATTAAACTGCAAGAGACCCGTGTAGAGGGTATACCCATGTAATAGACATTCATGTCGCATGAGCTAAACGTCCTGGAGAACCGTGTAGCGGGAAAACCATGTACTAGACATTCATGTCGCATGCGCTATACGCCCAAGAGACCGGTGTAGCGGGTATGCTCATGTACTAGACATTCATGACGCATTCGCTATACGTCCTAGAGACCGGTGTAGCGGGTATACTCATGTACTAGACATTCATGTCACAGGCGCTAAACGTCCTGGAGACACGTGTAGCGGGAATACCCATGTACTAGACATTCATGTCTCATACGCTATACGTCCATTCAACTGCTAGAGACCCGTGTAGCGGGTATACCCATGTACTAGATATTCATGTCGCATACGCTATACGTTCATTGAACTGCAAGAGACCCGTGTAGCGGGTATATCCATGTACTAGGCATTCATGTCGCATACGCTATACGCCCATTAAACTGCAAGAAACCCGTGTAGCGGGTGTACCTATGTACTAGACATTCATGTCGCATGCGCTATACGTCCTAAAGACCCATGTAGCGGGTATACCCATGTACTAGACATTCATTTCACATGCGCTATTCGTCCAAGAGACCCATGTTGCGGGTATACCCATGTACTAGACATTCATGTTGCTAGCGCTATACGTATTATCAAGTGCAGCAAACCCCTGGTAGCAGATACACCCGTGTACTAGACATTCATGCAAGTCGCATGCGCTATACGTCTAAGAGACCCGTGTAGCGCGTATACCTATGTACTATACATTTATGTCGCATGCAATCTAAGTCCTAGAGCCCCGTTTAGCGGGTATACCCATGTACTAGACATTCATGTCACATGCGGTATACGCCCGTTGAACTGCATGAAACCCGTGTATCGGGTATAACCATGTACTAGACATTCAAGTCGCATGCGCTATACGTCCAAGAGACCCGTGTAGCGCGTATACCTATGTACTATACATTTATGTCGCATGCAATCTAAGTCCTTGAGTCCCGTTTAGCGGGTATACCCATGTACTCGACATTCATGTCACATGCGGTATACGCCCGTTGAACTGCATGAAACCCGTGTATCGGGTATAACCATGTACTAGACATTCATGTCACATGCGGTATACGCCCGTTGAACTGCATGAAACCCGTGTATCGGGTATACCAATGTACTAGACATTCATGACTCATACGCAATACGTCTAATCAAGTGCAGCAAACCCGTGTATCGGGTATACTCATGCAGTAGACATTCATACAAGATGCGCTATACGTAATAGAGACCCGTGTAACGGGTATACCCGCGTACTAGACATTCATCTGCTAGACGCTGTACGTGTAGTACAATACAATAGGCGATCACGGTTATACCCTTGGTCAAGCCTCACGAGTTTTGTTAGAATCGCTATACCAGACAAATAGGTTTCCTACAGTTAACAGCACAAGACCAAGCCACAGTCGCATATTTTTTCAGTTATACCTATTTGAACTGGAATTAGCAGCTGGTATTAAAAAATCAGCCAAATTACGTTGCTTCTCCACAAAAAAGTAATTAATGGGGCGATGGTACACATTCAGGAACCACACATAATACTGCCCAAGGGCAAAGAAATATCAAAGTATTAAATACACACGCGCTTACGCACACACACACTAGAGAAAAATCTTGGATCAAAAAGGTACAGAGTGCTGCTCAAAAAGAGCAAGGGGACGAACCAATTTCTTAACATTTTCTAAAAGGCCGGTTAGTATTGAGACGTGCTGAACATAATGCTTTTAACGGAGGCTTATACTTGTATAAATGTTCTCTTCATATACAGTTGAAAATTTACAAAAATATACAGGGGTATTCATGATTTTAAGATATTCGATATTTCTGTTGACAATCCTAAACGGGCAGCAGGGGGAACCAAAAACGAGGGTTAGGTGCAGTACCCTGCTATTTCGATCTAGATACACACGCACGCACACAGAGAAGTACATTTCATAGTGTACACGTGGAGACAATAATAAATATCACAATGATTGTAGCAACATTTATTATTAAATTTTAACTAACAGCAGTCTAATTAATCAATGGAATGTAGTCATGTATATTTTCAGGATATACATTATTTTAAGTCGCAAGTAACAAAACTAACAAAACATTACAAAGGCGTTATTAAGAGTAACTAAAACTATAGTGTACAGTTTTTATTAATACATATAACAACCTACATATCGTACAACAAAGTAGAATGTAAGATTATACAAATGCAGAAAATAAATCCCGAAAAACGAACACTGCTTGAAAACGTAACCACCGGAAATGGCTGAAACAGGTTTGTATCAAAAGTTGAAAGAGATTCAGAATTATTCTTATTATTACGCTGATTGTTGTTATTGCTACTAATGCCATACGAATTTTACAAGTATAAGCTGGATTTATTTGACAGACATGGATTACGAAGCATTATTTTGATAAAAATTCGTGATTTTATTATGTAGCCTTCACTACATTATGTAGCACAATTTAACACAGCATGTTTGTAAAACACTAAACACTTGTAGGTAAAAAAAGACTGTTATGATTTCAGGAGTGGTCTGCATAATTTGACGAAATCTTTCACAATAAACATTTTTGGAAATAAATGAAAAATAAATAATTTGATATCTCATGAAGTTTTCTGCATTTTTTAAACAAATACGGCTTGAAGGATTTTGAACAGAATCACTCAATGAACACTGTTGCATTATTGTTATGGAATCCTAGATTGTTTGTTTGGTCGTCATGTGAACAAAATCTTCACATGGCTGTAATTCATGTGAACAGAGAAACAGCCCAGGAACATTATTGCCAAGTTACAAAAACAACCCCACAATGTTGTTGAAGTGATGTTTTCATGAAAATATTGTATGACATAAAACCATGGACCAGAATAGCTCAACCACTTTGTCCTCATAATATATTAATAGCAACATACCAAATGTCAAGAAAGACATAATCGATATTTTTGCGGTAATGCATATACCTAATTCTTAGAATGAACTGAGAACCAAGAGGCCCATGAGATCCCAAAGGACTAATCTGAGTATGGGCAATGACAGAGACCAGCTCTGACATCAGAATATCATCGCCTACAAAATGACCCACATAAGACAGATATCTTACTGGTGCTTACCTAGCTGGCGATCGACAGATGCAATACAGGTGCCTGTCCTGCCTTCTGTAGTTAACCTGGCAATTGACAGGCACTATACAGATGCCTGTCTGACAGGTGCATTCAGATGCATTACACAGAAATTCATCCAATCTGTACAATCACATGAGATTCAAATATCCAGCTGATTTCCATATACGGTGTTTTGTTAATTATTTTTACAGAACAATAATTAAAACAGCTGCACGTGACAGCAATAAAGACACTTCTTAGCTGTTAATCATCGATTAGGAATAGTCAATCCGACAGATCATCATACTATGTATTTGAGTTTTACTTGTGTTTTTAGGTCTTATGAATGATATTTAGCTCACCAGTTAGTAGCTCAAATACCAAAATCAATTAACTGGTTACTGAAATACTATTGGTTGCCATCCCTAGTGAAAACTGAAGCCTCTGATCTGAACATAGTCCATTTTGTGCTTTTTTTTCACAAACAAGAGCCAATTACTCTGTTCTTTATAGCTCAATGAGGGCAGTTACTTGTATTATTATGAGATCTTATGGCCATACACAAGCTGTTTAAGTTTAATCAAAATTAGATGAACAAGAGCTGTCAGAGGACAGCGCGCTCGTGTATTCGATGTACTTCAGTTGGTACATATTTTGTATAGTCGAAGGGGCATAAACTTGCTGAAATACAAAACTGAGTTTTGGCAATTATTTCATCAAACTATTCCAAGTTTCAACCTTATGTAGTTAATACCTTGTGCAGTTTTGAAGTTATAAGAGTTTTGAATACAAACTTTAACCAGAAAATCCATATGAAATAGGGCCATAACTCAAAATGCAAAACAGAATTATAGGGAGTTGGCCCCTGATACTGGAGTTGCTGACAAAGGTATGTTCCTATTTTAAAGTGAATAATTTATGTAGTTCTGAAGTTACAAAAGGTTTGAATATAAACTTTAACCAAAAAATCTACCTGAAAAAGGGGCATAACTCTGACAAAATACAAAACAGATTTATAGGGAATGTTTCTCCTGACACTGGAGTTGATGATAAAGGTATATTCCAAGTTTCAAGTGAATAACTTATGTAGTTCTGCAGTTACAAAACTTTTGAATATAAACTTTAACCAGAAAATCTGCACTTTTTCTCATGAAAAGGATGCAATAACTCTGGTGTTCCTGGTCCGATCTGGCCAATTATCAAACCTATCGGCGATTTTATGGTCATACACAAACTATGCAAGTTTGGTAAAGAATGAATGAAAAGTGAAGTCTCTATCGCGTCCACGCGCTCAATTGTTGACGCATTACGGACGACGGACGCTGGACGACGCAGGGAAGTCTCACTCTACCAACAGCTCACCGAGCACGAAGTGCTCAGTTGAGCTAAAAAATACTGAACACAATCTGCGATGTCGTTTTATCTTCATAAGATGACTTGATGTCTCTAAACTACCGCATGGATTTCTGAACTAAACAAATAACTGATGTTTATAAAAATATCAACAACAAAAATATCATAATATTATACAAATTGCAATCCTTTTCCTACGAGTGTTTTTATTTATATTACATATCTACATACATCATAAAACATGTTGGTTCACAGTTCATTGCTTATATGCACATGCATATATGCTTTGAATGTAACAGAATTGTAAACATCTACTGAAGGTTACAAACACTGTCCAACTTTTTACTGAGACAAAACGGATGAATAAATATTCAGCAGTGGAACAAAGAATATTGTCATTGTAACAAGGGTTGACTGTAAATATAAGTAACAAGAAATATCTTTTAAAAGGTGTTCAGCGTCTATGGTAATTGTGAAAATACAGAATGTAGACTGAGCTTTATACATAAATAAATTTAAAACTGCCAATGTGTACGGCACACTATGTACACATACTAAATCGTACTAAACTCCTCCTAACATATCATTATATTTTTACGTCAGTTTATTGTTGTTTTTTGTAGCATGCCTGCTCTTCAGTTTCTTAAAGGTTAAACTAATATTAAAAAGAAAGAGAGTAACACAGAAAACAATGTTTATGGATGGTATATAGCCTCTACACCTGCAAGTTCGTGGGTGTTAAGCATTCGACTTTGCGCATGCGCTTAAAAATCCACTTGTTTCAATAAAAACACGTCACATTAAATCGATCTGAATGTAAACTAACTATTTTATATGTCAACATTGCCAATATTTATTCGGAAATCTGTAATCTTGCTTGAAAATAAACATGACCCAATAACGACCTTGATCTTTTTCAACTTCCTGAAAGTTCGTGGGCAACTTTTTATGACGTCATACGCGGAGGCCCTTCCACTGATTTTTGTTGGATTTTAATGAAATTCATACATATAAAATGTTTATTAACGACAAGAGGGGTTGATTTTTTTAAACAATAAGTTTAAAACACAAATAACCGCAATAAACTAAACTAACATGGTATGTTTTGTAATAACGATAATTTTGTCGAGTTACTTGCCCTTTCTCCGGGCACTGAATTTGATATTCAAAATGAATTCTATAGCAAGTATCTGGTCAAGCAATCTGCGCCGTTCATGCGGCTTTCTATAGTGTTCGAATTTAGAATGGGCACTTGAAAGTTGTATTGATTTACATAGTGGTAAAATTACATATTGCACCCCTTCTTTGTTGACCAGCAAATGTTTTCAAATTAGCTGATGCAATGTTAGGATTTATTCATTCGGGACTACTGGCGGGAAATTTCCACAACATTTGATTGGATGTTGAGAAAGGTCAAAAGTTGGGCTAGACAGCTACGCCGAAAAAAGTCTTGTGCAACATGATGTTTTCTTAACAAACGAACAGATTTGAATAATGTTGGTTAATGGAAACTCAAAGAACAATTGCCAAGTAACATGACTATTATTATCTACTGTACCAATAAAGCCTAACAATTTGAGCTAATATAATAGACTGTTTGACGATACATACTTCTGTCAAACAGTTTTACATGCTTTTCTAGCAAAACATGCCTTTAGCAATTACATACTTAAATGTTGGATATGATTATAAAATACATGTATGTACCAAATTATATTTTTGAACAGCATAGTCACAAGAAAAGGCAATGTACATAGACTGATTGCATAAATAAAGCATTATGCACAACAATCTAAATAAACTTGTGTCCATAGTTAGGTAATCTGTATGTGCCCCCTTTGATCCTGAGCTTTAGAACTGATTCTAGGACATAGCCCCTCTGATGAAATTTTCTTGAACCAAATGCTAGGGCGGACATTAGCCTCCTCAAAGCAGGACATTATTTCCTTCGAGGTAGGACATAAATCCCTTTTGGAAAAAAGAGACAATAACCCCTTCACTATTTACTCAATAAAGCCGCAAGTTAACAGGTCAAAGTTCCATAACTAAAAGTAGATGTTTTGGTTGCAGACCCAAAATAATTTAATAAAGATGTGCATACAGAGTACTTAAATTAATTCAACAATGTGCTTGTACTGAAAGGAGCTAATGTCGGGATAAGAAAAGATGAGAACGTGATATTATATGATCAGGCAAATTCAGGACAATGCATTAGGGGCCAACGCCAGTTTACTGTTTATTATTATGACAAAGGCCAAATATTTGAATAAGGCCTCATAGAAAGCATGTACAGTAAAACTAAGCCAGTAAAATTGTCTTAATTGTTTTCAACGCGTATGAATGATGAAAAATAATAATGTATTATGTACTACTTGTTAATTTATTTCTGCATTTTGAAAAGGGATTTTTAGGATACAATACCTATAGTAAGAGTGGGCAAAATATAAATTACCACAATTGACCACTTTTGACCAGCATTGATCTGTTTTGTCGGGTATCGAATGCCCGCCTGGTCACCTACTTGAATAGCTCAAACAGATGAACAAGATGTCAACTATAGGCCTCAAACATTTTGGGAGAGCATGATCAAGACTAGAGAGAACTCTTCTCTGATTACAGTAAACTCCACTTGTAATGAAATCTTCAAAGTCCAAATATTTTCTTATAAAAACCATTGCAGTGGAACATCCTGGTTCAATGCACACCTCCTTTTGGTAATGAAGCTTCCCATTAAGTTTCTTTAAATGCTGGCCAGTAGTTGCATAGCAATAGGCCAACAAGAATTCTTAACTTAAATGCTTGTTAAAGAATATTCAAGGTCGAATAACTCATTTAAAGCAGAACGATTGGGTAAAGTGCACACCACCTCTTGGCAATGAATCTTCCCATGAAGTTTCATTGAATTATGGCTAGTAGTTGCTGAGAAATACTCCGGACACGAAAACAGGACGGATGGACGAAAGGACAGACAAAGCGGTGACTATATGCTCCCCTCGCATTTTTTTTTCGGGGAACATAACAAGGATATCAGTGAAACTGATTGATGTTCCCCAATGCACTTTACCAAGTAATGGGAAGGCAATCAGAAGAGCAGAGATACTAAAATAACTAACAAGAGGCACACAATTGCCAGTATCACTTCACTAGCTTATTAAGTAATGAGTGTCAGAAGCAAAAGGACCCTGATATGCTTTATAAGGAAAAAAGGCCTCGCCATGTAGCTGCTCTTTTAATGAATAAAAATACTTTAATAGAAGTATTTTGGTTGAGAACCACCTCAGGAACATTTCTGTAAAAAAAATCGAAATCCAAGCAGTGCTTTCTGACATGAAGATTTTCTAAGTTTTAAATATAGCTATATTAGGAAAAACAGATCAGATAAACGTATTAATTTACATGTATTAAGGTAAAGGGTAAATAGTTATGATGAAGGGAACACAAAGGGCATGTCGCCAACACTATTTTTTTCATATATATTCTAGTGGAAAAAAATGACAAAACCCTGTAATTCTGACAAAATTGGTCGCAGGCAAAATTACTTCCTTTACGTTCACCCACACATTAAGGTTCTTCAGCTGTGAAAGTTTGGGCGAAATTCGCCTAGCAGTTAAAGAGGGGTTGAGTCCACAAAATTTCGGGACGTAAATACAACAGATAAGTGCAATGCTTAATTCCTCCCACTTTGTGGGTGCATAAAAACGACAATAAATAATGTACAGAATGAAACGCACAATTCCATATTATATAGAACAAAATTAAGGAATACAAAATACACCCATAGATATCGTCTCATGATAGTGAACCAAGTAATGTCAAATCCATCCTGAAATGACAGAGCTATTGATCGGACACGAACAAAAGACCCCATTTTTGACCTTTGGCCTCTACCTGTGACCTTGACCTTGGAGGTACGGACCTGAATCTTATGAACTACACATTTTGTCGTGATGATGAGCATGTAATTTTTACAATCCATCCAGGAATGAGTTATTGACCGAACAAGAAAAACATACCCATTTTTGACCTGCGACCTCTAAGTGTTACCATGACCTTGGAGGTACGGACATGAATCTTGTGCGCGACACATGGTTTGATGACGGTGAACATTTTCTGCTAAGTAATTTCAAAATCCATACAGAAATGAAAGAGTTATAGAGCGACCCAAAATAGAACAGACAGAAGGACACATGCAAACCTATAGTCCCAAACTGGTTTCACCGGTAGGTGACTAATTAAATGCTTACCGATAGTATTTGTTGCCATCCCTGTGAAAAATGAAGTCACTTTTATGCATATTGTGTATTTGCTTGCACTTTTCCCAAACCAGGAGGCATAAACTGAGATGTTTGTACCCCAATCTTGGCAATGTTTTGGTTAATTCTGAAATCTTCGGGTCCTACACAATCTGTGAAAGTTTGATCAAGATTAGATGAAAATGGAAGTTTCTATGTAAAACAAAGTCCATTTTGGTATCCTCATTAAAAAGGAGAAATAAGTGTTTCTAGTTCTATCTGGCCTATGATTGTACCCAGGTGAGATCATTGTCTATGGAGACTGAAATCCTATTGTTGTCAAGTTATTTGGAATTTTTTCACAAACAAACAAGGGACAATAACTAAGATGGTCTTTCTGGTCGGATTTGGCATATATTCGATCAAGACCTTATGGTCATACACAAACAGTGCAAGTTTGTTCAAGAAAAGGCAAAAGATTAACCCATTTTATGACTATTTTGAAATTGTGTTGTCATACACAAGCTGTGCAAGTTTGGTCAAGATAAGATGAATATTGATGTCCGTATGTTGCACAAAGTCCAGTTTGCAGGTCAGTGTCAGATTGTCTATGCTATAAGGCCTTCACATACAGGTAAATGTCAATATTAATATAGAAATCATTTTGGTCTTTGTACAATAAACATTTAATAGAATAAAATCCCAAAGCTCTCTAATACTTTTCTTTGTTAGGATCCGAAAAAGAAATTTGTCAAGAAGTCACATTCCACTTCACTTCCTTTCCGTCTGCAGATGCCTGTTCTGTACATGGTGAGTATACAGTTGCTTGTTACACAGCATCGTGTTTTCAAAAGCCCTGCATAAGTTTACAAATCCTGGGAAATAAAAGACATTATATGTTAAACATAATGTATAACATAAATGACGAAGAATGGTCATATATGACAATCATATACAATTAAATTGAATACCTGAGGCTGAATTTCGTGTGTATAATATTTTGTGGTCAAAAAAGTTACACAACTGCTTTTTTCGATTTGAGGTTACAATAATGATTTAAATAGTTCAGTCATATTTCAGAGACAGAGTGAAGATCATTTTCTGAATGTCTCAATACAAGTAAACAGAGATATTAATAGTACCCTAGTATTTCGTAGTTGTATGATAACAATGACACATACAATGATCATGATGGTCATTCTTTCACTGACAGGGGTGCGAATGGTGCTGATGTTTCTACAGTTGTTATTTCTGATGATTGTAGCCATAAAAATAGTGAGTTGGCAATTTAGTGTAAACATGGAAGCAACCTACACTTACTGTTCAGTCATTTATATATACTGCTGCATATACATAGTTGTGGCTGTGACTTAACAGCAAAGAAAAGACAAGAGGGCCACTTTTTGGGTCGCTCACCTGAGTTTAATGAATCACAACGGTTTTTATAACTTTTAAAGCATGTTCAGAGGTGAAGTAAAAGTTGGCAACTGACGTCAATGATGGACCACTGACAGACATGTTTTAGCATATAAATTTCATTTGAAGGAATTTGTTAGATTATAGTCACTGATGAAAATGTTTAGTTTGAAATTATTTCAAAATCCAGTTAGTGGCTATAGAATATTTGCAAAGTTGTTATTAAAGCTATATAAGAAAAACTACTCCCCTGGCAGCTATGTTTTTTTCTGTGTTTTTTTTTTTAATCATAATAAATTGAAGGAATTTGGTAAAGGGTCATCAAAGGAACAATGCTCTGAGATTGACAATAAATCCAACCAGAGGTTTATGGCAAGAAGATTTTCTAAGCTTTTAATATATTCATATAAGGCAAAATATCCCGGCACTCTGTCAGTCATGTTTTTAACAAATCAAAATAATTTGAAGTACTTTGGTACAGGACTACCCAAAAAAACATTTCTGTTAAATTATTTGGAATTTCAACCTGCTGTTACTGACAAGAAGATTTTTAATTTTTTTAACTAGCCATATAAGGAAAAAGGCCCAATGCCCTGGCAGCCATATTGTTTAATGTATAGACATAATTTAAAGTATTTTGGTAGCCGGTAACCCAACATTTGTGTGAAATTATTTCAAATCCAACCAGTGGTTTCTGGCAAGAAGATTTTAAAAGTTTTCAATATAGCCATATAAGGAAAAAGGCCCCGCCCCCTGGCGGCCATGTTTTTTTTAAACGGATCAAAATAATTTGAAGTATTTTAATAGAGGGTAACCCAAGGAACATTTGCGTGGATTTAGTTTGAAATCCAACCAGTGGTTTCTGACAAGAAGATTTTAAAATTTTCAATTTAGTCATAAAAGGAAAAAAGGCCCCGCCCCCTGGCGCCATGTTTTTTGACAAATCAAAATAAATTGAAGTGGAAGGATTTGTACTAAGTTTAGTTATTTTCCACCACATAGTTTCAGAGGAGAAGATTTTTAAAGTACATTGTATCAACGAAAACGACGGACGGTGACAGACCAGAATAGCACACCCTTAAGCACTTCGTGCTCAGGTGAGCTAATGATTGGGTTTTCATCCCATCTGACATCCTAATTTTACTAATGTAAATTATAAATGGTAAGGGATGCCAAACTGACTTTGGATTTGTGTTCAACATTTAAAAACAACATAAACACCAATGTTTATGGGGTATACTTACCACGCAGATTTTATTTTCCACTGCTACATCAGCTGGGATTTTAGGTGAAATAGATTACTCACTGTGAGGTAAAATTCTGAAACACCAAAGTTTAACAACATAAAAGTACAAATCTATGCTCTTATTTTATTATCTTCACCCATAAAGGGAAGAACTGATACCAAATATCATCATTACTAAACATAAAGGGACTTGTTCGTAGATTTTGATATTTTTTAAATATGTCATTCACGTCTTAAATTGACAAATAAAGCATCTGAACTAAAGAGCTCAAGTAATACGAGGCATGATCCAAAAATACTTGCATTGTCAGTCTCAAATCAATATGTTGTATTGCAATGAAAAGAAAAATACATCAAACAAAAGAAGAATCTTTCTGCCTTTCTGCTACAAACACTGAAAATTTCAAAGAAAAATATTTAAGGATATACAAATAACAGAGCATTTAACAAGGACATGTGTGGCCACCCGGCGTACGGTAATAAATGGGCTATTTCTTGGTACACCAACACCGCTTTGTACAACTCTTGGATATTTATACAGTTGTTCCTAATGACCCTTCCCAATCCACCAATATCACCCAACCTCATTTTGACCTTGACCATGACCTAATTTGGACTTTACCGTTTTGTTTACCACCAACACAGCTTATTTTCAACATGTTGATACTTACACAGTTGTTGCTTATGACCATTTCTATCCAATAATATCACCCAACCTCACTTATACCTTGACCTTATTTGAACTTGGGATAATTCAAATGGGCTGTGACGTGTGTGTTGATCAAACACAGTGTCTTGTTTTTAATGCTTTTCTTGTTATACGAGGGATGATCCAGACATATCCGGATTTTGATGATAGAATTTAACTGACGTTTATGACGTATTGTTCTTGAATTATATTTGAAAATAAACCTCTTTTTTGTCTTTTAATATTTTCAAGTGTTATAAATTTTACATCATAATGTTTGTTGCCATCGGTATTTGTAGAATCTTCTTATGAGTGTTTGACCAGTGGATACACCGCCATCGTAGGTGCATTCAACATGCAGGAGAAAACTTTGAGAAATGCTGAAACAGCATTTAATGACTTTCAAGGTCCTGTTTGAATCATTTGATGTCGTTCAAGGTCCTGTTTGAATCATTTGACGTCTTTGAATTAATTATTCTAATTACAAATTGTGTCAAGGTCAAGGTTAAAGTAAGATTGGGTGATATCGGTGGATTGGGAATGGTCATAAGCAACAACTGTGAAAATATCTAAGTGTTGTAGTATGTGGTGTTGATGCTAGATGAAAAAGTAAATAAGAAATAGCCCATTTGACTCATTCTAAGTCCAAATTAGGTCAAGGTCATTGTGAAGTTGGGTAATATGGGTGGATTGGGAATGGTCATAAACAACAACTGTGCAAGTATCCAAGTGTTGTAGTAAGTCATGTCTGTTTTTAGACGAAATGGTAAAATCTAATTAACCTCGTAAGGACAAAATCACGGACGGACAGACAGGACAATCACTATATTGCCTCCGGCATCCAGATGCTAGGGGCATAAACAAGAAAAGAAAAAATAATGTAGCTTCCAATAGGGTTCGACTCTCAGACCTTCGTATCAAAACCTCTCATCCATTCCGATTTACATACTAATCGGTGTATTTTGTACATAATGCGAGTGATTCACTCGTTTTTCAACAGTTTGAATGAAAACAACAGAAACACTCAAAACTATTCAATCATTTTGCGTTACAAAAGCTTTATAATTTTAATCGTATCAAGTTCTGATAGGAATGCGTAGGAATTAAACCATGGGGGCGTCAGAACGATAAAGAGCTGTTTATTGGCTGATAAACAACGAAAATGTGAAAACAATTTCGATTCTAACAAGATCTGACATATATTTTTGCATTTCTAATCGGAACTACTATTTACTATACTCCGCTCAGAATGGAGACTTCTTTTTGCGTTGTTTATTTGGTAGTTTAACAACGATAATTTTGTTGTCTATATAAAAATTAGCGTGTATCATGTTAGAACTATGTGAATAACCCTTTCTTTGAAATATTATCTGCCTAATATTATGTTTGGCAGTGTGCTTGGGCAATGATTTTTAACTAAGGTCCCGGGATGAATATCTCAAATACTACTATAGACTGACCTAGATTTTAACCATCATCATGATTCATGACCTAGATATAATCATTTCAACCAAAGAGGTTTCAGAGAAGGATATAAGGTTTCAGAGAAGGATATAAGGTTTCAGAGAAGGATACAAGTAAGTAATGGATTGATGGATGCTCCTTAATAAGCTATGTCGAGCAATGGAAATGCAATGAGAAGGGCAGAGATACTAAGTTTCGGCAAGTTGACTAAACTGGTTGCTCAACAAAGAATTTGGTCCAGTTTGAGCCATGATTTTGTTAAAATCTACAAAAAAATTATAAACAACAAATAACGCTCAGTTATGTCAATTGTCATATAGTGCACTTTGTCACCATTAGGCCAGAGTTTTTTTATTTCTTGGTTCTCGGACATTTTTGGAAAAGTGCCCGGTTGGAGGAGGGAAGAGAAAAACAAAAAAAAACAGAACTATACAGAGTTGAATAAATTAAAAATCATATTACACACCATTAACGTAATCACTGCATGATAAAAATGACACTGATGCCAATAATAATAACAGTAAAAGGCAGTGCTAATCATATAAAAACTACTGTTCAAATATGTTAACACAATACGTCAGATCAGCTGGACAGTGGCCATATTATATGTATAACTGCTTGTTTAATAAAGTGAAAACTTACTGAAAGTATATTATTAATAAATCATTGTACCACGGCACGCGGCTAGTGGTCCATCGATAAAGAAGGAAAATAACTGTGGGTTATTATGCAACAAATTACGCGCGATAGCAAATTGTGAGAAACAAATCATTTTTGCATTATGGCATTATGTAGCGCACTTAAACCACATTTGTACTACATATTTTATGCTTAAGTTCACAAAAACGTGTACGTTTTGTTAATATGTTTTTAATTTGCGCCTTTTGGCATGATATTTTCACAGTATTATATCGATAAGTATGAATGCACTTCTCGAAAACTGTGCGGAGTATAGATAAATATAGTTCTCATTCATAACCTTTAAAAATATGAATTTTATATAAGATCGTGTTAGAATCGAAATAATTGACGGGTAACAGTTTGTTATTGCGTTAATAACCAACAGTTTGTCGTTCCGATGCTTGTTATCAAACCACTCGGGCTACCGCCCTCGTGGTTTAATTCCTACGCATCAGAACTCCAAACCGTTGGTTATTACCGCAAGAACCAACAGTTACCCGTCAATTATTTCTTAAATATACACCAAATAAAGTTGTTAAATATAATATTGATATAAAATTATAAATGTGTATTTAACACAATGATTCTAATATCTTAATTTGTTTTTATTGAGTATTTTCTTCTGACTGTAAGTGTTGCATGATTTATAAAACAGAAAGCAGATTATATATGAACATACAGCGATATACAGACACAATGCATGTTAAATAAAATGTAGTCATTTCTTCAGCGTTCTTTTTTTGCATTCCGTGTAACAGGTTGAAACCCTTTTACAAGATATTTTTACGATATCTGGTACATTCTACAAAATATTTATTTTTTTGCTTTTTGGAAAAAATCGGGTCGGCGTATCCGAGAACCAAGAAATCAAAATTATCGCCTTAGCAAGTGTTCCAAGTTTCAGTTCAATATCTTTAACAATACTCAATATATTATATTTAAAAATATTCACCTACAACTCTAACTGTGCATTTTTCATTGAATAAAGGGCAATAACTCAAAATTGACTGTTCCTAGTGAAACTTGACATGCATCACTACATGATGTTGGTACATATTTATTTTTAGTTTCAAGGAATTCTACCAGCCAGTTACTGAGAAATGGCTGCGGACAGAAAAAAATTTCATTGAATAAACGGCAATAACTCTGGAAACAAGGATGTCAGTCCAACTGATGTATGCTCCCCAATGCGCTTTGTCAAGCAATATAAATACAAGGGCAAAGATATTAAAATGACTAAAAATCTATCGAAATGCGTACTATATACTATGTTTAAGAAATGTTCAAAGTCCCATAACTCCAAGAAAAATCATTGAAGTAGAACATCTGCTTATATGCACACCTCCTCTTGGCAATGAAGCTTCCCATGAAATTTTCATTTAAATCTGGGGGAGTTCAAGGTGAAAGGCCAAGGTTCGAACAAATGTTATTTATTCTTTAGTAACATAGTTGTTGCTGAGAATTAGCCCAGACAAGAATTGCACACTAAATACTATATATCAGAAATTGTCGAAGTCCCATAACTCCAAGAAAAATCATTGAAGCGGAACATTCTGCTAATATGCACACCTCCTCTTTGCAATGAAGCTTCCATTAAAGTTAATGAAGACAAGAATTTATTCAGTATATACTAATTTCAGAAATGTTCAAAGTCCCATAACTCTAAGGAAAGTAATTGAAGCGGAGTTTCTGGTAATATGCAAACCTTCTTTTGGTAAGGAATCTTCCCTTAAAGTTTTGTTGAATTCCAGCCAGTAGTTGCTGAGAAATAGCCCGGACAAGAACGTCAAGAATAGTGCACTATATACTGATTTCAGAAATCTTAAAAGTCCCATTACTATGAGAAAAATCACTGAACGTCCTGGTAGAATGCACACTTCCTCTTGGTAATGAAGTTTCCCATAAAGTTTATGTGTATTCCGGCCAGTAGCTGCTGAGAAATACTCCGGACAAGAAAGTGTGACGGAAAGACAGACAGACGGACGGACAAAGCGGCAACTATATGCTCCCCCGAAATTTTTCGGGGAGCATAATAAATTGACAGTTCCAAGTGAAACCTGACATGCATCACCACACTCTGTTGGTCCATATTAATTGTGAAAAATGGCAACTGAAAGAAAAAAAAAGTGCATTTTCCATTGAATAAAGAGCATAAATCTGGAGAAAACTATCTGATCCAAGTTAGACTTGACGTGCATCACCCACTATTTTGGTACATATTTATTTTAAGTTCGTTGGAATTCTACTGGCCAGATATGCACCAATCAATAGGTGGGGTGAGGGGGGTAAGCCGGTAACGGCGGGCTGACCCAGGGGAATTTGACTAATTTTATTTTTCGGGGTCTAATTCCCGACCCTAGAGCCAAGTGTTTTTGTCTAAATCCTTACAGTCGGGGATATATCAACTGGCACGGGGGAGGCCCAATATTACCGGGATCTAAAATCCGACCAAAGTATATTTCCCGGAACCTGGAATCATTCGGTGTATCAAATTCCCACCTGTTGGAATTTGATTTCTGTCTAACGTCCCATAATATTCCCTCTGCTCCCACCCTTGGAGGAAATATTTATAGGTGCATTACTGCGAAATGGCAGACAATGGAAAAGCGTGAAGGACGGACAACACCATTTTAATATCCTCTCCCAATTTCATTGGCGGGGAGTTAAAGGTGAAAGGCCAAGCTTCTAACAAATGTTATTTATTCTTTAGTAACATAGTTTTAGCCATAACAAATCAACTTCTCGTATCAGTTTTCATAAATAACGCTTTTATAAGCGAGTATAGCATAAAAGACAACATGATTTTGCGCATATTACTGTCGATACGCCATTTTGTTTCAAACCGGAAGTGACGTATATTCTTCCCAACGCGTTCATTGTTTCATATATAGACTGTACAAATTACTTCAAAACTCGCGTTATTTCATTAAGTTACAATCACCTAAGACATAATTTATATTAAGTAGGATGTGTCAAATAAATGAAGGTCATAAAGACATATTCTAATGTAAGTATTTGGCAACATTTGATTAAAATAGAATACACATAGTCCTTACTTTCTTCGTCTTAGACGTTAGTGCCACTTTGTGTTATCAACTTATCAGTAATCTTAACTCCTCGACAAATGATAAAAATATTTTATCTTTGAGATGAATGGAAATGGATCCTTAGTAGTCTGGGCTTCCTGCTGTCACCACGACCGAGATCAGAAACTTTATGGCCCCGACAAACAACGATGACAATATCCTGTGTATTCCTACACAATAACGTATCAGAATTATGATGAAGGTTTGACAAGTTGTGGGCATGGCAAATCCTGATTGGTGATTGGTTGATAGGTTTACGAATCACAATTATACTGGACTTAGACGTTATTTGATTTGTTGCAGTAATTGAGCGTTATGCAATGGCGATTTAAATTTAACTATCTTTATAATCTGTTAGCAATTTTAACAAAACGCAGCGTTTTGTTGTTTACGTAGTCTAAAGAAAATAAACATTAGCATTTTTCATGTAGTGTTTTAATGTTTTTCAAAGCCCTATTACTGAATTATTTCAATACCAATGTTGTAGATAATTCAGATTTATGGCTAAATAAGAAGCCCGTCTAATAAAATTGTACAAGATTGTAAAGGACGATGTTAATATAATAATATACAGTCTGTTGCTGAAACATTTATTTTATTAAATATGAGAAAATAGTATATCCAAAAAAAAAATCACTATCCAGGTTATAGATATACGGAACATATATTGTAAGCAATATTATGATAATCTGCAGTATGCAAGTATCTTTTTAAAAGTAGAGTAACGCGTACAAACAAAACAATACATAAATTGTTGGCATGTATGTGCGTTGGCATATCACATGTATATGCTTTTTCTATGTGAAACATCATGAAATTGATATGTTGTTTAGTTTAAGTACATGACAAATTGAAAAAGACACATAAATACATCACATTCATAAACTTTCACTGCACGAACATATTTCTTTGGTAAATGCTAATAATAATAGTCATTACACTTAGCAAATTGTGAAAGCGTTCTCGCACATTTGTAAGAGAGGTATCTAATTATCAAAACAACATCCTGTTTGTCACATGACATAATAAGGGGTCGTATACAAACTGCTATTCATTCAAGGCATGATGATACATCGACTGTGAAAAAAGACATCTTGAATATAGTTGAAAGTGAAAAATGCAATGGCTAAATAACAATCGGTTATACAAAAAATAATATAAATGAGCAACATAAACAACTAAGGGGATTAACTACCAAACATACGATTGTGATATGTCTGAAAGGTGATGTGAGTTTTCGACTTTAAATAGTACTTTTGTATTATTATACTTGTATGGAAATATAAAAGAATCAACATAATTATGGATAAGCTAGATTGGCGATCAACGAAAAGGTAAGTAACAAAAATTGGCATAATCTACTTATAAATGCATGTGCTTATTGTCATTTACTCGTCCCGCAAGACGTTGTTTAAATACGATAAAATTCATTTTAAATAAATGTTGTGACATGTTAAAAGCAAGCACAACGACTTACAATACCTAAAAACAAAATATTGTCATAAAAGAATTTTTAAAATGCCAATTTTTGTTAAAGAAATTTATTAAGTAATAATGGCCACCAATCTTATTAATGGAGCGTTGGGATTTAACTACGTCATCAAGAATGGCGGCGGAAATTACCGAGCGGCGTACGGAAATTGCCGATGAACAAAATCATCGTTTTTAAGCATGAAACTAACAATTTTCAAATTTTACATAAGCAACATTGTAATCTACTGACTTTTATCTACAAACTGTCAAACGTATGTCAAAACATGGCCGTTCACCTTTAAACAAGAGGGTCATAATGGCCCAAAACGCTCACCTGAGTACTGGCAAAAGATGAAGGCCTTACTGTTGTGACAGGTTTGAACAAATGTGGGAATGTACGCTACAATGACCTTAAATAATTTGTCTAGCTGATTAACTCTCATACATATAACAAGTAAGGGCTTGGATATATTTTTTCTACCCTGGTATCCAACTTTTTGAAGACCATTTCGGAAGAATAGTGTTAATGCTGCAGTTGCAGCAGTTCTGACAGTTAACGGCGACGGCTGGGCAAAGATCATGTTATGCTTGCCGGCTTGTTCCAAAGAGTTAAGTGCATTGCAATGTACTCTTCCTATATTCAAATTCCCTTTAGATGCTATGGTCATGGACAAATTGTGCAAGTTTGTTCCAGATTGGTTGCAAAGTCTCTGTCTTGCATGAAATCCATTTTTGCACTATCCCGGTAATTTTCACAATTATGGGGAAATAACTCAAGTGTTCATGGCCTGATCTGTCTCATTTGCTGCTTGTGCGGAGATCTTATGGCCATACAACACCGGTGGACGTTTGGTCAAGATTGAATGAAAAATGAAATCTTCACGCACGAAAAAGGCAATTTTTGCATTGTTTTTCACTTACAAAGGGGCCATAACTCCGATGTTTGTTGCCCAATCTGGCCTACTGTTGGCATCTGCTGCGATCGTATGATTGCATACAAACTCTTAAAGTTTGGTCAAGATTGGAAGAACAATGAAGTCTCTATGAACAAAAAAGACAAGTTTTGCATTTTTTTTTCCGCACACAAGGGGTCCTAACTCCAGTGTTAGTGAACTAACCTTACACATTTGGGGTTTCTGCTGAAATCTTTTGGCCACGGCTTCACGTAAACTGTGGAAGATTTGTCAAGACTGGAAGCAAAATGAAGTCTCTATGAACACAAAAGACAATTTTTCCCACATTTTTTTCAACAGAAAAAGGGGCATAACTCTGGTGTTTGTGGCCCAATCCAGCCCACTGTTAGATTCTGCTGTGCTGTTAATAATACACAAACTGTGGAAGTTTGGTAAAGATAGGAAGAACAATAAAGTCTCTATAAACGAAAAAGGCATCTTTTGCATTTATTCTCACAAACAAGGGGCCATAACTCTAAGAATTCTGGTTGATTCGGTCCATTATCAATACCAACCAAGATTTTAGGTCAAACACAAACTGTGCAAGTTAGGTCAATATTGAATAAAAAAATGTAGTCTTTATCGCAATAATGGTCCAAATTGTTGACGGCATACGGCCGACAGACACTTGACGCCAGTGAGGTCCCCTTTACCAATACACCGAGCACTTCGTGCTCAGGTGAACTAAAAAGCCCTTCTATACTGGCCACAGGATTTGGTAGGGCGTAAAAAAATATGTTTGTTTTAGGTTACCCGACCTACCCTAAAAATGCCCCAACCCTAGAATATTTTATTGAGTGTGTCAGATATATCTTTCTTTTATTTACTTGTTTTTCAATAATTAAATGTCTTTTGGATAAATAAATGTTTTGTTTTGATAGCATCCACTTTAAAACAATGTTTAATGATATTTCCGACATGTTTTGAACATTCATTCAGATTTAGAATCTTCAAGTTTATCAATTACCAAAAAAATTAAAATAAACAAATAAATAAATAAATCACTACCTATCTACCTACCCAAATTGTTTTGGGCATGTAACCTGAAACAAACATTTTTATGCCGAATCTGTTATTTATTACTTGCTGGAACTGTACATTACTGGCTGTACATTATTACTGGCACAGCGATTAATACAAAAGCTTCTCACATAGGTTTGTTTGGAAATTTGATTGGAACAAAACAAAACCATGAAACTTCATGAAATGATGCCAATTGGGATGAGCTTGTTTCAACAAAGTGGCAAAAACTTAAAAACGATGAATTATCATTTATATAGAAAAGTAGGTAATACAATATTATACATTACGATTTGCAGATGGTTGTAACTGCTGTTACATAACATCCAATCTGGAGATAGTTTACCAGATACGATTATGTTAATGAACCTATGTTGAGCTGAATAATTATCGTCGAAACATACATTGATAGTGCATATAGAGGTGAACACAAACTTTTTGGAATCAAAATATATGGGAAATGAGCCCAATTGCTGCTTTTTTTGTAGTATAGGATCAGAGAAAGCTAGGGCTTTATACCATCAAGGCATCATAAACGCTGACTTTATATGCGATTTTTAGAAAACAAGATAGTGTACTTTTGTCGTTTGAAATACAATGTATTTGTTAACGGAACCGGTAAATTGTAGAATAGGATTTTATTTTCTTTATAAAACATTTTCTTGATTTCAGTAACAATCAGCGACCTTCCAAAATGGCTGAGCCAGTCAGCCGGCATATGTCCATTCAACTTGACCAGTTTCTCAATATGTTGGGGTTCAACACAAAGCAGATTATTGAACGAATAGTGCATTGTGATAAATGTACCGTAGCTAGAACCTTGTCTGCAAGAAAGATACACAAGGGTGATGATATCGATTTTTTGTTGGAAGTCAACGAGACGGTATCGGTTTATCGTACGTAAATGGCACAGATGTTCTGCACATTTACAAGTCATGCATTTGTTTGGAAAGCAATTATATTTCACATCAGACAACACATACGAAGATATCGTTTGAACTAGACGGAGCACGAACGCAACCAGGCCATTTTTTCATTAAAGTGACAGGAATGCCTGAAAAGTTGCGTCTTTATGGATATATTTATCATGCTCTTGTTCAACGCTTTGGAGAAACATTTCTCTCAGCCGACAAGTTCATGGCCATCAATGATGACATGTTTGTTACTTCTAATGGTTATATTGGCAAACACACCGTTTATATGAAGCGACAAGGCGCATCCTGGCCAGAGATTGTCAACACGTTTGACAAGAGACTTCTTGCAAGAGTTCTTTTTAGGACAATGGATAACAAGATAGATGACGTACGTGGTTTTCCCTGCACCCTGGTGTTGTGTATTATTAACAGCACAGCACCATTTTAACTAGGCGGTCGTCGAGAGAACGCGGGTGTGATTGGCAATCAAGGAAAACTATGGACAACGCCGTACGTCTAACGGCATTTGTCGTTCCAGTGGCACAAAAAGGCACAGCTCATGCTGGTCTTCAGTGGAGATTATGTTCCACTCTAGGGGAGATATATCTGCTGCGTACGCTCAACAATTCACACATGAAAGTGTACCTGCTATGGAAACTAGTTGCTCAATACATGTTGCAGACTGTATGTCCTGAAATATCGTCTTTCTTAAGGAAAAATGTACTGTTCTGGCAGGCTGAATCAACGCCATTCAACGACTTCCGGCCGGACAACCTGGTCGAGTGAATCTGCAAGGTGATGGAATATCTCAAACATTGCTTGTGGACAAACAATGTTCCGTGTTATATGAGACCCGAACGAAATCTGCTTCTGAAAAACGCCGAAACAACGAAGAGGATTACTTAAAATACTTGATGATATCCTTAGTAATGGTGTTCAAAACTGTAACAACTATATGCTCAATGGGTCTTATAGTCTCTCAGATTGTTTTAAAAGCATCGTTCGAGACGTATATTTAGGATATTTGCTCAGCAAGTCGGAGGCCTGCAAATGCAGTGTTCTAAATGCAGGTGATCTTACGCTATATTTTGAATCGATGTTCAATCAGAGATGGTATTTAGGCGGTTTGTTGTACCATATATGGTATGTTGTTATACCATGCATATTTTGTCAGCGATCCATTCAGTGTTGATATTCCGTGTAAAATGGACATACTGGAAAGTTTTCGAAAGAGCCAGGTAACTAATATAGAACAGTGTGTTAAGATGATTACCAGGGATAGAGAGCCAACAGAATCGCTTATAAAGGGGCCACTTTTAGGTCGAATATTTATTGTGGACAGAAAGGTTACTTTAATAGAGAACTGTAATGCATTAAAAGTAACATTTTGTTCGTCGGAAATCATCGAAGAAAATGGAAGTGGATCATCGACCCAAAATAAACACGTCAAAAATACAGTCGAGATAAATGGTAAAATTTACAATATTGAGGGACAAGATAATGCTCTTACTAAAGGAACCTTTCAATGTACAGCACTGGTATTCGCAGTAGTACTGCAGATTGTTTGTGCAATCAATATATATTTGAAATGTTTTGAGATTGATTTACTTCTGCTTTACCCAGCTGGCTGTTACTTTGAACTGATTACTCTGAGTATATACTAATTGTTAAAACGATACGGAATTGTAGAATTTGCCGAAGATACGATGCGTATCTTGTTTTAGTATTAGTCAGCTCTGCAATGGATTTAAAGCAACAAACTTTAACACGAAAGCAAGACTGTGAAATAAGATAAAAAGGCATGCATTTGACTTGGTTGTTATCGTCACGTGATAAGGCGGGAGAGGTCGTATTCTTTGCGCTCCCATAATATTAAATTAAAAACATGTTTAAAAGCCTGAAAATGCATCGTGGAGTGAGCCAAACCTGGAAATAAAGTGCTTCTAACTGGCGGATATGTGTTATGGGGAAAAACAGGAAAAGGAAAGATAGAGAAAGCAGTGGTAGTGAAAGTGATAAAGTAAACAAAGGCAAATATTTCAAAGTCAGAGGCCCGTCCGGGAGTACGTGCGTGTCGGTGAGTGATATTTTGAGTGAAACAAACGCTGTATTATATGAAAAGGAGTGTGTACCTTTCTTAGATGTGGACAATGATGTGTTCCGAGGAATTTTAAACTCAAGTGGTGTAAGTGAGTCGTGCCAACCGTGCCAACCGGAATATTCAACCATGGGGGAACCTACGAACAGTGTGTTGCTCGAGTATTTGAAGAAGATAGATACCAGAATTGATGGGATAGAGAGAAGATTGAAGACTCTTGACGAGGTAGAAAGAAAGGTCAGTAGCTTTGAGTCAGAACTGAAACGATTGTGGGTAGTTGTCGATGAGAGAAACCGGAAGTTAGGGGAACAAGTTGCTAGAGTTGAGGAAAAGGCCGAGAGTATAGACTTTGCAGTTGGTATGGTCAATAGTAAGGTTACGGAGTTAGAAAAGCAGAGAAGTAGTTTACAAGAAGACGTAGTATATTTACAGTCCCAGTCTATGAGGAACAGCTTGATATTTGGAGGCATCCCGGAATCACGCGTTGGTGACGATGAAGATGCAGAAAATACGATCCGGACGTTCCTACATGAAAAAATGAAACTAGCTAAAGACATAGCGGACAAGATTGGGTTCGAGAGAGTTCACAGGATGGGCTCAAGGGTCGAAAGCAAACCTCGCAACATAGTCGCCAAATTTACATTCTACAAGGAACGTGAACTGGTCAGACGGCAGTGGTCAGCGCTGAAGGGTACTCAATTTTATGTGAGTGAACAATTTCCAAAGGAAGTTATTGACAAACGCCGGAAGCTGATCCCGAAGATGAAGGAGGCTCGCAAAGACGGTAAATCTGCGTGGATTGCTTATGACACTCTATACGTTGAGGGGAAACCAGTGCGGGATTAGCAATTCCAAGGGGATGAACTACACATCCTGTCGTGGAATATTCACGGACTAACAAGCAGCAAGAAGGAAAGTGACGATTTTCTTAAAACAATTAATACTTGTGATATAGTTTTTTTGTATGAATCCTGGACAAATAGTAAAAGTGATATTAAAATAGAAGGATACACCAGCTTTAACTTTTTTAGAAAATTCCAAAATCGTAATGCTAAACGTTCTAGTGGCGGTATTGTTCTCTATCTTAAAGATAATATAAGCAAGGGTATTGAAGTTATTTGTAACCATTTGGATACCATTATTTGGATCAAAGTTGATCATGCATTTTTTCATTTTGATCAGGATGTATATATTTGTGGAGCTTATATTTGGGGAATAGATTCGCCAGCTTACACTATAAATAATATAGATCTATTTGAGGTCCTTGAATCAGATATAAACTTTTATGATAATTTAGGAACGGTTTATGTTGTAGGAGATTTAAATAGCAGAGTAGGAACAAAATTTGATTACATTATTCAAGATAAAAATATTGACTCTATTGATGATTATGATTATGTTGCAGACGTCCCCTTGTTACGGGCCTAGCCGGATAAAACTTCTAATAGTCATGGGGTTAAACTTCTTGATATGTGCAAGGTAACGAACGTGCGAATTCTTAACGGTAGATTTCATAATACTGATCGTTTTACGTTTGTTTCACAACAAGGCGCATCGGTGATAGATTATTTACTCACGAAGGAATGTAATTTTTCGATGATAAATAGTTTTACTATAGAGGATCTAAATGTATGCAGTGATCATACACCGTTAAAATTGTCTTTACTATGTAAAATCGATAATCGGGTATCGTAGTCCGAACAGTTTGTCCAATTTAAATGGAACGCAGAGAACCGAGATCTATTTCGCTCGGCACTGATAGCCAAATTACCCGAGTTAAATAGATTAACGGATATTAATAACATTGATATTACAAGCCGACCATCAGTGAATAACCTTTTAAATGAATTTACGTCGATATTACGGAATGTTGCGGATCCTTTGTTTTCCAAGCAAGTGAAGTGTAACTATAATGCTAATAACGAGAGACGCCGTCCGCATGACGCTGACTGGTTTGACTCGATTGTATTAACGCCCAAAATCGATATTTACAAGCACTAGGTGTTTTTAACAAATGTCACTCTGTACATAACCGTGAATGTCTTTGTCAATTAAAAAAGGAATATAAGAATTTATTAAACAAGAAAAAGCGCATTTTTAACAATAAAAACTTAAACGACATAGAAAAGTTAAAACACTGTAAACCGAAAGAGTTCTGGAAATATTTTAAAAAGAAAAAATCAACACGAAACAACGTGATTACATTAGAAAGCTTCTATCAATATTTTTTGTCCCTTAGTAACGATATCTCACACTGTTCGAATCAAGAAGCGGAGCAGTTTTGTAATAATCATGATTTTGATGCCCCGAATGGTACGTTTCCGGAATTGGATAGCGAAATCACGATTCATGAAATCTTGAACGCGGTTAAATCTTTAAAGTGCGGAAAATCTTCTGGCAGTGATTACTTATTAAATGAATATTTTATTGAAAGTATCGATATAATTTCATCCCACGTTTGCGATATATTCAATGCGATATTGAACTCTGGCTATTTTCCAGATAAATGGACCGAGGGAGTTATTGTTCCTGTCCAAAAAAAAGGTGACTTAAATACTGTTAATAATTATAGGGGTATAACGTTGCTCAGTTGTTTATCGAAATTGTTTACTACAGTCATAAATAAACGTGTCGAAAGTTTTTGTAACAACAACAGTAAAATTTCAGACGCGCAATTCGGATTTCGCAAAGGGTGCAGCACTGTTGATGCTATTTTTGTATTAATGTCTTTAGTCCAGAAATATTTAAATGATAACAAACGTCTATATGTTGTATACGTGGACATGTTTAAATGTTTTGATTCTATATATAGGAATGCGCTATGGTTAAAGCTTTACGAGACCGGAATCCAAGGTAAATTATTAAGAGTTATACGGGATATGTACCAGAAAGTTAAATCTTGTGTTAAAGTATGTAATAGCTACACTGATTTTTTCGAATGCGCCGTTGGTTTGAGGCAAGGGGAGGTTATTTCCCCTCTACTTTTCTCTTTATTTGTTGAAGATGTTGAGTTATATTTGCAAAATAATGTTGATTCGGGATTGCTTCTTGATGACATTGTTATTATTCTTTTGTTGTTTGCTGACGATATGGCCATTTTTGCCAAAACACCACTTGAGTTACAAGAGAATTTGAAGTGTTTAAAAACTTACTGTGATAAATGGGGTCTTAAAGTTAATACTGATAAAACAAAAATAGTGGTTTTTCGTAAGCGAGGTAAACTATTACCAAACGAACATTGGGTATATGACAAACCTATCGAAGTGGTAAATGATTTTAACTACCTAGGTACTGTGTTCAATTATACGGGTAACTTCAGTCTTAACCAGGAATACCTGGCCGGAAAAGCTATAAAGGCATTACATGTTTTACTTAATAATTGTAAACGTTATCAATTGAAACCCAAGTTTTTATGTCAATTATTTGATGCTTTTGTTGGGTCGATTTTAGGATATGCTTCAGAGGTATGGGGGAATTCAAAGTCGAAAGAGATAGAACGAATTCATCTTAAATTTTGTAAACAAATTCTTCAAATTAAAACAAATACATCTTCTGTTGGTGTTTATGGCGAATTGGGCCGTTACCCTTTGTATATTTCAAGATATGTTAAAATTATAAAATATTGGTGTAAATTATTACACACTAATAATATTATATTGAAAACAGTATACCACCAAGCCCTTCTAGATTGTGAGAAAGGGTTACCAAATTGGGTTTCCAATGTAAAAAAATTGTTAAATGATCACGGTTTTTCATATGTTTTTGACAATTGTGCAAATGTTGATGTTACTTCGTTTCTTCCGATGTTTAAACAGCGTGTTATTGAAGTATTTATACAACAATGGTCAGTGGGGATAGAAAGAAATGCCGCACTCGAAAACTATAAACATATTAAACACAGATTTGAATATGAAACTTATCTTGATACCTTACCACATAATCTAAGATGCTTCTTCACGAGGCTTAGATTGTCAGAACATCCCCTCCGAATTCAAACAGGCCGGTATAGTAGGAATAGAATTGACAGAAATCAACGTTTTTGCTTATTATGCAATAAAAATGATATTGAAGACGAATACCATTTTATGTGTATATGCCCTTTATTTGAAGATTTAAGAAAGAAATTTTTATCCCGTTATTATTTTAAGAAACCTTCAATGTTTAAATTCCTTGAATTAATCAATACGCAAAATAAAACTGTATTGTTTAATGTTGCTAGATTTTTAAAGCAGGCGTTGGCTCTTAGAAATTCCACGCTATTAGCTATTCATTGATTTTGTTCACCCTCTTTTTCCTTTCTTTTTTTCTTATTTTCTCAAAAGACTGTATTGTATGGTATCTACTTTCTAAGCCTTTTAACTTATTATGTGACATATAATTGTTTATTTGTACTGAATTTGCTTTGACGATGTACTTTTGTGCAAGTCACCAATAAAATTTCTGTTCTGTTCTGTTATCGTTTAATTTGCCGCTAAGTTAAAAATATAAAATATTTGGATACATACTAAAGCGTCCATTATGCGCGTGCGTTTGGTATAATTGCCTGCAAATTCATGCTTATGTAAGACCAGGGGCCGTATTCCAGAAACATCTTAAGTTTAACTTAACATATTTTCACTTAAGTTCAAATTTTCGGTTGGTAATAGCTTTACATCTAAATATAAATTCATGAATCCAATTACAGTTAAGTAAATAGTAGTAAATAAGTTAATAATAAGTTGATAATTTGTGAAAATTAAGCAGAATTTCATGTATACATGGAATATAATGCTTAAGAAAATGACGATTTTAAGATTTCACTTAAGATGTTTTTGGAATTCGACCCCAGATTATTTGAAAAAAAAACTTACATGCAATAATTGAATAATCTATTTATCTCAGGGTTCCATAGGAAAGATGCTTTCGGGATTTCATGGGCTTCATTTGGTAATACGGAAGTTTAGTATTAAATGATTTCATCATGAATATTGGTTTCTATGTGTATTTTTAACTAATATTAAATAACTTACTGTTGTTCACTTATTGCTGTTACCGAACAGACTCAGTTTGTCTAAATATTTGTTTACTTAATGGCATTAAATTCAGACTGAGGAAAGTATATTATTATAATAATAATATTTGTTCCCACAGGGTGATAACTGCAATAGTTCCACATCTCATGTTGCCTAAATGCTATGTGTTGTATTGCAATGGTGTGTTTTAACATGATTACATATGTTTATCTACATACGTTTCGTTGTTATGTAAACATTGCATAGCTCTGCGTATGTTGATAATATTTGAGAAAATGTACGATTTTATATTTAAAAACTTTCAAAGATATTAGAATGTAACAGTTCTTAAATGTAATATGCTTAGACATATTGATAATATGTGCTATGCTACATTTACACATTCATGTAATAATTGATTGAATTCTAAACGTTCAAAAGATGTATACATTAATAATAAAATTTAACGAGATTGTGTGGACATTTGTTAAAAACCATTTCATGTCATAGGCTAAACATAAATAATAACAAACGAATTATATTTTGATCGGCATTGAACCATGAACTACCCACCGACACTCACTACTTCAAAAGTAAATATTTCACTTATAGATTTCAATATACTGACTGAGGCATGTCGTGGGAAAACCGAGATTAATGCATGTGTGTAAAGTGTCGTCTTTGTTTGGCCGTAAGCCCGGGTGTCCCACGGCACGCCTCGCTGTATATTCGAATTCGCTTATGCTAGGTTCCCACTATCACGATTCGTGCCACGATTGAAATCGTAGTCTTAATCGTGGACCAATCGTGGTGATCGTATTAGATCTTATCAGATCTTAACAGATCTTGAGGTCAGTGGTGGCAATCGCGTTAATCGTAGAAAAATGTTGAACGGTTCGAAAATTCTCTACGATTAACACGATCAACTGCGATCAATTGTACATCGGGATCATCGTATCAGATCTTATTGCATCGTAACAAAGCGCGACAAATCGTATCTAATCGTGCATCCAAATCGTGGTGATCGGAATCGATCGTAGACAAAAAAAACACCACGCTCTGTTAAGTTGCGTTGCGATTTCAAGAAACAATGAAGCCAATAGTCAGTCGGGCTGTATTGATATCATTCGGTTTGTGTTTAACGCAACAAACAACTATACAAAATACCACGGATCATGAACAGTTTGTCTTTAAAGAAACAAGCAACTATAGAAAATACCACGGATCATGACCGGTTTGTCTTTTAAGTAACAAACTCCTGGAGAAAAGACCACGGATCATAAACGGTTTGTCTTTAAAGTAATAAACAATAATAGAAAACACCACGGATCATGAACGGTTTGTCTTTAAAGTAACAAAAAACTATAGAAAAGACCACGGATCATGAACGGTTTGTCTTTAAAGTAACAAACAAGTATAGAAAAGACCACGGAACATGAACGTGTGCAGTGTCTACACATATAATGATAAGACATAACTCGCACTGCTCAGATTATAATTACATAGCAATACAGTTACATTTTTACGTATTTTGTACCCACGTACAACAAGCAGTCAGTGTACAAGGTTAAACAATTCGCGCACACGGCGTTTTCTTTATACAAACCCCATTGTTACACTCCGTGCAAGTATGCAAAATGTGGATACTAGCCAAAGCAATCAACCAATCATTGACTGTCTCTCTTGTTTGCATAGTGTGGTATCCCATATTTCCTTATCTTGTGCCAAAGTTATTTGAAAGCTTTTGTAGCTCACCTGGCATATTTATAAAAGCGTCGTACAGGTGCCAGTAGTTCAATGAGGATTTATTAAGAACTTTGTAATGCAAATAAACATTGTGGTTTATTTCTTCGCATCGGAACTTAAATCGTTGTCTATTAGCCGATCAACAACTCTAAACCGAACATTATGTCTTAATTAATCGTGCATTGAAAACAATAATCCACAGCTGTCCATAAACAGAAATACATACCTTTTTTAATGAACATCGTACGCTGAATCAGGTTTTATATTTTTGGATGTTTATGTTTGATATAGAACGTATACGGACGGTTTACATGTGGTACAAATTGGTACAATTATTTAGAAGGCATCAATAAATAACATACTCGTACTGCGCGGTCTTAATGAATCGTATTTTAATTAGCGATTTTGATCAGATGGCATAAATATACGACATGCATGTATAAATAAAAAGGGACATTGGTTACATATCTTATTTTTAGAACATCATATTTTATTTAAACGACATTGTGCCATAACATTAATAAAAAAAACACCATTGTTTATATAAAGTAATATTTTGTTAAGAAAGTGTTTCCTATCTGCGTTGACATATAATTAATAATTTTGTACCAGTAGTTTATGAGAGACAGTGGCAATAACAGAAACATGCAGAAATGATGACTTTAATCCGACTGAATAAATGTACATGTAATAATAATTATAATACTTGAAAATATTACTAAAATGGGATATACGTTAATGCATTATTTATTAGAAAACAACAATTATTTAACCGCCATTGTGTTATTAAATTAAAAAAACACAGCATCGTTTTTTTTCATAGAAATTGCTTCATTTCTACATTGTCATATAAAGGTATGTATGTCTGCTATAATAATTGTGTATTTTATAAAAAGGAAGGGGAAATAACGGACATATGCAAAAATGAACATGTAAGTACACGTGTATATTTTTAGAACCACATTTACATAATAATTTAATGTACTTTATTGAACAATGCATTCCTCGTGCCCAGGTCAATCATTGCAGACCTGCTCACTTGCACGGATCTGCAAAGATAGATCTGGGCACGAGAAATGTACTCTTTATACAGGTCTTGCCTAAAAATAATGACCGTATCGAAACAAAGAAGCAGGTATGTAAGTATTGTCCGCATCTGCCATATAACACAAAGACAATTGTCGTTCATATACAAGTTTAATTCATTATGTTATACTTTTAGTAGAATTGGACAGAACCGATTCTTCTTTTACCGATTGATTGTCACTTTAACCATAAATAGCACGTGTGCGGTTTGTTTAACTGACCTTACGACGAAATTTTATTGACAATGTATTTAGCCATTCAGAAAGGAAGGACTTAATTGTTTGACGGACATTCCTTGTAAAAACATTCTTTTACTATCAACGGTGTATGACGGACTTTATCCTAGGTAGGCTGGTTATAAATCCTGTAAGCGTATCGTCAATTGGATTGGTAAGTTAGCAGAGAAGTTGGAAACGTAATATATTAAGTTATTAATCGTTGAAGACGTTTAATCAACACAGAGATTGTACATTTATTATTGTCAAACGACGAATCGCATGGTGTTATCTTTATTTTGAGGACATGAAGATCCTGCCGAAATGACTGAATAAAAAACAAAAACTGCATATTTTCAACTTGATCAATTGATGAATGCGGTTTCAGCATGCGACACATTGCCGAACGAATATATTACATGGATAAATGTTCATTAGCTCGAACGTTTTCTGCACGAAAGATACAAAAGCGTGAATGCATAGATCGAATATTGGTAGGCAGCCAAAGGGAAGGCATTGGATTCTCGTACGTGAATGACATAGATGGTTACAAATATACAAATCATGTATTTGTTGTGAAAGCAGTAGCTTTCCACAGACGATATCAAATACGGAAGTATTTCTCGAAATGGATGCATCGAAGACAAGACCTGGACATTACTATCTAAAAGCTAATCAACTACCAGGAGATACTCATCTGTATCGCGATATTCAGCATGCTCTTGTAAAACGCTTTAGAGAAACATTTATATCAGCGGAAAAGTGTATGGCCAACAATGATGACATGTTTGCTCCTTCTGATGGCTACCTCGGCAAACACACTGTTTATTTACGAAGACAAGGGCCTTCATGGCTGAAGACTGTCAGGACACCAGAAATGCGACTTTTAATGAGCTATTTCTCGAAATACCTCACGGAGAAAACAATTGATTATGTACACGGATGTCCATGTGTTTGCAGCACCTTTGTAACTCGGTGGTCATCTAGAAAACGAGAGTTTGACTGGCCATCGAGGAAAACCATAGACTACGTAGTCAGTCTTCCGGCATTCGTGGTTCCAGTGGCACAAAAGGGTACACCGCATGCTGATCTTCAGTGGAGCGTGTGTTTCACACTAGGAGAGATGTATCTGATTCGTACGCTCAATAATACGCATCTGAAGGTGTACGTACTATTGAAACTTGTTGCTCAATACATGTTGAGGCCGGTTTGTCCTGATATATCGTCGTTCATAATGAAAAACGTACTGTTCTGGCAGGCTGAATCAACGCCATTCAACGACTTCCGGCCGGAAAATCTGGTCACGTGCCTCCGCAAGGCGCTGGAATATCTTAAAAATTGCTTGAGGACAAACAATCTTCCGTATTATAGGATGCCAGAACGAAATCTGCTTCTGAACAAGACTTCCCCAAAACATCGAAAAAGTGTACTAACTAAACTCGATGATATTCTTGTAAATGGCATAGAACATGTTCTGATTTTTACGCGATCGGGCTCAAGTAACGTACCGGATTGTTTGCAAAATATCATTAGCGACCTAAGTATGGGATTTGTGATTGAAAAGATTGGCGCCATCAAGTGAAGTGTTTTCAGTGCAGTGGATATGGCCACATATTGTGAAACTATTTTCTATCAGAAACGTTTACTATTCATGTGGATGCATCATGTACTGTTTTAATACCATCTCTATGTGTATTTGGTAGAACCATATTTCGAGACTCACATAGCATCGACCTTTTAATAGACATGGACATTATGACAAGTTTTCAGACAAGCCAAGTCACTGACATTCACATTTCTTTGTTACGCGATGAAACTATGAAAGCAGTCCAGGAAACACATGGCAATTTCGATAGTACTATGAACCATGAGAAAATGAAAGTGAACAAACCTTTTACTTCAGAAGGTACGCGGCGAAGACAAATGGATAAATGTGAGAAGACATGTGCAGTGACAAATAATGAGATCCAAGTTTCCAATACCAGCAATGCCAAAATAATTGATGCCTTTTTCATTCCTTGTCAAACTGTATCTTACGACCAGACTAGGCGAGAACGTACTTTCGCATGTATATTTATTTTTTTGTACTTTCGCTTTCTTTGGCATTCATGTTTTAATGCATTTCTTCTTTGTTTTGGTCCTGCCACCTTTATTGCGGAATTGTGTATACTTATATTTGACCGAATGATAATTTCCACTGTAGTTTATGCGGTCTTACAAAAAAAAAAAACATCTCATATTTGAATTATATATTTTTTTTAAACTTACCAAGCATTCCATACAAATGTTTGTGGTAAAAGGGAGTGTATGCAAAATAAAACGTCAAAATATGTGGACCATAATTTAAATAAAGTATGTAAATGTTCTTAATTAAGAATTGATTTCGTTATTTCTAATAAATATTTTTACATGTACATATTGATATTAATGTTATAAGTATGTGCTATTGTTTGAAATATGTGAATGTATCAACACATACTAATCGGTAATGTTGCTCGAATGGAACTACATGTGTTGGCCCATCTTGGGAATGAGGAAAGAATGTACGAAATACTAATTAATGCTTGTTAAGCCCGTTATTTTTGAGTTCACACTAACAATGGACAAATGTAGAATATAGTGTTGGGAACGCTGACGGAACGCCCACTAGTATGAATACGAATGAAAAACGTAATGTTAACCAATATAGTACAGTGTTTTTATGCTTTCGTAAATTGTGAGACAAATATTAATGTTTTTATTCTTATTAAGATTATTAAAGACATATTTTGGTACACAGCTTTTTTTACTCACTACGTGTGCGGTGATTTAAAAGAGCTCTCAAGTTAGGGCAATTACACAACGCGACATTTTTATTGTCTTTTCTGCAGCTAGGACAGGACAGGATTCCGTACAAGCGTGCTAAAATAAAGAACGTTACATGTGTACAATTGGCAAATAATATTTCCGTATACGGAGCATCAGGATGACAGTTTCAGACACAGTCACGAGATAAATAAGTACTAACTGCATTTAATAAATGACATTTTTTCTGACCCAAGAGTGACAGCCAACTTTCAGCTATATAAATACAATATAACTTATCATAATTACGTACATTTTGAGTTTATTTCATTAAATTTTAATAATATTTCTATATCACTACCTACGTGCACGTGTACATTTACATGTTCAACAATAAACTCTTTGCATAGTAGATCTAACTGTTTTAATAACCACTAGCGGTTATAATAACCACTAGCGGATCCAAGGGGGGGGGGCGCACCCGTCGCGCCCCCCACCCCCCTAAAACTCCCGGACCATACATATATGGGCATATCTAAAACGGTTGATACTGGGTAAGTTATACTAAAATTTTGCTTCGCTCGCTCAATTTGGTAAAATATACACATTAACTTCAGTAAAACATAACCGACCTAGCTTGCCCCCTACGATTTCTTACGTACAACGAAGTACCGGCGCAAAAGTTAACCGAAAACTATAATCTATAGATAGTGGGTATATATACCATTGCTTGTGGATGATATTGGTTTGTTTTATGAATTCATATATAATATAATATGTCAGATGCAATACAGAATTGACACAGGATACCAGTCAAACCACATACAATAAATTTATACTTTTAGAATAAATATGATTTAAAGCCGAAATTAAAGTCAAATCAATCACTACTTTCGAGTTTTTAAACAATTTTGTCTCAATAAATAGTTTAGTTCCCCAAAATGTAAATCCAAATACTTTTTGGTTAATGTTTCCCTTAGCAATCACACTAAATGTAATATTGCTGTATGCATTCATAAGAAAAATATAACGTGATAGAGTTGAGGGGTGTCCACAACGTTGGCTCTAATTCCTTGTGATTTAATATTTTTCCCGGCACCATATGTCAGCGAAATTGACACAGAGTCGGCATCACTTATCTTATTCGTTCACAACGCAATCATACGTGTATCTTTCACGATATTTCGTGTGAAACAGTTCGTCTGTCTGTCCGTTAGTTCGTTAATAAAACACAGTGCATAGCACATTTGAATACAAGAAGACAGTGAACGTGTGTTATTTAATGACATTCACTTCGAAAAGGGACCGTTACACTTCGGTAAATGAATACTACAAATAATTATTGGTGCGTGTGTGTTGGAATGTACATGTAATCAGCTACGGATTTTACATGTTTAAAGCTGTTCCTGATATATAACATTGAATGTCAAATACGTATTTCGTGGACAGAAAAGGGCAATTTATTGCCAAAACAGGTGCATGACATACAGATGAATTAACATTTCTTTCGAACATAATACGGTGAAGTATTCATTTATTCTGTGCAACAAAGTGCATTTGACGACGACGACGATGATTATGATGATGACGATGATTATGATGATGAAGACGACGATGATGATAATGTGCAAAAAGTTATTATCTCTGATACGGATATGTAGCTGATCACTGCTGACCCACAGACAACATAAAGGGGTTACATGTATTACTGCAAGATCAAAAGTTTACGTCCCCCCCAACCCGAAATCCTGGAACCGTCCCTGATAACGATATGTTGCAATGCATATACTGTTCAACTGTATTCTCGCGGTACTTAACCCTTAAGTGAATATTTGGAGCAAAAAACAACTAACAAAACATTATCTTTCAATAACATGCTATAAATTGAACCTTTTCACGAAAATAACAACTGGAAATTGTGTTTAAAAGTAAAGTATTCGTCCTTAAATTATTCTGTTTTTCAATGCACCATGCAGCCATCTTGAAAAATTTCGTCATCGGTAATCTCGCGGTAAAACTTTTGTTTTGAAAGAAGTTTGCGGTTAGTGTATAAACAAAGACAAATACACTTTAAATTGTTGGATTGTAACCTTTAACAAATATAACAAAACAATAATTTGAGTCTTCATTTATATTTACTCAAGCAGACGAAAGTGTAGACATTGACCCCCTAATGTCTACCGATAGCTGCAAGCTGATACGAAAGTTATTTATATTTATGGTTTCGAATCATATTACTTGTCTAAATTCGAATGAATTAATTGTTAACTTATTATTTTCTTAAAGAAAACCCAAAATATGTTAGATGTTAACAATTAAGCATGACAATCCGAAGATTAACAATTACCGCGAAAATAGATACCGCGAGAATACCGATGCAGAGTATACATAAATGGGAAACTGCAGTTGGTATTTACATGACAATTTAATATTCTATATTTTCACAAAAAAGTAAAGTTTAAAGAAACATTTTTAAATAAAGAACAAATACCGATAGTCAACGAAAAAAAGTCAACATATAGTCTACTTTCGGTTTCCAATAGCATCAACTTAAAATTGATTGGGTATTTATAACCTGCTCAACAAAAACGTATCAGCTTTTTATTGGTGGAAAATTACGTAGTTTGAATTCGGAATTCCAAGCTGGATATTGTTGCGAAGGACTGTAACCTGTATCTGCTTTTATGTAAATTTTGACATAGCTTAGTATGCGTTGTAGTCATGCATCTTTAATTTAGGTAAAATATTTGTGGGCGGTATTTATAAATGTGGAAGCACTGAACTACGGGCTATTGTGGGGTGTACTGTTGAATGCCAAATGGGATGATTTGAATGTCTGCGTAGTTCAGTGGGTTTTTAAAGAGATATATAATACACTTACATATTAGGAGTACATTTTAAACTTTTAAATAAACTTAGATATGGATATTGTATCGGAGACTTATTATCACAGTGTACGAACGCAAATGTATCAATTCCGGAAGTCGGTACCGAGTAGGCATACAGTTGTTTGTATTTTTGATTTACTTGATCGATATTGGATATTATTGGAAGTCATTTCTCACAAAACCAAAAGGAAAGGTATGTGTAAAGTATTTTTGTTCACCCAGCATATTTTCAAATTACATGTGGTTTTCATATTAATTATTGATATATGAATTACAGACGCATTTTTACAGTAGGAAGATGTGCTCGTGGATCTTTATATTTGTCTGTAAACGAACATGTCGAAAATCGAATACTGTATGGATGCACAACACATTATTTTTAACTGTATATTAGTCGCATTTTGACTGTATCCTAATCACAACTTCAGTAATATGGCACATATTTGTTAAAATGTGTCAAAAGTGCTTTTTCAGATATAGTACTTACATATGTATTACGGTAACATTATACCGTAGAGATATGTATTCATAAATCTTTATATTAAATGGCTACAAATGAACATTTCTCAAATCGTGCACATTTCAACTGTATATTTGTCGCTTTTGAATATTCCCTAAATGCAACTTCAGTAATATGGCATATACTCGTTTTAACGTGATGTACGTGTATATGTGGACTGAAGTTATTCTTGAAATGTAAACAACCAGTGTTATTTACATTTAACAAAAATTTACGTAATGATATTTAACAATTAGTCCAGTATCTGTAAAATGTTTATGGTTCTTACAACGTTGCTGGGCAGAAGACAAGCTTATTTTTTGAAATTTCGAACTTTTAATTGTTTATATATTGTTTACTGAAAGTGATTAATGTGTGCATGTACGATCTGTGATATCGTTTTCTTTGTTCAAGATAAGAACGTGAAAACGACGAAGCGACTAAATCACGTAGAAAATACAAACGACAAACGATGAAATTAATGGCGTTTGAGTTGACTAAATTAACTATCGGTCGAGTTTACATACATGTATTGAAATGTTCATTGAATTTTCACCCAAAATGAACTGAATTCATTACACAAGGGGTAGATCGTACGTAACTAACTGGTATAATTACGGTAAGTGGGGTTACTATATGCTCACCAGATGTGAAAAGGTGGTTACATTTCGCATTTCAACGCTTATATGACGGTTGCTTGTCCGAAACAGTTTGGGGTTTAAGAAAGGTGTACGCCAAAGCTTTTTGAGTTCTACTTAATACAAAAACAGGTTATAACACTTTTTAAATTGACAAAAAAAGGTATAAATAAATTGCGTATAAGCTCTTCAATTACTTTTTTATTCCTAACAGGACAGTTGCGATTTATAACGACGGTAAACGAATAACTGTAGATCATCCTGCGCAAAATGATTAGGTCCAATCTAGAAGATTAATACATCAACCTTCCACAAATCCAATGTAAAACATTTAAAAAAAAATCAGCGGAAATATGCAAATGTTGGTACCAGTTAGATTTTTCCTCACTTACACTATACCAGTTAGTAACGTATGATCTACCCCCTGACTATATAGGATCTAAATTATTGTTTCAGTTATGCATACAGCGTGATTAGGCATTCAGTCACATGTATAATAACGGTGTGATTTAGGCATACAGTACTGACGACTAGGCATACAGTTTTCAAAACGAAAATTGCGATTAAGGTAGTCAATATTCAATTAGGCATACAGTCGCAAAGAATCAGTCGTCCAAAAAAACAAACAAATTTCAATACATCTGAAACAAATATGTCGCAATGGGGAACTATATTTGTAAATGTGATACTGCTGTACCGAATTACAAATGTTACATTTTATTTAATTTATGTTACGAAGTATAAATAAAAGAAAATTTGGGAAAAAGCCTATCTTTCAAAACAGCACCTCGATTTGATAGATTTTTTCAAACTAAGTGCGATTTTATAGTAACAATAATTGTTCACAATCATACATTAATAACCCAACATTACATGGAAAATATATCCATTTACATGTACATCTGGTGAGTAAATGTATGTATAATTCCACGTTTTTTATGACAGTTCCAAACAAGAAACACATTGTATGCCTACTCGGCGCCGACTTCCGGAAATGATACAGTTGCGTTCGTACACTGTAATTATTATTGCCCGTAAAATATATTCAAATGTGCAATGTACATATGTGTTTTATCTATCAACTATAATTCCATTCTATACTTCTTTACCGTTATTATACTAATAAGTCTAACTAGTTTTCATCACAACCTGTCACGCATGATATAATCGCGGCGTTTCTCACGTGACACGTGAAAGTGACAGCGCATTCGCCACTTGACCGCCTTACGAGTAACGTCGTATAAAACATACATGTATATATCTTTGATATATAGTTGTGTATGTTATTCCAGGCTAGTGATAGCTTATTCATTACTTTTGTATTGGTGTAAATTGTAATTCTTTGTAACGTATTGTATTATTATTGTAATGCTAATTTAAATATTTGCATAAATACTTGTTTTGTAATGACTGTTTATATGCGCGGCATTCGCCACTTGACCGCCTGACGAGTAAGGTCGTATTAAACATATATATTTGATCCTTTAAACATTTTTTACGCCTGCAGTAACCACAAGACAAAAAAAAAGACATTTACAAACCAGTCAGGACAAATTACTTTCATCACTTTTGGCCAGCTGTCATAAGACCAGACTGGTACGCAATAAAATATTTCCGATATAAAATGCAACCATTTAAATCGTCTCTCACAGCTACGTAGTCTTTGTAAATGTAAATGGATTTACACATCTAATTGTGGAAAACAGTAGTAAAGGAAACGTTCAGAATCGTTGGAATATTTGCAGAAGATGGTTTGCATCATTGCTTACATAATTTGTCATTCGTATTTAATTTAGCGGTAATTTACATATTTATCGTCTTCGACCTGTTATCGAACAGCACCTATTACCGGACAGTTTGTTGTTGGTTCGAAAGGCGCATGCGCGCAAGTGCGCATGACGTCACACTTACATGTCAACCGATGTACTCAAGGTGGCTGACCTATTTTGATGTATACTTTGAAACAAATGCGCAGAAAACAGGTAAATGTAATGCATTTTTGTTGTGTTTTCGTTTTTAGGTGCAATTTACTATTACTTTTTGAATGCAAACATAATTAACTGCATTTTCCACAGAAAAAGTGTTTTTCTAGTTTAACAATTTTCGTAGCAGACACAGATTTTGTCCGCCGCGTATAAGTCACGTGATAGTCATGTGACAACTAACGTGACTTTGTTTTGACATTAGTATTTCACATGTAGCTACAGTGCAGTAAAAAAAAAGTCGTCCAATGTTTTCTGTCATAAATTATTTGTTTTTCTTTCCTTTTTTTAGGCACAACCTTTGAAAACAATTAAACATAGAGGCCTATACTCCCCAACTGCACTCCATAATGCTAACCTGAAAGTGAAAGACACTGGTTAACCCATCAGAACTGTAGCCAGACAGTATGGGGTTCCTCATACTACACTGTGGGATCGTGTTAAAGGCGAAATTGATCCTGAATGCCTGAAGCCTGGGCCAGCTCCACTGTTTAACCAAGAGGAAGAGGTCAAACCTGTTGACCATGTCAAGACCATGGCAGCCCTGGGGTATGGATATACCATCACAGTGAGGTAGTATCAAAGGCTACCAACTATGCCGTTTACCTTGGGACGAGGCCAAGTGATAATGAAATGGTTTAAGGGGTTACAGCAAAGATGGCCCGAGTTGCATGTTGTTCGCCCAAGAGCCCTGTCTAATTACAGAGCTGAAGCCACATCAGAGGTGACGGTTCATGAATATTTCAACAACCTGAAGCAAGTCATTGAAAAACATGACCTTCAAAACAAGCCTGAATGTGTCTTCAACATTGATGAAAAGGGGGTCCAAACAGAGCATACCCCACCATTTATTGTCAGTGGCACTTTGAAGGCACCAGCAGTTATTTCATCGAGGTCTTGCATTAAAACTATAACATAAGTACCTCCCTTCTTTGTTTTCAAAGGGAAACGCCTAAATGTTGATCTCTTACAAAGATCTACCCCAGGATCATCAGGTTGTGTGTCGGACAGTGGATGGTCAAATTTTAATGTTTTCTATCACTATATGGACACACATTTCATCAGATATGTGCAGAGAGTGGACAAGAGCCAGCCTATTCTTGTGATACTTGATGGCCATAAAAGCCATATTAATGTTCCAGTATTGGATTGGGCAAAGAAGAATAACATTATTCTATTTATCTTGCCAGCACACACAAGCCATGCCCTCCAACCACTTGAAGTAGGTTGTTTCGGTCCCCTGCAAAAAGTCTACAATTCCATGTGCCACAGATTCATGAGGGAAAACCCATCCTCTAGAATAACACGGTTCAATGTTGCTTCCCTGGCATCCTCATCATATGTCTCTGCCCTATCTGTGGATTCGCTCTGCCTTCAGGAAATCAGGAATTGTCCCTCTGGACGAGTCAGTTGTGAGCAAGGACCACTTCACTCCTTCACTGCCATACATGGTTGCTCCACCTGTTCCTGGAGAAAATGCAGACAATGAGGTCAGAAATCCTGATGTTTTCTTTCATGAGGCAGAAGATGTTATCAACAAGAAAATGGAATTCAACAAACGAAAGAAAAAGAACACTATTCATGCATTAACATCTGGGAAAGAAATCACAAACCCGTTGATCGAGCAGAAATAAGGGAAAGGGCTGAAGCAAAGGAACATAAAAACAAGAAACAAATTGAAAAAGCAAACAAACAAACAAAGCGGAAGTCATCAGATAAAACAAATGTAACGCCAACAAAAAAACAAGCAAACAAGAACAAATCAACAAAGGAACATGACTTTGATACTCACCCTGAACCTGGACTCTCCCACTATGCTATCCCTGAGTCTGACATTGAATCTTCCGAGGATGATGATACTGATAATTGTTGTGTGTGCAACCTCTTTCAGCCAAAAGAACTTGAACACTGCGTCTCCTTGGTATTTGTGAAGTGGGCCAAGTGTGACTTTAAAAACTGTAGCCACTGGGTTCACCTTAAGTTCTGCTCTGCCACAACTGCTGTCAGGAGAAATGACATGTTCTATTGTCCTTGCCACAATATCACAGAGGAATAGACTCTTTCCTGACTGTCATGGCTGTATCTTGTTGTTATATTGTCACTGTTGATGTTCATATGTTAAGTACTCAGTTACACGTATGTTTGAATTTAATGGAATAGTATTTATGAACTGTCCGGTAATAGGTTATGATTTTACCGGCCGCCATATTGTTTCGTCTGCTAGGGGTGATAATGATCGGTGACTGCTTTTACGAATATTTGATGGAATTTTGCTGAAAATTTTTACAGATGAGTTATTAAATGGTTAAACTATTTTAATTGTGTTCAACATGCTATTTTGGTGATTTTCATTTTAAGAAATTATCATACAAACCCTTAGGTGTTCGATAACTGGTTCGTCCACCATAATATTAATTAGTGGTCCGATATTCGCTCAGGAATTTCAAAAAACGGATCTTACATATCTATTTTTTTCGGAAATCAGATATGGGTGTCGATTCCAATGTACATATTTACCCCAAAAACTGAAAAAGATGACTTTTGTTTCAGTCTGGTGCTTCAAGTTAACCAAAGAAACAACATGTTAAGAATTAATCGATATGTTTCATAAAAGCCATATAAAAGTTGCATTGTTAAATGTGAAAATAGATGTATTTTACAAATTTTTAAAATCATATTCTAAAAACTTGTTTTCTTATATAATACATAATAATGTACATATAATTTATATTGATACTTATTTCTATTGATACATATTGTACTGGTTTCAGCAAGTTTTTAAATATGCACATTATGATTATCTTAGTCACTGTTGGTTTGATATTACATTCACTTCAAAACAAAACTGAATAATGCTACGGGTATAGCTCGCCAAAATTAACCTGATACTCTTGAACTCTATTAGCATAAATCAAGCGATCGAATTGTTTCCTATTACGTATTTATACTCGGTTTAGTTGTTGCATGTGTTTCGCAAGTACATTGATACCATAACATTATTTTTGTATTGGATATAGTAAAATAGTACGGAAAGATCTAGAGCAGAATAGCAGGATGCACCCTGCTCCTTTTTGGTCCCCCCCCCCTGCTGCCCTCTGGTCTGGTCAACACAGAAATGTTGAATATCTTTGGAAATGCAATATATGTTTGCAACTATTCAACTACAAATGAATAAACTATGCTTAAATAGCTTAATCAGAAGCATAAGACTCATTGAAACCATGGATTAATCAAATTATTATAAAAAGTCAACAAACTGGTCCATCCCCCCCCCCCCCGCTCCTTTTTAGCAGCCCCCTGTACCTTTTAAGATCCTAGATCTTTCCCCAATAATAGTTATCATCGATTTATCTCTAGTCGAATGCGGAAACTGATATATGCATCGTAACGGTTTTTATATATTCATGCATAAATGTCAGTTAAATGTTTGAGAGCTTTATTTGTTATAGAATAACACAATTTCCTGTCCTCCTCAGATGCACGCAGTTACACAGGGCCCTTCCAAATAAATCCAAAATGACTACGTCAGTCAGCAGCCTTGTGTCCTCTCAACTTGACCAGTTTCTCAATGAGTTGGGCTTCAACGAAAAGGACATTAAAGAACGAATTTGTCTGTTTGATAAATGTACCGTAGCTCGAACCTTGTCAGCTCGAAACATACAAAAGCGTTATGATATTGATCGAATCTTTGTGGGAAGTCAAAGAGAAGGCATCGGTTTATCGTTCGTAAATGACACAGATGTTCTACAGATATACAAGTCATGCATTTGTCTGGAGAGCAGTAACATTTCACATCAGACAGCACAACCAGAAGCATGGTTTGAATTAGACGGCACACGAACACACCCAGGACATTATTTTCTTAAAGCCCATGGAACGCCTGAAAAGTTGCGTCTTAATGGAGATATACAGCATGCTCTTGTCCAACGCTTTGGGGAAACATTTCTCTCAGCCAACAAATTCATGGCCAAAAACGATGACATGTTTACTACTTCTAAAGGCTATCTCGGTAAACACACAGTTTTTATGCAAAGGCATGGTCCCTCCTGGCCAAAGACTGTCAACACTTTTGAAACGCGCCTTCTAGTAAGTTATTGTTCTATGAATATAGTCTACAAGATAGATTACGCACGGGGTTTTCCCTGCGTTTGCAACACCATTTTAACTAGGTGGTTGTATAGAGAACGCGCGGGCGTTTGGCCATCCATGGAAACAATGACATACGTAGTAAATCTACCGGCATTCGTGGTTCCAGTGGCACAAAAAGGCACAGCTCATGCTGATCTTCAGTGGAGAGTGTGTTTCACTCTAGGAGAGTTGTATCTGCTTCGCACGCTCAATAATACGCATCTGAAGGTGTACGTACTATTGAAACTTGTTGCTCAATACATGTTGACACCGGTTTGGCCTGAAATATCGTCGTTCTTAATGAAAAATGTACTGTTCTGGCAGGCTGAATCAACGCCATTCAACGACTTCCGGCCAGACAATCTGGTCACGTGTCTCCGCAAGGCGTTGGAATATCTCAAACATTGCTTGAGGACAAACAATCTTCCATATTATATGATGCCAGAACGGAATCTGCTTCTGAACAAGATTTCCAGGAAACAACGAAGAGATGTACTACATAAGCTTGATGATATCCTGAACAATGGAGTTGAAAACTGTTACAACTATATGCTGAATGAGTCTCATAACCTGACGGATTGTTTAGGACATATTGGTGAAGAGATGTCATTGGGATACTTGGTCAGCAAGTCAGATGCCTGCAAATGTAGTGTTCTAAATGCTGTTGATCTTGCAAACTATTTTGAATCGTTGTTCAATCAGAGATTTTATTTAGGTTGCTTCCTGTACAATATATGGACTGTTGTTATACCATGTATATATGTCTACGGCATGTCCGTTGTCTGGGATCCATTCAATGTTAACATTCCTTGCACAATGGACATATTGGAAAGCTTTCGAAAAAGCCAATTAACTAATACTGAACAGTTCGATCGCACACTTTCCTTGGATCCAGAAGACAACAAAATGCTACCAGATTCCCTTAAAGAGATTTCACTAGCGGGTGGCATCCTTATAGCCGAAGAGCGAGTTAAATGTGCAGTGGGATGTACGGATGTAAGCATTAACATCTGTTGGAAATTGCAAGAAAACATCATAGAAGAAAATGGGAAAAACGACAATAAACACGTCAAAAAGACAATTGAAATCAATGCTGAGGATTACATTTGCGATATTGTGGGATCAAATAATGCTCGTACTAAAGTCATTGTTCGAAGGACAATGCCTGGATATAAGTTTTTTTATGTACTGATGCTGTTTTTAGCTTATATTATCAATCTCTTTTCGAGTAAGTTCGAGATTCTTATAGCTGTATATTTTGCAGAAGAGTGTTATTTTATGCTAATAACTCTAATATTTGAGAGTATACTTCTTATTGTCATGAGTCTTGCCCGTGCTATATCTCCAATTTAATGAAAATACTCATTAATACAAATGAAAGACATACGTTGTATCTGTAAATGACATTATATTTAGCGGACGTTGCTACATCACAGAACATTCGAATTCAGTGATACACTTGTGCATATGCTAAGAATTTAAGTGTTAAAACTTTGCTGTAAAGTTAGTATTTCATTTATAATGTATTGTTTTCTCAATTAAAGAAAGGAACAGCTAACTCTGTATTATGATGGACTTCCAATTGTCTTGTTTGTAAATGTGTTGCGTATGTTGCGTTCAACTGAGAAACAAACAGCTTCAAGTTATTATATGAAAATACTTCATAAATCAGCCATTTATATTTGTTCACAGCTTGAATTTTATACTAAAGAAGATTGTGTCTATTACCAATTGTGATGACAAAAGCATTATAGGTATAACATTTATTTTATTTGGTTATATATGCGCTGTTAAATTTGAACATAATTACTGATTAAACTCGTGATTTTCTTACGTCCACCTACGGCGACAATCTGATTGTATTCAAACATAAAATAAACAAGAGAGTCATGATGGGTCAAAGGGCTCAATTGAGTACTGACAAGGATGAAGACCTAAATGTTGTGAGATTGTTTCAACAAATGTTATGAAGCGCGTAGGCCATAATGGTCTTAAATTATTTTATATAGTTGTTTAACTGACTGTCATAATTTGTTAATTCTTTGGCTAACCTTGGCTTATCAAAAACAAACCAACTATCATTAACGAGTAGGCACCTGACATGTCCCCGGAGGACGGGTAACCGTGTACTGTCAAGTTACCATTAGCGGATCATAACCAAAAGCGGGTCAGTTTAATGTTATGGAAACCATTTCTCATTTAATTGTAAACATTTTAAGAAGAAAATTGGCACATATAATATTCATTGTAAGTAGTCAAAAACACAATTAACGGGTCGGTTGTTTGGATGTCTGTATACCCGCATTTCTGGAGTGTTGTACACCGCATGTATACAACTTTATTTACTTCCGCCTCGCTTTCGAAACGAGGTTATGTATCTCGCACGAATACACGTCACAGTTTTATTGGTAAGTAAGAAGTCTTAGAATATATTTAAAGGTCATTTACTAATCTTGTTAACTGAAGATCATTTTAGTTTGAAATGCATTTAAGTTTTTACAGCGCTGTAGAAGACATGAGCGATTAAGGTAATAGCGGATCGGTCATGCATGGCCACCATGCAATTAACCTGAGTAAAAGGGGTGGTCTCAAACATTTCAAAACCCACCAAATCGTGTTACTAATGTTATTATTACGTACTAAAACTGTCAGGGTGGGGGTTTTATGCTACCATGAAAAACAAATTACTCCAGAGGAAGCAGCGAAAGTATGCTGGGCATTGCACAGTGCAATACACTGTATGCAACAGTAAATGTCTCTTAGAAAATCTGCTAGAGAATATTGTTGGTGATATTGAATACTTTACAGACGACATTCTGGTGAAATATAAATTAAAATCGTAATGCTCCATTAAATAATATATGTTAGTAGCATGGATGCATGGTTTTGAGATTTATTTTAAACAATGTACCTAATTAGACTTTATACTTAAACAAACAGTCTATATCATGGCATTCAACTTGTACAGCAATATCATTTTTCTTTTTCGTGAATTCTCTGTGAATTGTTATCTGTGTTACCAGTGTACAGTTATGTGTGTAAGGTGATGTGTGAATGAAGTGTGATAGTTCACTGTTCTAATTGGTTATGAGCACATTTTAATGTAATCCCCATACCAGGCTATCAATTAGCTAACATGTCCCTTTTTCTAACAAGAAACCCAGCACTTACGTTTGTCACCAGAGACTTCAGTCATTACATACTTAGAAATAGTATCCTGCAAAGGAATATTGTTGAAGTCATTTTGCCCTGCTTGGTAAGATTTGTATTTTATTTTTGTCTTGCTGTATTTTGTTCTCTTACTGTATGCAGTTAACCTATTTGCTTAATGAATTGTATTGTTGAATTTATTGTATAATTAAGTTATGCACTTTATAATATATTTAATGCATATTAATTATTGCATGTAATATATTTAATGCATAATTTCTATTTTTCAGGTTTACTTTTTTATATTTCAAATACTGGAATAAAAATCGAAATTTTACAACGAGATGACCTCATTCAACACCCCGTTACATCTGTTATTAAGTACCTACTCTGGTGGCCAATAATACAGTGTGTGGAACAAGTCGTCCAACAGCAGATATACCATCAAACTCAAGGGTTCCAGGAACCGTTAGAAAAAAAAAATGTTATAAAGAGATACCAAGTTTATAAACTAAACCACCTATTACAAACATGCATTTTATTATTGACAGGAATAGACAAACCTGAAAGATAAGAGTACATGCTTGATTGAAAAATAAAAGACATTGCTCGTGTGCCATGCATACGTTCCAATTGTTAAAAAAGGACTCTGGTGACCATATGTTTGAGGGAAGTGCTATTCTTTTTTATGTTTGTATGGTATCATTTGAAGAGTCAGTGCAACAGTTTGGGGTTTAAAAATTATTTATCAAAATATTACGTTCCTAACTGAATTTTAAAATCTACAAATACAAGATCTGATGTGTCATATATTGTATTATAGCACTAAACAGTCAGTTTTAAGATTGTTCTACACTGTGAAAATGCATCTTTAAAAGATCCTAGTCAGTTGTAAATAAAGTTTTAGTTTTTAAGTCATTTAACAATATACCATGTGATTTCCTTTAATACGTTTCTGTTTCCAGGTGTGCTTTGGTATTGATTTTGAGTTTACTGATATTTTACTGTTTTACGATTTACATGTGTGTTTAATGATCTATGGTTCTGTTATTTAAAGCTGTAAATGTATGTCTATCTAGTGGATTCTATCAATAAATGATCTCTATCAGTAGTTGCTTGTTTGTTTTATTTGTATAATATTCATTATTTGAACAGCAGTAACAATGTGGTAGAAGCAAGAGGTTTCATAAAATAACTAACCATAACTAGATCTATTAGAAATTGATTTTACAAAAGTTTCTGTCATCATACATTTTCCACACCTGGCCATGTTTAAAATACTAATAAAACATGATAAAATACACATTAACAGCGTTATTAGTTGCTAGCAAACAATAATGTTCAAGAGTTGACAGATACATATGCATTTGAGATGCCCCCTGACATTGCATGGTCACGTGATCCGTTATGGCTGCAACTGATTCGGTAATGCATCCATTACTGTGCTAGGAAAACAGGCAATAAAGTAGTAAAATCTGCACTTAAACACACAATGTTTGTTTTATCAGTGAGAAAAGGGATTATTTTAATTAACTATTGGCATATTAGCTACAAAACATGTATAAGTTTATAACAACGCAACTTTATAACGTTACTGATCCGCTAATGGTAAATAGACTGTATATTTGTTGGTGTTGGTGGCCTGGTCTGACCTAAATGTGGCTTCTGGTGAGCTCTAATGATCATATTCAGACTGCGGAAGTTTTGTCAAAATTGGTTGCAAACTAAAGTATCTATATCTTTATAAAAAACGCTTTTTTTTACAAACAAGGGCCATAATTCCGGTGTTTGTGACCCCATCTGGCCCGGTTTTGGTTTCGGTTGAGATCTTATGGTCATACACAATGTGTGGAAGTTTGGTCACGATTGAGCGAAAAATATAGTCTCAAATTAGGAAAAACTAGTTTTTAACATCTCACAAACAAGGGGCCCTTACTCCGGTGGTCGTGGCACAATCTGGTGCATTTTTGTTTTGGTACTTTTAAAATTGTGAATGACCTTGACATTTTAAATGAAACATTTATGTTATGGCTTTAAATAGTTTTCAGTCCCTTGATTATTACAGTAAGTTAAACTACCCTCAACATTTGACTTGAATTGTAACATAACCTTGTCAACATTATACGTTTTAAACTACTATTGGCCGAAAAGTGCTCAAGCTGCAATCGGGAAATCCAAACTTAAGACTTTAATAATAACATACCGCGTTGTGTGTTTCTTCGATACATAGCTTAGTATGCATATAAACCGTTTCATCTTCATATCGAGGTCAGTCTATTTTCAAACGGTATTTAAATGCAGCAGCCGTCTTTGCTCCCTGTAATATCGCAAAGAAAGATATATTGAAGATGTGTTGTGGGCAAATACGTGAACTCTCGCTGGATTTATCCGTGCGTCTGGTAAGACAATTTGATGACATATGTTGCTGATCTACTCGAATTGTTGTTCCTACTACATTTTAGTATTACATATAATGTTGTGCAGATTGTTATAATTGTGGTTATATAGCATCTAATCAAGTGATATTATTTTCACCAGGTACGTTCATGTAAATGCGCCTATGTTGGACTGAAAAATAAACATACATTGCTCATAAATATAGATGTGATCACAGAATGTATCGAATCAAAGTAATGTGAAAATATGGGTCCAGTTATATATTGATTGCTGCTGTGTTTGTAATACAGGATGAGAGAAAGCTAGAACACTGTACCATTATAAAGGCTGACTATTTATAAAGTGATTTTCAGAAAATAGGAGAGTGTAATTGTGTCTTTTGAAATACAACATATTTGTTATACGAACTGGTAAATTGTAAAATAACATGTTATTTTCTTTACATGACATTTTCTCGATTTCAGTATCAAACAGCGCCCTTCCAAAATGGTTGAGCCAGTCAGCCGACGTGTGTCCATTCAACTTGACCAGTGTCTCAAAATGTTGGGGTTCAACGAAAAGCAGATTAATGAACGAATACTTCAGATTGATAAATGTCCCATAGCTCGAACCGTATCAGCACGAAATATTATATTCATGTATATATTATGTATTTAAGGCATTTTAAATAAATGCCCATTTTCAATCTACATGTTTTCAGTGTGTTTATTTCATGACATGCGAGTCCGACCTTCGTGTTAGGAACTTATTATTAATAGGTGCTAAGACAATACATAAATAATTTTTTTATGGCCACATAAAAATATTTATGTCATTGTATTGCGATTTTATATAGGTCGGAATTATCATTATGTAATGGTATTATAAAGTACAGCATTTAGGAATAGTATAAATGTCTTTGTTCACATTATCAGCTAATCAAAGCCGTCCGTTCACACCACGTGACGCTTATCAGCCAATCGTGGCACGCACCAGCGTGCTCAAGCGCCAACCGTAGGGCGCATCAGTCATTCCTTTGTTTGTTGTTGGCGTGGGCAGTTGCCTCGCCATTTTTGCAGTCGAATTTATTTTTATTAACCACCGCCACACCTCCACCACCCAATTGTTATGTATTGCTTTATGTCATTCTTAGTTCTAAATTTCTAAAATAGCCATTCATGTTTTGGGGTCTCTGCATCGGACGGTTTGTTGTCCGTCCATTGTATATGTGCCAATTTTCTTTCATATCATTCTTGTGTATGTACCATTGATATGTATTTATAATATTGTCATTGTTGTTCTCATGTCTGGCGGTTTTTTGCCCGCCCAGACATGTCATTGCCTTGACGTTATACGTTATGATATACATATTATATGTGACAGTTTATGTTTTTGTATATTCATGTATATATTATGTTTTTAAGGCATTTTAAATAAATGCCCATTTTCAATCGACATGTTTTCAGTGTGTTTATTTCATGACATGCGAGTTCGACCTCGTGTTAGGAACTTATTATTAATAGGTGCTAAGACAATACATAAAAAAGCGTTATGACATTGATCGAATCACTGTTGGTAGTAGACGTGAAGGCATTGGTTTATTGTTGGTAAATGACACAGATTTTCTGCAGATATACAAGTCATGTATTTGTTTGGAAAGCAGTAACATTTCACATCAGACAGTACATACGAAGATATTGTTTGAACTAGACGAAACACGAACACAACCAGGTCAATTTTTCCTTAAACTAGAAGGACTGCCTGAAAAGTTGCGTCGTTATGGTGATATTCAGCATGCTCTTATTCAACGCTTTGGAGAAACATTTATCTCGGCCGATAAGTTTATGAGTAAAGACGATGACATGTTTGCTACTTCTAATGGATATATTGGCAAACACACAGTTTATATGAAGCGACAAGGCCCATCATGGCCAAAGATTGTCAACACTTTTGACCAGAGACTTCTAGCAAGAGTTCTTTGTATGACTATTGATGACAAGATAGATTACGTACGTGGTTTTCCCTGTGTTTGCAGCACAATTTAACTCGGTGGTCGTCGGGAGAACGCGGGTATGATTGGCCATCCAGGAAAACCATAGACTACGTAGTAAGTCTTTCGGCATTCGTCGTTCCAGTGGTACAAAAGGGTACACCGCATGCTGATCTTCAGTGGAGACCGTGTTTCACTTTAGGGGAGATATATCTGCTTCGTACGCTTACTAACGCACATCTGAAAGTGTACATTCTGTTGAAACTAAAAGCAAAGTACATTTTGCAACCTGTATATCCTGAAATATCGTCATTCCTAATGAAAAATGTATTGTTCTGGCAGGCGGAATCAACGCCATTCAACGACTTCCGACCAGATAATCTGGTTATGTGTCTCCGCAAAGCGCTGGAGTATCTAAAACAGTTCTTGAGGACAAACAATATTCCGTGTTATATGATGCCAGAACGAAATCTGCTTCTGAACAGGATTTCGCGGAAACAACGAAGAGATTTACTTAACAAACTTGATGATACCATTAGTAATGGCGTTGAAAACATTTACAACTATATGCGCAATGGCTATAGTAATCAACCAGATTGTTTAGAAAGCATTGCTCAATATTTATGTTTAGGATATTTGGTCAGCAAGTCGGAAGCTTGCAAATGCAGTGTTTTTAATGCAGGTGATCTTGCGTTATATTTTGAATCGATGTTCAATAAGAGATGGTATTTAGGTAGTTTTTGTGTGCCATGTATGGCATGTTGTGATACCAATGCTATACGCGTACGGTATGTCCGTTGTTAGAGATCCATTCAGTGTAAACATTCATTGCGAAATGGACATATTGGGAAGCTTTCGAAAGAGCCAAGTTACTGATATTGCACAGTCTGTTTACACCTTTACCTGGGATAGAGAACCATCTGAATCGCTTAAAAAGATGTCAGTAACCTGTCGATTTTTCGTTGTGGAAAAACAGGTTCATGTTATACAGAAAGGTAATGAAGTAATAGTAAATATTTGTTCGGAGGAGATCGTCGAAGAAAATGGTAAAGGTGGATCATTGACAAAAAACGGACACGTCAAAAAGACCGAAGAGATAAAGGGTGAAGTTTACACTTACGATATTCGTACTAAAGTGACCTATCAATGTAGAACACTTTTGTACCAGCATGTATACGTACTACTACTGCTTTCGCCTTATTTAATCAATATAGAATAGAAGAAGTTTGATATTCGTGTACTACTAAATTACCCAACAGACTGTTATGATAACTCTAATATTTGAGGGTATACTGATTGCAATAACAATGTTGAAATACCGAAATTTCCATAGATACAATATGTATATAGTTCCAATATCAGAAAACTCGACAATGGATTTAAAACAACACACTGTAGAACAAGAGAATGTGAAATGAGATAACTCGGCATATATTTGTGTTTGGTTATTTTCATTAAAATTGCCGCGAAATGAAAGAACATGTTAATTTGCATACATACCAAAGGAGTTATTATACACGCGTCTTTAGCATCATTGCATGTGATATGACATGTTAAACATATGTAGGGAAAACTGCCTGCACACTAGTTTACACCACTGCCTTCACGGATTTCACAAGATAGCTCGATCTTTATATGTAGGTTGCAGGAAGGTATGTCTGGTAAAATCTTATTGTTGTACATAAAGAAAAGCTGTACGGTTCTTTAATTGTGTTGTTTACAATTTGGTGAACGTCACTTGCTATTACGCTGGGTATATAGTTTGAAGATATCATTTCTATGTTCTTGTTTGTGCATGTGTTTTTTGTTTAATGAATGTGCTACGGTTGGTCATGACAAAATGCCGTTTGAAATTAAATATATGTATACCAAAATGCGATATTTTAATATGATATTTTAAGGCTGTTACGATATAAAAAATATCTTGAAATCATGTATCGACAGAGTTTAAACAAGAGCTGTCAGAGGACAGAACGCTGGCTCGACTATTTGAAGTATTTCAGTTGATTTTGGAAAGTGGAAGGGGCTTCGGCCCTGGTACCACTACGGAAGCCGACTTAGTCTTGGTCTGATGGTGTGAAAAGAAACTGGGTACATATTTCACTCTATTTCTTTATATCTCTTACAACATTATATCCATAGACTGATACTTTTTGTTTCTATCTATCGCTCTTACTTTTACTCTTTTTCTCGCACACCGTCATAGAAATGCCAAGTTTGATAGTATGATGTACACACGTAGGTGTAGATGAAACTAGAAATGTGTCCACAGACACGGATGCCACTACTTATGCAGCTTGTTCTACATGGCGCCGCTTTGTCTATATTCATACACATTATTTTGCAAATGGAGAATTGTCCTTTTGTATTGTACTTTATGCTAATGTATTCTCTTATTCTGTGTGAGTCGAGGTATAAAAAATTTCCTATCAATAGTTTAAGTCCTGACAAAAAAAATCAATAAAGTGTAGTAATTAAATTTTTCGGCAATTATGAGTTATGGTTCTTGTATGCTTCACTTCCTCTTGCTATCTTAAATCATTCTGTGAAGAAACAGCAAAATGCCTTTTATCATTTTTAAATTATGCTTTGCACAGTCATCAATAAGGGAAGTAATTCACTAACTTCACAAGTCGGGTTCTTACATGCGACACACCATTTGGTGATGGTGATCGTGTCTGCCAATTTACCAGAAAATCCCTGTATGCATGACAATATTATTCTCTGGACAATTCTTTGACCTTGATTAGTGACCTTGACCTTACAGCTACAGACCTGATTCTTGCATGTCACATGTCATCTCATCATGCTTATCACTTCTGCCAAGTAATTTGAAAATTCTTTCATGCCGGACAAAATCATACTTCAGTCAAAGACAATGGCTTAAACTCCTATATTTGATCTTTGACCTTTAAGTGTGACCTTGACCTTGGTCCAAAGGACCTGGTTGTTGCACACCACATGCCGTCTCATAATGATTATCACTTCTCTCAAGTAATTTGAAAATTCTTCCATGCCGGACAAAATTATACTCCGGGCAGAGTCCATGTAATTAATTCTTATATATGACCTTTGACCATTAAGTGTGACCTTGGACTTAGTTCTTGCGCGTGACACGCCGTCTTATAATGGTTATCACTTCTACCAAGTTATTTGAAAATCCTTCAATGCTGGACAAAGTTATTGCCTGGATAAGAATCTTAACATTTATACATATACTTGACCTTTGACCTTTAAGTGTGAACTTGACCTTGGACCAAGGCACCTGGTTCTTGAACGCGACACACCCCCTCATAATGATTATCACTTTTGCCAAGTTATTTGAAAATACTTCCCTGCTGGACAAAATTATGCTCCAGACATTGTGTATGGCATAAACTCTTATATGAGACCTTTGACCTTTAAGTGTGACCTTGGACCTAGGGACATGGTTCTTGCGCACGCCACATGATGTCAACATGCTTAGCACTTCTGCCAATTAATTTGAAATTCCCTTTCCACTGGACAAAATTAAGCTCAGGAGAGTGTCTATGGCTTAAATTCTTATATTTGACATTTTACCTTTAAGAGTGACCTTGACCTTGGACCTAGGGACCTGGTTCTTGCACGCGACACACCATCTCACCATGCTTAACATTTGTGCAAAGGTATTTGAAACTTCTTCCATCCAGGACAAAATAACGCTCCAGACAGGGTCTATGGCTTTAATTCTTATATTTGATATTTGACCTTTAAGTGACCTTGGACCAAGGGACCTGGTTCTTGCACGCGACACACCGTCTCACCATGCTTAACACTTACCAAGTTATTTGAAACTCCTTCCATGCTGGACAAAATTAGGCTCGGGACAGGGTCTATGGCTTTAATTCTTATATTTGACATTTGACCTTGAAGTGTGACCTTGACCTTGGACCTTAGGCCCTGCTTCTAACACACGACACACCATCTCATTATGCTTAACATGCCTGCCAAGTTATTTAATGATCCACCATTGCTGAACAAAATAATGCTCCGGCCGGGATCTATGGCTTAAATTCATATATTTGACCTTAGACCTTTAAGTGTGACCTTGACCTTTGACCTTGGGCCCTAGTTCTTGCGTGTGACACAACGTCTAATTATGCCCAACATTTCTGCCAAGTTATTTGAAAATCCTCCAATGCTGGACACAATTATGCTCCAGACAGGATCTATGACTTCAATTCTTATATTTGACCTTTATGTTTGACCTTGGACCTAGAAACCTGGTTCTTATGCGCGACTCACCGACTCACTATGCTTAGCACTTGTGCTAAGTTATTTGAAATTCCTTCCATGCTGGACAAAATTATGCTCCGGACATGGTGTATGGCTTAAATACTTATATTTGACCTTTGACCTTTAAGTGTGCCATTGACCTTGAACCTAGGGCCCTGTTTCTCATGCTTGACAAACTGTCTCATTATGCTTAACATTTCTGCCTAGTTATTTGAAAATCCTCCAACGCTGGACAAAGTTATTGCCCGGACAAGAATCCGAGCATACGTACATGCGTACGTACCCAAGGACAGTAAACACTATGTCCCCCATCAAAGATGGTGGGGGCATAAAAAACATTGGAATTCTTTGGAGAATTTCGAAATTTTAATAATTAGAATCGTTGTGTGACACCAGCAATTCATGTAATCATACTTGTTTCAAAGTTGGGTTTGCACTTTTGTATTTTAGCGGCAATACCATTAAGTTAAAGTTTAATACAATAATATAACAAGAGGGCCAAGATGGCCCTAGGTCGCTCACCTGTGTTTAAGGCATCAAAAAGGCTTATAACAATTAAGACTGCCAAATGACCCTAAAACACTTACCTGAGTATAAAGATCTGGGCCTTGCAGTTTCACGAGATTTTTAAAGTCGATATAAACCATGTGACCTCCAAGGCGTGGCCACTTTCTACACTTGGGGAATATTTGAACAATCTTTGTAGAGGACCTTGCGGTTTCAGAGGAGAAGATTTTTAAAGTTATTTTGCTATTTAAGTGTATATAAACCATGCGACCCCCAGGGTGTGGCCAGTTTTACCCTAGGGGCATGATTTAAAAAATTTTGTAGAAGACCACTACACAATATTTCATACCAAATATGAAACCTCTGGGCCTTATGGATTCAGAGGAGAAGATTTTTAAAGTTATTTTGCTATTTAAGTCTAGATAAACAATGAGACCCCCAGGGTGTGGCCAGTTTTGACTCTAGTGCATCATTTGAACAATCTTTGTAGAGGACCACTATACAATGTTACAAACCAAATATGAAAATACTGAGCCTTGTGGTTTCAGAGGAGATTGTAAAGTCATTTTGCTATTTAAGTCTATATAAACACTGTGACCCCTGGGGCGTGGCCAGTTTTGAACCCAGGGGCATCATTTGAACAATCTTTGTAGAATACCACTACACAATGTTTCATGCTAAATATGAAATCTCTGGGCATTATGGCTTCAACGGAGATTTTTAAGGCCCACTTGTCATATAAGTCTGTATAAACAAGGTGACCCTCGGGGCATGGCCAGTTTTTACCCGAGGGGCATCATTTGAACAATCTTGGTAAGGAACCACTATTCAATGTTACATACCAAATATGAAACCACTGGGCCTTGTGGTTTCAGAGGAGAAGATTTTTAAAGTCATTTTGCTATTCAAGTCTACATAAACAATGTGATTCCCCGGGGCGTGGCCGGACCGGAACGAATTGACAAATTTTGAAAGAGGGTCACCCAAGGATCATTCCTGTGAAGTTTGGTGAAAATCTGCCCAGCGGTTTAGGAGATGTACTTTGAATTAAAATGTTGACACACAACGCATGACATAAGACGCACGACTGACAAAAGGTGATACTTAAAGCTCACCATGAGCACGTTGTGCTCAGGTGAGCTGATAAAAACGTTCAGAGTCGTTATAGCAGTCATATGCATCCTAAATTCTAACTGCGAGATACAACAAGTATTGTTTTTAAACTGGTAACGCGGACTGAGTTTAAGACTTGCTTCAAAGCGTGTTTCCACATTATTCTTAGTACCAGATACACTGAAAGATTAACATTATATTGTGCTTCATATAATTTTATAAACTTGGTGTTTAAAATGCTTGTAAATCCTTGTTATATACTTAAAGGGACTATGTCAACGAAAAGGGCCTTTAAAAAATCTGAAATCAAGATATTACAACTAGTATATAATAACTTATTGTTAAAACAAGGTGTGTAATGGGAAGAGTTTTCGCCTTCTGGGAGAAAAATCTATTTATATTATGGGTTGTGTTTGTTTGGCCCTTTTCATGTTTACATTTTGATGTCAGAATTGTATTTTGTATCTCCATAGTTTACAGACGTTACCTTACAAAGCAGAATAGCACGGTTGGTTAAATCGCTGTCTTCTGCCATTTCTTCGTATGGCTCCTAAGTCGTGAAGTTGATACCCACTTGGGGTTTTAATGTTTTCAAACATTTTGCTGATTTGTTTTTATCAAATATCTAATTATGTATAATATTTATTCTTTATTTCATTGTACATGTCTTAGTACAGCACATTTCTGTCATCTAATTTATTATATAATATTCTATTATTTACTGTGCAATAGGAAACCAACATTTCGTTGACATAGTCCCTTTATGGCCATTAAAAACGCAATGTATGGTGCGAGCATGATTTCTCGTATTGGGATAGAAAAGAAAAACGCATATAATCATCTACCCCGATCATTTTTAGTAATTTTATCAACAGAAACCGTAATAATCCAACACGCTGATACGGAAAAAAATCCAGTTACTATAAAAAAATGTTGATAGTGTCCAAAATGTTGCAGCTTTACTGGCTGTAAATATATTTATTATATTTATATACCTGGCACATACGTATTTTAGGCATGAATTATTTTAATGATATATAAATTGAGTAACTTGGATTGTTAGTGTATATGACAAAATATTTGAAGTATTAAAAATTCAGTTTTTTTCTATGACTAATAAAAGGTTAATACAAATTATTCATGGCATATAACAAATAAATTACAAACAGTTGTCGTAACACATCACTAAGTCTGAGCAAAAGAGGTAATGCTGGTAGTTTTATATTCTCCAAGGTAAAAATTATATTATTGAGGTATGATTTTGGTGTTTACTAACCTCAAAGGTTTGAAGACGGTGAGATTATCAAGAAGGCAAAAATCTTTTAACATTTGAGACAACTGCAGGTATTTTTAATAGCCTGGTTTATGCATGTTTGCTGACACAACTTATCCGGATACATTTGTCAATTTATTCTACAGAATGTGCTGTTCAGCATTTTATAAACATAGTAATTGCTGCTTGTTTTGTACATGCCTCATACAATGGTCAAAGAGGTACACCCTGGGAAGACCAGTAATACAGTGTTTATATGAACCATCAGTATGGAGGTTTCTCATAAATATGCAATACTTGTGATGTATGTATGATACATGTATTTGTTAGACAAACACTCTTAAACATTATCTTGAGTCTTAATCTTAAATTGAATTTTTTGGCCACTGAAAATCAAAGATCATTAGATTTTGTAACAACTGGGCCCGTATTCACCAACCCATTCTTATAACAACTGGGCCCGTATTCACCAACCCATTCTTATAACAACTGGGCCCGTATTCACCAACCCATTCTTATAACAACTGGGCCCGTATTCACCAACCCATTCTTATAACAACTGGGCCCGTATTCACCAACCCATTCTTATAACAACTGGGCCCCTATTCACCAACCCATTCTTATAACAACTGAGCCCGTATTCACCAACCCATTCTTATAACAACTGGGCCCGTATTCACCAACCCATTCTTATAACAACTGGGCCCGTATTCACCAACCCATTCTTATAACAACTGGGCCCGTATTCACCAACCCATTCTTATAACAACTGGGCCCGTATTCACCAACCCATTCTTATAACAACTGGGCCCGTATTCACCAACCCATTCTTATAACAACTGGGCCCGTATTCACCAACCCATTCTTATAACAACTGGGCCCGTATTCACCAACCCATTCTTATAACAACTGGGCCCGTATTCACCAACCCATTCTTATAACAACTGGGCCCGTATTCACCAACCCATTCTTATAACAACTGGGCCCGTATTCACCAACCCATTCTTATAACAACTGGGCCCGTATTCACCAACCCATTCTTATAACAACTGGGCCCGTATTCACCAACCCATTCTTATAACAACTGGGCCCGTATTCACCAACCCATTCTTATAACAACTGGGCCCGTATTCACCAACCCATTCTTATAACAACTGGGCCCATATTCACCAACCCGTTGTTATAACAACTGGGCCCGTATTCACCAACCCATTCTTATAACAACTGGGCCCGTATTCACCAACCCATTCTTATAACAACTGGGCCCGTATTCACCAACCCATTCTTATACTTAGGCGTAAAAAAAAAAGTTTGTTTCAGGTTACATGCACACACAAAATTGGGAGGTAGGTTGGTATTTTTTTAATTTTTTTATTTGATAAATGGTCAACTTGAAGATTCTGAAACTGAATAAATATTCAAAACATATCAGTAATATCCTTAAACATTGTTTATATGTGGATACTATCAAAACAAAACACATATTTATCCAAAAACGCAATAGATTATTGAAAAGGGTAAATAAAACCAAAATCTGACAAACCTAATAAAATGTTCTATGGTCGGGGCATTTTTTAGGGTAGGTCGGGTAACCTGAAACAAAAATTTTTACGCCTCAGGATTTTATAGAACAGACTTATACTCAAGAAATACTTCTGCGTTCGCATATATGCTGTGTACCAATGTTGCTTATAAAGAATGGTGTGATTAGTGTTGGTGAATACCAAGTAATATTCAAATTTACAGCGCTCTTACAACAGAACAGTTTTCAAGAATATTCTTGATTCTTAGTCTTAAGTCTTAGAATATTTTGGTGAATACGGGCCCTGGTTTGATTGGTCAATACCTTAAATTAAGACTGGGCCCTGATTTGATTACCCAATACCTTAATTTAAGACTGGGTCCTGATTTGATTGGTCAATACCTTAAATTAAGACTAGGCCCTGATTTGATTGGTCAATACCTTAAATTAAGACTGAACCCTGATTTGATTGGTCAATACCTTAAATTAAGACTGGCTCCTGATTTGATTGGTCAATACCTTTAATTAAGACTGGGCCCTGATTTGATTGGTCAATACCTTAAATTAAGACTGGGCCCTGATTTGATTGGTCAATACCTTAAATTAAGACTGGGCCCTGATTTGATTGGTCAATACCTTAAATTAAGACTGGTTCCTGATTTGATTGGTCAATACCTTAAATTAAGACTGGGCCCTGATTTGATTGGTCAATACCTTAAATTAAGACTGGGCCCTTATTTGATTGGTCAATACTTTAAATTAAGACTAAGTTTGAAATTGGGATCCTTACTAGTCATTGGACCAGGAGCTAAAATCAGACAGACAAAACACATCAAATACTTTTATTTCCAGTGTAAGTTATAATTTGCAATACACAATTCATGACAAGCGTGCATGCAAGCAAGTTATTATGGCTACTGTTAGAAATGATGTATTTCCAAAAAAATATGTATATTATGCAAATATTATGAGATTAACATAATTGTTGATCTGGTCCAGAGTTGTTTGTTCATTTAGTACAATATACAATGGATTTTAACTGCTATGATCAGCTCAATGTTAACCTGCATTCAGCCTTTTATTTTCATAAGTAATACAAAATTCAAACTAAACTATACCTTTGCATCATAAAACACAAATATATAAGAATCAAAATATACGCCGTTTTAAAGAATACGATTTTAGCTATTTAAGCATTGATAATATGAATACACAACATTCTCAAAATAACACAAACAGCAAACTGGAATGTGGTATAAATGAATAGAAATTGCATCAAACCTGAACATTAAAATCGCAGTCCTTACAATACATTTCAATACATCTTAAATTGGCATTAGTTCTAATGAATGTTAATGACGTTTATTTGATTGAAAGCTGTTTTATATTCACGTAAGGCATTTTATAATGTCTATGTTCGAAAATGCTTGGTACAAACGCAATATACACTAATGTACATGCTGATTTATTCCACAGGCATCACCAGATATCGTATAGAGATAGTTGTACGATAAAAAGTTACCAATTTCTATGTGATTTTTTGTTTAAAATTTTATCGGTAAAATGTCCTTCGGACACGATTTCTGCAAAGTTATATTTTTATTCATATCTTTCTGGACTGCTACTTTAAAACAAGATTAAGAAATCAACTACAAAATACATGAACTGGAACAGTTTGAAAACAACTGATTTCTTCAAGTTGTGATGGTAAGAAAGGTAAATACAGCAACTGGTACTCAATATAGAAATCTACAGCAATTAAATACAAATATAAAGAGATATTGGAGCAATGTGCATCCACATTTAACAAATCAAAGCATTATTTGAACATTGGTCTCAAATAAAATAATTCTATCATGTAAAACAGTTCTGAAAAACGTGATAAGAACATCTATAAAATAAAATATTTGAATGACCATCAAAAACATAACATCAAGTAGAATTTAACAGTAACAAAATAAAGCAAGAAAAACACTACAGTACATGTAAAAACGAGCTCATGTTAGGATAACAGCATGCATTTGATTACTTGTGTCAATATCAAGAATATAGGAAAGTTAGTTGTCTGATTGACTTTGATTCCACATTAATTCATGTTAAAAGCCATTTCATTGAATATGCGTAGAAGCAATAATTACAAAAAAAAACAATAATTTATAAAAGAACTCAAGCTAATTAGCATTTCATGATATTTGTTGATCGCCGCATTTTATATTAATTTAAATTTCATTCTTCTCTTTTAGCATTTATTGATATTATACTTCTAATGAATTACAGCAACACATTTTCTAAAATTAAAATAATATTAAAAGCCCCCCAAAAAACAGAGAGAAGTGAAGATGTAAGTACCAATAGTTAGGATTATAGCTTGGACACATTAACCTGACACTTATGAACTCATGATTAACATAATTACGCGCTTGAAGTATCTCCTATATTTACGGTATATTTTGTCTGTGCATATGTTTCACACGTTTTTGTTTTTTACTGATGATGTAACTGTATTTTCAGTGAAATGATAAAACTTCGATGTAACTCAATTTCATTACAGAAACTAACAGACTTGTAATATATTCACAGATCAAGGTCAGTGTCAGGTTAATGTGTCCGAGATATAGTAATAAGTAACTGGAATAACATAATGTATATATAGCAAACAACAAAATAATGGCTCCCTTTTCATCACAATCGCGGTCTGAGCAACATTTTGAAAATGTAAGTCCGATGTTTTTGAAACAAGGTTTATAACCACAAATGATTAGTAAATTACATATGCCACCATACATTCCTAACAATTTGGATTTGGACCAAAATGAGGCATAAAACATGAAGTTATACAAAGTATATTGTAAAATTTCAAAGGTATAAGACTGAAGCAGAACAAGCTAATAATGTAAGAGCATCAATATTGTGACTTGATGAACATAGTCATGTCACGACCAAATTATACAGTGATTTTGTTCTGCAACTTACAAGTGTCCATAAATAGTAACATTAATTCAGAAAGAAACAGTCTTTCAACATAATTAGTTTAAAGATATAAATATTGTACCGTAAAGAAGCACAAATAAGTTAAATATCATGTAGATAATTTTAATATCATATTCAATTTGGAAAGAGCTGCAAAAACAAACAAGAGGGCCAATGGCCCTGGGTCGCTCACCTGAGTTTTATTAGTCGAACAATTTTCCATGTGTTAGATTTTTATACGGATATGGATATACTGATACGGACTGATGGAAATGCGGTGACTTAGGTGACGACAGACATTCAAAATTTTGAAGTACATATTGAAATTGAAGCTTTTTCTTCAATTTGACCTAGTTTTTCGTCCCACATGACCCAGATTCAAACTCAGCCGAGATACCATTGGGACAAATGTTCTGACCAAGTTTCATGACGATTGGGCAAATAATGTAACTTCTAGAGTGTTTACAATCTTTTTCTTTAATTTGACCTAGTTTTTGACCCCACATGACCCAGATTCAAACTCTGCTGAGATACCATTAAGATAAATGTTCTGACCACGTTTCATGAAGATTGGGCAAAAAATGTGACTTCTAGAGTGTCAACAAGCTTTTTATTCAATTTGACCTAGTGAACTAGTTTTTGACCCCACATGACCCAGATTCGAACTCGGCCGAGATATCATTAAGACAAATGTTCTGACCAAGTTTCATGAAGATTGGGCAAAAAATGTGACTTCTAGAGTGTTAACAAGCTTTTTCTTCAATTTGACCTAGTGACCTAGTTTTTAACCCCACATGACCCAGATTTGAACTCGGCCGAGAAACATTGGGACAAATGTTTTGACCAAGTTTCATGAACATTGGGCAAAAAATGTGACTTCTAGCGTGTTAACAAGCTTCATACAGTTTTCAATAAAGCCATATAAGGAAAACTGCCCCGCCCCCTGGCAGCCATGTTTTTCAATGGAGGGCAACCATTTTCGAACTCGGCTGAGATATCATTAGAAAATATGTTCAGCGAAAGTTTCATGAAGATTGGGCAAAAATGTGACTTCTAGTGTTAACAAGCTTTTTCTTCAATTTGACATAGTGACCTAGTTTTTGACCCCACATGACCCAGATATGAACTCTGCCGAAATATCATTGGGACAAATGTTCTGACCAAGTTTCATGAAGATTGGCCAATAAATGTGGCCTCTAGAGTGTTAACGAGGTAAATGTTGACGACGCACAAGCTTTTTCTTCAATTTGACCTAGTGATCCTAGTTCTTGACCCTACATGACCCAGATTCAAACTTGGCCGAGATATCATTGGGAAAAATGTTCTGACCAAGTTTAATGAAGATTGGGCAAAAAATGTGACTTCTAGAGTGTTAACAAGCTTTTTCTTCAATTTGACCTAGTGACCTAGTTTTTGACCCCACATGACCCAGATTCGAACTTGGCCGAGATATCATTGGACAAATGTTCTGACCAAGTTTCATGAAGATTGGCCAATAAATGTGACCTCTAGAGTGTTAACGAGGTAAATGTTGACGACGCACGACAGACGATGAACGAGGGACAAGAGGCGATCACAAAAGCTCACCATGAGCACGTTGTGCTCAGGTGGGCTAAAAATTGACAGCCATTGAAAACAGTAAAGCAATCTGCAGAAAAAAAAGGAAGTTTGGTAATATTTTCATGGATTGAATTACAATTCATCATGTGAATCTTTCTGCATCGGTTTCTTAATTTTGATATTATTCTCGTCCATGGCTTGTGGCTTGCCCTTTGAGCCATGACCGTCATGCATGTGAGCGGCTCTGCCCGGCGCTTGGTGATACAGTCGGGAATTTTGAAAGTCAAAAAGGTCACGGCGCGTCTCTGCGTCCTCAGAATCCTCCATCAGACGTTCCTCAGGTATTTCTTCAACCGAACCAAGACCTGAAACATTGTCGTATGCCATATCAGGTTAGCGTTATTTCAGCTATCAAATAAAATTCTACATGCCAGTATGACACCGAAGCAAAATTCCTTGTCCACAAAAGACTGAAATACTTCCATGTGACATATCAAGTCATAATTATTTTATCTATATTTGAGAATTATAGTATTATACATACAAATTTGTCAGCAATATAGTAATATACCCAGTCCACTTAAGACTGTAATATTGCCACAGTACATCCTTAGTTCAGCTTTACCAGAGAATGCTACATTGCAATATATCGGTCAAGCGATATTCCTTATCCACTAAAGACTGCAATAGTGTCATATCATACATGAAGTCATCCTTACTTTAGCTAAAATTGAGAATTCAACATGCTTACATTTATGCAAATTAATATTCATTGTTGACAAATGGCTTGGATTTCTAAATCACAATATCTGAAAGTTGTTCTTGCGGAAAAAAAAATCAGATAATTAGTCTTCTACAAAACTCGTTCAAACAAATCTAAGATGCACAGTGCACATAGTGATGGGATGAAGCATTAGTTTGTTAAGGAATCATGACAGTAAGAGCCACGACATGACGATGAAGACTGAATATACATGTATTAATCAACAAAAATTGTGTACACGTATCTGGTTATTTCTGTCATTTCATTTTGATGATATAATGTGTTTAAAACATGTAAAATCAATAAAACTTTCTTTATCAGCTTGGAACTGGTAATAAGCAACTGTAAATAATATGAGGCATGTCGTGGGTAAATGGGGGTTAGTGCATGTGCATCAAGTGTAGTCCCGGATAAGCCTGTGCAGTCCGCACAGGCTAATCCGAGACAGCACTTTCCGCCTACAGTAAATTTATGTTTAGAAGCAACTTCCTTGAAACAGAAAATACCATAAAAGCGGAAAGTGCCGTCCACACAGGCTAATCTGGCACTTTAGGCACATGCATTAAGCCCAGTTTTCCCACAACACACCTCATATCATTTGTATCATTATGATAACATAATTAATAATTCAATGTTTAATCTACCTTTCGATCCATGACAAAGGAATAGACAAATAAACACTTTTTTAAAGCTTTTTTCATGTATTTAGTGATTATTATTTGACATAAAGATGTGATTTTATATAGACGTTTTGTGGGCCGCATAGCTGCATACTTTTTTGTAAACTAGAACTCCGCGAGTCGGATGTGTCGTCTGACGTCGGATAGCTTACGTGAATCCAAATGAAGAAGCACTTAATGTTAATGCTCAAATCTTTTGAAACAAATTTATTGAAATCTCCAAAAGCACTGCACTCTGGCTAATGGCAAAGAAAAAACTAATTAAAACCAAAAATGCGACACAAAAATAAGTATGAAAACTTACAAATGGCAATAACTCCCAAAGTATGTGGTGCAGAGTAACGGTTCTTGTGCAATGCACTTATCCTCAATGAGTTCTATCTACCTATGAAGTTTCAAGTTGATAGCTTTCATAGTCTTCGAGTTATGCTCCGGAGAAAAATTAAGTATGAAAACAAACAAAGGGCAATAACTCCAAAAGTATGTGATGCAGAGTAACGGTTCTTGTGCATTGCACTTCTCCTCAATGAGATCTATCTACCTATGAAGTTTCAAGTTGATAGCTTTCATAGTCTTAGAGTTATGCTCCGGAGAAAAATTAAGTAGGAAGATAAACAAAGGGCAATAACTCCAAAAGTATGTGGTGCAGAGTAACGGTTCTTGTTTACTGCACTTCCCCTCAATGAGATCTATCTACCTATGAAGTTTCATGTTGATAGCTTTAATAGTCTAAGAGTCACGCTCCTGACACCGCCGCCGCCAACAAAAGTAACACCTATATGTCGCCTATTCAGGCGACACAAAAATCTATAACATCACTGCTTTTAAAGGTACACAATAATATTTTGACAGGATTTGTAAGATGCATTGCAGTATGTAAAACAAACATGATTTTAAACATTCTTGTATAACCGCAATAGCTAAATCACAATTATACGCTATACTGGGTCAACCCTCATAATCAGTGACTTTTAGTTCTGATTAATCAACAGAGGCATGCCTATGCATATGTATTTAAGCATCGAAAAAAAAATTAAAATGTAAAATTGGCGAAAAATTACTGTAAATTGAAGCCTTGTAATGTAATGTAATAACAGTCACTGAAAGTGAAATGGACTAGCTACGTACCTACCTGTGAAAATATACATATTTGAAGTAAAAGATCTTCAAATCAGTATTAACATTCAGTTTTTATTCTAGTTTCCTATCAAATATAATTTGTTTTATGTATAGATACCCTTCACATTGCAACAAAGGCACTATTCTAGAAAGACATTTAAAGGAGTGCATACAACCGACCATCAGTTTGTATCTCAGATTTAACCTGATCGACGAGAACCTTCTTGGGACTGACTCCCATCACAAAATGCACATGTCAAGAAGAGCTGCCTACCAGGTGCAGTGTTTGACGGGTCTTCATACACAGGCCGTTTCTCCATTTTCTTTTTCCTTTCGTGTTCCAAGTCGATGAACTTCAGAAAATCATAGCCCTTGTTCATTGGTTTCCAGTTACCCTTGGTCAACATGGCTGAAAGAAATACAATCATTTTCTAATATGTTGAATTGATAATAAAGTCGGTTAAAACAAACTTACAGTGGTTTGAATTTAATATACTGGTGCAGTACCTAAATCCGGACACTTTTGCTGGTTTTTGGACGATTTCTCAGGATAATAGCATCAAACAAAATAAAAAGTTAAACATAATAAGTTGGGTTTAATCTTAAGCTTTGGTCCAAATCTTGGAGGGAATTGCTATCTTAAAGAAACAGTATGATGTGTTTAAAAAAAAAGCCTGTAACACATATCAAAATACAGCTGGAGAGTACCTTTAAAAAAAATAATGTTTTATTTAAAAAAAAAAGAAGAAAAAAAAAGCATTCAACTACAACAACTACAACTTGTTCGTCAGTAATCATGTTTACTTCTTTGTTTACATTGTTCTGGTGTTTACTTTAAAATTTTCCTCTGTAAAGCTTTATTTTGCGGATCTACTGTTTTGATTCAATCCCCTGTATGCAAATGTTTACATTTGAAAGGAAGAAAAAACAATAGCAATTTAAATAATCAATACTCAACTGATTCTGTTGAAACTTGACAAACGTTGAAGAGACAGGTGCGTGCATCAACTGATACCATAGAATTATGGGTCTTGACCGTACAAACACATTTGTTTTCAGGTGTCCAGATTTAAGTACTGTCTGGATTTAGGTACTTCACCAGTAAAACATGAGGCATGTCATGGGAAAACCAGGCAGGCTGTATAGGCTGATCCGGGATGACACTACGCACTTGCATTAAGCCCGGTTTTCCCACCAAATGCCTCTCTCTTTTTCAGCTCCCAGCAACAGATAAACAAAATTGTTCAAACTGTACAATAGAAACATAATTTATTTGAACATCCCACAACATAATTATGTCATTCCTGGAACATGTACAAAGCTTATTGTATTAGCATCCAGAAAATATTCCATACAAACAAATCTCCAAGGACAACTGCCAGCATCAGAAAATGCTTGTGATTTCGACAGATACTGGTGTATCCAGTAATGTCTACTTGTAGTGAATTCACTATTCATAGAGCAACTTACTATGCATAACCAGTTGTCTAATGCTACATCTAAAGGTTGGAATCTTATTTGCTGCTTCAACTACTGCATCCCAAAAGGCCACCATAATGAATTACATGACACGGCTATGATACCTTGCGTATAAATAAGACTGCCGTAAACAGTATGTTATGATTATGCAATGTTTAGATCTAATTAACCTGTAAAAACAACCTTCGGTTGACAATTCTTGAAATTTAATTATTTGTACTTTTGTTCATCAAGTCACAATATAGCATTTTTGTAACACTTAATACATAAATGAGAACACCATTATTTCGAAGTCTTAAGGACCGGCGAGAAAACTTCGAAATAACTATAGGTCGGATTCAACATTATTCTCCATTTTAGAAAAAACCTGTAACGGTCGCATCACATTTTGCATTTTATCAACATACGCGACGGTATATGAGCTAAATATAGTTCCAAAAACAGTTGATAAATACTTTTAAAATAAAAATTCTCATCAAGCCCACATGACTTGGTATAAAGATATAAATTGAAGCCTTTAATTCTTTGGTTTACCTTATTGATTTTGTAACATAACAATAAGCTGAAATATGCTTAAGTTAATAAAACCTTTGTTCTGTTCTTATTACATGGGTATATGGTTTTACATATACCATATGGACAGCTAACCGATTTGAAACTCTTGGTGATACGTTGGCGGGACACCAATAAGAAGAAAGTAGTTTTAATTACCCTTTTAATTACCCAGACTACCACAGGTCACACATTACTTGACTTAAATAGTGTTAATTGCGCCCATTAGCGAATAAGGGCCAATATTTTGACACGCTTGGTACATGAATCTTTTTATCGAAGGTGTGAAAACATCGAGTCCCAATCAAGAGTTAACATCGTTCATTAGATTTTAAAGGTGACTCTGAACTATCACACTGCCCTTAATCAGTTTCATGAAAATTCCTTAAAGGGCATGGAGATATGGAGCTGACACGAAAATGGAGGCTAAAAAATTTGACCTTTAAATGTGACCTTGACCTTGAGGTGGCAAGACTGCTCCATGCCTTCTGCACATTGCCTCAATGTGATAAACATTTGAGCCAAGTTTTATAAAAATACTTCAAGGGCATAGGAGATATGGAGCAGACACAAGAATGGAGGCTCAAACATTTGACCTTCAAGTGTGACCTTGACCTTGAGGTGGCGTGACTGCCTCATGCCTTCTGCACATTGCCTCAATGTGATAAACATTTGAGGCAAGTTTCATGAAAATCCTTTAAAGGGCACAGGAGATATAGAACGAAAATGAAAATACAGGCTCAAATATTCAACCTTTAAGTGTGACCTTGAGTTGGCGTGACTGGCTTATGCCTTCTGCACATGGTCTCAATGAGCAAAACATTTGAGCCAAGTTTCATTAAAATCCTTCAAAGGGTATAGGGGTTATGGAGCGGACTCGAAAAACGCACACGAAAATGGATGCTCAAAAATTTAACCTTCAATTGTAACCTTGACCTTGAGCTGGCGTGAAAGGGCCATGCCTTCTGCACATCGTCTCATTGACCTAAACATTTGAGCCAAGTTTCATGAAAATCCTTCAGAAGGACTAGGAGATGTGGAGCGGACACAAAGTGGAGGCTCGAATATTTGACTTTCAAGTGTGACCTTGACCTTGACTGACTCATGCCTTCTGCACATTGTCTCAATGACCTAAACATTTGAGCCAAGTTTCATGAAAATCCTTCAAAGGGTATAGGAGATATGGAGCGGACACAAAATCTAGTCTGGAATATTTGACCTTCAAGTGTGACCTTGACCTTGAGTCGGCGTGACTGACTCGTGCCTTCTGCACATCGTCTCAATGACCTTAACATTTGAGCCAAGTTTCATGAAAATCCTTCAAAGGGTATAGGAGATATGGAGCGGACAATAAATGAAGGCTCGAATATTTGACCTTCAAGTGTAACCTTGACCTTGAGCCGGCATGAGTAACTCATGCCTTCTGCACATAGTCTCAATGACCCAAACATTTGAGCCAAGTTTCATGAAAATCCTAAAAGGCTATAGGAGATATGGAGCAGACACGAAAATGTTACGGACAGACGGACCGACGGACGGACGTTGGACATTCCTATAAACCCCCTCCCGCTTCGCGGCGGGGATTAACAATAGGCAAATAAGTGTGAAATACTCATTTGGGACCGAATTTTAGACTCTGAAATAATGATAATTCGAATTAAAAGTTCGAATTAAATGAGTTTATTTTAGTTAAACAATAGGGCCATGATGGCCCAAAGGGCTGACCTGAGTACTGGCAAAGATAAAAGCCTTACTGCTGTGAAAGGCTTGTGGGAACGTACGCCATAATGTCCTTAAATAATTTGTCTAGCTTATTTACTCACATACATAGAACAAGTAAGGACCTGGATATATTTTCTCAACCATGGTATCCAACTTTTCGCAGGCAATTTCGGAGGAATAGTGTTAATGCTGCAGTTCTCAAAGATAATGGTGACCACTGCGCAAAGGTCATGTCATGCTTGCCGGCTTATTACAAAGCATCGAGTGTATTGCCATTTACCCGTCCTATATTGAAATTCGCTTTAGATTTTATGGTCATAGACAAATTGTGCAAGTTTGGTCCAGACTGGTTGAGAATGAGGTACCCGTTTTGCAACAAAGTCATTTTTGCATTAATTTTCACAATTAAGGGGATATAACTGCTGTGTTCATGGCCTGTCTCATTTGCTGCTTGTGTTGAGATCTGATGGCCATACAAAACATGTGTTTTAAAACAAGTTTTATCAAGATTGAATGAAAAATGAAATCTTGATGCACGAATAAAGCAATTTTTGCATTTTTTTCACTAACAAAGGGGCCATAACTCTAAAGTATGTTGCCCAATCTGACCAATTGTTGGCTTCTGCTGCTGTCGTATGATCCCATACAAAGTTTAACTGTGGAAGTTTGGTCAAGATTGGAAGAAAAATAAAGTCTCTATGAAAAAAAAAGGCAATTTTTGCATGTTTTTTCCACATACAAGGGGACATAACTCCGGTGTCTGTGGCCTAACCTTACCCATTTTTGGCTCCTGATGAAATCTTTTGGTCATACACAAACTGTGGAAGTTTGGTCAAGATGTGAAGCAAAATGATGTCTTAATCAAGGTAAAATGGCAATTTTGCCCATTTATCAACAAAAACAGGAGGCATAACTCTGGTGATTGTGGCCCAATCCGGCCAAATGTTGACGTCTACTCTGACCTTTGATAATACACAAACTGTGGAAGTTTGGTCAAGATTGGTAGAAAAATGAAGTCTCTATGACCGAAAAAGGCAATTTTTGCATTTTTTCCCACAAACTAGGGGCCATAACTCTGAGGTTTCTGGTCCAATTTGGCCCATTATCGATACCAACCGAGATTTTATGGTCATTCACAAACTGTGCAAGTTAAGTCAAGATTGAATAAAAAATGTAGTCTTTATCGCGATAACGGTCCAAACTGTTGTGTAGTCCACACAGGCTGATCCGGGATGACAATTTCCATTTTATGGTATTTTCTGTTTCAAGGAAGTCTCTTCTAAACATAAATCCACTGTAGGCGGAATGTGTCGTCTGCACATGCTGATCTGGGACAACACTTTATGCAAATGCATTAAGCCCGGTTTTTCCCGCGACAAGCCTCATATATAACAGCTTAAAAGTTCATATACTCAACACAGAACAAAAAGCCCATATTTACTTGATGGCTCCACTTTACCGCCCAGGACATTTTTCAACCAGTTTGTCAGGTCTGAGCTCAGGAAGGTATCTGATACATAGTTGAATACTTCTCCCTGAAAATAAAGAAACACAGAACAAAAATTAAACACCAACGCAATTGTTTTGTAATCTGTGACAACATTTTTGAAAACTAACAAGATGCCAATATCTGAATAGGTTCCTTTAAGGAGGGACTGCTTTTTTAGATTTATTTCTTGTCTCTTTCGTTACCCACTAACCATTTTACACATTCAACATAAATAAACATCAACAAAAACTATTTCTCTTATCGAAAAATGCAAATATGTATTTTCTGTCGATACAGCAACGGCGAGATTCGGTTCTGAAGAGAAAATAAGGACTGGGCATGCAACATGAACTGATCTGACTCCTCTACACACTGTGCATACATGTATATAATAAAGTATTTTTTTAGTTTGAAATTTCTCTCTTAATGCGCATTTCTGAACAAATGTTTTAAAAGTATACTGATATCTCTAGAATCAATGGACAGTTTAACATTATAATTATTGTACAAATTTGTACAGTCCCTCGTTAAAAGGTGTTGGAAAATATTCTTAATACAAGGTATGAAAAGACCACAAATATGGGCTTTATACAATACAATATCAATGCAGATAAACCTCACATAACCCATTGGAGGTTTAACAAGAGCTGTCAGAGGACAGCGCGCTCGACTATTCGAAGTATTTCAGTTGGTACATATTTTGGATAGTGAAAGGGGCATAAATTTGTTAAAATACTATATTTTTAAGTGAAGCCAGAAAATCTAAGTGAAAAAGGGGCATAACTCTGTCAAAATACAAAAAATAGTATTGGGTAACGTTGCCCCTGGTAGTAGAGTTGATGATAAAGGTTAGTTCCAAGTTTCAAGTGAATAACTGATGTAGTTTTGAAGTTACAAAACTTTTGAATATAAACTTTAAACAGAAAATCTAAGTGCAAAGGGGGCATAACTCTGTCAAAATACAAAACATAGTTATGGGTAATGTTCACCCTGATACTGGAGTTGATGACAAAGGTATATTCCAAGTTTCAAGTTAATAGCTTTTGTAGTATTGAAGTTACAAAACTTTTGAATATTAACTTGAACCAGAAAATCTATGTGAAAAAGGGGCATAACTCTGTCAAATACAAAACAGAGTTATATGGAATGTTGCCCTTGATACTGGAATTGATGACAAAGGTTAGTTACAAGTTTCAAGTGAATAACTTGTGTAGTTTTGAAGTTACAAAACTTTTGAATGTAAACTTTAACCAGAAAATCTAAGTGAAAAAGGGGCATAACTCTGTCAAAATACAAAACAGAGTTATGGGGAATGTTGCCCCTGACACTGGAGTTGATGACAACGGTATGTTCCAAGTTTCAAGTGAATAACTTATGTAGTTTTGAAGTTACAAGACTTTGGAATAAAAACTTTAACCAAATTCAGACGTGGACGTACGCAGACGCCGGGGGTAGTAGGAAAGCTCATCTATTCTTCGAGCTAAAAATGAGCAGCAATCTGCTTATTTGTTCTAATATATTTCCTTACGAATATTTATTCAGTTACAAGAGTCTCCTGGTTCAATCTGAGCCACAACTTAAGAAAAGAAAAAGTGAATACTCGTATTTCATTTAATCATGTGACAACTGTGGCAGTACAAGAATGCAGCTGTTTAAATGCGTATGTGGTGCAAAAGTTGTAAGTTGATTCAAGTGATAAAGAGTTACTTTAAATTGCTTTAAACCAGACTTGAATAAAATGAAACCAGTTTAGTACAAAGAGATTTTGTTAATTATTTTGGACAGGAGCCATGCTTTGGGAATATTGGATTTCAATCAATAAAATCCAGGCCGCTGAATTGATATTGAACATGGATTTAAACTACATCAATACAAAGATCTCCAGTTGCAATTACTTTAAGTCATATCCACTGCTTGATAGTTGGAAAGTGCAATGTTGATTAATATGAAATACCATAGCCTAAGTGAGAAATTATAGTTTATAAACAAAAAAAGCAAAACAAATCATTATCGTCATCAGCAGCACCATCAGCTTCATAATCATCATGATCATCATTATCATCATAATCATTATTTATTATCATAGTTGTCATAGTTGTCAGCATCATCATCATCATCAGCAGCAGCAACAGCACCAATGATAAACTCATATGCATCAGAAACTGCTATGGTAATAAAACCAACAGTGTTACCACAACCATAGTCACTGCATTCATCATAAACCATTACATTACCAACAACAGCAACACCCTGGCTAACCATATCACCCAGGCTAACCACATCAATCATAGAAGAAGAAGAATTAGAAGAAGAAGAAGCACCACCACTGCCACCACCACAACTATCATCATCATCATCATCACCATCATCATCAATGTAATCATAAGCAGAAACAGCTACAGCAGAAACAAGATAACAATACATGAATGCAAAAACAGCATCTTCAAGATCAATATTCTAAATAAAGTGGTACCCCTCCATTGTAATAACCTGTTTAAATATCAGTATTAAATTTGTCCTTGAAATCCTATTATTGTCTTAGGTTCAGCAATATTATGAATAGCATTACTCATTGTCTGACCCAGATAGATTTGAATTGCCTTGCATGTGACCACCACTAGGTACATAACCAAGATAAACAAAACATACGTAGCAAAAGCTGATTGGCTGAACATAACCTATTTCCGATCTTGGGAAAACCATGCATAGTATAGCTTGCCAACAACTACATAATTCAATACTGACATATCTGCTGATACGGTTCCAATACAGATAAACCTGTGTGAATCTTATTCATTATCTGTTAGACCCAAAGTTAGGTCAAACTTTATGGCTGAGTGAGCGAATATATAAAGTGCAGCCGGGGCTATTTTTGCAGCCATTTACCATGTCTCCGGCCTCTGTACTACCAGAATTAAATGGTATTGCGGTGGAGAAGGGTACTGGAGAGTGTAGGAGATTTATGGGGCTGGATAACGGGTAGCAAAAGGTAACGTACTATTGTGCTTATTTGGCAAATGATTCATTGTTTTGGAACATAAGACATTTGGTCTAAATTATTTTTGTAAAACTTACTTATTTTTGGCAAAATTATAATACAAATGTTCGTGTGGTAAATATTATTGATTTTGGAACAACAAACAGTTATGAATATTAATAATTTACATGCAACATGATTGCAAACAAAAGTAAGGTTATGTACTTAAATCCTACTCCTGCTTATTTCTGGGGTAACAGTTAACATGCTTACAAAATTCCATACACAGTAATGTTCCTTGTATGATCTCCTGCAATATTATTCAAGTGTGCATTCTTGATACCAAAATGATCTAAGAACTACCCTTCAAAAATAACCAGGTCCAGTGCCAATTTCCGTTTAAGCTCCCCAATAAAAATTTATTAAAACCATACAATTTTTGAATTCTGTGGCTATTTCATTTAAAATATATTTTGTATGCAATTTGATTATGTTTGGGAATCAACATGTGTTTATTATTTAACCATATCTCAATTTAAAATATTAATTTTCACATGGACCATTTGATCTGAGATATGAACTTAAAAGTTTACAGTGTTCCCTATATTGCGTAGATTCAACAATAGATGCATTTAAACTTTCTTGTTCCATACTGATTTTGGTTAAATATAATGTACCTAAATTACAATTTTTATATGACTCTTGCAGCTAACTCCCTGCTTTATGGATTTATATAACTTACATAATTAACACAGGATCCGACCTCTAGCAGCCCACCCTCCCTGTCAAATAAATCCTGAGGTTTTCTGGGGTTTTTTGATGTTTTTTTCAAAGACCTACTCACAAATCAGTGTAATATACTGCATGAGAGATAACGCCACACCACATACCACAGGACAAAACCATTAACCCCATACCTCCAATGTGTTGGGGAAAAAGTCTCAAGAATAAATATTGTATTATTTAATGTAGGCAAGAAAAAGATTGATCAAGCTGTAATGGTAATAAGTTTTTATTTAGGCCAGACAAGATTGATAAAGTGTTTATACTTTTTCAGGTGCGAAACTAAAGCTGCAGAATCCGATTTACAAACACAACTAGCATCAATTAAAGTAGATCAGCTCCTGGATGAACTAGGTTTCAGCGAAGAAGACATTTATCAACGCACGTTTACATTTTTTAAGAAGAGTGTAGCTCGCGCTTTATCTGCAAGAATAATTCAAAATCGTGAGGACATTGACAGAATATTTATTGGAAGTCAAAGAGAAGGAATAGGACTGGAATTCATAAATGACCTTGACGTTCTGCAAATTTACAAATTTGTTCAATGCGTTGAGAATAAGCAACAAATTCATAATCCTTCAGACATTGTGTTTGTTGTTGACAACAACTCTGCACCCCCTGGACACACTTTCCTATGGCTTCAACAGAAAGGCAGCAATGAAGACAACTTCAGTTTCCTCGGACATGCCCTGGTAAACAGGAAGGGAAGAAAGTATTTCTCTGCACACAAATTCATGAGTAAAAATGATGACATGTTTTCGACATGTGAAGGACTACTAGGCAAGAGCACTAAGTATCTTGGAAAAAAGGGGCCATCTTTAGTAAAAATTTCAAACACGAGAAATGAGTTGCAAAACATAATCATGAAACTGTACAATGTAAAAGATCAAACAATGGACTATGTTCGAGGTTTTCCATGTGAGGTGAAGGGTCAGACTGTTGCCTGGCAACACAGAAAGAGGAATCATGACTGGCCACCCACAAATGTGGTCAGTAGTGTTGCGTCCATGACTGCAGTAGTGGTTCCAACTGGACAGAAGGGTACCAAACGGCGGGAGTTGCAGTGGCGCATTTGTTTCCCTGCTGGAGAACTAGTCCTTTTCAATTCCATAAGTAACACCCACAAGAAAATCTATGTTGTTCTTAAAACTGTTGGAAAACTGTTATTACGGCCGATAGATCGTCAAATAACATCATATGTGATGAAAAATGTACTGTTTTGGGAAGCAGAAAAAAGGCCAATTAAAGACTTTACTGACAAAAGCATAGTGCTGCGCATACAAGATGCTCTCAGGTACCTGAAAAAATGCATTTGTCAGCAATTTTTACCCTACTACATGATTCCTGAAAGAAATTTGCTCGTCTGCAAAATCCCTCCCGAGACTAAAGAGGGACTGACAATGGTAATAGACAATTTGATAACAAATGGCCCAATACTTCTTCTAAAAGACACTGAATGTCTGCAGAACAAATATGAACAACTAAATGAAGTCATACAACAGACAAAACAAGCTCAACAGTTAGCAATTGCAAGCTTATATTTGGAAAGTACAATGACCACTCATGAACTTGTGGATCACATGGTTGAAATGTTTTTCAAGGAAACTTCAGACATTAACGATACAGTTATAAGTGAAAAAATAAAAAACATTTACGAAATCATTACACAAAATCAAAATTGTAATACACCACTTACATTGACTAGCATTCAGCCAGGATTTCCCGAAGATGACTTCCTTGTGCCAACAACCCTGAAGCAACTTAACATTGAAACATGTGCTTTCCCTCCACACTATTTCTTGAATGGCAGCACACACATAAATGCTAAAGACAGCCCAGAGTCAATGTTCAACAACCGTGAAAAATCAGCTAATGTGGAGCTGGCACAAAGTGACAATAACTTGGAGAATGAACCCATGTTTGTTTCCAAAACAAGCATTAAATCAACAGCTGACAGAACTGATGAATGCCATCTGGCTCCTTTCAAAGAGACAACAGTTTTGCAACACCAAAAGCCAAACACACAGCCAGAGACAGAAAGAGCCAAAAAAGAAATGAAAATATTAAATGAACCATCAAATACAACAATACTTGCGTATGAACAAACCAAACTGTTAACAGAAGAAGTAAAAAGCAGGAAGGAACAAGTTAAAGAAAGTAACAACTCTTTTTCAGAGGAGACAAAACTTTCAGAGAAACACTACAAACCCCAAACATTACAAAACCCAAAGAAACAAACAGAAAAATGTACTAAAGCAAAACAGCACAAAAAACGTGCACATGGACAAAATAAAAGAAAATCTAAATTCCTGCAGAAGAAAAAACAAGTAAAACAAACATCCAAGGTACAATCCAAAGAATCAACACTGTCCATGGAACCCCAAGAACAAGAAACACCCAAAGGCAAGGAAAAACATCAAGTGACTGAGAACAAATCAGAACATCACAACAAGAAGGAAAAGTGTAGTCGATCAAATGAATATAATATAGACAATGAGTTGGAAAAATGTGATTCTGACGCTAAGCATACAGGAAGACCAAGAAAAGGAAAATCTCACTTAAGTCGAAGAGAAAGACTACAGAATCAAAGGACTGGGAGTGCACCCCCTGAACAAACCTATGATTGGACTAATGAAATACTACCAATAATTGACATTATATTACTGATGTCAATGGTTCATCCAAGATACATTGACATACTGATTTTTCTTAGCAATCCTTCAAAGTATCTTAAAGCATTCTGGATTTTGGTATTCTGGATTTCAGTGTTTTGTTTCCACACTATGGCCTGTGTGAACAAATGGTTGGAAATGTTTCGAACACAGACCGAGGAAACAGTGATAAAAAAAAGACCGCCACGGACATGGAAGAAGCTAAAACAGCTCTGTAAACAAACAGTGTAAATTATTAACATTACACTTTGATTTAAAACGTAACAATAACACAGTAGAAATAAAAAGAACAGCTATTGAAAGACATGGAAGAATTTTAAACAGCTCTGTAAATGAACACTATACATGATTACTATGGCTAAAAAATGTCAACAAAGTAGGATATATACTGAACAGGACTCCATTACTAATGCCATTGATTAGTATTCATAATATCTAGCTATATTATCTAGTGGACACAGTTTTGTACATAGAAAAATACTATTTGAGAACGACTGTATTAATTTTTGTTATTATCTAAATATTTACTTGATTATATATTTGCATCAATTATCCCACTTTTATCACATTAAATTGCTTAAGTGTTATAATTTAAAACAAATGAATTTATCAATTATGAATGTATATTTGCACACATAAATGTAGGTTATTGGTTTGAAAAATGTTGAATGTGTAGTTGAGACGTTGGCACAATGAATTAAATGTGTAGTTGATTACTTGGCACAGTAATTTAAATGTGTAGATAATACATTAAGTTGGCACAAGTAGTTAAATGTGTAGGTGAAAATGTTGATAATTTGGCATAACAAGTTCAATGTGTATTTGATAATGTGGCACAACAAGTTCAATGTGTAGTTGATAATTAGTTAATAATAGGTTAAATTATACAAGGCTCCCTTTGGCTCAACATTTTTGTTAGCCAAATTTACTGTATTTGTTTGAAATCTAAGTTATTTGGGGTATTTTATAAGGGTTTATGAAGAAAAAATTGTAGCCAAATGAAAATTATTTTTGCCAAATGATGAAATTTGCAGCCATTGGCTAATTTGGCGAATGGCAGAGTGAACCCTGGGTTAAATGTGTAGTTGATTAGTTGCTAAAATAAGTTAACATGTCGATGATAATTTGGCACAATAAGTTAAATGTGTACTTGATAATTTGGCACAATAAGTTAAATGTGTACTTGATAATTTGGCACAAATAAGTTAAATGTGTACTTGATAATTTGGCACAAATAAGTTAAATGTGTACTTGATAATTTGGCACAAGTTAAATGTGTAGTTGATAAGTTGCTAAAATAAATTCGTTAAATGTGTAGTGGACAAGTTGGCATAATAAGTTAAATGTGTAGCTGAATAGATTGCATATAAAGTTAAATGTACAGTTGATTAGTTGGCACAATAAGTTAAATGTGTAGTTAAATTAATAGCACAATAAGTTTAATGTGTAGTCAATAATTTGGCACAAATAGTTAAATGTGTAAAATAATTAATATACATTTCACATTATACATTATTACTAAAAAGTTGGAGATGATTTTTAGGCATACTGAATATGGCGTTAGATATGATTGTCATAAATTTTATGGTTTAATATTATTACAATTCTTGGTTGTTTTATTTTTAGGCATTTTCACAAAAATTGGGTAGGCGGTCAGAGAAACTAAGTATCACCAAACTCTGGCCTTATATTTATATATTATATATGACAGAGCAATGCATTTTACCCTAAGGATAGAGGTGTGTACTGCAACAGGCAAAATATGGCAAATTATCACATTTGTGCATGATTAGTATTGTGCTTTGCACACTATGTCCTTAAAAACTGCAATTTGTAAAAATATATCTTACCTTTTGGAAGTTGACCATAGACAAATGAGGGACAGATGGTTCAACAGTGTATTTACTTAACACCTGGAATCCAGCACTTGTATTGTCAGGCCTGAAAATAGACACAGTGTATTTACTGAATACCTTGTATCCCCACTTGTATTGTCAGGCCTGAAAAAAGACACAGTGTATTTACTTAACATCTGGTACCCAGCACTGGTATTGTCAGGCCTGAAAATGGATACAGTGTATTTACTTAATACCTGGTACCCAGCACTGGTATTGTCAGGCCTGAAAATGGATACAGTGTATTTACTTAACACCTGGTACCCAGCACTGGTATTGTCAGGCCTGAAAATAGACACAGTGTATTTACTTAACACCTGGTACCCAGCACTTGTATTGTCAGGCCTGAAACTGTATTGCACTGATATTGCCAGGCCTGAAAATGGATACAGTGTATTTACTTAACACCTGGTACCCAGTACTTGTATTGTCAGGCCTGAAAATATGTCCTTTATAGTTCCTTTAAAACTGGTACCCAGCTATGTCCCTGTCAGGCACGGCATTAAACATAGGATAAGTATGCACAAATAAATTATGGACTTTATTCGTTAATTTTTAAGTCAATATTTCTTATAATGAATAGACTGAAGACATTATATATGAAAGTTATACTGTCTACTCCTACAAGGGGATAACTATTTATATATTTCAATAACTATCATGTCAACATACTTTCATTAAATATTACAGGCCGCTTTTGTTAATAGGGCGCTTATGTCATTTTAAGACAAAAATAGAGAAAACATACCTATTCTACAAAATCTGAAAAACTGTCCCACTTCAGGAATTTTGTCACATTTGATAACATTGGTTTCGGCCAGTAGGATCCCTGGATATAGCGTTCAATGATTACTATATTGTAAATACTGTGTACTTACACCTGCATCATGTTAAATGACACGTTGCCGAAGGTTTCTGCCTTCACAACCTCTCGCACTGTGTCTGCAGGCCTCTGACACTTGTCAGTACCGTCGGTGAACAACACCACCATGTTGCTGAACTTCCTTCTTATCTCAGGGAACATCAGAGGCGTCAAAACACCCTGCAGTTGTAATAAGGATGTGATGGTTTCATAACGAAACAAGAAAATCAATCAACCAAACAAACAATCACTATCACCAGATTATTACAATTATCTTTTCTTGAAAATGACATCAATAACAAATGTGAAAATAGCATATACACAAAAAGTTCCAAATTAGAGGAAAGATCACAACAGAAGTCAAAAGGAAGAACATCTTTTTTAAATTTAAAAGAACATTGAGAACATAATCAAATATATCTGGCAAAGAACCAACACAAATAAATCCCTACGGGAATGAATTATTGAAGCAGTACCAGGCTGCAACAACATGTCAAAAACTGTATTGCAATATATTGTCAAAAAAAAGTCATATTGCAATATATTACAATGTATTGCAAGACATTCATAATGACAAAGCATGCACGCTACTATATTTGTACAAATAAAGCAAGTAACATTAATCAGTTTTCATGCTTAAATTTGAAAGAAAATCAAATTGTCCACTTTATCCTGGTTAATGTAGGCCCATTGTGATAGGCCCATTGTGATAGAACATATGGCATTGCTTTCGGTTTCTTTACTTTTTAAGTCGATGAACTTTTATACTATAGAGCATAGAGACTGCATTTACGAACATGTACCAGTAATTTGCTAAATATTTATCATTTGGCAATACTTTGCAATGACAAAAGTCTAATACAATACAGACACCTCCCAGTGGCAATACTTTGCAATGACAAAAGTCTAATTGCAATACAGACACCTCCCAGTGGCAATACTTTGCAATGACAAAAGTCTAATACAATACAGACACCTACCAGTGGCAATACTTTGCAATGACAAAAGTCTAATTGCAATACAGACACCTACCAGTGGCAATACTTTGCAATGATAAAAGTCTAATTGCAATACAGACACCTACCAGTGGCAATACTTTGCAATGACAAAAGTCTAATTGCAATACAGACACCTACCAGTGGCAATACTTTGCAATGACAAAAGTCTAATTGCAATACAGACACCTACCAGTGGCAATACTTTGCAATGACAAAAGTCTAATTGCAATACAGACACCTACCAGTGGCAATACTTTGCAATGACAAAAGTCTAATTGCAATTCAGACACCTACCAGCTTAGGTAGCTTGTTATCCTGGACAAAAGTCTTCAGCACATTCAAGTTAAAGATGCCCTCGTAAGCAGACATTGGTTGAAGGTCGTCATCAAACTTGCTCAGGACCACAGCAGGAAGCTTGACCGACAATTGTGCAGCACTGAAGGGGAGTTTAAAAGCCATTCTTTGACATTGTTTTTCAGTGATGGGACGCTGATCAGAAACAAGAGGACCATGATGGCCCAACGCGCTCACCTGAGAACTGGTACAGATGAAAACCATACTGTTGTGACAGGTTTGAAAATTAAGGTATCTGAACAATACGCAGACGGGGATAGGATCAATTTAGATTTTAAAACATCGGTTAATGCAGTGGGCTAACTACAATACAAATTGGGTAGTAGATGGCGTCTGCTGAGATCTGATGGTCATACACAAACTGTGAAAGTTTGTTTAAGATTGGATGGAAAATAAAGTCTAAACATAGGAAAAGGGCATTTTTGCACTTGTTTTGCATGAAAAAGGGGCAATGGTGTTCCTGTCCGATTGGGCCCATTATCAAACTCGTCCAACATTTTATGGTCATACACAAACTGTGCAATTTTGGTCAAGATTGAATAAAAAATGTAGTCTTTATTGCGATAACGATCCAAATTGTTGACGGCACATTGACGACGGACGACGCCGGAGAGGTCCCCTATACCATCAGCTCACCGAGCACTTCGTGCTCAGTTGAGCTAAAAATCGATTAGCGACGTGTAAAATTATTTCAATGTTGATTATCTATGTTAAAGTCACAAAATCGATAATCATTATCAGCATTCATTTTGAATTATTTTACAGTTTTTCCTGTTAAATTTAATTGTTCTATACTAGTTTTATATGTTCAAAATCTGTTTAGTAAACAAAAGTTATGTTATTGAAATTATTGTTTATTTGTTTACATTTATTATTGATGCACAAAAGAAACACACATACATCCAGTAAGTATTTAAGTATTTTGTCTACGTTCAAAGAAGCGAAATATGTATAATACAAAATAACATTTGAAAAAGATTATAATCAGTAAAATCACATCGGAAGTGGCAACCAATTTCAACCCAACGATCGATTGCAATTTCAACCAGACGATTGACTGCAATTTCAATCCGACGATCGATTGCAATATCAACCCGACGATCGATTGCAATTTCAAACTGATGTCCCAACGCTATTGTTTTCCTTGTATAAGCACAGATACAAACAAAAGGGACTAAAATTTCAACAAATTTTAGAAGCTCAAAATAAGAAGTGCCTTAAAGTTGCTTTTATTATGTATAAAATGAATATTTTACATAATTCAAAAACACATTTTAAGAAGCAAAATAGTATGATCACAATCAGAATTGATCAATATAGCAACAATAATTTCCAAGAATCCAAAAAAAATAGAAAAATGAAAGATTAACAGCAAAAAACATGAAAGAAAGTTTCCACTCACATGAAGCCTGTCTGTGGAATATCAGTGAAGGCAAACATAATTCTGTCCCTTGACTCCTCGCTCAGCTGCTTGAACACTGCCATTTCTATGCACAATGAGGAATAACATATGGTAGAAATAAAATCCTTGCTTTTATATGATTATAATAACCTTATTGTTGTAATAATCATCGAAAAGATCAAAGAATGTAAATATATACACAAAAATATTGTCTACCAATTTTGTTTGTTTTACACTTTATTTTACATAAACAAGATTCAGATTCAAATGAATATTACGTCAAAACAACCAAATAAATGAACACAATTTATTTTATGCTTTCCGGTAATATAATATAGAGAAATAATTATCAGAGAAAGAAAATTGGTATTTCACTGTTTTAAGAGTGAAAATTACCACTCTAATAATTTTCACTGTTTTAAGAGTGAAAATTACTACTCTGGTAATTTTCCCTGTTTTACACTGGTTCCCTATTTAAAACAGTAAATGCAGTGGAACGTCAACAATTGGGTGGAAAAGGCATAAAATAAAAAGAAAATATGTTGTTTTCGGTAGAATATCGATTTTTGGTTTCACTTGTGGCACGTAAAAATATCAATTTCTATTATCACTTGTGAATAAAATCGCTATTCTATCGAAGCCAACAAATATCCTCTATATATCGTATGTGTACTCTTTTCATACATAATAGTCATTATGTCAAAGCTTTGAGCTTACTTTCGTAACGTTTTACAGTAGTCAAAATAGTAACCTATCTGAGTTGTAAATTGAATCGGCTATTTTGACAAATTGCTTGCTACAAAATATTGATTACCTTTGGAGTCTTCTTTCCTGAAGAGTCCTAACACTGTGATATTTGTTACATCACCCATAGGCGACATTTTCTTACTTCCCTCGTCTGCTATGAACTCCAATGCCTCGTTAACATTGTCCACATAGACAGGGGAAGGTAACTCCAGCCTGGAATATAAAGGGAGGAAAACAATTATATGAGCCTATTTTGAAAAATCTGTGAGGAAAACAATTATATGAGCCTATTTTGAAAAATCTGTGAAGTTTGGATAGGTGACTGTCACAGTTACAGTTTTGTGAAAATATGCTAGTGACGAAGAACAAAATGATTAGCTATTTCAACAACACAGTAGGTTTATTAAGTACTTAAGTTTTCAAGTTTTTTTTATGTCAACCAAAATACATCCCTGACTGGAATGTGATTTTACATTACATTGTTGTTGTGTTACCAGCACATTACAGTGTATAAAAATGTATGGCCTTGTTCCTTCCAACTTTGGAAATATTTGATACATAAGGTATGCAGTGATATTTTAAGTTATTTTTAAAATGCTATGAAGACAACCTGTTGGAATTTTTATAATTTACATTTTTTTTACTATTAATTTTTTTTCTTATGGCTGTTTTCCCCGAGACAGATGCAACACAGAAGTTAGTCATCATAAACATTCTGAAATAAATTTTACGACCGATTCTAAACAGAAAATCTTACAGTTTCATGGTTGCAAACATGGCCTGTACGTCCTGAGGCCCCTGGTAGTCCCAGGCCGGCTGGTTCTTCCTGTACACGCGGAGGCAGGGGTATATAACTATGCCCGCCTTCTCGCACACGTCCGTCCAGTCGTAACAGTTCACGCGTGCCACCTTGAGTGTCGTCTGGTTGCCCAACATGTCTGCAGCCTCACCAAACATTCTCAGATTTGCACTGCTGACTGCATCAACTGAAAATGTAATTGTAAAATTAGTTAATTCAGTTTTAGATCCCATCTAGTTTTTAATCTGAACAAAAAAGTTTTGGTCTATTTTTATACTTCTCACAATATATTTGTTAATCATAACTGTTTAAGTGTAACTCAAAGGCTGAAATAGTTATTACACAAGTCTAGGTATTTTTTATAAAATATGAAATAATTATTCTACAGTATAAGGTAATTATACCAGTATACAATCCAATTAACAGAGGACTGATACTTCATAAAATCATAAAATATTTTTCCCTCCTCCTCAACCACAAATTCTATTCGAATGACACATTCATATAATCATACTGGCATATATTTGCTGTGCAGCTAAGAAACAAATTTTTTTGTTGAAAAATGGTCAATTATTTATCTATCACTAAAACATTTAAAGTTAGAAGCCAACCAAGCTTACAAGGTAAGTAGAACATCATGACAGCTACATCGGCTCCCTGCGACACTGTAGGAAAGGTCTTATCTGTGAGGGCGGGGACCAATCCCAGTGACATCGGAACTTTCCTTGTCTTATCTACCGCGTTGGCAATCTTATCATCTTGTTTCTCCACTGAAAATGAAGACAACCGGAAATCATTTTTGTCTTTTCAAGTGAATAATAAACGTACTTTAAAAGAGTAATCACTAAAGGTGAGGAATACCAGTATGCACTGCCTTCACACCAAAAAGTTCCTATAAAATTTACACATTTTGTCTTCGGCTGCAAATTCTGCAAAGAATTTGTAAAATTAACAAAATGTCACACAAATTTAATGAAGTAGAACATGTGTGAAAAGTTAGCAGGTGCATGAAGGTACTTAGCTTCATAGTTTTGTATAAATGCAGGGACATGTTTGCATTCAGAATAAAATATTAAATCTAGCAACATAAATCATTAACACATTAGGATTAATATCTGCGACATGCCTTGGGAAAACAGGGCTTTATGCATGTGCATACAGGCTGATCCGGATGGCACTTTCCGCCTACAGCGGATTAATGTTTAAAAGAGACTTCCTTGAAACAAAAAATAACATACAAGCTGCAAGTGTCGTCCCCGGACTGCACAGACTGATCCAGGATGACACTACGTAATGCATTAAGCCTGGTTTTCTGACCACAGGTCTCATTTATATGTAAAGTTAGCAGTGTTCGACCTTAACGCGTGTCGGTCGGTCCGTGACCTGTGATTTTTCGCTCGGACCGGTTGTCTTCGAAGGATGACAGGTCCGGTGACCAGCTGTTTGTGGACTGGTTCCAACTGTGTAATTCGTCAATTATCTTTGTGATTAAGAATACAGGGAACCGTCCAATATGATATTGTTTATTGGCATTTTTGCCACAAGCTCTGGTGTATAAATTGCTCCTTTTCCGATCCTTCAACTTTACAATCATTGTGTTATAACAGCGTATTATACGTTCAAAAATCAACGTAACACCATTTTGACTTAAGAAATTATATCCGACGGTCATTGTAGTCGCTTTTTAGAGAAACAATGTCTATTAATTAATTAACTATAGTTATTTAATAACATTTTATAAATTTTATACAAATTTAATCAAACAACAGATATTGAGTTGTTAAAATAATTAGTTATAATTACTTCTATTCAAATTATAACGCGCACATGTTCACATGTTTCTTTGACCAAAAACCGAAATTTCGAGGTTTGGCTAAATACATGGACATCGTTAATATTTATACTCTTGGCTCAATGATAGTTGAACAACGTATTCTCTTTTCGACACAGCAATCATGTATTATTGTGTTGTTGTTTTACAACAGACAGTTTTAAATTGTATCTCTATTAAGAAACATTCAAAATAAACAAAATTCACGTCAATGTTTCCGCATTATGAAGATGATTGCAAAACGTTAAGGAACGGATAGCCCAATCAAATAACAATAAATAATTATCTTTTTCATTGCTATACTTGCATTATGATTGCTCAGCACACGATAATGCATGGATGTCAAATGTATGTCAAGCTCAATAAGTTAATACCTCATCTTTATTAAACCAACAATGCGCATACAAGATTTTAAGCGAAAATATGTTATATAATGAATAATAGATTTTCATGTGTGCTCAATATATTTTCCGATTTCAATTCTGAGAATCATTTTTTTAAAGCTATTGCATGCACTATGCAGTTCGATGTATTTTTATTATCGGGACCAGTTCATACTGTATCGGACCAGTAGGCTTTGCAGGTAGCCGGTCCTGTGGACCACCACTTCCCGAAAGTTAAGGTCAAACCCTGAAAGTTAGCATGAAGGTACATACCTGTGCATGTACATTAATTGTTTCTGAAATGGCGATATGCATTCAGTATAGAAAATTAAATCTATGAAAACATACATAAAATTTACCATTTTCGAAATCCGTATCATAGATTTGGTGTGAATAATCTCCCTCCTCCTCATCCATTGCTGATTTTATTTCCTGCATATTTTCGGCCATGATTGTCTGATCTTCTGACTTGTCGGCGTAGTGGGGCACTCCACTCATGAATGTATCCAGAAAGCTTGCGACATTATCTGTCGTTATTTCCCCACCCATATAGGTAAGATCTGCCTATATGAAAGGAACAAAAAATGTAATGCAGTAATTTGTACTCCTAGTACTTAAGTAAGAGAACGAGTAACCCATTCCTGCCAGTAAAACACTTCATGTCAAAAGTACATTAATTGACACTTTGAAGATTGAAATTCTTATCTAACCAAGAGAACTAGACCCCAAAAATTTTCCTTTTTAAAACTCTGACATCTGAATATAGAGAATACTAGGTTGGCATTGAATAAAGATACGTTTACTTAGCAAGGCTTACAAAACCTACCGGTAAACAACGAGCATTGGCGAGTGGTTCACGTTTTATGCCAAGCAAATAAACTCATCTTCATTCAACGCTAACCTAGTATTCTATTCATCCCACCATATTCTGTCTTTCGTTTGAAAAAAAAACAAAAAAAAACACACTAAGTATTTTGAAAAACATAAAATGACGTCATGAAAATCAACGAGATGACGTCATTGGTCTGCACGTTTTTCTTTATACCACAGTGTTGAAATAAAGCAAAGTTTATTCCATGTTTTTTTGTGTCAATGTACGTTTGATGATGGGATAAATATGTAGTACATGCCCAGTAATGGTACATGTATGCAAAGGTAGTACATGCCCAGTAATGGTACATGTATGCAAAGGTATGCCCAGTAATGGTACATGTACGCAAAGGTAGTACATGCCCAGTAATGGTACATGTATGCAAAGGTATGTTTAAAATGCAATGCATAATATATTGCCACAAATGGGCAAATCTGCAGTCAATACTGAGTATAAGTCAACAGTGAAGCTACTGTCACACAGGCCTTCAGTCAATGCCAAATGTCTTTACTATTTGTAAGCAATTTTCCTATGAGGACAACATGATAATGTACTCAAATTTGTCTTAAAACATATGAGGCATGTCATGGGAAACCCAGGCTTAATGCATCTGCATAAAGTGTTGTCCTGGATCGTCTGCTTTTTCCGCTTTTATGGTATTTTCTGTTTAAAGGAAGTCTATTCTAAATATAAATCCACTGTAGGCAGAAAGTGTTGTCCTGGATTAGCCTGTGCACATGCATTAAGCTCGGGTTTTACCACGAAATGCCTAATATTATGGCAGTTTCAGATAACACATGTGTAAAAGATAACATTTTGAGCGTTTTCATTGGCTACATATTCTTTTCATTGGCTACATATTCTTTGACTGACCAATCGCATGACGTTATTTTGGTTAAATGACGTCGTCAACATGAAATGACGTCACGTCAGTACACAACTTTGAGGATTTTCCAACATATTTTGGTAAAATTAGAAGGGCTTTATTTAGTTTAAAAGCATATGATAAAAACGATCTGACACTCGTCATTTCATACCATATTTTATTAAACTCATCCAGGAAATTCGTTAGTAAGCTCGCCAAAGACTTGCTTACTAACAATATTCCTGAACTCGTTCAATAAGATATGGTATGAAAGGACAACTCGTGTCAGATCCTATATATAGATCCTTATTGGGAGATTAACATGTTACATGGCATTTGAGGGAAGAACACTGATGAACCAGAGGATTATTCACTATTGATTACACTAAGCTCTATAACACAGAATAATGTAGTAAGATTGTACATGTATTTCCGCAACAACTAAAGTGCTAGACTTAGCTAATCCAGCTCACCTCTTTTGATTTCTGGAAGCTGATTGCGGGCAGAGGTCCGTAAAAATTGGCTGCAGTTCGACCTTCCCGGGTATCCCTGCAATAGGCATGTACATTATTTACCAATTAAGTTGTGTATGCAAATTTAGCCATTACTACCCTTGGAATATATACTGAAATAAAATATATTTAGTAAAATGTAACACCTTGCTTTGTTAGACCATTTTTTTACATGAAGCTTTAACCATCATCAAAGAAATATTTCCAAACCATGCCACATTTGATAAACACCAATGTTTCTTCAAGAAATTGGTTTATGTGGCAAGAATATATTGTGAAGTGAATATAAGTAATGTCACTGTATTTACATGTACATATGCTGACATACAGACAAACAACTTGTAGTGAATCATTTAAATCAATGGAAGTTAACAATGACCAACATTGTGATATTCTACTAACAAAAAATACAACAGTCATTTTACAATACTTATTAATATACAGAACTAAGTCAAATTTCAGAGCTTTATTGTCGACTACATAAACCATTTGATTGGATTCTCACTCCTAGAACAGGTGTATGGCTACTAAACTTACATGTTAATCACAATATGTCCCACACTTCCGCAGAAGAACTTGCAGATAGTATGTGCAAGCTGGTACATTTGCTGCCTGCTGGAATCGTCATAGTAGAACCTCACTACACCGAGATCCAGGTCCCCATAGGGGTCCATGCCATCGGCCGGGATGTCATACTGCAAGGGGAGACTTTCTGTCAAGGTGTGCATATATTGTGCAGCCGGGCCTATACAGGTACACAAAGCTCCTTAGTAAAAGCTGAAGTAAATTTCTTAAAATAAATTAAATTCCTTAAGTCCGTCACTGGTTCATTTATCGATTATTTAGTTCTAAATGGTTTTATTCTGGCAAAGAATCTACAAATGCTTCTTATGCAACCATATGTAAAAATATAAAATATTGATATCCACAAGACAATTGTATTTGATTGTTTCACTTAAATATTATTTCAGTTAAGATTTTCATTAGAGCTTTGTGGATATTACCCCAGATTTTTTTTTACATTTGTGGTGTGGCATGGGAAAAACTGGTCTTCATGCGTGTGCATAAAGTGTCGTCCCGGATCAGCCTGTGCAGTCCGCACAGGCTGATCCAGGGCGGCACTTTCCGCATACAGTGGATTTATGTTTATTAGAGAAGTCCCTGAAACTGAAACAAACATACAAGCGGAAAGTGCCGTCCTGGATAGCCTGGACTGCACAGGCTAATCCGGGACGACACTTTAGGCACATGCATTAAGACCGGTTTTCCCACGACGTGCCTCATTTTGTTTAGAAAGGGCAATTTCATACAACAGTGATAAAAATTACATGTACCACACACCTGCAAAGTTATGAACTGGGTTTGCTCAGATTCTCTGTTATATAATTATGTGGGTCTGTAGTATTTAATACATTTTGTATATATAAGTTCATGTAATAATACAAAAATACGGCATGGCTGCTTAAACTTCTGCTGTTGGTGGTTGATACCATAAACTTGTAAAAGAGGAAGATTATAATGAGGCTTGTCGTGGGAAAAACCGGGCTTAATGAATGTGCTTTAAGTGTCGTCTCGGATAAGCCTGTGCAAACGACACTTTCCGCTTTCATGATATTTTCTGCTTCAGGAATGTCTCTTCTTAACACAAATCCACTGTAGGTGGAAAGTGTCATAGTGGATTAGCCTGCGCAGACTGCACAGGCTCATCTGGGACGACACTTTATGCACATGCATCAAGACCGGGTTTCCCGTGACACGCCTCAAATGTTTTTCTAACAATAAGCAAGTTTATCATGCAAAAATAACATGTATACTTTCTTTGTTATCTAAACAGCAAAAATAATGTGTATACTTTCATCTAGACATTTTAACAATCAAGCTTGTGATAAGATCTAGTCTTTTTTTAGTTTATAAGACATATGTTTAACCAATCACTAAAGAAATGCAATACTTAATTGGAAAATTATACACCAATAAAAACACCACACTTCAACAAATACTCAAATAGACAGATTCACTCAATATGATGATGACAATTCACTCAATATGATGATGACAATCATACAGGTAAGGAATTTGTCAATGTACACAAAAACATACTTCTACTGCATATTTATGAAATAATTGACGGGTAACTGTTGGTTATTGCGGTAATAACCAACTGTTTGGAGTTCCGATACGTAGGAATTAAACCATGAGGGCGGTTTGATAACAAGCATCGGAACGACAAACCGTTGGTTATTACCACAATAACCGTTACCCGTTAATTATTTCGATTCTAACACGATCTTATATAAAATTTGTACTTTTAAAGGTTATGAATGAGAACCATATTTACTCTGCCCATTTTCCGAGAAGAGAATTCACACGTGCGTTTCAGTGACGTCAATAAATCATAAGAATTCAAAATGACGTCAGCTTTATTGATAAACATTGAGCGAATGACGTCAGACTTATCAATATAATACAGTGAAGAAAATGATGCTAAAAAAGCGCAAATTAAAAGCATATTAACAAAACGTAAACGTTTTTGAGAACTTAAGTAAAAAATGTGTAGTACAAGTGTGGTTTTATTGCGCTACATAATGCAGAAAATGATTTGTTTGTCACAATTTGCTATCGCGCGTTTAAGCACGTGCATTTTACGGAACAATTTCTTCGAATTTCCGGAACTATTTTGAAAACATTAGGCTCCGCCCATTATTTGTTGCAGAATAACCCCCAGTTATTTTCCTTCTTTATCTATGCACCACTAGCCGCGTGTCGTGGTAGAATCATTAATAAACACCCCTTCATAATAAACGCCCCCCCCCGGGGGAAAAGTGCAATGCCCCTGGGGTTGTTCATTAGGGAATATATTGTATATAAAAATACTAACCACTTTCTTATAGGTTAGGAGTTTTGCAAACTTGGCAATGCCGGTAAGACTTGTTTCTCCACGGTAGCGAATGTTGAGGTAGTGCGTGTCCTTGGGGCCCATCAGCTGTGTCCACACCCACCAGATAGACATCTTGTCACCATGGCTACTTGGGGGCTGTCTGCAAGATTGGGCGGGAATTATAAAAAGACGTTATGTGTATGGTGAAAGAATCAGCAGTTAGAAATGTGAGGTGCTAGATTACGCAGACGCTAACAGTCTTGTAAGTTGACGTTCTGCAGGAGTTACAGTATTTCAACAATGCTCTAGTAGCTAATAGCACAGGATTTGAGGCAAAAGAGAAATATGGTCATGTACTGATTACAATGTGACTTGAAAAGTTACTATTAGACACACACTAATATTACAATATAAATCATGCAGTTTTACTTACTCAAACAGTTTTGTAGCCTTCATGTCTGTGCTCACAATGAATTTTAGTTTATCCGAGTAGGCATAGGCCACCTCCATGAAAACTCGGTGTTCTGAAAGCAAGCAATAAAGAGTGAAATACATGTCAGTGGTTTTTTTATGGCCAATTTGGGGCCGAAATACGGCCCCATTGCCCGCCTGAAGGGCCCCGCCACCTTTCCCCCAAAGATGAAAAAAAAACACTGCATGTACAGTTGAACCTTGCTATTAGAAGTCACTGGGACGGGAAAACTAGTTCAAAATAATGTTAATTCCAAACTATTATTTTGATATTTTCTTTAGACCCAATGAGAATTTAATTCACAAGCTTGTAATACAATACAACTTAAATATCTCTAACTTAGCTATATTACAAACCTACCCTACACATTAGTAAATTTTCATCTTCTGACACTCCTACTAAAGATAATGCAAAGATATTGCATAGCATGATACTAATAAAATTTATATACTTTTCATAATCTTAAAATAGACATTTCATAGCAGGTATACTATTACATGCTTACCAAAGGTCCCTATAGCCTTCATATATCCCACCACCACATCCTGCTTCCCTCGGAATTGACCTAACTGCGTCTCCATCTCTGCCTTGGTTTGTAGAATGGGAACCTCTCGCAGCAGAACCAGTCTATACAATATAAAGCAATATGAGATTCTCTACCATAGACCAGTCTATATAACCCAAAGCTATATGAGATTCCGTACAATATACCAGTCTACAAAACAGAAAGCAATATGTGATACTATACCATACACCAGTCAATAAAACAGAAAGCAATATGAGATTCTCTATCATACACCAGTCTATAGAACAGAAAGCAATATGAGATTCTCTACCATACACCAGTCAACAAAACAGAAAGCAATATGAGATACTATACCATACACCAGTAAATAAAACAGAAAGCAATATGAGATTCTCTACCATACACCAGTTTACAAAACCCAAAGCTATATGAGATTCGCTACCATACACCAGTCTATAAAACAGAAAACAATATGAGATTCTCTACCATACACCAGTCTATAAAACGGAAAGCAATATGAAATTCTCTACCATACACCAGTCTATAAAACAGAACGCAATATGAAATTCTCTACCATACACCAGTCTATAAAACAGAACGCAATATATAAAATTTTGTACCATACAACAGTCTATAAAACAGAAAGCAATATGAAATTCTCTACTAGACACCAGTTTTCTGAACATATAACACTATGAGATTCTCTACCATACATCAGTTTATGGAACAGAAAACAATATGAAAGTACACAATGTTAAGAAATTTCCTTCGAACAGAAAACAATAAGAAATTATCTACCTTATACCAAGCATAAAGCAACATACATGTAACTCCAAGTGAAATACTCTACCATACAAAACAGAAAGCAATAAGATAATATTTTCCATGACAATACAATAGTGAACAATGAAAAAAAACTACAAAAATACAATCACATATCAATAATCCAGAACCTGGCATATTTTAAGCGAAAAACAAAACAAACACTAGGAAGGTCTTAATGACATATTGATATAATTTGTGTTATTTCATGACATATTGATATAATTCGTGTTATTTCACAAATTATGCACATAAATTCTTACTGTAGAATGTTGGAGAGGATTGAATTCACATCAAACATTGTTTCTAACTCCAGTGCCAACAGTGGGTTTTGTTTCCTGTAAAAGGAGAGATTTTCATTTTGCTATTACATGTGATTCAAATGTATTTGAACCCACTTACATAATAAATACATGTGTACATTTGAGTTAATATTCTTCTATGGCAGCAAAAATATGGCAAAAATTGTATTATTTGAATATATTGGAAGACATTTATTGAGAATGACAGTTAAGAAAATGTCATTGAACAGATCAGTAGATACCATGTACACGTATATAGATTAACATAACACACATTTGTATTTCATGTGTTTCTTTATGAAAATCAACATGTCTGCTTAATCCAGGAACATTTAATCCCATTTATAAATATGTAACAATAATATAATGGCTAGATATAAATGAGGGGCGTTGTGGTAAAACCGGCCTTAATGCATGTGCGTAAAGTGTCGTCCCGGATTAGCCTGTGCAATCCACACAGGCTAATCCGGTAGGGCACTTTCCGCCTACAGTGAATTTATTTTTAGAAGAGACTTCATTGAAACAGAAAATATCATAAAAGCGGAAAGTGCCGTCCTGGATTAGCCTGTGCGAACTGCACAGGCTAATCCAGGACGACACTTTAAGCACATGCATTAAGCCGGGTTTTCCCACGACGCGCCCCAAATAGTTTCTTTAGTGAAGCATAATGGATTGTATTAATGTATTGATTCAGTGACAACATATTGCCACAACAGAAATTGTATGGAAAAGCACACACTGTAGCAGAAACCAATATATTGGAACATTGTTGTCCTACCACCCCTATAAACTTGTGTTTTTAGGTTCATTTACGTCTTCATCTTCGCCCTTAACCACCAGCCCAAAGACCCAGGCTAGTGCTTTTACCTTGGGACTATTGGACATTTGTAGACTCTAGCCTGATAAAGCTAGTGTTTACTAGCCCACTCGGGCTAATGTTGTTTTTTTCAGCAAATTATCATGACACAATGTTAGGAACAATTATGGTCAAAGTAATTAATTATTAGTACAAATAAATTAATAACCATTAAAGTCTACCTCGGGTGCATTGTGATAAAAGTTTACCAAATTAAGATATTTCCTTTACATCACCAACATTTCAAGAATAATCTGTTACTTGAATTTGATTACTATCAAAATCAACGTAATTCAGTGTATTTTATTGCATTTTCATAATGCTTTTTTCAAGCCTTTGGGCTATTAAACAGTTTTTGGGCTAGTGATTTAACTAAGGAACTAGCCTGAATGGGCTAGTCTTCTGGACAAAATAAGACAAAGACTGTTTAAAGCATAAAAAATTGTGATTTTTTTTGTAATTTTTTTATTTTGGTAAATCATAATACAATGGACATTTTATGATCTAAAAATATTCTTTTTTATTTTTCACTACAAAATACCTGTATGTCTGCACACTATTTTCTGTTCCAGGTTTCTTACAGTCAGTTACACCTTTGTTTTCATCATCAGTACAATTACACTGAAACAAAGCAATAAGAACTTTACAACAGTATAACAGTAAGCGCTACTCATGTACTGGAATGTGTGTACAGTTAAGTTGTTGTTTTTTTCTATTTTTGTGGATTTAGTCCATATACAAATGCTCGAAAAATGTTCGAGTAGAACAGTAATAAAAGAATATAAACTTCATCAGGAAACCATGTTTTTAGGGAATTTAAGTCAAATAAAGGGCCATAACTCTGTCAAAATTTAGTGGTTTGTAACCAAAGTCGCACTTGACCCGTATTTTATGACGCTACACATGTATACCAAGCCATTCTTGACTTCACGTCCGGAAATCATGTTTCTAGGAAAATTTTAAGTCTGAAAGAGGCCATAACTGTCAAAATTTAGTGGTTTATAACCAACATCGAACTTGACCTGTATTCTTTGATATTACACAAGTGTACCAAGAATTATTTGAAAATGTCAAGCCTTTCTTGAGTTATCATCCGGAAACCATGTTTTTAGGGAATTTTAAGTCGAAAAAGGGCCATAACTCTGTCAAAATTTAGTGGTTTGTATCCAACATCGAACTTGACCTGTATTCTATGATGTTACACGTGTACAAAACATTTGAATATATCAAGCCTTTATTGAGTTATCATCCAGAAACCGAAAGCTAACAGACTGACAAGCTCACTACTATATACCCCCCCCCCAAACTTTGTTTGTGTGGGTATAATGAAGTAAATAGTATAAAACAAAATAAAATACAATGGCTTACCAGTCCTATTTTCACTTTATATAAATCTAGGTAATCCGCTGCTTTGTACAGTTCATCGAAGAAGAACTTCAAAAATTTCACATCTAAAACAAAAAAGAAGAAAATGTAGGGACTGCATAATTATGCATTACGCACAGTAGATTTTATGCCTTTTTTCATACCTTTTTGGAAAAAGTACCTACATGTGGCTGTGATTGGGATACATTACAATGCTTTAAATAAATATCACATAATACCATAAAGCTGAATCAACTAAGTATGGTTAATGGTTTCTAGTTGTGAATATTTATTTGTTTCTAAAGTTAATGGTTTTGAAATGCTATGTTTAATTTTCAACAAGTAAGTGGGCATTTGTGTGGGATATATGAAAAAAAAATCAAGTATATGTTGGGAATGGGTCAGATATTCTGATTTGTGAGTATAGTAGAAAATTATTAGCCCGGATCCAGTCAATATCTTAACTTGTGCTCACGGGACTCTTATTAAGGGCTTAAGCTGTTAATTAAGTTATTAGAACAGTGTTTTTTAGGCCAATTTGCTTTTCTACAAAAACGATTCCCCTTGTGGCGTAAAATTCAATGTTTGAAGGGCCCCGCCATCTTTCCCCCAAACGAAAAAAAAACACTGTAGAAATTAGCCTATTGCTGCAAAATTATTTGCTGACAGATATTTAAATAGCAAAAATGTTTCTTCAATATTAAATAAATGTTTGTCGTAAGAATAGTTGTAATATCGCAAAGGACGATTTAAGCCTTTTGTGGCACGCTTATTACAAAACAAAATGCATGAGCAAAGTTTAATTGTGTACATGTGTTCTCTGTCTTGGAAAAGGGTTGAGAGCACTTTAGCATTCAATACTAGCAGGACATTTTATTTTGTACATTTGCTCACTATCTTATAAAAGGGTTGAGAGCACTTTAGCAAGTATTAGCAGGACGTTTAGTATTGTGTTACACCGGGGCATCATTATTTTAATCATATTATCCTAAAAAAGTACTTTTTGAGAAGGAAATTTGACAAACTGTTTTAACAAGTTTGAGCAATCAGCGATACCCAATCAGTGATACCCAGTGATACCCAATCAGTGATACCCAATCAGTGATACCCAATCAGTGATACCCAATGTTTCAGGAATCACACCACTATAGATTAGTCTTAATGGGTAATCTAGAATTATAAAAATTTCAACATTTACACACCTTTCTTGTAAAAGTAGACCATCCTGACATTATTGTCCGATATGAATTCCTCCAGCTGCTGATTTCCCTTCAGAGGTGTGAACTTGTCAGTTTGCACATCGAGACTGGAGATCAATGGTATCATCAACACGCAAAACAAAAGTGTACTTCGTTCAATCATAGTGCTGAAACAAATTGTAATGAAATAAACTTATAGGATTTTGTCTAGGAACATGTATGCTCTGTTCTGTAGATACAGTTCCTCTTAATAACACTATTAAATTGTACTTAAAATAGGTTTGACCATACTCTGTTTGAAAACATATTAAATATGAACAAACTATCTATCTTTAATTTTAAAATACAAAATCTGTAAAATCTCACTTTATAAACAAATGACAGCTCTCAGAACAAGTCAACCATAACGATATCCCATAAAAACAAGCGGCTTTAGATACCGTTTCTTGTCTTTGTTTGGGTTATGACGTCATCTAAGGCTTGTATATGCGCTAGTGTTCTTTCCAAACTTACAGAGCAATCTGTTTTAATCTCAATTTTAGTGAAATATTTTTCTGTTTAAGTTCGAAATATCGTGTAATATCGATGGAAAAGGGGGTCCTAGCACTGCTGTTAAATACATGAGCAGAATATGAAAGTAGCGCATTAAAAGAGCGATTATTTTGCTGAGTTAACATGATTTTGTGGCTTGTGTTCACTGAAAGACGATATCTGCTTAAAAGCATACATTTCCGGATTGTAAGGATACCGAACACGCTGTTATTCTAGAGTATCTTTAGCAGAAACGGTATCTAAGATAGAACGGTATCTAAAGAAATTTAAGAATAAGGGATAATCATTTTATGAACAACATCAATTCTGTTTAAAAAATATCTGCATGAACACACATGTTCCGGTTATATAAAGTTAAATATTCTGTCTGTGATGCCACCACAAGATACAGAGAAATATTAGTCTAACAATTTCAAAGGCAACATAATTAGCATAAAAAAACTTATTAGTGTTACAATATGTTTGGTGCCTTTTTTAAATTATACAACTAAATTTAAAATGCAATTACAGTAAATAACTATATATAACATTACAAAATTACCCGCAAAAAAATTGTTCACTGTTGTTGTTTTTCATTGAGCGTTTCGTATGTTTTCGAACTGGTGTCTCAAATTACATCCGAAATAATTTGCCGTCCGGAAATATATCACACGTAACACCCTGCCTATGGGTTTGCAACACAATGCAAAGACGAGCTATAGCAAGAAATATATAAACACATATTTACATTGATTAAATACAGTGTTTACAAAATATTGTTGACAAAATACTTCTAATATCCGCAACACTGATTAATTTCATGGATTTGATGTTTACATCCGTGTCTCTCTGCCACGTGCACGAGAAACGAAACGTTATCGATACATTTCCGCCAAACGGTGTCAATCAGTTTACGGAACTACACGATCATTGCCGAATATTGATCGTTAGTTGGTAGAAACCAAGATGGCGGACCATTCGGATTCCTGAACTTGAACATTTGAAAAAACACATTTGTACTATTTGGAATGGGAATCAGAGGTGATTATATGTCTTTCTGAAACAGAACTTTAAATGCAAGAGTGCCAATTTCAGTTGTAACTAAAAAATAAAAGAAAACTGTTATCATAAACACATTTGTATCTCTACATTAAGCAAGTCATATCTTGTTCAAAATCAGTATTTAGATTGACTTAGTTAATATAAAAGTGTCAAGTTGTTCAAGCATTTCTTTCACAGTTTAATAACTAAATTAAAATAGACTTTAAACTCTGTCTGCAGCTGTTAATTCCTAATGTCAATAATCATAATTGTCAGTTATGACCGTACTAGTTTTGGACATTGTTCAGTTTTTCACATGGCCCAAAATATCACTATTAGAACATAAAGTCATAAACCAACCTAGGGCATGATTGGATTTGCCATAAATCCTGTGTCAAGTCTGGTTAGGAAAAGACTTCTTGAGCTGTTAATAAAGGATATGATTTAATGGATAATGGTGTGTTAATTTATTCATAAATATTTCCATTTATGATTGTTTCATTTGTTTACTCTGGTGAAGTAAACTTATTTTTTGGAAGTCATCCAAAAATAAAAATAATTGATAGAGGGCCAAATATGCACAACATACAAGCATATTTTAAATGATGAAATATTAAATGCAAACAGAATAATAAACATAGCATCCAAAATAAGCTTCCTGTATTGAAAGTTGTATTCGTTCTACTTAGATACAGACTATTCAAATAAAATGCATCCAAAAAAAAATAAAAATTGGCTACAAACAGAAGCCTATAATTATAGTTTCCCTTTCTGAAAATATTTTACAATGACCCAGTGAACAATTTCATGATAAATAATAATAATAATAAATTGACCAAAAAAAAATTCTCAATTCTTGAAAATGTACACATGAATTTTTTTTTTTGCATACCCGGAAGTAAATTACTGGTAGTTAGGACGTGTTCAAATTGTTCATGATTTACAGATATGAAAGATAACAAAATCAAAATCTTTTTTAATTAAGTCTTTACTTAATTGCAGGTGAAGGAATGAAGTCCACCACAACAATGCGAGGACAGCTTGGAGTCCGCAGTGGACGTAAGTGTTTACTTTTATTGACGACGATTTCCTTATTCCAGGACAGACATGCATGAATTCATTTCTCAACATATTTCTTTTTGAGCGACTAAATTGTGTTGCAGTTATTGGTGCATTGACAGATCGCTTTTGAATTTATAACTTAGCCTACTCAAGTCAATATCTGACAACACTGTTTACAATATACAAATGAGATGTTTTTTGAAATTGTGTTTGTAATTTCAAGTTTACATTGACTTGTCACTTTTAACATCATGTTTTCAGCACTGGCTCCAACTTCTGCTAAACTGACGACGCAGTACTTGGTGTTGGATCATATGAACAACCACTATTCTAAGATCTCCAGGGCTAAACGTAAGCAAAGTTATCTTCATACATCATGGACAAGTAATGTGGAACTTATTCACCTATCAATATTTTCCCCCAGGTTGGGAACAGCGGGCATACCCAGGGGGAATTTGACTAATAATGATTGTATTTTTTGGGTTCTAATTCCCCACCCTAGAGCCAAGAATTCAATGGGAGATGTCAATGTGAGATGCTTAATTGGCCAATATTACAGGGATCTAAAATCTAGACAAAGTCTATTTCCCGGGACCCGGTATCGTTCTGTGTGTCAAATGCCCGCTTGTCGGGAATTGCTTTCAGTCTAAAGTCCCGTATATGCTCTTCCCTCCCCCCTGGGGGGGGGGAATATTGAAAGGTGCATTAGAATGATCATTTTCAGTATGAAAAGAGAATTCACTAATTTCAATGTTTCTTATTGGTTGTTCATTTCAACAGTTTGCTGCTGTAAGTACCTAGTTTCAGTATCTTAAGCTAATACAACCTTTTAACAAAGTTGGTTATAAATATGACAGGGTTAAGTGTTAAATTAATTTAGCTTTGTATGCATATTTAAAACAATATTTGTTAACAGCAGCATTGTCTTATAAAAAAAACGTTACCATCCCCTAGAATTGTCCGGTATTTTAAATTCCGAGTTTTTTGTCCATCAATTCATATGTTCTTTCTACTTCAGCTGCTATTGATAATGGACCACCAAAATCTATGTCTACCAGTCAGAAAGGTCAGTTCATTGTGCTGCAAGCAATTGGAATAATAATTTACATTATAAAACATTATTTTCTTGTCAGCAAATTTGTAAATTGCAAAACCATTTCTATTGATTTACTGGCACACTGAAGTAGTGAAAATAACTTGTGCAGGTATCCACTAAACTCCTAAGTAAAAACAGTAAAAAAATACATTTTCTAAAAATTGGAAGATTCCATAAGTCAGTGGCTGTGCATGTGATAATTAACCAATGCTGAACACAATGTTATATATGGGTACACATGGAATAAAGTTAAAGAAAAAATGATGATTTTAAAGTTAAGGATAAGATAAACTTGTTTCAATAAAATGTAAGATGTTTTTTTGAATCCTGTCATGGGTTTTTGAAAAATGGCCCATGACCTCTGTTATTTAGTATAGAAAATTCCCAATGTCAGGTCGATGTTTCAATTTCAGCTCGCGACCACAAGACCCGAGAACACATGACGAAGACTGGTGGGAAACCGTCTCCGATGAAAGCCACCTGCAGACCACAAACCACTACAGGGTACTACCAGGACGACATCTACGATGAGAATCTATGGGTAATTAGTTTGTATTGGTGTGTATTATTAGCTGGACTGTTCACCGTATACATGTAGTTCAAGCTATTCTACTCACCCGTTCGTCGTCGTCTGCGTAATGCTCTGGTTAACGTTTGCGTGCAACAAGTACATATCTCTGTAACTACTACAGATATTCAATTGAAATTTTACACATGTCTTCTAAGAGATTATGTTAGGTCACTGACCAAGGCCCATTACTCTTTCCTGCAATTAAGCAGAATTATGCCCCTTTTGCATATCTCTGTAACTACTACAGATCTTCAATTGAAACTTTACACACATGTCTTTGGGGTCATTATAGTTCACTTGCCAAGGCCCATAACTGTGAAAAGCCGATTAGCAGAGTTAATGTCCATTTTTATATAGGAGTGAGCTTGTCGGTCCGTCGGTCTGTGGGTTTTTGGTTTCCGGATGATAACTCAAGAAAGGCTTGACATATTCAAATAATTTTTGGTACACATGTGTAACATCATAGAATACTGGTCAAGTTTTATGTTGGTTACAAACCACTAAATTTGACAGAGTTATGGCCCCTTTTTGACATAAAATTCCCTAAAAACATGGTTTCCGGATGATAAATCAAGAAAGGCTTGACATATTCAAATAATTTTTGGTACACATGTGTAACATAATATAATACAGGTCAAGTTCGATGTTGGTTACAAACCACTAAATTTTGACAGAGTTATTGCCCTTTATTTGATTTAAATTCCATAAAAACATGGTTTCCTGACGATAACTCAACAATGGCGAGACATATTTAAATAATTATTGGTACACATGTGTAGCATCATAAAATACAGGTCAAGTTCTACTTTGGTTACAAACTGCTAAATTTTGACACAGTTATGGCCCCTTTTGGACTTAAATTCCCGAAAAACATGGAATATGCATCACATATTTAAATTATTTTTGGTACATAGGTGTAACATCATAAAATACAGATCAAGTTCAACTTTGGTTACAAACCACTAAATGTTGACAGAGTTATTGCTCCTATTGAAATTAAATTTTTCCAAATACATTGTTGACCATTCACAAATTAAAGCATTCTCTCTGTGTCTATTTCTTTCTAATGAATGCCATAGTTTTGTGACAAGGCCATATTGAGGGTACATCCGTCACTCATATGACAATTCTAGTTTGTACTGACAAATGCCAATAACTCTGACAAAGCGGTTTGAATAGTGGAGCGCGCTCTCCTGAGACAGCTCTTGTGATGTATTGCAATTACAGACACAGTCTAAATGTTAGGTAATTTGTTTGTGTGTTCGTGTGTAGTTCCTATGTGATGACTGACACAGTAAAATGTCAAGCAATTTAATAGTTATGCTATCTAGGTAAATGCTTTTATGCATGTGAGGTAAATGCTACCTAAATGTTAGCCAAGTGTGCCACTGACTATTCTGTATTCTGGGTTATTCTCATTGAGGTGCAAGGTTTTGCAACAGTCTTTTTCACTCACATCCGTGATTTTTTTAATACTTTGTTAGTTGGTCTTGTAAAAGGCTCTTTCACCAATCGTAAAAAATTAATATTTTTCTTAATTGGAATGAAAAAAAAACAAAAACAATTCTGCAGTGTCGTCATGATGCTTAAATTCCTGATGGCTTCCACACCAAGTCCCAGACATGTGAAAACATTGCTGCACATAAGATATTTTACTTTGGTTATATTTATTGTTCTTATATACAGAAAATACTATAATTTTCTTCTTCTGACTCCACCTTACAGGGTGAGCCCGACCCTGATGATGAAGAAGACCAGCTGGTACACAGCATCATGCGCACGACCCTCCGAGGCAACCAGGGGCTGGGGCAGGATGCACACGAGACAGGACACGACCTCCAGGGCTTCAACCAGTATGCTCGAATGACACGGCAACGCCCTTCATCAGCCAGGTCCAACAGGTCTATGGGTAGCCAAGTCTCCAGAACCATGGTGCAGGTCGCGAAAAAGGGCACCTACGATGGTGACGTGCTCGATAAACGATCCCACGTTTTCACTGAAGGAAAGCCGTTCACACCCAGAACTCTTAAGACTGATCGGAAATCAAGGTTGAGTCAGTACAAGTACTACAATAAGCTTCCTCCGAAGACTGACTCGTCCAGTGCCCAACAGGAAGTTAAAGCTGATCAGGAACCTGAAACGTCTGCAGCCCCTGTAGAGAAAACCAAACCCCAGCCGAAACCACGGCAACAGCGACTGGACCAGACTAGAGAGGGGCCTGTGACGATGGATTCGATGATGTTTGAAACCCTTCATAGTCGAGATTTCAGCAAATACGACGAGCAGAATCCTGACATTCCCAAGCTTGACATCTCCATGGATACGGATCATTTAAAATGGGTCAAGGAACAGGCCATGAAAGCCAAGCTGCGTCGGAATAGTGATACCCTAAAGTCGGGCACTTTGCGCGAGGAAGGCGGCTTAGATGAAAGTGTTGATTTCGAGAAAACTGGTGAAATGACACTGACTTATGGGACCCTTGGTAGCACAAAGACAAGGTAAACGCTACTGATTTCTTTCACACATGGATTGTAAATTTCCTCTGTAGAAAAAAATGTGCTTGTGGCCATTAGTTGACTTTCTGTAGACTTTTTGTACTCACTGTAGGAGAGACAATCTCATGATATGCAGATATGTGCAGGGATTTACAGACATCTGTGATATTTTTGAAATGCACGACTAAAAGTGTTGTACATATTATGGATTTATTGAAAACCAAAAAACATACCAGGAAACAGTGTGTGATTCCATTGGAATTGTTTCTATACTTTGTTGTTGCAAATAAGTTTGCTGTGTATTCAAATATTTGTAAAATATGTAACCACTCATTACTTTCTTTTCAAAATGACAGTTTAAGCAAAAAAAAGTTTCCTTAACTTTTTTATTTAGAATATCATTTATGCATGAACCAGTAATCATTCAAGATATAATGTATATAAACTTGTAGAAAAAATAATGCCTTTTTCTAGTGTACGAAGAATATCTTTTGTAATTATATTTTATTTGTATAATATAGCTTGGACAAATTGTAGCTTGGACAAATTGACCTGACTCTGACCTTTATATGCATGAATATTGTATAAAGTGATTGTCAAACATATTAGTTTCTGTAGGAATTATGTAAATTCTGTATATTTAGCCACTACAATAGTTGGTTGACTTATTTGAATATCAACATTGTAACAAAACTTAGCGCTGTTAAATATAGAATAAATTATTCAAGCATTAAATATCTCTAATAGGATTCACAAGTGTCTGGTCAGTTTGCCTGAGCTTAAGTCCACATATGAGGCGCGTTGTGGGAAAACCGGACTTAATGCATTTTATGGTATTTTCTGTTTCAAAAAGGTATCTTTTAACATCAATCCACTGTAGGCGGAAAGTGCCGTCGTGGATTAGGCTGTGCAGACTGCACAGGATAATCTGGGACGACACTTTACGCACATGTTTTAAGTCCGGTTTTCCCACGACGCACATGCATGACCATGTAACCCGACCCATGATAATTATTTCTCCCCCCACAGACCCCCCCTAGGGAGCAGCAGGAAGATCTCTCCCGAGTAAGTACCCATTTCATGGTTGTAACCCCCAGTTTTCTTCACTGTTGTCTCTTAATTTTTTTCTCAGTCAAATCTTTTCCTATACATTACTAATCAGCTTTACAATATTACTCTCAATATCAGTGAAAATGCACGTCTTATATCAGTTAGCACGAGTAAATAAAACAATCAGCTGTTCCTGTATGAATTTTAACTGTTCCTGTTTTAGATCTCAGCATTGTGATTGGCTAAAACAGTGTCTGTATGAAATTTCGATGCCTGTATGAGATTTAGCGCATTTTATTGGTCAGTTGAGCTGTTCCTATATGAATTTGGAAGTATGAAAGTTTTTCCAGAAACAGGATGACGACATCTTGAAATAAATAAAACAAAACACAATCAAATTTGTAAATTTTTCATGGGTAATAACTAAGTAATGACTAATTTTAGTCCAAAATGTTAAGTTGAGTAATAAAGTACTTATTTACTGCACTGCTATCTGTCCTAGGTCAGCTGTATTGCCATTCCCTGTAGGTGCTCATGGCTTATACCAATACAGGTGACGTAGGACCAATAACAGTGCCTGTATGAAATCACTCATTTAATAACATTATAGTACAACTCAAGCAAAACAGATATCTTACTGCCTGTTGAAAAGCTGGACTTTTTTATTCGTACTTGCCGAGTATACGCAGATTAACGCAAAATGGTAACTGATGTCTGCCCTGAAAAATTATGCAGCATAACTCTGATTGCACGTACAACTGATGGCTGATAATAGTCACGTGGAGTAGTAATTTCACGCATTTCATTGATGTACTCGACTCTGCGTCAGTACCGTGTATATACAATTGTCAAAGCATCTTAAGTAATTTCTCAAATATTTTAACTTCATTGTAAGAAATTATGCAGCATAACTCTGATTGCACATACAACTGATGGCTGATAATAGTCACGTGGAGTAGTAACTCCGGAATATTTCATGCATTTCATTGATCTACTCGACATTAACTCAACTCTGCATCAGTATTTACAGAGCATCTTAGGTAATTTCTCAAATATTTTCACTTCATTGTAACATTTTTATGTATTGTTTTTGTTAAGTTTGTTTCTGATATTCGTAAAAATATATTCTGATATATATTTTAATTATTATGTCATTTACATATATTAATCGGTGCTGCAATGTTTCCGTATGGAATGATACAGTTAAGGGAATTTTTTAGATTTAAGGATAAAGATAAAATTTAACTTAAGATGCTTTGTGAGTGCCACCCCTGATGCAGTTCCCCAACTTTGATAATTGCATATAAAATGTATGTTTTCTGTGTGCTGTACTGTATAAGTTCTTGCCAATATTCAAGTTTCCACCTTCTGTCTGCATGCTTTTCTCAATGAATTCTGACCTTTTTGTAGCTTTTTTTGTATATAATCATTTTAATTATAACTGTGTGATCAAGCTACATATCAAGGATAGAAGCCTGAACAACTTCCTACTGAGTATATGTTTGATCTATTGTTTAAAAAAAATCATTCTTACATATTTTATTTATTATTTTATAATTTAACAATAACCCTTATGTGTTTTTATATTTTCCAAATTTAGTTAGAAGTACTTCATGAACAACTTAGAAAAATGTCTTTACTGAAAAATGTCTTAACTGACTATGGTAAATTCAGTTTCCATATTAAACAAGAACAAAATAAAATCTCATAGTATACAGGGTATATCCTATTATTTTGACTCTGGCTCATTTACAAGGTATGCCATTCATTTGTATTAAAAAAATCATTTTAGGCCCTCATTATTTGATTGCTTGATTTTGTTTGGGTCATTTTTTTCCAACAATAAATGGTGATGGAGTATTAAGCAGTATTAAAATTAATGTATTGTTTGCAAGGATAATACCAAGACACTAAGGTAGTGGTACAAAGGGTTCCTTTGACAGTGAAATAGAAATTCTCCAGATCCAATATTTTTGAACTTGAAGTACCTGTGTAAGGCACATCTTTTCTCAAAGTCTCAGGTTAAAGTTACAGATTAAAATAGCGAACTTAATATACTCTTGTAATAGTCAGAACATGCATTCAGAAAAAGACAGTGGTTTTTTTTCACCTTTGGGGGAAAGGTGGCGGGGCCCTTCAGATGGGGAATTTTTACGGCAAAAGGGGAATTCTTCTTTTAGAAAACCATTGTTGCATTTTTGTATTCTACTTTGTAATAAAGCATTCATGAATTGTTTTGCTACAAAAGATAACTAAGATTATGCACAAACTTTTGGTCTAAAGTAAAATTTCTGGGCTGTTTATGAAAATTCCTCTAAGTAAATTTTTGTCAGAATCTGGTCAAGTTTTTTTTCAAAATACAGCTAACATTCTAAGGAGAATTTTAAAGTATATATAGGGGAAAATTATATACTTTTTAAGCAGGGCAATGGGACCAAATTTCGGCCCTAAATTGGCCCTAAAAAACACTGAAAGGTAATGTTGTAGCTGGCCTAGCGGTGGTTATTTGTTTGTTATTTTGATACCTCTCATACGAAGGGATTTCTCAGTGATTTACAGAGTTTTGGATGATTTTCAAGTTCAGTTTACATTAATAAATATACATGAACATTTTTAACAGAAATTTGTATAAAGAGAATGATTCATTGTGCCTGTATGTTCCCTTAGAAACAAGATTGGCCATAAATTTGTTGAATGGGAAGCTTATGATATTCTTATTATAAATATTGGCTATGCAATCATCACAACAAAACAAAATAGTTAAAAAAAAAGACAGAACAGCAAGCCAAACGGATACTTTCTGCTGCATTCTTTCTTTTCTACTTGGTAGCAGGGATTTTATTACCTTTACTGTTTATATTTAACTATTTTGTTACTTGCTTTTATTACAGCTAACCCGTAAAATGTCTTTTCGAACACCTTGATTTTGTTTGTTTTAAAGATAAATTATCAAACTAAAAATATATTTATGTCAACATCTATGTAGTAATTATGTTGTTATTACGAAAACTACAACCTTTTTATGTCATACTTTTATTTATAAATTTACCTCTTTAGTTATGGAGAATTTTCTTACAGGATTTGTTAGCATCAACAATTTAAATAATTATTTTGTATTTCTTGCTATAGACTTCTTTATTCTTTCAGCAATAAAAAATGAAATAAACAGAGTTGTTAAACAATTCGTTGTTATAATGTTGTAATAGAGTGGTGAAGCCCGTGCTACAAAGGAAGGAAGTGATGTTTAAGCCAAATAGGTAATGTTCTTGTAGATTGCTGCTTGAAAAGGATTACAAAAAAGCATGTGATTGATGTTTGACATGTAACAATAATATTGTGGTTCTAAGGTGAAATGCTAGGTGTGTTCGGTGTTTTGAAAGATGTCTGCTCAGTCTGCACGTCGTAGATGTAAGAAGGAATTTTTATTTTGCTTTTACTATAGGAAAGGGAATTGCAAAATGGAATTGCCTATGTTTTTCTACCCAATGTCCTAAATAAAAATACATGTATTTCCGATGCAGTGCGCAGCATGGATGCCATCTGTACCATTTTTTATGCTCTTGATTCTCGTTTAAACATTGAAAAGTATTATAAATTGGTAAATCTATAGAATTCTGCATGCACTGGAATATAGCTACAGCTAGAGCATTCTGTGAGTGGATGATAGGACTTCCTTATTTGAACAAGTACTTGTATAAATGTTTTAAGAGTTAACATTATGACTGGAAATATATATGAAGCGTGTCGTGGGAAAACCAGGCTGAATGCATGTGCGTAAAGTGTCATCCCGGATCAGCCTGTGCAGTCTGCACAGGCTGAGCCGGGACGACAGTTTCCTCTTTAATGGTATTTTCTGTTTCATGGAAGTCTCTTCTAAGTTCTAAACATAAATCCCCTGTAGGCGGAAAGTGTCGTCCCGGATTAGCCTGTGCAGACTGCACAGCGTAATCCGGGACGACACTGGATGCACATGCTTTAAGCCTGGTTTTCTCATGACACACCTCATATATTAAAATTTATTTTTCGTTTTTGTTTTCTTTACCGAAAAAAGTTTGCTGCATTTCTTATGCCTGATTTGATGCCTTTGTTACAATGCTTTTAGAGCAAAATGGTTGGCTGACCATTTGCCTGGTATTTGCTTATTAATGGAATCTAGTTCTATGCATATTAATTTTTATTATATACCTGTTTAAAATCTTAACAATATACGTGCTTTATCAATCGGTGAAATACATGTCGACAGAAAAAATCCCATTATTATGCTACTCCCTGTTTTTACAATCCCGTATTACCATACTAGCTGGACTACTTTTTTAATGATGTCATTGGAGTTATGTTAACAAATAAAATCTTTGCCTACAATGATTAGTCATTATTGTAGTTTTTAAACAAATACAATTAGGTAAATGCACATTTAAAGTTTATCTTGGTATATAATAAAAGGAATAATACGCTAGTCATTTGTTCCAAGAGTATGTATAAGTCTCGTGGCTTGTGTTATCTGGTATCACACTCGAGGCTCCGTGGCTGTTGTGATGACATATAACATGAGAGGCGGAGCCTCGATATTGATACGAAATAACAAAAGCCATGAGCCTCTTGTGTGATACGTCATCACACAAGCCACTCAACTTATACATTTTCTCGGAACAATTGACTAGCATAATATTCGTATTTATTACTTATTTGCTTTGTACAGTGTAATATAATCTGTAATAAACTTGTAGGTATACATTTATACTTTTAAACAGTTTAAAAGTATATAAACTTTTTGTCAACATGTGTGTTGATCCTCCAATGAATGGTTTTTTATCCTTAGTAGCGACATAAAAATGCACACCATTTACTTCAAACAATACGCGAAGGCACAACTGTACAGTTGCAACAATTTTCACTATTCTGATTGGAATAAAATAACCTTAAATGCTTACCTACTTTGAACAAGTATAATAATGAAAGTTAACAAATAGTTACATTGCTAGAAAAAAAAACTCAATTTCATTATGAAAGATTACACATAGAAATCTATTTCAGTCTCAGAAATGCAGCATTTATTTATGGTACATCAGTTTAGACAAAAATAAATAATTATGCAAAAATGAATAAATAAGAAATATAATTTTATAATTGAAATTAAACAAATTTGCAACCAAAAAGAAATAAGAAAAAGCTTGTAAATAAATAAGAAACAAATCCTGTTTATTCTGTACAGTAGAGGTAGTCTCAGTCTTGTTGATTGGTTCATGTTAAAATAAGTAAATAAATGTGGCGTGGTGTGGGAAAGCTGGGCTTAATAAAAATGCATGTGCATAAAGTGTTGTCCTGGATTAGCCTGTGCAGTCCGCATAGGCTAATCCAGGACAACACTTCCCGCTTTTATGGTATTTTCTGTTTCAATGAAGTCTCTTCATAACATAAATCGTAAAGTTGGCGTAAATTGTCATCCCGGATTAGCCAGTGCGGACTGCACAGGCAATCCCGGATTAGCCAGTGCGGACTGCACAGGCTAATCCGGGATGACATTTCACGTACATGCATTAAGTCCGGTTTTCCCACCACAAGCCTGAAATGTAGTTTCTAGTAACAAATTGAAATATTGAATTCACCAACTTGTCCCGGTGTCAGCCACTGTAAGAGTAAGTTGGTTGCCAGTCTGTTAAACAATCATATCCTGTTTGAAAACGTGGCAGGAGTGTAATACTATTATACGACTCACGAATACAGAGCATTTAAAACAATCGTAGTTTACCTGTATACATTTGTATCCTGTTGATTCAGCAAAAGTGGACAGGAAAATTTGTTCAATATCTTGTTTTTTATCTAGTGTGACTTTGTTGGCCGTATTCCTTTACCTTTATTAGAGTATATCATAAATGTAATGTGTAATTGCTCATGCGAATGAAATTGTGGTTCAGTAACTTCAAACCATTAAACTGATTTTTACAACCCTTTCCTTTGAATTCTAATTATGTGTATTGTTTTACAAAAATATTGAGCCAATTATGGCTGTATCCCTCTGAGAATATTGATTTCCTATTAATTAAATGTCACAGCTATTAAATGAATGTATTTGTTTATGTTGTACATGTTGGTTTCACAAAATGTAAGGCTCTATTTTAGTTAAGTTGCATTGTTATCAATTCAAAACAATACAGGTGCTTATGATATGCATTCAAATTGAACACAAACTGTATTAAAAGTCTTTAGGTATTGGACATTATGTATTTTCTATTTGTTTTGTATTTTCTTAATAATTGGTTTTAAATGCCTGTAAAAACAGCTTGTATTTTCTATGTGTATTTTTCCTAAATATTTGGTTTGAAAGGCCTTAAAAATAACCAGTTTTAGATCTCAGTTCGTAATTTTTAGGTTGTTTAAGGCAACTGGAGAAGTGTTTTACCATGCATTAAATATATTGTTGTGGGCCAAATTTTGTCTCATTTATCAACAATGAATGTAGTCTTCATAAGTATTATCATATCGTTACTACAGCAAACTGTAGAGCTGCAAACTGATACTTCCTTGACATACAATATGGTATAACCAAAATCTTCAAGACAACCAAATAATACAGCTTTGAAAAATTAACTGGAATATTTTAGTTTGCATATTGCAATTGAGCTAATTCAATATATTTTGCTGAAAATAAGTTTTTATATAAATGCTTATAAATGTGCAAGCAAAAGTAATATTTTGCCAGCGCGTACTCAGAATTTTCTGTTTATGTAATTTCTTTCAACATTATCTACCCAGAGTTAAGCCAAGTGGTAGCTGATAACCATGACTAAATTACTCCGAGTCACGCTGTCAGAGTGCGTGCACAGCTGATAGCTGATGCCAAGTGACACAATCTCATTAAATTCAAATGCTAACATTGTTAGGATCTGAAGACATCATATAACAGGTCACGTTCAAATAACCTTCAGAACAATAAAATATCAACCCTGCTGCGCCCAATAAAATTGCTTGTTGCACAGCAAAGTTTGGCCACGTTTTTTTTAAAAGTGATGCATTTTCAGCTGATCCTCGGGAATAAATCATTTACAGTTAATTTTCACGGGGATAACAATGGATATAGTGGTATCTTAGGCGAGTAAACATCCAAAGTTCACGTTAATTTCTTGCATAGTATTTGTGGTTTGTATTTGAAGTTATACCGCAACATTTTGAAGGCAGCAGTTTGATTGGCTCCTGAATAGGTCATATGAATATGACCTCTAATGCGAAGTCATGAGATCCAGTCATTGGATAATATAGTAGCGACAGACTGGAGATGATTTTAATGAGATTGCCAAGTGACTCAGAGTAATCGCTCCATGAAAATTAATACAGAATAATATTAGGTCCACTCCTCGTCCACTGACCCCTGACTTGATCACCAGACTACACAAATCACCAACTATCCCAGTTTAGGTGAGCTGTATTGAAAGTGCCGCAAAGCCCTGCACATACCTAATGTCCTCAAATTTACGATATTATGCTGTTCAGGATGTATTCATTTATAAATGTATATCTCGCTTAATGGATCATGGTATTTGATATGAACATGTAAGCAACAGGACATTTAATGCTTTAAAGAGGTTGCAATAGCTGACATTGAAATATTAATGAAATGAAAACTAACAAATTACAATCAGTGCTTAATCACTCAAACATCCCATAAAAAAAAACAAAAAAAAAACGGTCATTTAATATTGATTTTATGAAAGGCCTCAGTTTTATCTGTCTCCACATCACAAATACATAAAAGCTATTGAATATAAGCTAAAGTTAAACCTTGAGTATTGTTGTTATAAAATCTGTATTTCATGAATAGTTTTCGAAACTTCTATAGACCTATTCAAGATGGGACATTTTTTTAGATACAGTATCAAAAGATTCTCGAAAATGACAGGAACATTCTATGTCTATAATCATGGAGCTCTTTAGAATTTCAGTGAGTAACTAAGGATCAGTAGTTTCTAACAGAATGATTTAAAAAGAAAGGAAACAGCAATGTTTAAATTTAAACTAGTAAACTATTGTCAATTAAAAAAAAAAAAAACATCAGATGATCAGATATGGCACAAACACACTGAAATTATTTCTATGGCCATTCTCCCCGTAACCTCTAATTCAAGTAGGGCAGTTGTCAGTTACTGGCATAGGTATGTGCACTTAGTACTGGTAAACCGCTTAGATCGGTTAAGCTTGCTCGGGAAAAGTGTGAGTAGGTTAACTGACTTACGTGATATGACAGAAATACTGTTAAAAAAATGGCGAAAAGTCCAAACAATCAATAAACAAAAACAAACATGCATACGTTAAGCAAGGAAAGTCACAATTTACACACAGAAAATAAGATCAGTGTGTACATTTATGCGTGAAATCTCAAATTCTTTAGTACAAATTGAAATGAATGATATCCGATTATCTACACAATTATCTGATATCGAAATGTGTAACAATTCCTTATTTGAAACATTTTATTATATTACTAATGACTACTACATTATATAAAGGTTTCTCCAATGCTTTTCTTTTGCACTTTTAAGCTACCTTTCTTGTACTTTTAAATTGAAGGTACATTTATCTCAATAAATTTTGGACTGAGTGTACCAGTACTTTAATTTTAAACCCCATAAATTGCGATTTAGGAGTAAATTTTACTGTTTGCATACATACCTATCTGGAGCACTGTTACATGAGTATTCATTTCACATCAGTTATAGTGCAGTCACGGCTATATGAATATTTTCTCTACTTAAAGTATGCATTCATACTGTTGTTGATGTTCTATCAATTTATTTTATCAGTTTAATAATTGCCTTACTAAAATGGAGCCCTATCTCTTTGCTGATTATAAGCAATTTAGAGCTTGTCTCAAAATCAACCAACATTAGAAAATCCAATTCCCAATTAGTAGCCAGACTTGACAAGTTACATTTCCAGAAATAAACTTAAATTTATATTCAAATTCTTTGTCTTCTATGAAATGTGTGTGTAGACATTACTTGTTTTAGCTCGACTGTTCAAAGAATAGTTGAGCCTTCCTACTGGCCCCGGTGTCGGTGTCACATATGAACTCCGGTTAAGGCTTTGTTTAGATGTCTTATAACTTGCAAAATGCATAAGTTATTCACTTGAAAACTTGGAATATACTTATGTCATCAACTTCGTCATCAGGTGCAACAAACTTTTTAAGTAAGTTTTGTATTTTGACAGAGTTATGCCCCGTTTTCACTTAGATTTTCAGGTAAATAGTTTGGTTCAAAGTGCTTTATGGTATTGTCATTTATTGCAACAAATATATTGCAATGATAATGCATGTAATGAATCATTCTTTTTCATGACAATTGAATGCAGTCTGCCTGGGCAATTTGAGCTGCATAGGCATGTTTGAATGGCTGTGATGGTGATACTTTGAATTTGCTGCATGAAAGCACTGTTTGATGTAGTTAGTATTCATGATTTAATACAAGTTTAATGTAGTGGCTAATACTAAGTTTTAAAACATTGCAAGTAAATGATTTTTATACTAGTAATTTGTCTAACATGTTAATGATATATTTGTCTTTTTATTAACCAAATTTTTCGAAGATTAGATTGGGGTATGTCGTTGGGCGGGGGATTCAACTTTTCATTTCCGCTCTCTAAATCGAAAATGGATTGAATTATTGTACATAGATAGTTTTTATCGAGACCTTGCTTGGATTTGCATATGGGGTGGGTGGGGTCAAGGTGAAGGTCACCATTATTAAAAATAACAAAATGGTTTCCGCTCGATAACTTGAGAACGCATCGAGATATTTTATTGAAACTCAATACATAGATACTTATATCGAAACCTGGCTTGGGATTGCATATGGGGTGGGTGGGGTCAAGGTCTTGGTCACCGTTATTAAAAATAGAAAAATGGTTTCCACTCAATAACTTGATAACGCATCGAGATATCTTAATGAAGCTTCATACATAGATACGTTATATCAACCCTCACTTGGGATTGCATATGGGGTGGGTGGGGTCAAGGTCTTGGTCACCGTTACTAAAAATAAAAAAATGGTTTCCACTCAATAACTTGATAACGCATCAAGATATTTTAATGAAGCTTCATACATAGATACGTTATATCAACCCTCGCTTGGGATTGCATATGGGGTGGGTGGGGTCAAGGTCTGGGTCACCGTTACTAAAAATAAAAAAATGGTTTCCACTCAATAACTTGATAACGCATCGAGATATTTTAATGAAGCTTCATACATAGATACGTTATATCAACCCTCGCTTGGGATTGCATATGGGGTGGGTGGGGTCAAAGTCAAGGGAACCTTTACTAAAAATAGAAAAACGGTTTCCGCTCAATAACTTACGAACAAATTGAGATATTTTAATGAAACTTCATACATAGAAACCTAATATATCGAGACCTCGCTTGGGATTGCATATGGGGTGGGTGGGGTCAGGATCAAGATCACCATTACTAAAAATAGACAAACGGTTTCCGATCAATAAATTGGGAACACATTGAGATATTTGAATGAAACTTCATATGTAGATACCTCATATTAAGACCTCGCTTGGGATTGTATATGGGGTGGGTGGGGTCAAGGTCACCATTATTAAAAATAGAAAAACAGTTTAAGCTCAATACCTAGAGAGCGAACTGAGATATTTTAATGAAACTTTATATGTAGATACCTTATATCTAGACCTCACTTGCGATTGCATAAGGGGTGGGTGGGTTCAAGGTCATTACTAAAAATAGACAAACGGTTTCCACTCAATAACTTGAGAACTAATTTAGATATTTTAATGAAACTTCATATGTAGATACCTTATATTGAGAACTCACTTTGGGTTGCAAGGTCAAGATCACTATTTCTTAGCCATCACCTTCACCTTGCAGCCAGAACTTTCTTTCATTATTGTGCTGACTTGTATGCATTTCGTTCGAAACATTTAGTTTTCGTGGAATTTCCATGTTTCTTGTATTTGTAATATATTCTTTCCAACACTAAACCCTTATACTTCAAATATGATTTTGTTTGCTGTCCTAGTACAAATTCTAAGTGATTTTATATATGGCAATATCTACAGTGGGGCCCAATTTTGCTTGAACTTAAACTTCCAAATAAACTAACGACCTGTTAATTTGTGATGTCATTAAAATTCATTATACAAACAACAATTATTGGTCTATCAAAAAGTTTGAAACAAATTCAAAATAGCATTGTATATAGAATTAAGTTCACACAAAATTTGAATCCGATCAACATAAATAACTTCACCCAAGTTTTAACAGCTGTTAAGTTATTGGCTGTAAAAGTTTTGTGTAAACCACCCCAAGACTATAAATTTACACCGATGTTAAAGGGACTTTAATGTTTTACAGAGATGAAGAAGCAATGTATGTGCGGTTCATGCGGGATGTCACTAATGAGGTGCTGGACAGGGGTATATATACAGACAGGTGAGATTGACTCTTTGTGAGCATGACTCTTTGTGAGCATCTCCTGGGGCCATATCCACTAAGCACTGGAGGAAAATCTTAACTTATAAGTCATTTTGAATTGAAAAATACACATAACATTTTCCTTGTGGTAGTCTTTGTTTTTTAAATATGGTAAAACAAGAAGCATCTTTACTTGACTCTACACTAGATTAAAAACATTTAAGAAAAAATAAACTTTAAATGAACCAGCCACAGGTTTTAAGATTTGTTTATGATTTTAAGAAATTAACTTAAGTTTTCATTAAAGAGGTTTGTGGCTATGGGCCCTATGACAGTTCTCGATTTAAAACTTAAGATATTACCAATGAAAGCGCTTAACTTAAGTGAAACATTTGGATCAAATTTTCTATGTACAATCTAATGATTCCTGTTTTCAAAAGTGTAAAATAAGAAACTTCTCAAAATTATTTACTGGTTAACAAGATTTTAATGTAAAAAGACCTATACATGAAACAGCAATTTTATGAATTTAAGAAATTTACTTACGTTTTCCCTAAGGAGCTTTGTGAATAAGGGCCCTGGTCTGTTGGGACACTTAAAAATATTTAAATTTTTTATTGTCCCAATATTAAGGAACATACAAAAATTATTCTCAAAATTGTGTCCCAACATTTAGGGCAATATATGATACAATCTATTCTGCATAATATCTATGTCTTAAACCAGTTAATTATTTGTATTTCTTTTGGATAATAATCGCTTACCCAAATATATTAATTTTTAATTAAAAATAATTAGAAGGAATATTTTTAGGTGACTGATGATCAATTATTTCTTGCTGGGGACTTAATTGTAATTACTTGAGAAGCTTAACTGAGAAGACCATGCTTCAGTAGAGTAGACAGTTTGCACCTGGTGTTAACTGCATGTAAACATACCCCTGATGGTGTACATTATGGTTTATAGATAAGCAAGTGCAATATACCCTGTCTCAAGTCGATATGCACCAATGTAGTGGCAGGGTATGGAATGTTTGTACAGTAACAACATGAGGTGCTATTTTGGTGTCCCAATATTAAGGGACACAAAATAAATCAACTTTGAAATTTGTCCTAATATTTAGAGGTGCAAAAAATAATTACTTTTCAAAAAATTAAGGGTGTCCCAATATTTAGGGTGTCCCAATATTTAGGGTGGCCCAATATTTAGGGTGTCCCAATACTTAGGGTGGCCCAATATTTAGGGTGGCCCAATACTTATTGTTATTACGGTACTCATGTGTTCGCAAATATGCCGAGTACTTATGTTACTTAGGTCATTAATATTAATCATTTGAATAAAGAATCCTCAAATATGCCTTGGTGAACACCAAGTAGCCTCTTTTCCTGTATATTCGGCCACTTAAGAGCTTAATTACTGTTGTATCCTAAATGAGCACAATTTCAACACCAGTGAGACTTTTATCTTTAAAGGTCTCTCCTACGAAATGAAGGCCAACAAATTTGGAGATCAGCCATTCACTTAGTTACTGACCAATTCTAGGCAGACACCCTAGCAACCTTGAATTTTTCAGATGTTTCCTATCATATGGTTCAGTCTTCATTTTGATAGTTTCCTATCATATGGTTCAGTCTTCATTTTGATAGGAAAGCACTTAAATTTTGTTACAATTTTGATCTAATTTATTAAAAGCATAATTTTTTAGACTAACAAACACCAAGTTACTGTTTCAAAATGAATGTTTACAGAAATCCCAGGCTATGTACAACAGTTTCAGAGAATTTCTTCAAATAACTTAATTTTGTAAGACAAAATATAAAATTCGCTATTTTTTAAATAAAAAAATGTATTTATAATATAGAATTGTCACAATACAAATAACTGACACAAGTTTAATAACAATAAATTTCCATTATTCAGGGGGTGGCCAAATATACAGGGGTGGCTGAATCCATTGGAAAGAAGGATAAGATTGAAATTAAAAGCATAATTAGAATAGGACTGTTTCAAAAATATTTTTTATTGTAACGTCTTAAGTCTAAGAATGGGTTGCTGACAACGGGCCACTGAATGGGTTGCTGACAACGGGCCACTTAATGGGTTGCTGACAACGGGCCACTGAATGGATTGCTGACAACGGGCCACTGAATGGGTTGCTCTCAACGGGCCACTGTCATAGGCAACAATAAAGTCTTCTATAAATTCCATTAGAATTCCATATTGGCATGGTCTTGCAACATTTTATTACTGATGGCTAGACTTTGTTGTGAGTTTGGGCTGGAAAACGCTCATTGTTTTAATGAAAACTTTGTTAAAAGGCCAATTAAGATTAGAGCAACAGATGTAGCATGCTTCCAGGTCTCTAAGGTAAATTTTCAAGTTGCACATTGCCAGCAACACATTTCAATGAAAATGTTGAGGGTATTTTATCACTATGAAGAATTTATTTAATGGTACTGTTCTAAAATATCCCATGTGTAACTTGCCTCATGTTTTTAGGTCTCTGAGGCAAGTGTTCAAGTCGCATGTTGCCCGAAACAAGGGACGCCTGGATGAGGTGAGAATGAGATGACCTTCCAGTCAGTTGAATCTCGATGTTTGTCTCAAGTGTTTCAGACTTATTGCGAGTCTGTTGCCTGGGTAGAACTATTACTATGTGTCTCTGATGAAGATCCCTTTTTACTCCCTATATACAGAAGGACACCATAACTATTACGATTTTGTTTAAATTAAATGAGACGTGTAGTGGGAAAACCAGGCTTAATGCATGTGCGTAAAGTGTCGTCCCGGATAACCTGTGCAGTCCGCACAGGCTAATCCAGGATGGCACTTTCCGCTTTTATGGTGTTTTCTGTTTCAAGGAAGTCGCTTCTAAACATAAATCCACTGTAGGCGGAAAGTGCCGTCCTGGATTAGCCTGTGCGGACTGCATAGGCTGATCCGGGATGATACTTTACGCAGATGCTTTAAGCCTGGGTTTCCCATGACACTCCTCACATCATTAAAACTTGGGTGACTTAAAAGGGATGTGAATAAGGGTTTTTCTCCTAGTGATGTCTCTGGAGTTTCATTATTGTTGTATTCATTAATTGTAATGTCTTTAGTTTATGTAAACATTTAATGCAGCCTATTTTTGGTAAGGCTTACTTTAAAAAATAATGTTCATAACATATTTGAAATTGTATTACTCAGATTTTGCAAAATAAATAGACCACAGAGCATGTAGTAACATAACATGTCAATAGTTATTAAAGAGAAATAAAAGTTTTAATTTGGATAATTATTATTGTTTGTTTATAAGACAACGTTACATTGTATAATTATGTAACAAATAAACATGCTATTTATTTTACATGTATATTTTGGCACTGGCTAGTTTGTACTGTGGATACAAATGAGAAAAGTTACTTAAATTTAGTAAAGTTGAAATATTTTAATTTCTGCAATTCTTGTCCTTCATTTCAGTTACGGTTGCATCAGATCACAGACGACATCCGACAGCAGTTGAACATTCCCCGCTATGACATTGATGATGACACAAGCCTCTCGATGACCAAGACTGACGACACACTGACAAACGGAGCAAATATTGACCTTGACAAGTACACTGGCTATGGCCATCCTAGAAAGGGACGAGGTGAGAACGATGTGGAACCAGATGAAATTGGATTGAACGGAACTCTCGAGACGTCGAAAACCTCGAAAGTCAGTGAAGACCATTCTGCTGATACATACAACTTTAAGAGTACGGAAGACGATGATCTTTACAGTACTATTAGATCTGATATGAACAACACTGCTAATCTGAATGACACGCACACGCTTAAAACATACCAGATGAGTATTAACGAGCAGGAAGAGTTAGAGGAAGGGGAAGTCGATGAGAGACATTCAATTGATGACAGGCAAGATAATGGGAAGAATTCAGCTGTTAACGGTCATACCAGTGAAAATGTCCATCACCATGATGATGATGATGAGGTGGAGGAGGAGGAAGAAGATGATTATTATGATGATTATGAAGATGATGGTGATGATGAAGATGACGCCCCGCCGACTGAACCAACGGCCACGTACAGGACTGATGACGATGATGATTTCTAAGTGTGCTGTCAACTTATTAATTTGTGCTTCAAAAAGCAGTTTTCCAGTTGTCTTGGGATATCATGATTACATTCAAACAGTGAAGCTACTGCTTCACTGTCTTATGTTACATACTTGCAACTATGAGAAATTAAAAACAACATAGCGGAGATATTTAAATGCTTTTTTGAGGGGAAATATTGAATTAAATTTTCCTCTGTTTTAACATATTTGGTATCAAGTATCAATGTCAGTTATGACCAAAAGGAGCACTTGAAGAACAGTAGATTCACTGACTAATTATGTGCTGATCACTGTGATTAAAACAAATGAGGCATGTTGTGGAAAACCCGGGCTTAATGCATCTGCGTAAAGTGTCGTCCTGGACTGATCCAGGACAACACTGCGCTTTTATAGTATTTTCTGTTTCAATGAAGTCTCTTCTAAACATAAATCCGCTGTAAACAGAAAGCAGATTGCACAGGCTAATCCAGGACAACACGACACGCAGAGGCATTAAGCCCGGGTTTCCCATGACACGCCTCAAATTGTCCTGTATTTATATGATATGCTGTAGGATATTCTAAAGACAAAAAATTCCAGAAACATCTTAAATAATATCTTATACTTAACCTTAAAATCTTATCCTTAACCTTAAAATCAACATTTGATTTAACTGTTTATTTTTAGCTCGACTATTCGAAGAATAGGTGAGCTTTCCTACTACCTCCAGCGTCGGCGTCTGCGTCTGAATTTGGTTAAAGTTTTTATTCAAAAGTCTTGTAACTTCGAAGCTACATAAGTTATTCACTTGAAACTTGGAATATACCTTTGTCATCAACTCCAGTGTCAGGGACAACATTCCCCTTAACTCTGTTTTGTATTTTGACAGAGTTATGCCCCTTTTTCAATTAGATTTTCTGGTTAAAGTTTATATTCAAAAGTTTGGTAACTTCAAAACTACATAAGTTATTCACTTCAAACTTGTTACTAACCTTTGTCATTAACTCCAGTATCAAGGGCAACATTCCGTATAACTCTGTTTTGTATTTTGACAGAGTTATGTCCCTTTTTCACATAGATTTTCTGGTTAAAGTTAATATTCAAAAGTTTTGTAACTTCAAAACTACATAAAAGTTATTCACTTGAAACTTGGAACTAACCTTTGTCATTAACTCCAGTGTCAGGGGCAACATTCCCCATAACTCTGTTTTGTATTTTGACAGATTTATACCCCTTTTTCACTTAGATTTTCTGGTTAAAGTTTATATTCAAAAGTTTTGTAACTTCAAAACTACATAAGTTATTCACTTGAAACTTGGAAAACCTTGTCATCAACTCCAGTATCAAGGGCAACATTTCCCATAGCTTTGTTTTGTATTTGACAGAGTTATGCCCCTTTTCACATAGATTTTCTGGTTAAAGTTAATGTTCAACAGTTTTGTTACTTCAGTACTACAAAAGCTATTCTCAAGTAAACTTGGAATATACCTTTGTCATCAACTCCAGTATCAGGGTGAATTTTCCCCATAACTCTATTTTGTATTTTGATAGAGTTATGTCCCTTTTTCACATAGATTTTCTGTTTAAAGTTTATATTCAACAGTTTTCGTAACTTCAAAACTACAGAAGTTATTCACTTGAAACTTGGAGCTAACCTTTATCATCAACTCTAGTACCAGGGGCAACATTACCCATAACTCTATTTTGTATTTTGACATAGTTATGCACCCTTTTTACTTAGATTTTCAGTTTAAAGTTTATCAAAAGTTTGGTAACTTCAAAACTACATAAGTTATTCGCTTGAAACTTGGAACTAACCTTTGTCATCAACTCTAGTATCAGGGGCAACATTACCCATAACTATGTTTTGTATTTTGACAAAGTTATGCCCCTTTTTCACATAGATTTTCTAGTTAAAGTTTATATTCAAAAGTTTTGTTATTTCAAAACTACGTAAGTTATTCACTTGAAACTTGGAACTTACCTTTGTCATCAACTCTAGTATCAGGGGCTACATTACCCATAACGCTGTTTTGTATTTTGACAGAGTTAGCCCACTTTTTACATAGACTTTGTGGTTAAAGTTTTTGTTCCAAACATTTATAAACAATACAAGGCTTCACTTAAAAATATTGTATTTTAACAAATTTATGCCCCTTTCACTATCCAAAATATGTACCAACTGAAATACTTCAAATAGTCGAGCGCGCTGTCCTCTGACAGCTCTTGTTATTATTACAGCGCATTGTGCTAACTGTTGATAAAGTATCACCTGTAGTATTATTTTTGGTGTATAAAAATGTAAAAAGATTCACAAATGTATATGTACTTTTAATAATATAACATTTTCAAACTTTTAACTTAAATGAAAAATGTTTTAAGATACACTTAAGATGTTTCTGGAATATGGTCCCAGAATAGTATAGGGTAACTTGTTGAACAAATTATTTCATGATTTTGTGTTGTTGTTTTTTAATCTGTAGAGTGCGCTTAAATGATTACGATATATACATAGAACTTTACATCTTTTATAAATATAATATGTAACTGTATCTTGGAAAATGTGTTGTTACTATCGTACTGTTTGAGTTCATAATTCCCACTGCTTGAGTTTCTGCAGTTAAGACATTTACAAAGTATATGAAAACAGTGAACAAGCCCCTTTAATAAAAAGAAGTTGGTTTGCATGATGTTGTGCAACAGTCTTGTAATCAGTGTATGTTACAGTAATTCACAGATTTATCTTATTTGTCTTAAGGGATACTCGCATTGTAAGCAGTATCAGTGTCTCATAAACTATTCAGCCAGAAGTGACATTACATCTTATAGTAATTCTTCAATTACTAGTATGTGTTACATGTTCAAAGTAACATTTCAGAACTGCTGCATTATAATGTATGCATTTCTTGTTACACATTTTTGGTGAATAGTTATTTTTTGTAGACTTTGTTCAACAATGAATACATGACATGCACTTCAAAGTATTAATATATATGTGGCGCGTCGTGAGAAAACCGGTCTGAATGCATGTGCGTAAAGTCTAGTCCCGGATTAGCCTGTGCAGTCTGCACAGGCTAATCCGGGATGGCACTTTCCACTTTTATGGTATTTTCTGTTTCAAGGAAGTCTCTTCTAAACATAAATTCACTGTAGGCGGAAAGTGCCGTCCTGGATTAGCCTGTGCGGACTGCACAGGCTAATCCGGGACGACACTTTACGCACATGCATTACGACCGGTTTTCTCACGACGCGCCACATATTGTTTTAAGAGTTCTCACCTAAAACAAGCTGTCTCAATTACATTCCATCCAATAAAAGATGTGATAAAAGATGTGAAGTTACTTTATTTTGTCTGAAGTATTTTGAAAATTTGTATATAATTAAATATGTTTGTTTTTTCTTGTGTTGGTATGCTAGCAGATGAATATTGTTAGAATTATGTACCCTTTTAGTGCAATTTCTTTGTTTTTCCTTCTTGTTATTGTTGACCTCTTTTTGGGATGGTTAAATATGCGTAGTTTATATACTTTATTTACATTTTATTTGTTGTTTGTTTCTCAGAGTAATGCCTTTGTTTTTCATCATTTTGAAATAAACTGAAGCAGTTGCTCCATGATGAACACCTGTCGATGTTTTACCTATGTATTTACCTTGTATTTAAATGTTAGTTAGAATAGTCTTGCTCTGGACTATCAATTTTGTACATTGTTTATCGGTAGAAAGCTGTGTTAAATGATTCAAAGAATGGTTACTGTTTCGTATACTATGTCACCTGATTTCATGATGTTGTTTTTTTCATGTTGCCAATTTGCTAAATGTATTTTCAGTTGAAAAATCCAGATCTACTTTTCAGCTGAATTGGATAACGATTATTTGTTCAATAATATGAATGATAATGTTTTGTGATAAACTGCTGATATCCTTATCCCTGTTACTTGTTTCATTATTGTTCCTTATGAATAACATTATGTACATTTTCCTAGTGTATGGAAATACATTTGAGGCACGTCGTGGGAAAACCGGACTTAATGCATGTGCGTAAAGTGTCGTCCCGGATTAGCCTGTGCAGTCCGCACAGGCTAATCCAGGACGGCACTTTCCGCCTACAGTGGATTTATGTTTAGAAGAGACTTTCTTAAAACAGAAAATACCATAAAAGCGGAAAGTGTCGTCCCGGATCAGCCCACGACGCGCCTCATTTCTTATAACAGATATAGTATATAGAATATAAATGCAATTATTTTTTTTCATATATTATTAACTGTGCAATACTGCTGAAGGAATCGGTATGCAAGCATATAAATGCACTTTTCTGTAATGGTAATACATTTGTTAGTTGTGTTGCTAATAAAACCATGTAATAACATTTACGAATTAATGGTATGGGATATTAAAAATATATTTATTTACAGGGTGTTGAAATTATTATATTACAGTGCAAATAAACTGATAACATTATCCTACAAAATATGGGGTTTTCAGATGTCATGTGTCTGCAACTTTACACAAATGCATATGTATTCTTGGTCTTATTCTTTAACATTCTGCAATCAAATTAAATGTCTGAAAGTTCAAACTGTTTGCATGGGCTTATATTTCAAAAGGTGGGTAACCATGGGACTTTTATGTGCATTGGTTCATGCTGTTTTACATATGAGGCGTGTTGTGGGAAACCCAGGCTTAATGCATGTGCGTAAAGTGTTGTCCCAGATTGGCCTGTGCAGTCCGCTCAGGCTAATCCAGGACGGCACTTTCCGCCTACAGAGGATTTATGTTTAGAAGAGACTTCCTTGAAACAGAAAATACCATAAAGTCTGCACAGGCAGATCCGGGACGACACTTAACGCACAATGTCATGCATTAAGCCCGGTTTTCCCATGACATGCCTTATATGTTTTAATTCATAAGACACTTGTACTTGTGTAATACACGTATTGATGTGACTGCTGTGCTGATAGTATTTAAAAATGTATGCTGTTTTAATAATTTGTTAAATAATTTTGTCACACACTGAAATGCGTATTTTTGTATCACCAGGTTTCCATTAAACTATGGTTATGTTCATTTAACATTACTATCAGTCATAAGTAAGGACACAGATAAAAAATATTGTAGTTTTGATATAACTTTGCCCAACCTCTATTGGTTAGAAAAGTGCTACCATACTATGATTTTTTTTTAAATAACAAATCCACAGGCCTCAACAGAAAAGTGCAGTGTTAAAGCTGTCAGCAGTTGTCTGTGTCTATGTCAGAGGTTCAGACTATGTCAAATTGCATTCAAGTTTTAATATTGTAATTCCTCATTTCGTGATACTTACTTGTCTTTCTATAGAGATGTTTTTTATTTGCTCACATTTGTTAAAATATCTATATTTACATGTAAATATGAAATATTGCTTTGTTTATAAAATGTTTAATAGTTATTGAAGACTTTTGTAAACGTATTATATTTAAATGTATATTTTTTTAATGCAAATTCATGCACTTTCTTGTTGTTCATTGTGGATGTTGTATCCACTGTTTAAATGCAGCATAGATCACTACTTTTTAATAAGCATTTAAATGAAATCATCATGTTCAATATCGGCCTTATTTTGCAATATTGTTTAGTAAGAATTGGTAACTTTCATTGTCAAAGTACAAGTACATAAGGACATTAATATCTAGCCACAAGACTAGGCTCACAAATAATGTACATTCATATTAAAATACCAGAAATACAAGGTGCACACAAGATAGAGGAGCCCTGGGTTTTATTTATAAAACAAGTTTAATATCAAACTACCAGTGTTGGCCTTGATGATATGATGCGCGTCGTGGGAAAACCGGACATAATGCATGTGCGTAAAGTGTCGTCCCGGATTAGCATATGCAGTCCGCACAGGCTAATCCGGGATGGCACTTTCTGCTTTTATGCTATTTTCTGTTTCAAGGAAGTCTCTTCTAAACATAAATCCACTTTATGCGGAAAGTGCCGTCCTGGATTAGCCTGTGCGGACTGCACAGGCTAATCCGGGACGACACTTTACGCACATGCATTAAGTTCGGTTTTCCCACGACGCGCCTCATATCTGTTGTTGATGTCTGGTATATCCCAGTATGAAACAGCTGGGATTTTAGTCCAGGGGCCACGAACCACAAAGCTCATAAGGACAATCTTAACTTTATTTAAGTAAAGAATTCATTACAAATTATCCTTGAGAAATTCCCTATTTTATATTTATTTGTGGAAAAAGTCAACAACACGTGAAATCGGTCAATTCAATTATTTTTTTTTTCTATTTTATATTTGAAATGTTGCAAAATAAGAAGCATATTCTAATTCTTTATCAGATATAAACCATTGAAGACAAAATATTTTTTTAAGAACCAGCCACAGACTTAAGGATTTTTATGATTTTAAGAAATTTACTGTGTGTGTGTATTTCAAAGTTTATGAGGTCCTCCTGCGCCGTAGCTGCATTATGACTCGGAGCGTGTCCCAGCACACCTACCTAATTTGCTTTTAGACTCATCGAAAGTTGGGACGAATTTTGAATCATTGCTGCAATTTCCAGCTATTTATTTTCTATTGAAATATTTTAATTTTCGTATGGTCTTATGCTGTGGAAACTGGAGTACCCAGAGGAAACCCCACCTGTCCGGTATGGTAATCACCAACCAAACTCACTTGTGCCGAGTGGGGAGCGAACCCGGGCAGCCTATGTGATAAGCGAGTGTACCAACCACTGCGCTAGCTGGACAGCCAAGAAATTGACTAAAGTTTTCACGAAAAAGCTTTGTGGTTATGGGCCCTGATCCTCTTGCTGCTATCAGGTATTATTGCATCCCTGGCCAAGATACCTACCCCTGCACTTCAACTTCTGCTTGATTATATAGGTTAGCATTTACCGCATGGAAAACATAGTACCTTCTTTCTAAGATCATATACCTGATACAGTTTAGAAACACACTTCTATAGAATGTGTAAACTGCTTGATCCAGCTTAGAAATGCAATAGGGTGTAGATGCAGTAGGGTTTAGAAACCTGTAATCAGTAATGTTTTAACTCATTTCCTAAATAAAAGAGTCAAAAGAGAGGTTGTGTTTTGTTGTTCTTTGTTCAGGCCTTCGTGAAATGACAACAGTTATTCTTAATCTGTATTGTTTGTGTTAAATAGAGTGAATATTGATGGGTCAGCGCAAAACTATGCTAAGTGTATGCCGTATACCAGTTATATAGCATAGTTTAGCGCTGAACAATCGCTATGATCTTACTAGAAATGATTGTACGAGTATATGAATAAAAACTATATCGCTAATAGATATTTGTTTCGATTAACAATGAAGAATTCAGCAGAACTATAAATGAAACGTGTATAAAAAAGTAATTTATTTACTCCCTAAATATTTTTAACTGTACAGTTGAAAATTCCAGGATTTTAGTGATTTCATGTTTTCTTATTGTTCAGTTACACCTAAGTAACATATTTTTTATACGAAAAATATATACATGCATCCAGTAATGTTTTGATTGCATCCAATTTCAAGATACAAATTGAGAACTTGCATAGTTGTAGAGCCAGATAAATTATTTAATGTTAAGTTACCAATAATTCATAATTTTAAAATTTTAAAATTCATGTTAAAAATTATAATTTTGAAATAAATATTTTAGTATTAAGTTTAAAACTATAATTGCCGCTGTCATGGAATGAATATCCCCCGAATGCCCCTTGTCACAAGGATATTGATACGAGCAACATGCAGTTTTGAACTGTAACAATATTTGATTTCAAATGGATAAAGAACTCGACAAAGGGGAATAACTCTGTAAATAATGCAGCAAGAGGTATATTTCTTGTGCACTGCACTCCACCTAAAACCATCCATCTATGTATGAAGTATGAAGTTGATATCTACAAAGGTTTTATAGCTTAAAATGTATGCTTCGGCCAAACAAAACCTGACACAGACGGACATGCAGTTAAGCGGAGTCCAGTATACCCCTCTTACATATGTGTTGTGCAGGGGGTATAATTAAAATCATATAGTTTTATCAGTACTTAATGCACATTGCACCTTAAATTCATGTTTCAGATTCACAGATGTCGTCACCCAGTGGCCAGGATCAGTACATAATAGTACAATACTCGAGAACTGTGCCTTGAAACAATGGCTGGCAAGCACCACTGGCTGCTGGGTGACAGTGGCTATGGTTTAAAACCATATCTCCTTACACCTGTTGGCCTGCGGAGAACACCCTCAGAGGTCAGCTACAACCATGCCCACATAAAAACAAGGCTGCTGGTTCAGAAGGCCTTTGGAATGTTGAAATCAAGGTTCAGGCAAGTGCACTTAGTTTACAGTAATGCAATAACAATACTATTTATTGAACTAATAACTGTAAAACATCAATTATGTGATTTTTTTGTCCATTGTTAAAATCTAAAATTTATCCATTTTTAGAATACTTCAGTTTTATATATATATAATACTTTATATAATTGCACCATGTATGTTGTGTTGTTAAATTAATACATGTATTATGGTTTTGAACTTGCGTTTTGGATAACGGGAAAAAATTGTAATGCTATGTATCAATAAAAATGTAAAACTGTAAGTAACAATGCCGATTGTCTTTGTAGATGTTTGCACAATGTGGAGGCTGCCTCCCTTTCCATCCAACCAAAGCAGCCAGAGTTGTTAGTGTGTGCATGAAACTGCACAATGTGCCATGACATGAATGTGCCAGTGCCGGCCATCCTGGATGAGGAAGAACATGATAAACAAGTATTTGAGGGACCCATTAATACAAATGGCTTACAAACGCGACAAAGTGTCATTAATTTGTTCTAGTTGTCTAAAATTAAAAGAATAATATGATAACATTACATCAAACTCAGGTTCCAATTGCACATAAAATATGCTGTTTAAAGGATCTTAAAGGGACTATGTTTACAAAAAGGGATCTTTAGCAAATTTAATGTTTTCATGTTTTACTAATTAGCTATACCAAGGTACATACAACAAATAAAGTATGAATTTTTCACTACATTATCAGAAGTGTGATACAAACAAAAACATGTACTTATGCAATAAAAACAAAAGCATTTACTTATGAAATTGTTGCATATCTGTATAATCACTATTTCAAGTGATAACTTTACTTAAGTTTTTAAATATATAGAACATAGAATATTATATGATTAATGTCAAAACTAACATTTAAACTTCGTAACAGTTTGCCTGTTCACAATATTTATTGTTCTGGGACACACGTTGGCACAGTATTGACACTACTGATAGAATTAAGGAAGCTGTTGATCCTGTGCAACTCGTCTCTTATATCGGCATGCACCTGCAGCTGCTGACGCATTACTTCCAGTTTTCTTTCTTCAACTGCAAGGACTCGATCTTCATCTGTAATTCAGGTACATGTTTTATTTTTTTCATGTATTCTGATATAACTTTTCTATACACAATGTGATTTAAATAAATATAAAATGACATTTGGCACTAATTAATAAAACAAATTAATAGTTGTGTTATAATGATTACTTGATATGTCATTAGTATAAAAAGAAAAGTGACCCATTCTTTAACCATACACTATTGTATATATTTTTCAAAGTTGATAATTATTTCACCATAATAATAATTAAATTTTTATAAATATTGTTCTCCCATATTCATGTGTTTTTATGACATATATGCTTTTGATCATACTATTTATTGGTATTTGTTGCATTCACGTGTTATGCATATTGTATAATATGTATTGTAATTACATTCATAAGAATAAAATATGGTGGTTGAAAAGAAAATCAGTTGGACTTAATGAGACTTAAACTGTAAGGAATGACGAGTAGTAAGGATTGTGTAAGCCATAAAAATGCCAGTATAATCTTACATGTTACGCCTCTTTTGCTGTTACTGCTTGCTGTTGAATTTCTTGCATTTTTTCTGACTGCAATGGAGTTGTATACAATTAATGGTTTTGATTCATACATATTGGTCAGTAATTATGTCACAAATCAAAGCAATGTGTGTTATAAATACACCAGTAATGCTGTGTTTGGTAGCGGGTATCAACAGTATACAGGGCTCACCCTGGCTTAAAATTTTCTTTAGCCAAATTTACCATTTGATATTGATTTCTACTCATTTGAGGCATTTTATAGGGTTTTATGAAAAAAAGTTGTAGCCAATTGAAAATTTTGTTAGCCAAATAATGAAATTGTAGCTATTGGCTAATTTGGATAATGGCAGTGTGAGCCCTGGTATGCAGGTTCTATCTAAATTGAAAGCCAACATGTCAATATCTTGAAAAAGTTAACTGTAATTTATTAGTTATCATTAATTCAACTGAATTGAGTAAATGTTATGCAAACGTCTCTTTCATGCTACATATCAAACTATGCATTTACCTTTGCCTGTTGCATGTTCTATTTCAGTTTCTGGGGCCTGCCTTTTTTTCAATGGACTGACATCATTTGTTGATTCTGTTATTAATGACATATACAATATATAAATATAAAGTTTTGCAAAAATAATTTGTATAATTTTAACTTATGTGTATCACTAACATAACATTAAAAATCACCACTATGATCAATTCAGAATTGTGTTTTCATGTGAATCACACACATAGCGGCCGAGTGGTTAAATGCACGAAATTTTTTATCCTGGCGGTCATATGTTTGAGTCACAGCGAAGGCAATTTTTTTAATGTTTCACTCTCTCTATATATATATGTGTTTTTATTAGTACAGCTGCTTTGTTTTTTTTGTAATTTAGACATTAAATTTCTTTTTCAAGGAAACACAAATATGTAAACAAATGAGGTAAAGTAAAAATGCTTACCAACATGCACTGCATGCACTGTACTGATGACTTCTGATGTGCAGGTGTTTGCAGATTTGGTGTTTGTACATTGTGGTTCTGTAAAAAGTGTAAGAAAACAGTTCTATGTATGTTTTGGGGGAATTATACATTAAAACAATACAATAATAAACAAACAAAAAAACAATTATAACTTACTACCAATACACTTTTTACTTTGGATATTTTCAACATTTGAAAATATCACACTATTATTGTTGTTGTTGTTGTTAATCAATACTGACTCTCTTCACTAATCTGCTATGTTTGCCCGCTAACTTGAGAATGGAAATTAAAAAGCAAGCGTGTACTATTAAAGAGTAACAACATAATAGGAAAGTCTATTAGTTAGAGTGAGATTAACCTATAGGTAATTACAGTTACCTTCAAAGACTTCATGTACTACAGCACTACTCGTCTGAACTGAAACAGTGTTTAATTTTCACTCAATAATGTGAAACAAGACATCCAAATTAGGTGTAACAACTTACTTGGATAATGAACATTATCAGTCTGCACTCTTTGGATTAAGGCCTTGTAATGTATTTATTTAATAAAAAAGCTTACGGCAAATTTTTACGACTTCATATTTGTTTTGTCCTCAATTGCACATTTTAATGATGTATATAATATATATATTTTATATTCACTTTAATAGTATTTGTTTCACCTTTTTGTTTTCCTAAGTGTTACTTGAATTTAAATTATTTTACCTTTGAAGTTGTCTACACCTTGGAATCCTTCCACTGACACTTTAGGCAGTGCACTCTGTAACTAAAATGTTGACATGAAGTTTGTTATATCATACTTCCAAGTGCAAAGTGGAATACAATATGTTCGCATAAAAATAACATACATTCAAATTAAATCATTTAATAAAAGTACCATCTAATATGAAATAATGTATCCTGTACACACATTCAGACAACGCAAAACCTGTCAGGCATGTCCGACAAAAATGTTGATGACCAAAATGTATAACACATATTATACATAGTTTATACTATTTTGATTATTGTGTTAATTATTGCTTTAACATAAAGTTGTAATTGTCCTGCATTTGTCATGGTATATCAAATAATTCAATAACAATGAATAATTTTTCAATGTAAATCTACAAGTATATCATGTTTTGTATATGATAGGGTATATATGTTACATATCATGGTGCCTGATTTAGAGGTTTGGTTCAGTATGAAGATTTTATTATCTTCAAATGAACAATGTGTACCTTTTCCTGCCAGTCTTTAAGAACAACATGAGATGTTCCTCCCCCCGTGGCCAGTGCATCCCGCACTATCTCCCGTTCCTACTTCCTAACATCTGTCTTGATATCTGACAGCTTCTTCTTTACCTCATCAACTGTGCGGCATGTCAGCGACTGACTGTTGATGCTGTAAGAATGTAAAAAAAAAAGCAAGTCTATATTGCAGTATTAATAAACTTAATTAGGTTGTTATATGTTTGACATGATAACAATTGCATTGGCAATTTGATTTCATCACTCAGGCGTTGTCTGATTGGGCATTTTCAGGGTAGAGCTAGATGTTGTTTTGTTTTTGTTTATTGTTTATTTATTTATTTTTTACGACGTGTAACACTCATAGTTAGGGTCGAGTTAATAAAAAGACTAATAAATTGCATGCTATTGTAGAATAATCTTTGCAACATGTAAACAACACAGAGTTGTTGACTTTGGGGAAAATGTCTAGATCTAGCTAAGTAGCTACTGAAAAATTTACCTCTCGGTAATCTGGGCATAGGTGTCAATCTTGTCTCTGTTTGTTAGCCGGGTCGAAACTTTTCCGTCTAAAATAGTTCTATTGTCGCAAAAGGCGTCCACGAGTACTTGTATTCTTGCGCCGACCAGTTATCTTTTCGCTTTTTCACAGTTTCCGTTTTGTTATGTTTTTTTTGTAAGCAAAAACGAACTTTTGCAGACGATATTTACTATGTGCTCTCTGTTAGGTCCGCGCTTTACCAGACTCCATTTTAGAGAGTATTCAAACATAGCAACTAAGATTAAGTTCGGTTTATAGAAACGCACTAAAAATGTTCGTAACTTTATACTGACGTTAATTTTTGTTCGTAAACTTACGCATTGTACCAGAAACGGCTCCGAGGCTTGTAATTCAGAACCTTGCAGGTCCTGTGTGTTAATTTTTTGCAAACACAACCACAATCTTAAATTCTGCACTCCATTACGAATGGGCTATACTGGCAGTTGTTCATGCTTGTACCATTTAATAGTAATACATGTATGCTTTTTATTGACAAATATTAGGCTTTGAGATTTATTTCACACCAACGTATCATGAGGGCCCCGCAATTTTTTTGCGGGTGCCGTATAGTAATCACCCTGTCTGTCCGTCCGTCTGTCCACATTTTTCATGATTTTCTTTTATAACTTCAAAACCATTTCAGCTATTAAATTGAAACTTCATAGGTGGATAGATCTCATTAAGGAGAAGTGCTGTCCACAAGAACCGTTACTCTGCTCTTCATAATTCTGGAATTATTGCCCTTTGTTCAGTTTTTCTTCATTTTTGGAATGGAATAAATAGAGAAATTCCTTGTGAATGCAACTCCTCTGACAGTTTCCAATGGATTTTCTTGAAACTTGTCTTCATTGTTGCAGATAATGTGTAGTTGTGCATGAAGCTGGGGATTTAAATTGTTCTTCTCCATTCGCCCTGTGGTTATTTCTCCATTATGCAATATATAAAAGGAACTTTCCTTGTGAATGCAACTCCACGTATAGTTTCTAACGTATTATCTTGAAACTTGTCTTCATTGTTGAAGGTAATGTGCTGTTGTGTGTAAAGATGGGGTTTTGAAATTTACTCGTCAATTAGGAAGTCAAGGCCCTTTGATTATTTTTTCTCTATGCAATACTTAGTGAAAATTCCTTGTGAACATGACTCCTCCTACAGTATCCAACAGATGTTTTTGAAACTTAAAAAAAACTGGCTGGCCTCCACATTCAAACATGCTATCATTCGGGGCCCGTTGTCACTCCTGTGACAAAGCTCTAGTTTAACAGTTCATAACTAAAGATCGTGGTATAGTTCTCAATGGAGACACATTATGTGAGGGTACAACTATTGCTCAGGTTTTGCTTTTTGTGATTGAATGGTAACAGTGTTTGCAGCTGGATGTCACATATCAAATGGTATACAGTACGCACATCTTACAGCACTTTGTGATTAGACATTGCAGCTGGATGTCACATATCAAATGGTATACAGTACGCACATCTTACAGCTGGATGTCACATATCAAATGGTATACAGTACGCACATCTTACAGCTGGATGTCACATATCAAATGGTATACAGTACGCACATCTTACAGCTGGATGTCACATATCAAATGGTATACAGTACGCACATCTTACAGCTGGATGTCACATATCAAATGGTATACAGTACGCACATCTTACAGCTGGATGTCACATATCAAACGGTATACAGTACACACATATTACAGCACTTTGTGATTATTCTAGGTAGACATAACAACAACTTACTGATGTCAATGCTCTCTTTATTGTCTGTTAATACACAAGAAGAAGAACAAACAGATAAGAACAATAGCTGTATACACAACACTAATAAATGAAGCAAGTCAACAAAAGTGTTTATTTATTTATTAGACATTAAAAGTGTTTCTTTCATTACGTTTATGTTGTTCTATCTATGCTTTCAAGTTATTCTTTCACTTTAACCTGCTTATTTTGAAAATAATTGTTATCAAAAATCGTACATACCCACTTTAATGCATTTTTACTTTATGGTCTGATCAATAATAATTTTAACTATAACTGTTACAATATGTCGATTTCTTATGTTTATTATGATTTTTAAGGGTATGGTAACAAGGTCCAATATAGTTGTTCAAATAATGTAATGAAAAACATGAATTCATGAAAACATTTAAAATAATGATTGTGTCCAATACCAGTGCCATGCTAGACAAAGAGTGAAAAAGAGAAACCAATGTCCTGTATTGTTATTATTATAATGTATTCTACAAAGCAAAACCATAAACAGCACTAATGAATTACCAGAATTAATTTCAGTGATAATGTAATAATTTTGTTTACATAATTTAAGACGGCTTTTCAACACCAGACAAAAACAAAATGAGTTTAGTTTACTGAAGAGAAAAAGAAACGCCTTATCATAAGGTGGTGTTCATGTTGTTAATACATGAACTTTGGCCGACAAATAAAACCAATCCAAAGCTTACAATGCAAAATTAGTAATAATGAGGTGTTTCTTTTTCTCCTCAGTATACATAAATATGACTTGCACAAGACTAACAAAAATATTGCACATAAAAAACAACGCGTATTTCTTAAATACAATCAGTCTTTTTTTCAAAATCTGAAACATAAAATAAAGAAGTAGATATTCAACAGCAACAATAAATAACAACAACAACAACAAGCAGGTCAGTGCAATCATAAACGTCACCAAAGGTTTGCAATGGTTTAAATAAAGGCCAACCCTATTTTTTAAATGCAAGAGAAAAATGCGGAAACCGCATTAAAGCTGGATTTTTTATTTTGCCGACATGTACAAATCAATGTTGGTGAAGAAGTATGGAAGTTTCATGTAGAGCTTTAGTGGCCATTTTGTGCAGTGAGGCGGAACCATTTGAACAAGTTTGGTAGAGGACCACTTAAAGAACATTGGTGAGAAATTATTTGAAAATCTAGCCATAGGTCTAGAAGAAATTGGGGTTTAGACATATTTCTATTTTTAGCTCTGGTGGCCATCTTGTGCAGTGAAGCGGAACCATTTTCACATGTTTGGTAGAGGTCCATCCAAGGAACATTTCTGTGAAGTTTCATGAAGATTGACCAAGAACTTTTGAAAACAAAACACATTCTATTTTGAGCTCTAGTGGCCATTTTGTCCAGTGAGGCAGGACCATTTGAATAAGTTTGGTAGAGAGTAGTTTCATCAAAACTGATAAAGAACTTTAGAAAATATGACAGGAATAAAAAAAATTAACGCAAATTCTATTTTTAACTCTAGTGGCCATTTTGTGCAGTGAGGCAGAACCATTTGATCAAGTTTGGTAGAGGAACACTAAACGAACGTTTGTGTAAATTATTTGAAAATCTAGCCATAGGTATAGAAGAAAATAGCGTTTATACATAATCCTATTTTTAGCTCTGGCAGCCATCTTGTGCAATGAAGCGGAACCATTTTCACAGGTTTGGTAGAGGACCATCCAAGGAACATTTCTGTAAAGTTTCATGCAGATTGACCAAGAACTTTTGAAAATATAACAGGAATACGAAACTTTTAACACCAATTCTATTTTTATCTCTAGTGACCATTTTGTGCAGTGAGGCGGAACCGTTTGAATAAGTTTGGTAGAGAAACACTAAACGATTACTTGTGTAAAATTATTTGAAAATCTAGCCATAGGTTTAGAAGAAAATGGTATTTAGACATAATTCTATTTTTAGCTCTGGCAGCCATCTTGTGCAGTGAAGCGGAACCATTTTCAGTTTTAATAGAGGACCATTCAAGGAACATTTCTGTAAAGTTTCATGAAGTTTGACCAAGAACTTTTGAAAATATTACAGGAATACGAAACTTGAACGCAAATTGTTAATGACATCGCAACGCCCACCCGCCCGCACAACCAACCGGTTTTCGCTAATCTATAAGCCGAGATTTTTTGTTGAAAAATCCGACTAATAAAATTAAAAATAACCAAAATTGTACAACAATAAACCGAAAAGTTGATAAAAATCGTCTACATGTATTTCCACTGGTTCCGTGTTCAATATGGATACTAAACCTTATGGATACTAAAAGAGTTTTCAGCTCAGTTATGTTTAATTTATAACATAGTGAAACATATATGAGGTGTGTCATGGGAATACCCGCTTAATGCATGTGCTTAAAGTGTCGTCCCGGATAAACATGTGTAGTCCGCACAGGCTAATCCAGGATGACACTTTCCAATTTATGGTATTTTCTGTTTCAAGGAAGTCTCTTCTAAACATATATTCACTGTGGGCGGAAAGCGTCGTCCCTGATTAGCCTGTGCGGACTGCATTAAGCCCGGTTTTCCCAAGACACGCCTCATATTAATTTTAAGTAAATCATATTGACTTTATATGCATGTTTATATTACAAACATTGCATTGTATTATTATTGTTATTTTCAGTTTCACTGCTAAAGAATAATGTATTTATAACAGAATTTTATTTATAAATTTATTTCCGCCTTGGACAGTTTTCTAACAATATCCAAAAAAATAAAATGTGTTGGCCTAAACACGTATCTACAGGTATATTAATAGTGTGCATTGGTGGGTGTATAATACAAGATGGTTAAATGCAAAATTATCCATACTACAACAGAGCAACAGATAAAATACAAAATACGCAAAAAACTGCAAACTCGGTGCGTAAAGAGATTGACTGGCATGGATACGAAATGACAGATCAATGTGTACGAAACAGCCGAAACTGATCGAATGGTTATAAAATTGTTGTTACCAAATGACAGACACCCGTATTATGTGAAGCAGTCTGAGTGGATGTTCTTTTCAACATAAACCACAACTGTTCAATCAAGATTAACAACTTTCGTTTTCTTTATTTATGTTCAGTGATTTCGGAATGCTTTGGTCATGCTAGGGTTTATTCCAGGAAAAATATCCCAGAGTCAGAGGCAGGCAAAACGAATTTTAATTGTACTAAATCAAGTGTTACTGACTTGTTTTGCCTCGCAATCATCATCATCGTCGATTTCCATTGTCGAGCATATTTTCATAACATTATTAGCAGGGTTCCTAGTGCAACCCGAATTTGATGTACCCTAAATTCGAAGACAATATTTTTATTGTAATATGCAAAATTATTTGAGGTTTTTAATTAAAAATAGTCGAGAAACCATTGAAATATTCAGTAATATCTTATTGACATTGGCATTAGATCTTCTAAACAATATAAAAACTCCAGGTTACATAGGATTCCAGGACAATTACATAATGGATTGTTTCCAACGTCATTTAGGCCACAAAAACACGGGGCCAAAATTGACAAGAATATTATCATTTATCAGTGTAAATGTTTTGTAGCAATGTTTTATATTATGTCAACATCGGGTCACCTAATTAAACCTCAGCTTGAAAACTTGCTTTCTTTACCAAACGATGTTTAAAATATTTTCAGAATTTATCCACAGTTTTGTTACCTATGTGTTGAGAACAATATGCAGATTTAGTATTGTAAACTTGTGACAAAAGGAAATGGTTGTGTTTGTGTTAAATTTAAATAAACCTCACACCATTTGCGTGTTGTGGTTGTTGTACTAACTTTGGAGATCAACTTCGTCTTGTATGCAATTATTTTAACTTTAATGGGGTAACATAATTTAAAGTACTCAAATACTTTTGCCAGTACTGAATAATGATGGGGTAATACTCAATTCTGACAGAATCCTTATCTGTTGCTCTGCTATAAGTAAACATTATTTAAGGTATTATTTAGGGTTTTCCCCCCCAAAAAAATGGGCACATCCTGACATAAATTACATAAACTTCTGAAACAATCACGTCTAACTGTTGCTGTTCGAACGTGCTTGCAGCCTACCTAAATCTAATAGCATACACAGTATGAATGGAATGTCTATGAATATGACATAAGTGAATATGACCAGCCCAGTGAAACAGCACTTCCATCAACCACAACAATTATCCCCAAACTGTTTTGGGCAATGGTCTCAAAAACATTACGTAGGATCGGAATTGAGTTTTTTTAAACTTCTTTCTTTTTTAAAGACACATTTCGGTAAACAAACATTGAAAATTATCTAAAATCAGCAGCCAATTGTATAAACACTGGTTATAATATACCTAGGTAAATCACTTACCGCGGTCAAAATCTTGGTTAAGATACCGCGGTAGATTTTTACTTGTATAAAGCTTTTACCGCGCGGTATCTTAACCACGGTAATTGAGCGTTTTTACCTGGGTTGTTTTACCCAGAATTCCTAATATTTATTTACGCGGAAATTTCCAAACGATCGGAGTAAGAAATCAAAATGGCCGAAATGAATGAAATTGGAGGAAAGAAATACTTGTCATGATATCTGATTAAAAACCTTCACACAGTCATAAGTTAAACTATGATATATTTGCAAACATATGTATAAAAATGTACATTGTGAAAAAACACACAAGCACTATACTGAAATGAGGATACTCAACACATCAATATTTCAACACATTTAAACTTATTATTAACAGATTTGTAGATCTGCTTCTTCAGCTATTTGGAGATAAATGTAAATCTTTAAATTAATTTTGTATATCTCCTATAATCTGTATCTAGCCTTTTACATGAATTATACTTAAATACTTTTAACCATTATCTGAAGTTGGGCCCATGTAGATTATTATAAAAACATTGCTTGTTAAATGTGTGTCCTAATCAGAATAACAAAAACAAAATAAGGATTAACTTGCATTTCATATTAAAAACATAAAGAGAGTACAGAAAACAACTCCTAAAAATATGCAAGTATTTCACACTAAAAAATATGCATGTATTTCACGCTAATTAAATTAAATCTATTCAGCACTCTTTTAATACCATCATTTCAAAGACTGGCATTTTTATTTAAATACCCCGTTTGGTGCCTCTAATATGATTCCGATTCAGACTCATCAAGCCTTCACAATGACGTGTACAATTTGTAAAAAATGTGTGATGTCATCGAATCTATTCTGGGTCAGAAGACGTGTAGAAATCATGAAGTGTACATCGGAGAATTGAACATGCAAATTTTGATAACTTTATACTTGAACTTACGTTTAAAATATGGCTATATATACGCGTTGATCTATATTCATAGATGAATGTCTGCCATGTTTGTTGTTGTGGTTAAAATACTCTAACCAAGGTAAGCTAGATGGGTAAAAATATACCGCGGTAAGTGCGTGGTTAATTTTTTGGAAATTGTTTATGCAAACCGTTTTACCTATGGTAGGGTTCAGGTTACTGCGGTATCATTGTTTACCGCGATAAGAAATGTTTATACAATTGGCTGCTGATGAATACGGATTTCACTGAAACCAATCGTCACTAAAAAGTTTAGGGTCGAGGGGTTTTAGCTAAGTAGGGTCGGGTTACCCGAAACACAGAAATTATTTCTGGTGTGTCGTGGGAAAACCGGACTTAATGCATGTGCGTAAAGTATCGTCCCGGATTAGCCTGTGCAGTCCGCACAGGCTAATCCAGGACGGCACTTTCCGCTTTAATGGTATTTTCTGTTTCATAGAAGTCTCTTCGAAACATAAATCCACTGTAGGCGGAAAGTGCCGTCCTGGATCAGCCTGTGTCGACTGCACAGGCTACTCCGGGACGACACTTTACGCACATTACAAGTCCGGTTTTCCCACGACGCGCCTCTTTTTTTTTGGCCCCAACATGCATCACCCATTGACCAGTTGCTAAATCATGGATTGCTCCACCTTTCTGTTTGTCTAAGGTTGTTTGTCAAGTGAACAAACAATATTCTGTCTAATGAGCATAAGTCACAAATTTAAGAACGTGATGCACAACTACAATTACATATTTTTCTGAGGTATGGCAAATATTTATATTTCTAGAAGGCAGCATTTTTTCAAAAAATGTCACATTCTGTTCACAAAATTCATACTCCCAATGCATTTAGTAACTGTGCACACAAATACAATAAACAACACATGCGGAGTCACATTTTGATTAGCCTGCAACACTTTTATGTACCAATATTGCACAGCAAGCCGTGTAACAACAGTAATTTCACAATACCTTATATTATTATGTACATCATAATTAATAATCCCTTCCATTATTCACTAACTTGTAAACAACAACAAAAAGTTGTTGGTTTTCGGTTACCAGACCCCCCCCACCAATGTTTTCTGCCGAACCTAAAAGTGTTTTTGCCTATCAGGCAATCAATCATTAACTTTTGCTAATTTTGGGGAAAAAAAGAGCAGTTTTCGCTTATATTATAAGTTTCTTGCCAGAAATCTCTTTCTACAACCTTATTCGTAGTTAAGGTACAGTTTCTTTGTTGGGAGGCGTTTAAACATTTTACATGCAGTCCAATATACTTAAACTGAATGGGGAATATGCGGCGAGGAAAAAAAGTTACAGAAAAATAACAGTTATATTTTACCTCCCCTCCTTGATATTTTTGGAGATGTAAGCGGAAACTATAGCAGAAACCAACCCGTTATTGTTTTTGGCCTTATATCAAGTTTTCGTGAATGAAAAATGTAAACCAATTAATCAGGTTCTCAAGAGAACAGCATACTAGAGAACATGTGTAAAATATATATAATTGTACTGACCTAAACATTTAATATTGAAATATCACACTGTAATGGTATTTGTCGAACAATTCAAATACACCACATATTTAAATTTCAAAATGACTTTTTGAACAAAAATGTCTTCACAGATTTATAGAATGGAAACCTACTTAGTATGTATAATCATGAGTCACAAACTTCAAGTTCATAATACAGCTCTCTGTGCGGTGCATTATGTACAGATACACAATTTGTACATCAGTTTTAAAGTCCCTGTATGTTAGTATATCGGTGGTCGAATTAGCACAAGTCCGTAAGCCTTGGCAAATTTTGAGCTGGGCTTGCACAGATTCTTAGTTTTACACAGGTGGGATTGAAGCATTTTCTTGCTAACAAGTTATAATATAAGGCTTCGGGCATGCTTAGGCTAAATGCTGATTTGATGACTGGTATACATGTATATGAGAAAGGATGTACCTGTAAATCAAATACAGTTATATTTTTGTTCAGCTAAAGCCATTTTTCACCTTAAATAAATTCTACATAAAAGGACTTTAAAATCACAATTGAACATTTTACATTTAAAATAACTGGTTCCATAAATAATTTCTGGTGATTATTGATCGTAATCCCAAAATTCAAGATGAGTCCCCCTCCATTTGACTGGTCGGCTGGGTGGTATCCATGGTACCGTAGGACTGGGCCAGAGTGCTGGAGGCAGATGGCATAGTACCCTGGGGCCCCGTCAGTACACTCGCCACGAATTGCTGTGAAAAAATACTTGTACAATTAACTTTATTGCAATTATTGATCTTAAAAGAAATAAGAACTATAAATACAATTAAGTGGTTTACAGACATTGTTAAGTCGGTGTGAATGGCAATAACGATTGTTTTATATTTACATTTGCAACCTGTTTGGTCCAGATCAGCCTGTCAATCCATGCAAATTGACCTGGTTTTATATACAATATGTACTTGAAATTGTCCCAACAAAACCACTAAGCTAGCTACCAATTTAGCAAAAGGCTAGTACAGGGGTGTGATTTAAGATTCAAAAACACATCATTTCTAAACAGATTCATCAAAGTTTAAAGTACATAATTTATGCATATCTAGAAGAATCCCACTCCTGCTTTCATATAAATTATATAAATAACACAGGACCGAAAAGGTAAAATTTAACATAAGAAATTTTATATCAACCGAGGCGTAAACCAATATACAATTGTTGACAAGATTGGCCATTGGACATGGTCTGATCTTCACTGGATGAAAATCATGTTGACTGAGTTATTGTTATATAATGTATAAAAAGTTTTACTCGCAAAATCAATGAGCAGATAAACTTATTATAATCCAACACTGATCTGCTATTCTATTTATCTCACCAATTCTGATAAATTCGAAAAATAACCAACTAAATCAAACGAAACACATAAAATGACGTCACAACAATCAACAAGATGACGTCATTGCTGTTCGTAAACAGAAAAGAATGCTGTGCTGGTTTCACTGTTACTTGTACAGTTTTTAATGCACTTGCCGGGAACCAAAAGTTATATTCCACAAATCTATTTTTAGCTCATATGACATTAATTTAGGTAAGAGTTCTGGTTCCTGTTGCTGTGTGAATTTTTTTTGTAGAAATCCACATATATATTTTTAGCCCATATTAAGACCTGAGTTTAGGCCACTTTCATTGTTTGTTTGGATTTTTCGCCATTTTTAACAGTATTTGAGTCATATCACGTAAGTCACTTAACCTTCTCACACTTTTGCTGGGCAAGCTTAGCCGATCTAAGCAGTTTACCAGTACTAAGTGCACATACCTATGCCAGTAACTGACAACTGCCCTACTTGAATCAGAGGTAGGGGGAGAATGGCCATAGAAATAATTTCATGAGCAATCACCACACAAGTTATGTGGCCGGGCTTGGGTTCCGAGATCCCCGGCTTGACAGTCCAGCGCTCTACCAACTGAGCTAGCCGGGCCTGGTATTAAGCCACTTTTATATTCAGTCACCGGTGGCTATTCAGACCAATGGGACAGCGTCCATTTATAGATTATACAACAATGATTCTTATCAAAAATGTATGACAAAATAACAATAATAAATAATATTAAGAACATTTAATTTACATTACACTTATTATATTGCAAACTTTCATATCAGCGCCATGACGATAAAGATTTCTGAAATCAACATTTTATTAATAGAAAACAACTTCTGTTTGAGCATGGTGACATGAAAAAATATCACCCTGTGATATAACATTAGCTGTATAGACAAAATACATAGAGCAGTCACAGGAAGTATAATATTTTCAAAATACATAGAGCAGTCACAGGAAGTATAATATTTTCAAAATACATAGAGCAGTCACAGGAAGTATAATATTTTCAAAATACATAGAGCAGTCACAGGAAGTATAATATTTTCAAAATACATAGAGCAGTCACAGGAAGTATAATATTTTCAAAATACATAGAGCAGTCACAGGAAGTATAATATTTTCAAAATACATAGAGCAGTCACAGGAAGTATAATATTTTCAAAATACATAGAGCAGTCACAGGAAGTATAATATTTTCAAAATACATAGAGCAGTCACAGGAAGTATAATATTTTCAAAATACATAGAGCAGTCACAGGAAGTATAATATTTTCAAAATACATAGAGCAGTCACAGGAAGTATAATATTTTCAAAATACATAGAGCAGTCACAGGAAGTATAATATTTTCAAAATACATAGAGCAGTCACAGGAAGTATAATATTTCAGCAGCAGGTTTAATATAAATGAGGTGTGTCGTGGGAAAAAAGCGGGCTTAATGCATGTGCATAGTGTTGTCTCGGACTAGCCTGTGCAGTCTTCACAGGCTAATCTGGGATGACACTTTTTGCAAACAGTGGATTTATGTTTAGAAGAGACTTTCTTGAAACAGAAAATACCATAAAAGCGAAAGTGTCATCCCGGATTAGCCTCTGCACAGGCTAATCCGGGATGACACTTTACGCACATGCATTAAGCCCAGTTTTCCCATGACACGCCTCAAATATTTTACCTGATTGGAGTCTTCCCTCTTGTTGGAGAGGCCTGTCTGCTCTTCCAGCTGCTAAAATGCCAAAGTTGTGGACATTCAGTACTTAGTGGGACACACATATTATTTAAGAAGCTTGAAGAGAAAATATCACACTACTAGTATAACTTTTCATGCAGGTTATATATTAATACAGTATTGATATTATAAGGCATGTATGTCTACGGCAAAATAAAATATCAAAATCATATGTAATGGGTATGCTTGAAAAGTAATGTCAGTTTTCTAACTTTTATTCATACAAACATTCTAGTAATGTTTTGATATGCAATTTGGTATCAAAATCCATTGAAGTGATCGAGACTTATACATGTACCTATAACATATAAAAACCACAAGGCATACATAACGCTGGTTTGGGTATGACATTTTTTCTGATTTATCATGTTTTACCACATTCCCCCATTAAAATATCAAAAGATGATGTAGCATGCATGCATGAACTACATGTAAGAAGCAGCTTTATAAGCAAAATGCATTTTACCACATTTAAAACACATGTAGATAGTAACTGTAGCAGAAACATTTTGATTTCTGACATGATCTATTCAAATTTACCGCCGACCCTTATAGATACTGTATATTTCCTATTTAATGCCCCTAGTTTAATTAATGACCACCAGTTTTTCTACAATACCCAAAACACAATGCCGCCATTTTAAACATTCAAGTAACGCACGTAAAACACTTATTTTTGTGAAACTTTGAAAGAAATGTTTGCAGAAGAGCCTACAGGTCTTTTTTTTTGTTGTAACATTTTTATTTCTGAAATCAAACATTTTTACAGACATATTTACAAACATATAACATTTTGCAAATTGTGCTACAACAAACATGATTGATCACGGTTAAGATTTCAGAAAAATGTTTGTTTTTTTTAAGAGATGAAATTAAAAAATTGGTGGGTTCATACGGATGTATTTTCGAAAACGTTACTCCACCTTTGCCTAAAAAGATCGTGTGTGTATTTAATGAGTGATATTATTTCCTCTATTTTCAGTCACTGCGCTAAATAGCTCAAGTATTAGTTAAATAATGGGGTTACATTTTCACATTTGCATTTAAAAATAAAATAGCCTACAGGTCTTAATAGTCAAAGGACGAGAATTTGATTGAAGATAAATTTCTAATAGGCATTGTCTTACAATAATTAAACAGTACTGAATGTTTTGTTGTAGTGCAAGCCGCATGAATGTTCTTGGTTTAAAGAACTCTTATCTGCCAAAAAAATATATAATTTTGCATATATCCATTATTATTTTTTCATGTCATAACAAAATTCTTTTTATTCTGCAAATAAAATGTATTTATTCCTACTTAAGGTAAATATGCCAGTCAAATTTGGAATTTCTTAAATCTGCCACAAACAACTATGAGATGTCTTACAAATACTGGTATGTATTATATTATATTTTATGTTATGCTTTGTGACTGACCAATGAACAAAATGGCCACCACATGTGTTTATTTATATTACTTACAATGTAAGTAACTCAAGAAACATAAAACATTTGTGAAATTCCTAAAAAGCTGCAGGGATTCCTAGCTTCAAGCTTTTTCAAATTTTTCCAAGGTACATCTACAAACCTTGGTGTCTGCCATGTTGGTATCGTTACTGGTGACAGGTTGTTCCACCATATTTAAATATAAATTTCATAATGTAGGTTACACATAGGTTCACAATTAAAATAGCTTTTTTGGTGTTGAAAAAAATATAGAAAGATGAATGTGTAAACAATAATAAATAATTAAAACCTGTACAATATTTAACATCCTACTTCTCATTTTAAGTTTACAAGTAGTTGTTTTTTTTATCTATACCATATTTCTAACATATCAAAATAACTGACTGAAAAAAATGAACTTGTGACAATGGTAGGTATAAGTTTACTAAATTTAAACAATGTTTGACTATATTATACAATACCTGGTATCTGTTGGGGTTAAATGGAGTGATCGACTGGAAACATCCAAAGCACAATTTCCCGAAAAACACCACAAGAATGATAAACAGGATGGCTGAAGAAAATATGAATATGGGCTGACCTGAACCTGAAAACGGACGAGAAAATAGTGTTATTCAGAAATTAACATGACACTCATTATCAAACATGTATGTAGCGAAAGTAAGTTACCAGCAACATACCCCATTCTGTTAACATGTATAGTTCTTAATGTGTATTACTTATTTCATCTTATTAATGTTGGTCAATACCCATGACAAATGGCAACAGGCTGTGACACATGTGTACAAATTTACACAACCAACTTCACTAAAACAAGTTCTCAGAACACCATTCTAGCATAATATTCTGTATTTATCTTGCCATTACTCACTTCCTCTTATAACAGAGAAGAATACAAAGTTGAACTGCAGAAAGATGACGGCGATGATGACGTAGTTGACGGCGGTGGAGTGAATGTTGGGGCAAATCTTTGACGGCTTGTAGGCAAAGTAGAGGTTGTACCGATCCACCAGATGCTTGAACACCATGTACACCAGACCTGCGAACACGTACAATATATGTGGTGCGTCGTGAGAAAACCAGTCTTAATGCATGCGCGTAAAGTGTCGTCCCGGGTTAGCCTGTGCAGTCTGCACAGGCTAATCCAGGACGGCACTTTCCGCTTGTATGGTATTTTCTGTTTCAAGGAAGTCTCTTCTAAACATAAATCCACTGAAGGCGGAAAGTGCCGTCCTGGATTAGCCTGTGCGGACTGCACAGGCTAATCCGGGATGACACTTTACGCACATGCATTAAGACTGGTTTTCTCACAACGCGCCACATATCATCCATTTAAAGCCAGGAGGTGTCATCAGTATATGTGCAAATAAGGCTGACTGCCCCTTCTGGCCTAAAAGAGATGACATATATTGAACATTGGTGATAACATGCAATTTGTAAATGGAAGCTGTCATTATTCACAGCTATTCTGATTATATGTGAATTCACAGATGCCTTAATGATTATGTGCAGACTTTTCGTTGTTCCTTACAATTGTTCACAATATATTAACAATTATTTCATTAAGATCCTCCATACAGACACAAACGCATGAAAAGTATATGCACGAGTATAATAACATGATAGGCTCAGCCAAGGAGTGTTTACGCGTTCTCCACTATGGTCACCAAGTTCAGGTTCATTGTAGCATTAGAAGTAAGGCCCTGTGCCAATATTGCGCTATTTTTTATATGGGCAATATTTGCTGGACGGCCAAACCACCGAAGGACCAAAACTGTGGTGGAAAGTTGGCCCTATATGTCTATAGAGTAACGACAGGATTTTGGTCGCTACTTTCAAGCGCTGAAAAGGCATGGTTAGCATTAATATTTCTTAATAAAATTTACATACCTGCAAAAAGAATTTATTCCTCAATAATGTTTCATAAATATTTGTATGATAACTACACACTTCCATTTTGGATGCAATACCAATTCAAACCTACACACTATTGCATTTTCAACACATCTCACTGTCCTCCACTGTGTAAACTTTAATTGATATTCTGCTACACTGAAACGATTGCGTCATTTCAATTGGTCATTCAAATCTATCATTCATCATCCGATTGGTTGAAGCATATTTGAAGGGTTAAACAAGGCAAGGTAAACATGGCGGTCTGTAAATGAAAGTAGATTTATACAAAAGTTTAAATCTGATTTATACGCATGTCCTAGGTAAATTTCGGCACATGTTAAGCAGTTAGGTGTTGTTTAAGTAAAATACATTAATGGGTAACTTATATTGTGCAAATAATGGAAATTTAAGAAATTTTAAACTTTCAGTTTTCCACCACGTAAAATGCCTTTTGGCAATGAGTCGTTACAGCGAATTTAGCCCAATCTGACAGACATTCCAAAAAGTGCCCGTCCGTCGGACCTGACCGGTGATTTTTGTATTGGTCCTGTAAAAATTAGAAGGTAGCTGGTTCGAATGTCCGACAATAATTGCCATCAACATAATGTTATAATACTTTAATCAGAAGGATGGATCGAAACATCTCTTGGAGCGACTCGTCTCGTTGCCATTCACTCTGAATAGGAAATGGTAAAAGTTATATGCACACTGTACATCCGGGGGAATTCTTTGTTTTCATCCAGGTAACTCATGGTACAGAGAATTACCGAAACTAGGTCGATACGAAAAACCTAATTTGTTTAGATGAAAAGTATGATCTACAAAAGGCCATTGAATATAATTAAACAACACAAATTATAATAAAGTCCTTTCTTGTTTATACTTGCAGAGACTTTAACTAGAAATCAATTATTCTATAGTTTGTTATTTGTTGTTAAACTTTAAATACTTTAAAAGTATTTACTAAAAATTTATTTCGGTTTTAAGTCGAACCGTACAGTTCTGGTTTTCTAAATTATTTTTGGGACAATGGTAAACATCGTCAATATTTGTGACTTATCATGAATTTATTACGTAATTTGAAGGGGCAAAACCTGGACTTAAAAGAGCTGGTGAACATGACAAAAAGGGAGATAAAAAAATTTAATAAAAAATTTAAACACACAGACCGGAAAGGTCATTTTTCACATCATGGCATTCCAATCGTTCATGGTTGGAGTTCGATGAATCACAACATCACATGACTTGCTCATACTGTGTCTTATTTTTTAAACCAACGATTCCTTGAAAGTGGAGGGGAATCAGTGTCTCCCCTGACAGCAGACTCTCAATGATTTCGATGCTCTGAGTGATGCAGATAAAGACCACTGGAATGACTTTGATGAAGAGATATTCAATGACGACAAAATAATAACATTGTCAAAAGAAATCTGGAATCTAAAGAGTTTCTAATTACATGGCAATTATGAACGGAAATAAAGTTATAATATATTAGGATGTTTTATGGTATTTGTTCGGTCCTGTGAAAGTACATTCGGTCCTGTGATTGTTACTGGATCACAGGACCGAATGTCCTGTAAGACTCCGAGTCTTTTCGGAATGTCTGCAATCTAAACAAGTAGCACTAAATTTGCGTTTAACATCTCATTTATTAGACTAAGGTTCATTGTGACCAGAGCTAGGTTATGATTCAGTGAGGACTCACCGAATGGTGTGATCACTGGGCACGATATGTTGTAAAGCTCAGGCATGTTATTAAAGCAACTCACCGAATGGTGTGATCAGTGGGCACAAGATGTTGTGTGGCCATGGCATGTTTGTAAAGCAACTCACTGAATGGTGTGATCAGTGGGCACAAGATGTTGTACGGCTATGGCATGTTTTTAAACCGAATGGTGTGATTAGTGGGCACAAGACGTTGTACGGCTATGGCATGTTTTTAAAGCAACTCACCGAATGGTGTGATTAGTGGGCACAAGACGTTGTACGGCCATGGCATGTTTTTAAAGCAACTCACCGAATGGTGTGATCAGTGGGCACAAGATGTTGTACGGCTATGGCATGTTATTAAAGCAACTCACCGAATGGTGTGATCAGTGGGCACAAGATGTTGTACGGCCATGGCATGTTTTTAAAGCAACTCACCGAATGGTGTGATAAGTGGGCACAAGATGTTGTACGGCCATGGCATGTTTTTAAAGCAACTCACCGAATGGTGTGATCAGTCGGCACAAGATGTTGTACGGCCATGGCATGTTATTAAAGCAACTCACTGGTGTGATCAGTAGGCACAATAAGTTGTAAAGCTAAGGCATATTTTTAAAGCAACTCACCGAATGGTGTGATTAGTGGGCACAAGACGTTGTAAAGCTAAGGCATATTTTTAAAGCAACTCACTGAATGGTGTGATCAGTGGGCACAAGATGTTGTACAGCTATGGCATGTTTTTCAAGTAGGGATGGGACCGAATACTGAAATAAATATCTGAATATTCGTTTAAGTTATTCAAATATATTCGAATATTCGTTTTGTAAATACTACTATATACTACTACATACGGCACTCTGTCCGAATATTTACCTATCCGAAATATGTATACTACGTGTATGTAGTTGTTTTACCTTGTTTCAGTTGTAAATGAGCGATATAATTTAGTGAGTGTTAGGCAAATATAAAGATATGTATGATATTGTTAAATGTATTGTTAATTTATTTGTTAATCGTTCCGTTTTTTTTTCTTCAGAACTATGCAGCTTGTATCTGCTGTGCAGATTACACGTTGCCTGGGTTTTGTCTAATGACCGCGTAAAGTACTTCCAACCACGTGATGAAGGCATTGTTTATTAATAAAGACTCTTGTATAATATATGGTGTTGATATAATGGATAATAATTTACAAGTTACGTACAAGTGACGTAGATTAAGATTGACCAGATCATGCTAATTTTGTTAAAGAAATTGATTGGCTGATAATGGATTCATTTTGATTGGTTTACTTAGAGAGTAATTGTAATTTACTGTAAGCAAGTTAACCGTATACATGTCACTTAAGGATAATGAACGACAATGTACGCCTTGTGCAAACTGTGAAACCGTTATCACAACATGGCCCAGTTTTGTTATTTGTGGTTACAATGCGTCATATTCGCGCCTCCTACAAACCGTTAATTCGCGGCCCTTGTAAAGACGTGGCCACTCTGCCAATTATCAATTGTCGTTAATTGGACATGTTTGGCATGTGTTGTAAAAACGTTACACTGCCCACGCCCATCTGCTAGGCAGGAAATGCGACTGGAATTCATGTTAACTTTGCAATCAAACTGGAAAAAAACATGATTTTTTTAAAGAAATTTGAAAATCGAATATTCATATTCGTTTTTTTATATTCGAATATTATCCGATATTCGAATATTCGGTCCCATCCCCATGTTAAAGCAACTCACTGAACGGTGTGATCAGTGGGCACAAGATGTTGTACGGCTATGGCATGTTTTTAAAGCAACTCACTGAGTGGTGTGATCAGTGGGCACAAGATGTTGTACGGCCATGGCATGTTTTTAAAGCAACTCACTGAGTGGTGTGATCAGTGGGCATGAGATGTTGTAAAGCTATGGCATGTTTTTAAAGCAACTCACTGAATGGTGTGATTAGTGGGCACAAGATGTTGTAAAGCCATGGCATGTTTTTAAAGCAACTCACTGAATGGTGTGATCAGATGGCACAAGATGTTGTAAAGCTATGGCATGTTTTTAAAGCAACTCAATGAACGGTGTGATAAGTGGTCACAAGATGTTGTACGGCTATGGCATGTTTTTAAAGCAACTCACTGAATAGTGTGATCAGTGGGCACCAGATGTTGTAAAGCTAAGGCATGTTATTAAAGCAACTCACCAAATGGTGTGATCAGTGGGCAGGAAACGCTGTAGGACATGATGATGGCAAACACACACAGGAACCAGGCGTACTGAACCCCATACTGGAACTCCCATATCACATGCTGGGAAATAAAAAGAAAAACACATATTTAATGTCATTGATTACTAATTTAAACTTGGGACAAAATAACTATCTAATGGTTGTAAGATGATTCATACAACAAGAGGGCCACTATGGCCATAGGTCGCTCAACTGATATCTATGTATGAAGTTTCATTAAAATATCTCAATAGGTTTTCAAGTTATTGAGCGAAAACTGTTTTTCTATTTTTAGTAACAGTAACCTTGACCCCACCCACCACATACATTAAGCAAGGTCTAGATATAAGGTATCTACGTATGGAGTTTCATTAAAATATCTCAATGCGTTCTTAAGTTATTGAGCTTAAACCGTTTTTCTACTTTTAATAACAGTGACCTTGACCCCACCCACGCCATAAGAAAACCCAAGTGAGGTCTCGATATAAGATATGTGTAATAAGTTTCATTAAAATATCGCAATGCTTTCTTTATCAAGTTATTGAGCGGACACTGTTTTTCTATATTCAGTAAAGTGACCTTGACCCCACCCATCCCATATGCAATCCCAAGCAATGTGTTGATACAAGGTACTTATGTATTAAGTTTCATTAAAATAGCTCAATGCGTTCTCAAAATATTTAGCGGAAACCATTTTTCTATACTTAATAATGGTGACCTTGACCTTGACCCCACCCAAAATGCAATCCCAATCGAGGTCTCAAAATAATGTATTTATGTGTTAAGTTTCATTAAAATATCTCAATACGTTCTCAACATATTGAGCGGAAACTGTTTTTCTATTTTTAGTAACAGTGACCTTGACAATGACCCCTCCCACCCCATATGCAATCCCATGCGAGGTGTCAATATAAGGTACCTATGTATTAAGTTTCATTAAAATATCTCAATGCGTTCTAAAGTTATTGAGCGGAAACCGTTTTTATATTTTCAGTAACAGTGACCTTGACCCCACCCACCCCATATGCAATCCCAATCGAAATATGAAACCAAATATGAAACCTCTGGGCCTTCTTTGTTTCAGAGAAGAATTTTAAAATCATTTTGCCATTTACGTCTATATAAACCATGTGAGCCCCGGGGTGTGCCCAGCTTTGACCCCAGGGGCATCATTTGAACAATCTTTATAGAGGACCACTACACAATGTTACATACCAAATATAAAAAATCTAGGCCTTGAACTTTCAGAGGAGAACATTTTTAAAGTCATTTTGCTATTTAAGTCTATATCACCCATGTGACCCCGGGGTGTGGCCAGTTTTGACCCCAGGGGCATCACTTTAACAATCTTTGTAGAGGACCACTATACAATGTTACATACCAGATATGAAAGCTCTGGGCCTTGCGGTTTCAGAGAAGATTTTAAAAGTCATTTTGCTATTAAAGTCTATAACATCCATGTGACCCCCCGGATGTGGCCAGTTTTGACCCCAGGGGCATCATTTGAACAATCTTTGTAGAGGACCACTATACAAAGTCACATACCTAATATGAAACCTCTGGGCCTTGCAATTTCATATAAGATCTTTAAAGTCATTTTGCTATTCAAGTCTATATAAACCATGTGTGCCCCTGGGTGTGGCCAGTTTTGACCCCAGGGGCATCATTTGAACAATCTTTGTAGAGGACCACTATACAATGTTACATACCAAATACGAGACCTCTGGGCCTTTCAGTTTCAGAGAAGATTTTTAAAGTTATTTTGCTATTCAAGTCTATATAAACCATGTGACCCCCGGGGTGTGGCCAGTTTTCACCCCAGGGGCATCATTTGAACAATCTTTGTAGAGGACCACTATACAATTTTATATACCAAATATGAAACCTCTGGGCCTTGCGGTTTCAGAGGAGAAGTGTTTTTAAGTCATTTTGCCACTCAAGTCTATATAAACCACGTGACCCCCGGCTGTGGCAAGTTTTGACCCCAGGGGCATCATTTGAACAATCTTTGTAGAGGATCACTATACAATGTTACGTACCAAATATGAAACCTCTAGGCCTTGCGGTTTCAGAGAAGATTTTTAAAGTCATTTTGCTATTTAAGTCTATAAAAATGATGTGAGCCAAGGGGTGTGGCCAGTTTTCCCCCAGGGGCATCATTTGAACAATCTTTGTAGAGGACCTATACACATTGTTACATACCAAATATGAAACCTCTGGGCCTTGCAGTTTCAGAGAAGATTTTAAAAGTCATTTTGCTATTCAAGTCTATAACAACCATGTGACCCCCGGGATGAGGCCAGTTTTGACCCCAGGGGCATCATTTGAACAATCTTTGTAGAGGACCACTATACAATGTCACATACCAAATATGAAACCTCTAGGCCTTGCAATTTCAGATAAGATTTTTAAAGTCAATTTGCTATTTAAGTCTATATCACCCATGTGACCCCGGGGTGTGGCCAGTTTTGTCCCCAGGGGCATCACTTTAACAATCTTTGTAGAGGACCACTATACAATGTTACATACCAGATATGAAAGCTCTGGGCCTTGCGGTTTCAGAGAAGATTTTAAAAGTCATTTTGCTATTAAAGTCTATAACAACCATGTGACCCCCGGGATGTGGCCAGTTTTGACCCCAGGGGCATCATTTGAACAATCTTTGTAGAGGACCACTATACAAAGTCACATACCTAATATGAAACCTCTGGGCCTTGCAATTTCATATAAGATTTTTAAAGTCATTTTGCTATTCAAGTCTATATAAACCATGTGTGCCCCTGGGTGTGGCCAGTTTTGACCCCAGGGGAATCATTTGAACAATCTTTGTAGAGGACCACTATACAATGTTACATACCAAATATGAGACCTCTGGGCCTTGCAGTTTCAGAGGAGTAGATTTTGAAAGTCATTTTGCTATTCAAGTCTATATAAACCATGTGACCCCGGGGTGTGGCCAGTTTTCACCCCAGAGGCATCATTTGAACAATCTTTGTAGAGGACCACTATACAATTTTACATACCAAATATGAAACCTCTGGGCCTTGCGGTTTCAGACGAGAAGTTTTTTAAAGTCATTTTGCCACTCAAGTCTATATAAACCACGTGACCCCGGGGTGTGGCAAGTTTTGACCCCAGGGGCATCTTTTGAACAATCTTAGGAGAGGACCACTACACAATGTTAAATAAATCATGTGAGCCAAGGGGTGTGGCCAGTTTTGACCCCAGGGGCATCATTTGAACAATCTTTGTAGAGCACCACTATACAATGTTATATACCAAATATGAAACCTCTGGGCCTTGCGGTTTCAGAGGAGAAGATTTTTTAAGTCACTTTGCTATTCAAGTCTATATAAACCATGTGTGCCCCTGGGTGTGGCCAGTTTTGACCCCAGGGGCATCATTTGAACAATCTTTGTAGAGGACCACTAAACAATGTTACATAATAAATATGAAACCTCTGGGCCTTGCGGTTTCAGAGGAGAAGATTTTGAAAGTCATTTTGCTATTCAAGTCTATATAAACCATGTGACCCCCGGGGTGGTGCCAGTTTTGACCCCTGGGGCATCATTTGAACAATCTTTGTAGAGGACCACTATACAATGTTACATACCAAATATGAAACCTCTGGGCCTTGCGGTTTCAGAGGAGAAGATTTTGAAAGTCATTTTGCTATTCAAGTCTCTATAAACCATGTGACCCCCGGGGTGTGGCCAGTTTTGACCCCAGGGGCATCATTTGAACAATCTTTGTAGAGCACCACTATACAATGTTATATACCAAATATGAAACCTCTGGGCCTTGCGGTTTCAGAGGAGAAGATTTTTTAAGTCACTTTGCTATTCAAGTCTATATAAACCATGTGTGCCCCTGGGTGTGGCCAGCTTTGACCCCAGGGGCATCATTTGAACAATCTTTGTAGAGGACCACTAAACAATGTTACATACCAAATATGAAACCTCTGGGCCTTGCATTTTCAGAGGAGATTTTGAAAGTCATTTTGCTATTCAAGTCTATATAAACCATGTGACCCCGGTGTGTGGCCAGTTTTGACCCCAGGGGCATCATTTGAACAATCTTTGTAGAGCACCACTATACAATGTTATATACCAAATATGAAACCTCTGGGCCTTGCGGTTTCAGAGGAGAAGATTTTTTAAGTCACTTTGCTATTCAAGTCTATATAAACCATGTGTGCCCCTGGGTGTGGCCAGCTTTGACCCCAGGGGCATCATTTGAACAATCTTTGTAGAGGACCACTAAACAATGTTACATAACAAATATGAAACCTCTGGGCCTTGCGGTTTCAGAGGAGAAGATTTTGAAAGTCAGTTTGCTATTCAAGTCTGTATAAACCATGTGACCCCCGGGGTGGTGCCAGTTTTGACCCCTGGGGCATCATTTGAACAATCTTTGTAGAGGACCACTATACAATGTTACATACCAAATATGAAACCTCTGGGCCTTGCGGTTTCAGAGGAGGAGATTTTGAAAGTCATTTTGCTATTCAAGTCTATATAAACCATGTGACCCCCGGGTTGTGGCCAGTTTTCACCCCAGGGACATCATTTAAACAATGTTTGTAGAGGACCACAAAACAATGTTACATACCAAATATGAAACCTCTGGGCCTTGCATTTTCAGAGGAGAAGATTTTGAAAGTCATTTTGCTATTCAAGTCTATATAAACCATGTGACCCCCGGGGTGTGGCCAGTTTTGACCCCAGGGGCATCATTTGAACAATCTTTGTAGAGGACCACTATAGAATGTTACATACCAAATATGAAACCTCTGGGCCTTGCGGTTTCAGAGAAGAAGATATTTAAAGTCATTTTGCTATACAAGTCTATATAAACCATGTGACCCCCGGGGCGTGGCCAGTTTGACCCCAGGGGCATAATTTGAACAATCTTTGTAGAGGACCACTAGAGGATGTCAGATATCAAATATGACAGCTCCAAGCCTTGTGGTTTCAGAGAAGTTTTCAGTTTTTAAATCTATTTTTAGCTCTGGTGACCTACATATGCAGCGGACCAAAACGATTTGAACAACTTTGAAAGAGGGTCACCCAATGATCATTTCTGTGAAGTTTCATGAAAATCTGCCAAGCGGTTTAGGAGGAGATGTCGATTATATGAAATGTTGACGCACGACCGACAAAAGACGATCACAAAAGCTCACCATGAGCACGTTGTGCTCAGGTGAGCTAAAAAGGGCATTCTCAAAACAAACACTGGTTCTATCCAGCAAAAGGACTTAGAAATGACTCAATCAGTTTCAATTTTGTGTTCCCAATAAAACAAGCTGAAATAACTAAGTTAAAACTTAACATATTAAAAGTTAGTCAAGAGACTTTTTTTTCAGGTATCTTGACAATCATCTACTTTTCATGCAACAAAGTCCAATATGTATACCAATAAATAACATGTTTATCCTGTTACACAACAAATACTATTGCAGACACGTAATTATAATGCAGAAAATGGCGAAATGATTGTTTAAGAGGAATAAAATTAATTCAACTAATCCTACTCTCACCTTCCTGACGGAGGTTCTCTCTGCGGAGGATCGCGCCATGAGGATCTTCACGCCGTACATAAAGAGTTCCGAGAACCGCAGCAACTCCAGCGCCGTGCCAATGAACGCAGACGTGATGATGTAGTTGATGAAAAATGCACCGTTTCCAGACAGGAAGATGCAGCTGCCGATAAAAATGTGTTGTTTTTTCCTCAATTGTCAATGGATGTGTGATTAACCAGCAGAGCTCCAGATAAGAGCGGTATTTGTGTAAATACCCTTTAAAATATTGCAAATACCCTTTAGAAATTGTAAATAGGGGGTACTAGTACCCTTTAGAAAGTGTAAATAGGGGGTACTAGTACCCTTTAGAAATTGTAAATAGGGGGTACTAGTACCCTTTAGAAAATTAAAGTGGGGGTTATGGCTAACATTGAAAATGTTGCCAAAAACTTATTAACTTTGATATACAAGTTTCTTAATGTATCTAATTAAACACTGATAGTACTTTACAATATTAACATGCACATTTATATACTTCTTACTTAATAACATGGGATTAAAATACCATTATAGGCCCACTCCTATCTGAAGCTCTAAAAATACCCCTTTACGATTCTCCAATACCCTTTAAAACTGATGGTCCCTGGGTAAAATACCCTTTGACAAAAGAGGTCAGTGGGTACAGTACCCTTGAGCGTTAAACTTTATCTGGAGCCCTGATACCAGATTACTGTTTCCATGGTTTAAGCAGGTCTTTCATCGATTGACTGATTGATTCAACTCAAGCCGCAGCTAACAAAAATGAAGCATTATTACTGACCGTGAATTAAACTTGCATTAAAGCAAACTGATTTTGTACCGTTTTGATCATAATACTGGGGTCTTATTTCCAAAGCAAAACGAGATTCTGTGTTTGATAAACACACATGCCCCCAGTTGGTGCTGGGTAGCCCATTTTTAAGTCCAAATTAGGTCAAGGTCAAAGTGAGGTTGGGTGATATGGGTGGATTGGGAACGGTCAAAAGTAACAACTGAGTAAATATGGAAGTGTTGTAGTAAGCGGTGTTGGTGCTTGACGAAACGGTAAAATCTAGTTAACCAAGAAATGGCACTTTAGAATTATTATAAGTCCAAATTAGGTCTAGGTCAAAGTAAGGTTGGGTGATATGGGTGGATAGGGAATGGTCATAAGCAACAACTGTGTAAGTATCAAAGTGTTGTAGTAAGCGGTGTTGGTGCTAGACGAAACGGTAAATCTACTTAACCCTGTCACGGACGGAAGGACGGAAAGACGAAAGGACGGACAGGACGATCACTATTTTATGCCTCCTGCATCAAGTGGAAGGTGCTGGGAGCATAAAAACATAAATTTCTTATAATCATAAATTCCTTAAGTCTGTGGCTTTTTTATGTCTAGGGTGATTTCCATTAAGACATACAGTCAAAATGCGATACTGCGAATCACGATACTACGAAAAGACGGGATACTACGAATAAGGCTGTCGGTCCCATCCGTTTTTCTTATATGTTTAACTAACAAAAGATGCGATAGTACGAATTTGCGATACTGACAAAGATGCGTTACTACGAACAAATTTTCCAGTCCCGTCATTATGTGTGCATTGAAATCTTAACCAATACTACGATTCATATTGTCAAGGAGACTTTTCGCACCTTAATTCTGGATGAAGATTTCACACATCTATCGGGTCAGACACCTAGCCAGTTTGTTCGCATTATGCTCAAAGAAAGTTGTTACAGGTTTAGTTACACCTAAAGCCAGTCTAAATGGTGCAGTGTGAGATTTGACTTAAAAACTTTTGCGTTTGCTGATAATATGATATTGCGAAATAGATTATTGTGCGCAGATTTTATACTTTAATTATATTTTTCTTTATAATGCGAACACATACACAAGTGTTTGTAAAATGTAATTAGCTAAATAAGTGCATTAATGTTTGTTAACGCTACGACATGACATGCATAATAACACTTCATGTGAGAAGTAAACGTCACTACCGTAATTGCTTACAGATGCGATACTACGAAAAACGCGATACTATGAAAAACGCGATACTGCGGACAAATCCATGTCTTCCATGCCTTTTCGTACTATCGCGTTTCGACTGTATTCGTCTGATAGAGATTAGATGATATTTTACCACAGTTTTTTCATACTATTTATTAAATTTCAAAATTAAAATTCATTCCAAAATGTTCACTTAGGCATACTGTTAAGTTACGGTTTTTATTAATGGATACCATACCTACTTACTGTTACTCATCAACATTTATCTATTGATTAAAAGTACTGATTATTGCCATATCAATTATCTATAGCCTTATTTTTCTACATTACACTCACTCAAATTTTAACTCACAACAAGAAAACTGTTTTCTCATTGTTGTTATGGTAAATTTTGCTTTAAATGCAACAAAATTTATACGTACCCCCAGTTAATATTCTTCCCATAGTCCCTCAGAAAGATGTCAAACAATGCACTGGCACTGAAAATGGAGAAAATATTGAACAAATGAAACTACAGATGGGAAATCTTTCTAATTCTCTTATTGAATTAAAATACATAAAGCATACAGCAGTTGGTTGTGCTAAATACTATTCAAACAGCATGACAACTAAATTTTGTAATGTTTATGCATTTAACATGAAAGTATATTACTTTAAACGGACCTGTACACAGATTGGCAAATTGACAATTTTCAAAATGTGTGTCCTAGATCACAAACAGAAAATGACATTATATAAATTATAAACAAGCAAAATAACACTTCTGACAAAGGAATATATATGAGGGGCGTCGTGGGAAAACCGGTATTAATGCATGTGCGTAAAGTGTCCTCCCGGATTAGCCTGTGCAGTCCGCACAGGCTAATCCAGGACGGCACTTTCCGCCGATAGAGGATTTATGTTTAGAATAGACTTCCTTGAAACAGAAAATACCATAAACGCATAGCGGAAAGTACCGTCCTGGATTAGCCGGTGCGGACTGCACAGGCTAATCCGGGACGACACTTTACGCATATGCATTAAGACCGGTTTTCTCACGATGTGCCACATGTATATAGGAAATATAGTGTCGTTAATAGATACTCGTTAACTGAAATGGATAAATTATAAAGCATTTGTAAAGCTTTTCATCGAAATTGTGGAACACAAGTACCACCTTCAAAGAGTTAAAAATTCACTGCTATTTAGTAAGTCAGAATGACCGAGTGGTTAGATCGTCAGTTTTTTTTTTCCCGCAGGTCGTAGGTTTGAGCCCAGGCGAAGGCAAGTTTTGTATTTACTTTTTGTTTTCCGTATTTAATATTTGTTATTTGTTAGTTCAGATGCTTCAGATTTTGCAGTTAAGAGATTTAATGGATTTTTTTTTCCAAAATACGTAAAATCTGTGAACAAGTCCCATGCTACTAAGTAAGGTACATGGTAAATTGCAACAAGATTCTGTGTTTTATCAACCCAAAAGCCCCCGGTTGGTGCTGGATAGCCCATTTTTTAGTCCAAATTAGGTCAAGGTCAAAGTGACGTTGGTTGATATGGGTGGATTGGGAACTGTCATAAGTAACAATTGTGTAAATTTCTAAGTGTTATAGTAAGCGGTGTTGGTGCTAGATGAAATGGTAAAATTATTAAAAGTCCAAATTAGGTAAGGTCAAAGTGAGGTTGGGTGATATGGGTGGATTTGGGATGGTCATAACCAGCAACTGTGTTAGTATCCAAGTGTTGTAGCAAGTGGTGTTGGTGCTAGACGAAAAGGTAAAATCTTGTTAACCAAGAAACATCCCATTTGAATTATTCTAAGTGCAAATTAGGTCAAGGTCAAAGTGAGGTTGGGTGATATGGGTGGATTGGGAACGGTCATAAGTAACAACTGTGTAAATATACAAGTGTTGTAGTAAGCGGTGTTGGTGCAAGACGAAACGGTAAAATCTAGTTAACTAAGAAATGGCACTTTTGAACTATTATAAGTCCAAATTAGGTCAAGGTCAAAGTCAAAGTGAGGGTGGGTGATATAGGTAGATTGGGGATGGTCATAAGCAACAACTGTATAAGTATCCAAGTGTTGTAGCAAGCAGTGTTGGTGCTAGATGAAACAGTAAAATCTAGTTAACCAAGAAACAGCCCATTTGAATTATTCTAATTGCAAATTAGGTCAAGGTCAAGGTCAAAGTGAGGTTGGGTGATATGGGTGGATAGGGAATGGTCATAAGCAACAGCTAAGTAAGTATCCAAGTGTTGTAGTAAGTGGTGTTGGTGCTAGACAAACCGGTAAAATCTACTTAACCTTGTCACGGATGGACAGACGGACGGACGGACAGGACAGGACAATCACTATATGCCTCCCACATCAAAATGCCGGAGGCATAAAAACGTTCTTAACGCTTAGGCTGATTACTGTACAAAACTAAATAATAAGCATACCCACTTAAATCATCATAAATGATAATGTAATTACAAGCAACACAGTACAGGTAAATTAATATCACTCATTGCGTGCTTTAACTAAGAGAAAGTACCATATTTAATCTATGCTTTCGGACACTATGTTTTCGGACACCCTCAAAATCAGCAAAAATAATCATTTTTCGTGTCCTATGTTTTCAGACAAGGAATTAATTTAAATCGTCAAAAATAATGATTTTTCGTGTCCTATGTTTTCAGACAAGGAATTAATTTGCTATCTATGTTTTAGGATACTTCAAGAAAAGAAATTTATTTGCTATCTATGTTTTTGGGCCACTTTAAGGAAAGATATTAATTTGCAATCTATGTTTTTGGACACTTTAGTAAAGGAGCTGATTTGCTACCTTTGTTTTTGGACACTTAAAGAAAAGTAACTAATTTGCTGTCTATGTTTTTGGACAATTCCAGAAAAGGAATTAGTTTGCTATCTATGTTTTTCTGTCACTTTGAGAAAAGGAATTTATTTGCCATCTATTGGGCATGTAAAACCCATTTTAATGGCTTCAATATACCATCTTGTGTCATAAATAAACATATCCAGCGATAAACATACATGTAGATGATAAACATAGATAACTGTACTGACAAAAGTGTCCCTTATTTGCAATTTTTACGACCTTAAAATAAAATATTTTAGATTCTATGTTACAGATTTCAAACAAATAATTTTTAGAGATTCAAAATTTTTCGACACTGAAGAAATAATAACAATTTTTAAGTGTCCGAAAACTTATATTAAATATGGTATGCTTAACTTCCGGATAAGCACCCATCAACGATATTACCTTGTGAGGCCCAGTGATGGCAGAATCAGAATCATCAACAGCAGGAAAACAAACGTCTTCTGCATCACAGCATGATGCTCAGAACTCCTACAACAACAACAGCAATATTTCAAATGGTGAGCCTTAAAACACACAAGACAAAATGTGTGTTTGTATTTTTGGAAAGAACACAAAGGACTGATTTACATATTCCACATTTCAAATAACTGCTTGGGATGGGGTGGGTATAAAATGGAATAGATTATAACATCGAGCCTGTCGCATGAAACCTGCAGACAACTTCTGCATGTGGTCTTTAAATTTATACAAACAATGAAATAACATTCAGCGAAACTCTCCAATGTTGGTTAAGAACAGGCAATCATTATCATTAAATTAACTAATACAAGTAATATTTGATGTTCTCTTTAAGGCAATTTTTATTCACTCTTTTTCTTCACATTCATGTACACATTAGTCATGTCTTTTTTTCTTTTCTTACAATGATATTACTTGTACATATAACAGCTTGTCCCTTAGACTGTGTATGCCTAAAAACTGAACAATGAAAGCCAATCATAGCTGATGTGTACCAACTCATTTCATTAGTCAATATTTTAGGTTAAGATAAATTTAAGATTGAGAAGTCAGGTCCAATGGACTGAGTAGTTATGGGCCCACGATATTAAATCATGGTCACTTTTTTGAACTGACCGTGTCCAGTGTCCCACAAACTGGTCAGCAAAGGCCACGACATTGGGCAGCAGGGCTGTGAAAGTCCACAGGAGCAAGGTGGGCAGAAACTGGATCAATAGGGCACTCTGCAACAGAAATAGAACATAGAACTAAACACATGAAAGTCCACAGGAGTAGGGTGGGCAGAAATTGGATCAACAGGGTACTCTGCAACAGAAATAGAACATAGAACTAAACACATGAAAGTCCACAGGAGTAGGGTGGGCAGAAATTGGATCAACAGGGTACTCTGCAACAGAAATAGAACATAGAACTAAACACATGAAAGTCCACAGGAGCAGGGTGGGCAGAAATTGGATCAACAGGGTACTCTGCAACAGAAATAGAACAAACTAAACACATGAAAGTCCACAGGAGCAGGGCGGGCAGAAACTGAATCAACAGGGCACTCTGCAACAGAAATAGAACATAGAACTAAACACATGAAAGTCCACAGGAGCAAGGTGGGCAGAAACTGAATCAACAGGGCACTCTGCAACAGAAATAGAACATAGAACTAAACACATGAAAGTCCACAGGAGCAGGGTGGCAGAAACTGGATCAACTCTGCAATGGGAATACATGTAAATCACAGGACTGAACATACATGTATGAGGAGCATCAACAAGGAATGTGGAACAAATGATATTTGATGTGCTTTCTGAAACTACTTTACTTTTAAACAGATCAAGCTAACTAAAGCACTAATTTGTGTAATAAAACAATCTTTGTTTGTTTGTTTGTTTGGATTTTTCGCCATATTCAACAGTATTTCAGTCATATAACGGCGGTCAGTTAATTTACTCACACTTTTCCTGGGTAAGCTGGTTTACCAGTACTAAGTGCTCACACTTATGCCAGTAACTGACAACTGCCCTACTTGAATCAGAGGTAGTGGGAGAATGGCCGTAGAATAAAACAATCTGAGTAACATAATGATATCATAGTATTCAAATGTCAAAGGTAATTATTGATGTTTCAAATAAACTGGAAGTTAAAGGGACTTGTTCACAGTTTGGCAAAATGACAATTTTCAAAAAAATTGTCATAGATTCAAAAAAGAATGTATGCATTATATTCACACAAGCAAAATACCACTCCTGACTAAGAAAAATGTTAAAAAGATATGTTCGTTTATTTATAATCATCAATCGAAATTGGAAAAATAATAAAGCGTTTGTAACGCTTTTCATAGATAATTTAGCAAAAACGTGTATTACCGACATAGCGTTTAAACTGCCATCCAAAATCAAAAGCCTGCGTGGTGTAGTGGTAGCGCGTTAGATTTTGCTTCTAGGGGTCCCGGGTTCGAACCCCAGGGCAGGCACATTTTTTATTTTTATCTTTTTCCTTGTTATTATAATTATTTAAAACTATTCCAGATATGACAGTTTTGTAAGTAAATTCATTTAATGACATTTTTCAAAAATACGAAAATCTGTGAACAAGTCCCTTTAAAACCATCTTATTACTTTAAAAAAATAAATGTTATACAAACACCGGGATGTGGAAAAATAAGAATCTCCCCAACTAGATGGTGAGAAATTATTTAAATACTGGTACAACTAGGATCATACCCCAGTTTCTTCAATATATGCCTTGTAGTTCAGCTTATCCAGGTTGTTAAGGACGATGGCAGGCGTGGTGAAGAAGAACAACAGAATGATGACGAGGAAGTTGATCAGGATGGTCCTCACCCACCGCCCCCACCCATACAGCTTCAGCTTTGCCCTGCAAATAAGTCAGAGAAAGCAGTGTGCACACTATCCTGATGGTGCAAAAATATACCCTAATTCAATGAAAATCTAAATTTGACTATCTGGTATGTTTATAAGTGAAATTATATGGGACCATACAGCTTCTGCTTCCCTTTGCAGAGCAAAAGGTGTGCAGAATATCGTGGTAAGGCAGAACTTAGGACAAGAACAATGTACACAAGGGGCTACAGAAAAGGAGCAGGTAAGGCAAGCCAGATCAGCTCTTTCACATTCTTTAAAATAATTTGATAATTTCAGGTTGTTGTTTATATCTTAGTAATGCTTCTAATTAGCTTTTTTACCATGGTACCTTCATTTGTCATTGCATATTGGCAAAAATACATTAAATTTCAAAAGAGATTCAACATTCCCCTGTTGACCAGCTCTGTGGGCTAGCAGGGGGAACCAACAGGAACAGCTGAACCCGGCCAGCTCAGTTGGTAGAGCGCTGGACTCTCAATCTGGGGTTTGTGAGTTCGAGCCCCAACCCGGTCACATAACTAGCGTGGGGATTGGTCATGAAATAATTTCAACGGCCATTATCCCCCTACCTCTGAGTAGGGCAGTTGTCAGTTACTGGCATAGGTATGTGCACTTAGTACTGTTAAACCGCTTAGATCGACTGAGCTGCCCAGGAAAAGTGTAAGTAGGTTAACTAACCGCAGTTATATGACTGCAATACTGTTAAATACGGCAAAAAATCCAAAGAAACCAACAAAAACACAGTGCAACACCCTGCTATTTCGCTCTAGATATTTCTCTCACTGGTGCAACCCAAATTTAAAGGAACGTAAAATCAACTCTTTTTTGTTTTTCTTGTTTAATGTGAGATTACTTTGGATTATGAATATTAGAAACATATAAATGTAAAGGTTATTTTGATAAATTATTATTATTTTCACATAACACAATTATAACTACAGTATGTAACATATTTTATGTTGACAGCCTAGGGAACCTAACAATTTACATTTACGCTGTCTACATGTCGCTCCCAAAAACTGAAAGAGAGTAGCCGTCTGTAGACAAAGGTTACATACCAGTAAATGTTCTCAGGGGCGGGTGCGTAGGACACCTCCCACTCTACAACGTCCAGCTCCACGTGTATGGTCGAGGGCTGGGGATTTTGGGAAGCCTTGCACGACGGCTGGAAGTCATGCCAGATCCTGCAACAATTAGAAATGTAAGAAACTAATGTTAATTGTTAACCCCCAATTAATTTCGTCACACGTTTGCTCAACATAGCTTAAATCTGTGTAATTAGTAATGCAAATCATGCTTCATGTTAGTGGCTGATAGCTTTTATCTACAATCTACTGCCAGTCGTGGATATAATAATATACAATAGTGCTTTTTTTAAATATATGAATACTAAATGACTGCATTGAACAATGAACTTACTGACAATCTTTATTATTGATTGTCAACCGAATTGTTGAAGAAATAGTACTGGTATGTATGTTCAAGCGTAAATACACTACACCTCGCGTGGTGTTTGCCTACATCCACGCATCATCGCATTCTACTGCTGAGGGAAATTCCACACTAGTCACCATGGAATCGTGCGATTTCATGGAACACGAGGACATTGCCGTGGAGAATCGCGGTGATACCATTTTGATTAAATACCGATAAGAAATCGCAGTGGATCCCCGCGGTTATCAGGGATCAAATACAGTGGATCCCCGCGGTTATCAGGGATCAAATACAAAAACAAGACAATTTAAGCATAAAGCAATGTACCGTTAATGTGTAACCTATACTGTTGTAGCACTGTATGTACATGCATGTACCTTTTATGATTATTAATTTGCTTACTAGTATGTGCTTTTTTTATATTTCAGGTACACAGAAAACTATACTGTTATTGTACAGTTATCATCATTAATATACATTGATTGTTTGCGAAGTTTACAATTTAAAGCCTATGATTTAGTATATTATGATGTTTACGTTCATTTATGTTGAATAATGAAGTATAATACATAGAGCTACTTTATTTTGCCGGTATTAAGATTAGTTTACAAGTATTCCAGAGACGCTAATTTTATAAAAACAAGAACTTAGCAAGTCGGATGTGTCGTCTACGATAAGAGCAATTATGCCAAAAACTGAACTTGACCTTCCTTTTATGCCTACTAACACTTCCATAAAGTTTCATAATGATTGCATAAAAGCTTCTTAAGTTATTGTCTGTACAAGCCTTAACTGAACTTTCTTTATTTTTAAAAAGGGCATAACTCAAGTACGATAAGAGCATTTATGCCTGAAAATCGAACTTAACCTTCCTTTTATGCCTACTAACACTTCCATAAAGAAACACTTTTTAAGTTATTGTCTGCACAAGCCTTATTTAAACGATTTTTCATTTTTTAAAAACGTTTGCAACAATTATTTCCTTTTTTTTCCGACGACAGATTTTCACAAGCATGTGTTAATGTATCTTAAAACTAAAAAGTCTTAAAAAATAGGGGTCACCGGCCTTGTTCCAGAAATGTTGGGGTTTAAATACCGTACCTGTCGAAGCCCTTTTTTCAGTTTGTGTGACTAGCAATGTTCCATTATATCAAGCGTTCATATTCAAACAAGGACGGAGATTTTTAAATGCATCTGTTTTAATGTTTCGTTTGGCAACATACAAGTGGAGTTTAATGATAAAACGTGCTTTATCAATAGTCACCATTTAAACAAATGACTTTTAATGGACACTTAATGAGGTTAATTATGCATTTAATATGCCTTTGACAACATCAATAAATAATCAAATATACGAATATCTTTTGTTCCAAACGACAGATTTTGTTTAAAAATTCCATATACATGTGTCATTGTATACTGAAACTAAAACAGTGTTAACAAATAGGGGTCACCGGCCTTTTTCCGGAAAGATTGGGTTATGAATACAGTACCTGTCGAAGCCCCTTTTTTCGGTTTTGATTTTTTATCAATGTTTTAAGTATATAGGAGCTTTTTTCAAACAAGCTTATGGTTCTTTCTACTGATATGTTTTCACATGTCTTGTTTGGCAATATAAAAGTGTATTTTGGTAATATAAAAAGCGCTTTACCTTTAATTAGTGATAAAATAATGAATTTGGCAGGACATTGAAGTAGGTCAAATGGGTACTAATAATACCTTCTGAAACGTCATTTATTATGCATCAATATATTTTGTTTCAAACGACAGATTTTCTTTAATTTTCGCCCATACATGCACCAATGTATACTTACACCAAAACATTAATAAAAAGAATGGGTCACCGAACTTGTTTTGGAATATTGGATTTTAAATATAGGATCTGACACGAGTTGTCATTTCATACCATATTTTATTAAACTCGTCCAGGAAATTCGTTAGTAAGCTCGCCAAAGACACAGCTACATAACTTAGCAACAAATTGTTAACTGAGATGACAAGTGCTTGCATAATAGTCCCTACCGTAGGATATTCGATGTCAATCCGTAGTGCGTAGTTTATGTGGTAAAATCGTAGCAAATACGGACAATCTGTAGAAGTAAACAGGTCTGCATCCATTCAAAAGAAATGGACAGAGAGAGAATGCTTTAATTTGTGAATGGTCCACAATGTATTTGGAAAAATTTAATTTCAATAGGAGCCATAACTCTGTCAACATTTGTGGTTTGTAACCAAAGTTGAACTTGATCTTTATTTTGTGATGTTACACCTATGTACCAACGAGTGTCAGATCTTTTTAATTACATGCTTTTAAACGAACATAAAATGTCTAATTTTTACAAAACACATGTTGATAAATCCTAAAAGTTGTGTATTGGCATGACGTCATTTCATGTTGACGACGTCATTTCACCAAAATAATTTCATGCGATTAGTCAGTCACAAAATATGTAGCCAATGAAAACGCTCAAAATGTTATCTTACACATGTGCGTTTGAGTAATTATTAAACAATACATGTATATACGCACGAAACTTTAGTGCTATTAAGCAATCGAAAAAAAATTAGCAAACAAACATTATCGTCGTAATCGTAACAGTAAATGTCAACACTAGAATTGTCACATGAGTGACGGATATACCCCAACATTATGGCCTTGTCAAGCTTTGTCAGTAGTCGCACAAAGTTGTATCAGTAGTTTTTGGTATCTGTCAGTAGTAACTAACAGTCAACCAGTGTTTTACACAACAAAGATTTATTAACCAAAAAATGAAAAACATGGGTATTAATAAATATATAGCAATATTCTGTATCAAATTCCAAATATCTTTAATGTTTGACACTGAAATTCAGCATTAAACAACTGATAAAGTTTAAAAATGTGACATGCTTACTACAGATTTCTCAACAGTGGTTGAATTTTATGAATTTATTGAATATAAACTTTAACCTGAAAATCTGTCAAAATACAAAACAGAGTTATAGGGAATGTTGCCCTTGATACTGGAGTTGATGACAAAGTTTAGTTCCAACTTTCAAGTTAATTACTTATGTAGTTTTGAAGTTACCAAACTTTTGAATATCAACTTTAAACAGAAAATCTAAGTGAAAAAGGGGGCATAACTCTGTCAAAATACAAAATAGAGTTATGGGGAATGTTCACCCTGATACTGGAGTTGATGAAAAGGTTAGTTCCAAGTTTCAAGTGAATAGCTTGTGCAGTATTGAAGTTACACAACTTTTGAATATAAACTTTAACCAGAAAATCTATGTGAAAAAGGGACATCACTCTGTCAAAATACAAAACAGAGTTATACAGAATGTTGCCCTTGATACTGGAGTTGATGACAAAGTTGAGTTCCAAGTTTCAAGTGAATAACTTATGTAGATTTCAAGTTATAAATTTTTTGAATATAAACTTTAACCAGAAATCTAAGTGAAAAAGGGGCATTACTCTGTCAAATTACAAAACAGGGTTATGGGGAATGTTGCCCCTGACACTGGAGTTGATGACAAAGGTATATTCCAAGTTTCAAGTGAATAACTTATGTAGTTTTGAAGTTACAAAACTTTTGAATATAAACTTTAACCAGAAAATCTAAGTGAAAAAGGGGCAGAACTCTGTCAAAATACAAAACAGAGTTTTGGGGAATGTTGCCCCTGACACTGGAGTTGATGACAAAGGTATATTCCGAGTTGATGACAAAGGTATATTCCAAGTTTCAAGTGAATAACTTACGTAGTTTTGAAGTTACAAGACTTTTGAATAAAAACTTTAACCAATTCAGACGTGGACGTTGACGCCTGGGGTAGTAGGATAGCTCACCTATTCTTTGAATAGTCAAGCTAAAAATTGATTTAAAATCTTGTTATTAACGTTCGTTTTCATCCCTACAATAATCAAACATTGAATAGAGGCCTTGTGCGAGACAGCAGACTCAGATTGTTGGGCATGTATCGGACACAGCTACGTAACTTAGCAACAAATTGTTAACTGAGATGACAAGTGCTTGCATAATAGTCCCTACCGTAGGATATTCGATGTCAATCCGTAGTGCGTAGTTTATGTGGTAAAATCGTAGCAAATACGGACAATCTGTAGAAGTAAACAGGTCTGCATCCATTCAAAAGAAATGGACAGAGAGAGAATGCTTTAATTTGTGAATGGTCCACAATGTATTTGGAAAAATTTAATTTCAATAGGAGCCATAACTCTGTCAACATTTGTGGTTTGTAACCAAAGTTGAACTTGATCTTTATTTTGTGATGTTACACCTATGTACCAAAAATAATTTAAATATGTGAATCCTTTCATGAGCTATTGTCCATGTTTTTGGGGAATTTAAGTCAAAAAGGGGCCATAACTGTGTCCAAATTTAGTGGTTTGTAACCAAAGTAGAACTTGACCTGTATTTTATGATGCTACACAGGTGTACCAATAATTATTTAAATATGTCAAACTATTGTTGAGTTATCGTCATGAAACCATGTTTTTAGGGATTTAAGTCAAATAAAGGGCCATAACTCTGTCAAAATTTATTGGTTTGTAACCAAAGTCGAACTTGACCCGTATTTACTGATGCTACACATGTATCCCAAGAATTATTTAAATATGTCAAGCCATTCTTGAGGTATCGTCCGAAAATCATGTTTTTAGGGAATTTTAAGTTGAAAAGGGGCCATAACTCTGTCAAAATTGTGTGATCTGTAACCAACATCGAACTTGACCTGTATTCTATGATGTTACACATGTGCACCACAAATAATTTGAATATGTCAAGCCTTTCTTGAGTTATCATCCGGAAACCATGTTTTTAGGGAATTTTAAGTCAAAAAGGGGCCATAACTCTGTCAAATTTTAGTGGTTTGTTTTAAGTCAAAAAGGGGCCATAACTCTGACAAAATTTAGTGGTTTGTAACCAACATCGAACTTGACCTTTATTCTATGATGTTACACATGTGTACCAAAAATTATTTGAATATGTCAAGCCTTTCTTGAGTTATCCGGAAACCAAAAACCAACAGGCGGACAGACCGACAAGCTCACTCCTATATACCCCCCCCCCAAAACTTCCTTTGTGGGGTAATAAAAACATAAAGTAAGCAAGTGAACAATAACATGAAAGTGTAATTTAACAATACTTAACGTGTTTGCTGTTAAATAACTGCAACGAGAGCAACAAATTCAATGGATTTTTTAAGTACAAAGTTGCAAAAATTACATATACACGATGTACACATGTACATATGTAAAATAAATTACATGTATAAATACACTGTGTAAACGAATGTAGTAGCTTTGTCACTTGGTACACCATTTACATGTATGTCATGGCAAATCGCCACGATCACGTGGACCACCGTAGAATCGAAATTGATCAGGTCTACGGTGGTCCTTTGTAATCACCAAGGATGGCATGTGTTAAAACACCTCAAATATCGCGGTGATTCTCAACGGCTATATACAATTTTCCATGGTGGGAAAAAAGTATTAGCAAAAATCATGCAAAGTGTAGTGTAGCAAGTGGTAATATAGGATAGTGGTGATAAGTGAACAGGAAGTAAATAAAATGCAATGGACTGCGAGTAAGCTGGAAGGGGAATCAAAGAACTTTGGCCTAAAAAAATAACAGTTGTTTTTCAGGCAGCATGGTAAAAAAATGAAGGGTCGGTAGATCGGCATTTTTTATTTTTATTTCAAGACTTAAGTTTGTGTGAATTATCCATGGGTAAATCTTATTATTTTAAAGCATTGTATGTCCATAAATTTCAAGTAAAGGGATTTGTCTACGTCCTGCAGCAGTTTTAGTATGATCTTGGATCATCAGTAGCAGTTCTATTTAATGAACTGCAGAAGTCTTGAAAATAAATTAGGGTCGGCATGAAGAAAGTTGGGTCAGTAGGGCCATCAGAAACATAACAATTTTTTTTAACTTAGGACGACACTTTCCGCCTACCGGATTTAATGCATGTGCGTAAAGTGTCGTCCCGGATTAGCCTGTGCAGTCCGCACAGGCTAATCCAGGATGGCACTTTCCGCCTACAGTGGATTTATGTTTAGAAGAGACTTCCTCAACACAATAAATATATCCTTAACACGGAAAGACCGAACTGGATTAGCCTGTGCGGACTGCACAGGCTAATCCGAGACGACACTTTACGCACATGCATTAAGCTCGGTTTTCCAATGACTTGCCTCATTTTTTCTATGGCATGATGACTGTAGTTTAACGATGTTGGCTGAACAGGGAAATAGTTTGTACATGTGCATTTTGATGCTGCAGCAATGACTTGCTAGGGACACAAAAATGTTGCCTTTAATATTGTTTGGTTCTCAAAATATCCCGCAATGTTGGTTAACAAGACTGATACATTCTGCAAACAAAAAGATGCGTAAAGCAAAATAAATCAAGAATTATTCCAAGCCGAAGGCAAAATTCATATGCATACTATAACACAGTTTAAAACATTTTTACCTTTAAATTACCCCAAAATATAACATAGACAGACATTGACAAAAAACAAATCAAATTTTTTTTCAGATTTTTTTTTTCTGGCAAATTTTAAACAGTGGTGCTTGTTACAGTGACTGTGAAAGGATTTCTCCATCTCCACAATAATCTATGGGATTTCCGGATTTTTATGGGATTTACAGCAATTACATTTTATGTTTCAATCAAGAAAATACACCACTCAGACGCTCGCGCTTCCCATTCAAGGTGTAATGAGCCTGTGTTTATATTTATTTTTTAGACTGCCAAATTAATTTTATGGATGAAATCTCACTGCAAAGTGACAAAACTGCAAACCAGATCGAGCATTGTGTGTTGTATGGCAGCATTTTTTATTTATATTAATTTTTTTTTGTAGAGACCTAAATTTCCATCGGTGAACATTTCTTTGCGATTAGTATCAATTTTATGTGCAAAAGTCACATTTCGCATGGGTTTCCCAGTCACTGTTGTTATACTCACAGCGCTTTAGGATATATGGTATACATAAACATAAAAAGATCAAACACTAACTACTTTAGATAAAAAAGTTTGTTTGTATCATCAATGATGGCCTCCACTTGATATTTTACAGTACCTTTCTGCCATTCCAACATTCTCGAAGGTGACGAATGCGACTCCGAGAGTATTCTGATAAGCGTTCACTTTCTCCTTCTCTATCTCCGCCACCAGACGGCTTTCCTCGTCTGCGTAGTACGTGATTGCATCCACCTGCAAAATGACAAAATGATAAATGGATCTTGTTTTATGGTGTGGTTTCAATATTTGTCTTTCAACACAAAATGTTCTTTAAAACGTAATAAGGTAAAATTTGACATGAAAAGAAACTAAGTTTTAACCATGTTCTTGACATGAATCATCTGTCATCTGACACTGATTTTTTTCACAGCTTTGCAAATGGGTCAGATGGGGGGATTTTAGCATTGTGAAATCTTACTAATGGGGAAAAAATGATAACACAATTTGGTCATTGATTATTAAAACTAATATTGTTTAAACTCAGTGTTTAACGATTTTTTAAAATAAACATTCAAGTCATTGGGGGTTTCAAAACTAGACTTCACATTTTCTACCGTATGTTCTTTTTAATTATTTTGTTATTATTGGGAATTTTTCATTCCCATTGAGGAAAAAAATTGTGATTGGGAATAGGGCCTTTCACAGGACCGTATAGGTACATGGATGAAGACTTCACTGAATCACTATAATAGTCTTTGGTTGCATTACAGCCATTGGATATCAGAGCTTTCTTTCCATGCTGTTTCCAAATGTCACTCACATGTAATATAAACTTTCCATGGTACTGAAATCAAACATCCTTAATAGAGCTTTGCTGGTATTACCACAAACTGTTTAAAATACTCCTCAGGCCAAAACAAAAAAAGTTCTGTGTTTCGGGCAACCCGACCCTACAAGCGAAAACCCCGACCCTAACGTTTTTAGAGACGATTGTTTTCCGTGAAATCTGAATATGTCCGATAAAAGGTGTTTTATATTATTAACTGAGTATTCTGGATCTTTTCATGGATGAATAGTATTGCCGGTTAAGTGCTTGTCATTCGTTTGGCTTTTATGGCTAGACTTAAAAAAAAACAACTTAAAAACAAACAAACTCAAAACACACCACAAGCTTTACCATATGCCTTTTTTGGTGTGAAATAGATTAAAAGTTATATGTGATATCAATGTGCAATGATCAGCTAAAATTGCAGATTACTTTGCATATGACTGACATTTGTGAAAGCATCTGTTGTATTTACAAATTGCTTTCATTTGGAAAGGAAGTCATTAAAACCCAGTGCACAGATTACCTGTCTACACCCACATGCAGTGCAGTTTCTGAGTATTGCTCACTGGCAATATAAAGTTTGTACGATCCTGAAATTAAACACCACCAGGCGCCAGTCTACCTGCTTACACCCGCATGCATCTCCACAGCACAGTAGCTGTCCACAGCAGTATGGACTCAGTGTCGGCCGGTGACCAGTCTTCTGAAGCTCAACCTCGGAATTGAGTCGCGCCTCTATCGCCAGGGATCTGTGAATTACATTTGAGGAGCGTCGTGGGAAAACCGGTCTCAATGCATGTGCGTAAAGTGTCGTCCCGGATTAGCCTGTGCAGTCTGCACAGGCTAATCCGGGATGGCACTTTCCGCTTTTATGGTATTTTCTGTTTCAATGAAGTGTCTTCTAACCATAAATCCACTTTAGGCGGAAAGTGTCATCCAGGATTAGCCTGTGCAGCAGACACAGGCTAATCTGGGATGACACTTTACGCACATGCATAAAGTCCGGTTTTCCCACGATGCGCCACATTAATTTTGTTTTAAACAAAACATTGTACAATTTAATGAATGTGTGTACAATTTAATAAGCTATATTGTGTGATAAATTTGATAAGTTTTTAAATTATAAATAAATGTGTATAACTATAGATAATATAATATAAGATATCATTGTGACAAAATATTTCTAAACACAAATTATCTAAATGTACTTGTCTAGAATAAGCTCAATCGCACGAGTGATAAATGTTAGTAAACAAACAGAAAAAAAAACATATTGTTACATTTCTTGTTAAACTTTAGGGGCCTGTAACATGTGCCTGGTATTCATATTTTCTATATTCTTATTTAATTTTAGGCATTGTCCTATTATTGTTTTCTGTTAAATGTTAAAATATCAACGAAGGTAAACTGCTTTTCCCTGGCATTATTAAATCTGATATGAAATTGTGAATATAAATGAATGACAAACCTTTTGGCATCAAGGTCCATTAGCTTTTCAATATCATATGCGAAGGTGACATCTCTGATAGATACTTCAGGATAGCCCTCTCTGTAACATAAAGTTTCATCCTACATACATGTGCCCATTCAATCTCATAAAATACACTTATACATGATTATATGACACAGGCAAAAACCTACTCAGTTGCTTTTTTATATTTATTTTCTTTTAGAATGTATGCCACACATTATACAATGTATACATTGCATAGTATTGTTCTTTCAAATTCAACACTTCAGGAATTGGTATCATTTGAACATTAACAATATTTGGATACAAATTTAAATTTTAAAACAATAAATAATAAACAAACCAAAATGAACATGACAAAAAAATCTGTAATTAAAAACAAGTACTATTAATCTGTAAACAAGTACTATTAATCTGTAAACAAGTACTATTAATCTGTAAACAAGTACTATTAATCTGTAAACAAGTACTATTAATCTGTAAACAAGCTTCGAAATAACAATCAAAATGTAAATATGATTAAATCAATAAATATTCTGTCTTACTGGAAATGCTGCACTATCATGTTCTTGAAGCACTTCTCCTTGGGGATGTTTGCAATCATCAGCGTCTTAGACACCTGCAACAGAAACCAGATATATCAATACAATGGAGTCCAGGGGCTGTATCCACAAAGGTCCTTAGGGCAAACATGAGTAAATTTATTAAAATCATAAAATTTCTTACCAGTAAGTCGGTGTCTGGCTCATTGAAAGCGTATTTTGACTTAAATGGTTTTAATCTGGTAAATAATCAACAGATGCTTCTTATTTAACCATATTTAAAATATAAAATATTGATTTTCTCATGGAAAATTGACGTTACGACGGACCGATGACTGACAGGTCGATTAGCCAATCAGATCGCAGAACTGATAAGCATGTGTTTCAGCCGCCATTTTGTCCGTCAAACTTACCAACATGTCGGACATTCCTGTAATTGTTATATTTTGTAGTCACCTTTTGGTGGCGTGTAACCTTTAGAAAAAGTAACAGTGAAAGTTCGTTCAATTCTACGGAATTCCTAGATTCTAAAAATTATGTGCATACGTGTAATATTGACGTAGATTTAGTTTACACAGTCACATGATTTAAAAGCACAAGTGGTGTAAGAGAATTCAAGATATATAAACTCGTAGATCTGCGTTAAAATTGTCAAACTATCGAAAATGTACTGTGAAAGTATGTTCAGAAAGCGATTACTTATACGTAAGTGTTTTCTATATTGGTTAAACACGGATTTATCTTCAAAGTTTACATTTTTTCTGGAGCATCTTGATTCGTTCTACTGCTCTCTCTATAAAATCCACATCAACTTTAAGAGTGACTGAAGAAGATTCCAATCTTGGATGGACGTTCATTAATGTGCCGATCGGACACAAAATGACCAACCAAGAATCGAAAAGTGATCGTAATATGTACGAAAAACGACTGAAAACAAACGTTCACATTTCGGTCATCAATACAAAATGGCGTCCGGGAAAAAGACAAAAGAACGCTGTACTGTAGCTACATTAATTTTGAAAAACATTATGGTGATTACTGGATATAAATACTTAGATAGGGTCTACAAATAAAAACATGTCTTAAATGAACAATTGTAATTACATATTTGAGGGTAAAATTAATTTATTTTGCAATTAAAGAACCGTCAACGACAGCATTAAAACGTATAAACAAACGGAGATTATGCGAGTTTAGCAACATTAGCAAGTGAAAGTACCGACGTAATGTGTGGACTGAATAAAAAAGCTAAAGATAAATCAATATTTAGGATGATAAAATGCAGTGTGGACCAAGATGACTAGCTCCAATGCTTTGTGGACTTAACTTACCACAGACATTGTCTGTTAGTCGTCTTGGACAAATGCAACTGTGGCAAACCAAAGCAAGTATCAAAGGTAAGTTACTTCAATAATTTATATTATGTAACTGAAAAAACAACACAAACTCGCAATATAACGGTATTTTTTTATTTGTTTACATTTGCAGAAAGATTCTGTCCAACGCGTTTTCGTTGATGTCGATCACATTATCAACATGTTTACTTTCTGACACTACTGTACTGGTATGGTAGATCTTCCCGTGAATTTTATGATTTCCTAAACGGTCATGCGTAATTTTTTCATTGTAAATGGCAGACACAAAAGCTGGTGGCTTTTGCTTGAAATACGAACCGACCAGCGACTCGTGATGTCTTTTTTTTTTTAACGGACATAAACAGAGTAGTCTCCCTTGAAATCGGTGGGCGTAGTTAACCTGGCTCTGTCGTAACGTCAATTGTATTTGACAAATTCAGTTAAATATGACTTTAAATATGAAGTTAAGATTTTCCTTAGGATCTTTGTGGATATGGCCCCAGCTTGGTATACATGATATGGCCCCAGCTTTGTATACATGATATGGCCCCAGCTTGGTATACATGATATGGCCCCAGCTTGGTATACATGATATGGCCCCAGCTTGGTATACATGATATGGCCCCAGCTTGGTATACATGATATGGCCCCAGCTTGGTATACATGATACGGCCCCAGCTTGGTATACATGATATGGCCCCAGCTTGGTACACATGATATGGCCCCAGCTTGGTACACATGATATGGCCCCAGCTTGGTATACATGATATGGCCCCAGCTTGGTATACACGATATGGCCCCAGCTTGGTATACATGATATGGCCCCAGCTTGGTATACATGATATGGCCCCAGCTTGGTATACATGATATGGCCCCAGCTTGGTATACATGATATGGCCCCAGCTTGAAATACATGATATGGCCCCAGCTTGGTATACATGATATGACCCCAGCTTGGTATACATGATATGGCCCCAGCTTGGTATACATGATATGACCCCAGCTTGGTATACATGATATGGCCCCAGCTTGGTATACATGATATGGCCCCAGCTTGGTATACATGATATGGCCCCAGCTTGGTACACATGATATGGCCCAAGCTTGGTACACATGATATGGCCCCAGCTCGATATACATGATATGGCCCCAGCTTGGTATACATGATATGGCCCCAGCTTGGTATACATGATATGGCCCCAGCTTGGTATACATGATATGGCCCCAGCTTGGTATACATGATATGGCCCCAGCTTGGTACACATGATATGGCCCCAGCTTGGTATACATGATATGGCCCCAGCTTGGCATACATGATATGGCCTAATGTTTATTTATCATTGGCTTGATTACATTTTCAGTACTCAGGTTACTATCTCTACTAAGACATACAATATTTAATAATAAATACCGAGCGCAAGCTTAAAGTTGCGAAATAAACCAAAAGCCACTAACTGTAATACCTAATTAGAGACAATTCTGTTTGGCTATAAAATTGACTACTTAAGCCCTAGAAATTTTTCACAATTTAAAAATACATTTTTTTTGTATAAAGATTTCAAAATGTTTGGCTAGATATTTTTTTTTAGCCCAAAGCTGGTATCGGCTAAGCATCAAAAGCAATTTATCAATTATTTTCACTTAAGCAAAAGTTTAATATATTATCAGTATTACCAGTACTGTAGACTTAATAAATATGGTAGTATATTATTGACCTTCTTCAATATACATTTTAGAATTTTTAGTACATCTGTCATTTAAAAAATTTACTTTGTGCTGCACTGTTTCTATAGGGAATTATGCAGATAAGGCTATTTCCAGAGTAACGGTTAAGGATCATATCTAACGTAAGATGCTTAGTAAATACCGCCACAAAATCCATGATTACCAATGAATATTTATAAAGTTTGAATAAGAAGGACAATGTCTTACCATCTCATCCTTCTCGAACCTGAGGTTGACAGAGAAGTGCCTCATGAAGCCGATGGCCAGCCCCAGGTAGAAGATAGACAGGAACACGTGCACCCACAGTAGGTTGGAACTGCGCCATAGAGATACAGTATGGGGCAGACAAAATGAAACAATTCTGTAATCTCGGACAGAAAGTCCAGTGGTAAAACTACCCGTAGTTTCAGTAAAACCTACATGACATTTTTTAAGTTGATTTTTGCTGGAAAAAAGACCACTAAAAACCAAAATTTTCTAAAAAATACATGGACTGACATTTATAATTGGAAAGTAAACAGTACATATTTGTTCAAAAAGATTACAGTAAAAATTTCTTTCAACAAAATTAGTTTGACATATACTGAATAAACACATGTAAAGAGTTTGTATATTGATTCAATTCGATTGTACATGGAAACTATATAAACATATTTTTGTCCATAATTAAAGTTGAAAGATGTCGTAAAAAGTACATGTTCCCCAAAATGAAAGGTTACAGTAGCAGACTGGAATTTTTAAATTTCTAGAGCCCAGAAAATATATTACCAAAAAGCCAGTACAAATACAGGGAGGATTTTGAAAGCACTTGTTAGTTCCAGAGAAAATATACAGTGTATTTCCAGCTGGCCCTAATTTTGTTTCGTTTTTTCTGCCCCGTACTGTAGCAGATTAATTAGAACACGGAGAGCTAATTAATATGTGTCAAAGGAAAGATAGCACAACATACTCATACTAAAACCATCCTAAATTAAACATGTGAAACACTTTGAAAAATGATTTTTTAAACATAATATGTAAGATACATTGAGAAGAATGTTGCCTAATTAGTACCCGCTACCTTATTAATACAATGAAGAAAACACAGTAAGAAAGCAGCTATTGATACAAATCACCAAAATAATTTTGTTTTATATCACTGAGATTTAGCATCTTGTAAAAACTGCAAAACATAAACAGATATGTTGGGATTATAAATAACAACAAATATGTATCAATTTTTGTTTGCATTCTTTACATGATAATTTACCCAGTAAAAATATTATAAGATATTGTACTAAGGCTTCCAAAACTTACTTAGCATCAAGGTTGGCTATAGTGGTATGTCCCAAATCTGTGGCATTACCCACTGAAAACACACAAACAATGCTGCGACTAATAGGTATACAAATTTATTCTTAATTATAAATAATAATTAATTGTAATGGTCAACAGGAACTAATGGTTGTCTTGATTTTGGAAGCAGATAGTTAATATTTATCATAATTATGTTTACTTGTAAAAGTAGTAGAAAATGCAGTTGCAGCAGAGGAGTCTGAGACACTGTCACATGAAAAGTTGTGAACAATAAAAATTGCAATCCAAATAACAGCATTGTAGTTTAGTTTAAACCTATTTATTTTTATCTTGAGATACTTTTGAGTCTGTTTCATCATAAGAACCAGTACTTGGTGTCTCTGATAAATATTACTCGAGCTCTCTCTGAGTATTGCAGTATTAGGGTGGTCATTGAAATTCCGAAATAAAATTCCCTGACGTTTTCCTGAGTTTTCCGTGACCGGAATTCGATTTTCTATCACATTTATCGTCAAATTACCGGTAAAATTAGTGCAAAGTTCCATTTACATTTTTAGCCATTTTTACTATTGTAAACTTCTTATTCTAAGCCAATATGATAATTGTATTGGTTTATTGTATTGGTTTATTGTATTGGTTTCACTACTTCACTTTGGATGTGTTCTAACACTTTTTGGCAAATTCCCTGAATTTTCCATGATTTTCGCCAAATTTTCAAATTCCCAGAATTTTCCCTGCACGGAATTTTTTCCCACTTTTCCCATGTTTTCCCTGTTTTCCAGAGTCAGTGGCCACCCTGAGTACGGCAGACACTACACCTCTGTCACTCCAATGAACTACGCCTCTTTCACTCCAATGAACTACACCTCTGTCACTCCAATGAACTACACCTCTGTCACTCCAATGAACAGTATGGCAGAAACTACACCTCTGTCACTCCAATGAACAGTATGGCAGAAACTACACCTCTGTCACTCCAATGAACAGTATGGCAGAAACTACACCTCTGTCACTCCAATGAACAGTATGGCAGAAACTACACCTCTGTCACTCCAATGAACAGTATGGCAGAAACTACACCTCTGTCACTCCAATGAACAGTTTTGCCCGTACCGTTTGATCCGGTGAAGTTGACAGGTATGATGATGGCTGTGGAGAGGATACACACTATCAGAATGTACAGCAGGATGTAGCGCTGGAACTGGAGGTACTGCACTGCGTCGTAACCACACTTCTTGGCAATATCAGAATCCCTAAAAATAGAGTTGGTCATTACATGTTGGACTATGTCAGGGTAACCACGGATATTCCCTAGTAAAATTTATGGAAGGGAATATCCGCCTGTACATGCATGTTGCTAAATGATAATTGCATGTTGCTAAATGATAATTGCATGTTGCTAAATGATAATTGCATGTTGCTAAATGATAATAGCATGCTGCTTAATGACAATTAAATACTGCAGTGTGCTATTCGTTACAAACTAACTGCAACTTCCGTGCGTCTTTGTGCTTCTTTCGATCAGTTAGTGGCACGTAGCTTGCATCTGTCGTTACTCAATAATTGTAAATCACATATTCTTGCGTGTAAATGACAAATGAAAAAAAATTGTATTGCTTTGTACATTTCACTTTAGGAAGTTGATTTTTCAGAAGTAATTCTGATTCATGTAATAAAAATTGAAAGTTCCGCAAGGCGAAAGCAATAAGCACTAAGCTCTACGCATTGTTAAGTTAATCAAATGCGACTTGACCATGTGTAATATCTAATTCATACGTAACCGGGAACCAGAAATTCCGGCAGTGTCCGTAAAATCGCTGGGAGATATATAACTCCAAGCTACTTGTTGACTAGTAAAACTCCTGGCTATTTCGGTCGAAAGAAGGTCCCGTTGTTAGTCCCGCCTCTGCGAATCAGTAAACAGCCGAAGAAAGCTAGTCTTCGTGAGCACAAGCATGGCGATGTTGAGCCAATACTTTGTCTGTCAATACGTTCGTCCGTACGTCCGGGTACCTGTCCGTCACAAAGCATGTCCGATCTATATGCTTTAACCATTTTTAAGGAATTAATTGAAGAAAGATAGTAATGTGTTCAGTGTATCAGTCCTGACGGCTTGCGGACTAATTAACTGCCTTCCCGGCCGTCTGTCCGTACGGATGACTTTCAGACATACATCTTGTCCGTTCTACAACTTCTGAATAGCTTGAAGCACTGTCCAGCTAGCTCAGTGGTTAGTAGACTCGCTTTTTATTTAGGCAGCCCGGGTTCACTCCCTACTCGGCGCATTTGAGTATGGTTGGTGGTCAACATACCGGATAGCTGGGGTTTCCTCTTGTACTCCACCCTCCACTGTGTACTGCCCTTCACGAAAAAGTGTATTTAATACGCATTTAATGCGTATAATACGCTGCGGTATTGGCACCATATATTTTCTGCGTTTAATACGCGTTTAATACACTTGAAAATGCAGTAAAAATACACTTATTAAAGAAACAATTGTATTTTTTCTGCATTCTCCCTGCATTAACGCACTTAAGTGCATTTAAAGTGTATTCTATTCCATGAAAAATGCACTTTTTCTTCAAAAAAATGCACTTAAGTGTATTTAAGTGCATTTTCTAGTACATTAATAAACTTTTTTGTAAAAAATGCAGAAAAAGTACAGAAACAATACACTTTGTGTACTAAAAGTGTATTTAATGCGCATTAAATGCAGAAGAAATACGGTGCCAATACCGCAGCGTTTAATACGCTTATTTGAGAAGGGTGAGCGCCCCCTCCCCCCAAACAGCACAACCCACACCAAAATTAAAAAAATACAACAGTAAAAGCTATGATTCAAAATTCGTCCCAACTTGTGATGAGTTTAAAAGTAAATAAGGCAGGGGCGCTGGTACACACCCCGGGTCCCCACGAAATGCAGCAGCGCGGAGGGACCTCACAAACTACGAAATACACACATTCAATACACACACGCACGCACACACACACACACATGTCCACCCGAGTGTCCGTCCGCCCGTCTGTCCATGACTGTGTATACATATGTAAAAAATATGTTGATCTATTTACTGCTTGGGTTACTCTTGAATATTCATGAAATTGATAATAGAGATCCACAACAACATAAAATCGCTATTATTCGTCTATATATATCGTATTTTGTTTATTATTTCATGTTTGTTCTGTAATTAAAATTCTTTGTTTAAGAAATATTCTTAACGATAACATTTTTACGCGAAATGTACGTTCAACAAAACTAGCTCGGACTCTGAAAGTGTTATTTCGACAAAAGCAGTCTGCATATCTCCGGAAACTATCGAACATCTGAATTTGCTGTCGAGAGTTGTCTCCCGTATATAGTAATTTGCGCTAGAAAGTCAAATTCCTATTGGTTTCCTGTATTTTTATAATGCATTAACAGGCTTAGAACGATCCACTAGTTAGTTAATCGCTTGTGACAACCAGCAACAACAAAGTGAAATGCGCATAGGAATGCAATATGGAAAAGTATGAATAAACATTTCAATATTGCAATAAGCAAAAAAAAGCTTAAAGCACTGGTCAATTACATGCAAGCAGCAAGAACTTGGCATAAGCAAGCATTCAGTTACCACGTAGCAAAACGCATATGCGTGTAAATAACATAACAATGTCATTAACTGGTGGATAGATATGTCGTTCCATTACGATTATCATAATGCAATAGGCAATTGTCATTTAGCAACCTGCAATTGTCATTTAGTTACATGCATTTAGTGGCGGATATACCCTTCCATAGATATTTCCCTAGAGTGTTATTTTCATAGATATTTAATACTGTCAGATTACTGATTCAGTTGGTGCACAGTGGTTACAGTGATGACAAATATAAGGCAGCAATTCTCACTTTCGACCTGTTTCTACCAAAATTTACTTTATATTCTAAAACAATATAAATTTAATTGTTTTACTGTTGCAATAATCTAATTATTTCTAAGATTCTTTATTCCACTTTTTCAATTTTTTTTCTTTCACTTTTTGTTAAAATTCCCTGATTTTTTTTAAATATTTTAAATTCCCTGATTTTTCCATGCAGGGAATTCTTTTGCAGTTTTTCCCTGTTTTCCTGAGTCCGTGGCCACTCTGTATGTAGTGGCTGGATGTCACCATGATGGGGCAAAACTGAGCACCATTCATCATTGTTTTCTCAACAACGACTGGTATCTAATATCCTCTATTAACAATAATGGGCAATAAAATATATAATATGCCAAACTCCAGCCGCATCAGCGGGACAGAATCCCTTATTAACAATATATGGTACTTTATTTAGGGCAAGTGACAAATTTCCAATTCAACAAATCAAGAAAGGTATTACAGAATAGTGACATTCTAGATTTCACACATTTAAAGCGCCTGACTTAAGCTCTCAAAAATGATTTATCATTAGAACTACAGGCATAATTAGCACATTAAGATACTGAATACTGGTACATAGAATTTACATTTGTAAGCAGTTATATTAGTGGCAGTATGATTTTTTTTTAACAACTGGCATGAACCCTAAATCAAAATACATTGTAAACTTTTGTTATACGTGTACCAGGTACATGGTGTACTATGATACTGATAACGTGTACAAGAAATTGTTTTGACTAGCTTAATTAATAGTAAACTGGGGCCTAAATATATTTAGGTCATATTACTTTGGAATTCTTATAAGAAGGCAGAAAGACTTACTTCACTCTAATGAAGGCCATTATCCAGGTGCATATGCCCTGGAAAAAAACAAACATGTTACTTATTATCTGATACAGCGTAACTGTGAACATATTTTTTTCAATATTAAAAAAACACTTATTTATCGCACAAATGAATTGACTGGTATACATGTAGGTAACTCAGTTTTCACTGAGATGGGATTACCTACCCTGTCTTGAGCGTGGATCTGAGTGTCAAGGGATTCAATCGACCCCGGGTTCCGATTGTCATCGCGATCACCGTAAAACAGAGATGTCCATCTACAAAGTCAGACTTTTATCATTTCATGTAACAGTACACCAATTACAATCAGACATGTGTATGAATACATGATGTAACAATAATCCTATGGTTAAAAAAAAATAAAATTGTGAATTTTTTTTTTTGGAAACATTCTGTCACATGTGATGTCATCTGTTAATGAAACTAATACTAAATAACAAAATTGCTTCAACATTTGCTGTACTTCATACTTTTACTATACTGTACTTGTTAGATATAATGTTCTGACTTTAATAAACATTGGTTATATTGTGCCTTATTTCACATTTACATGATATGATAACAATGAACATGTATATATGAGACGTGTCGTGTGAAAACCGGGCTTAATGCATGTGCGTTAAGTCTGGTTTTCCCATGACACGCCTCATATGTATTATTTAAAAAAAAAAACACTGTTACAATGACAGAATAATTATTATGAAAACATGTAAGTGCTCTTGAAATCAAAAGAATTACAGAAACAATACATTGGTATTAACAAATGTTCAGACAGAAACTACGACTTTCTAAATTGATAAAAGAACCAGAAGGCATGGCTGACATAAAACTGACAGGCTGTCCAGCTTTGAAAATGATTTATTACCCTGATACTAGATCCTTGAGGAATAATGCATACCAGAATTGTGCCACAAAATAAATATTTTTCTGCTGTATTTATGAATATGTTTTATGGTAATTTTACTAAGGCGTTAAAAAAATAATATGTTTGTTTCAGGTTACCCGACCTACCCTAAAAAAATGCCCCAACCCTAGAACATCTTATTGGGTTTGTCAGATTGATTTTTGTTTTATTTACCTTCTTGAATAATAAAATGTGTTTTTGGATAAATAAGTGTTTTGTTTTCATAGTAACCACTTATAACAATGTTTAAGGATATTCCTGATATGTTTTGAATATTTATTCAGTTTTAGAATCTTCAAGTTGACCATTTACCAAATAAAAACAAGAGGGCCATGATGGCCCAAAGCGCTCACCTGAGAACTGGTACAGATGAAGACCATACTGTTTGTGACAGGTTTGAAAATTAAGGTATCTGAACAATACACAGTGGGGGTAGGATCAATTTTGATTTAACACATCGGTAAGTACAATGGGCTAACTAAAGTATGAGTTGGGTAGTGGATGTGCATTTTTTTGCTGATGGTTCTCAAATCATTGACAATTCTGGAAAATGCACAAACAGTAGATTTTTATGTCTTTTTCGCAAACAGTTTTGGAAAACTAGTTGCAATGCAATAATTACTATGTAGTGTTTTATCCAGGAAGGCAGAGGGGCATGGCGCAATATATTCAAAAAGGGCATTTAAGCGCGGTGTCCTTTTAAAAGGGCACATGTGTTTCAGAGTATTGGCTATGAGTATCATGATATGATTAACTATTAATTATCATGTAATTACCTGAATATTTAAATGATTGATGTATTTTCAAAACAAACAGTTATTCCAAAACATATATTTTTTTATGAGTTTTATATTTTTATGCAATAAACAGCATAGCATAAGTTTTAAACAGTAACATAATACATCGACACAAAATGTACTATTGTTATTATAATGTTATAATGTTATAACTATTTTTGAAACGATGTTTTTTGGGGCGTGTAAAGAAGTGTAAAACAAGATAAACACTAAATATACATCTTATACCAGTATAGTTATTAAAATCGCCATCACGTCGCAGTGACGTACATTCGATCTTCAACTAGACGCCATAATTATTTATATCATCACCAGGTCTTTTATTTCCAGTCTAATGTATTACCACCGAAAAACTCACGGTGATTGATTTAATACCACTACAAGTAAATAGTTTCTTGAAATAACACGACATTTTATGCACTACAACATTTATTGATTTTTCTATAAATAATAATAAGAACTGTCAGTTTCAATAATTACACTACAATTTATTATAATTAATAATTAAAATGTTCAATAATATAAACGCTGTACAGCAAGTCAGATGGTGCGAATCGTTACATGCGGGTGATCGTCATAAAAAGCGGGCAGAATTTACACGAAGTGCGCCATTAAAATAGCGGGACGTATAAATCTATATACACATTTTATATTTAAAAAAAACTCTGAAAGCATGTTGTCACATTTATTCCGAATATATTTATGACAAAGTTTTGGCACACGAAATATTTACACTGATTGAACATAAGAAAACAATCGCGTTTGATGCATATCTGTCTGACTCGTTCGTTTTTTGCAATTCTCTTTATATAATGCGAGTAAATAGTACGAGGCATGTCCGTACACAGTACTACTGAGAAATTTGGGAACCGAGGCAAGTTCTGTGGACCACATAATTATATTCTAATTATTTACAAATCGATAGCTTATATTTACAAACATAAAGAATCGTAGCAAATATATAATTACCGTTCGGTTACGTCTGTTCTCTGCACAAATTACAATAAACTAACGTTGTTTTTTGCCACTTTTACATTCTCCTTTTGAAGTTGTGCCAACCTCCGTTTACACGACGGCATTTTCAGTCTCACAAATATAAACAACAAGTTAACTTAAACAACTTCTTCCAAAATTTTTGTCCGACAATCGTTTTAAAATAATAGAGAATCTGTAATGAAAACTATTTGTGTGGGTCAATCTTAACTGACACGTCCGGGTATATTTTGTAGGGGCTAGTATTTTCTTGACACTTGGGGCCCAATAGGTGTTGACAGGTAAGTCATATTTGACACGCATGCCAATATACAACTGGGTTCCCTTTTACACCTCAAGTCTCCAGATAGAAAATTCCACTATTGGACTCGTTCAGTAAAGTTACTGACGGGTTGTCAATCAATTAAGTAAAATTTGTTAATAAGTGTAAAAACAACTGAATAAAAATAATAAATCGCCTGAATATATATACGATTACACACATACATACTATAGTAAATTTTTCAGGTGCCAATATTTGTAATTGTACATGTTCGTTGTGTTAAAAGTATTTGCCAAGAGGAATAATTAATCATATTAATTATAGAAAAAATCAAACGTTACCAGAGATCTATTAATGTTTATTTATGGGTCTTATACGTAACGAACACGGACAGTGGGAGGGGGAATGTGGCAGTTAATGTTATGTACGTTACCCGTATATAGATAGCATCGTCACTTTAGTCGGTTTAAGATTTAACTTTCCCTAAAGCGGCTGACAATCAATAGTACAGTACTCGCTTAAATCTAATCGCTTAGAAATGTATGTAGGCAATAAGTCGAGCACAGTAATCGATTAAATCTTATCGATTAGAAAACTAAGTATGCACTGAATCGAGCACAGTCAGAGTGACAATAACACAAAACAGCGCGTGTCTTTTCCGCTAACTAATGGCAAACAAAATATAGTCACGAGGCAATTAAGATCGTTTCAATTAGGGCGAGTGGCGGCTTTTGCCTTTGAAAAGGGCAATGTGGCGCATCAAAAAAAGTGTGTGGTGCCGCGCCGCGCAAAAAGGGCCTGAATAAAACACTACGATGGCTGTGCTATAAGGTAAAGTTTTGCTTTTTCTTTGATAATTTTCTTTCCAATAATGATAAATGATGTTCATGCAGGCTCTGAAGACATCAAAGTTGGAAAATAAATGTTATCAATCAATTTTTATGGTCATGCGCAAACTGTGCAAGTTTGGTCAACATTGAATCAAAAATCGTGTGTGCAAGCCAATCATTGATAACTTAATGATGTGTTTTTCCAAACACAAGGGGCAATAACTCTGTTGTTTCTGGCCCGATCATGCTTGTATTCTACTTCACCTGTAGTCTTACGCTCATAGACAAACTGTACACGATTGGTGAAGATTGGATGAAAAATGAAGTCTCTATCCGGAATAATGTCCATTTTTGCATATTTTTTTCCACAAACTAAGGGCAATCACTCTGGTGTTTCTGGTCCTATCTTGCTTATATTCGACTTCACCTTTAATCTTATGGTCACAGACAAACTGTGCAAGATTGGTATGCTTATATTCGACTTCACCTTTAATCTTATGGTCACAGACAAACTGTGCAAGATTGGTAAAGATTGAATGAAAAATGATATCTCTATCTTGTATAATGTCCATTTTTGCATATTTTTTTCAAAAAAGGCAATAACTCTGGTGTTTCTGGTCCGATCTTGCTTATATTCGACTTCAACTGTAATCTCATGGTAACAGACAAACTGTGCAAGATTGGTGAAGATTGGATTAAAATGTCTCTCTCTATCCTGTCCATTTTTGTATATTTTTTTAATAAACAAAGGGCAATATCTCTGGTGTTTGACAAACGATCTGGCCCATTTTTGACGTCTGCTGAGATCTGATGGTCATACACAAACTGAGAAAGTTTGGTTAAGATTGGATGCAAAATAAAGTATATATGTTGGAAAAGGGCACTTTAGCACTTTTTTTGCATGAAAAAGGGGCAATAACTCTGGTATTACTGGTGTGATCTGACCCAATAACAATCCCATCCGAGATTTTATGGTCTTACACAAACTGTGCAAGTTAGGTCAATATTGAATAAAAAATGTAGGCTTTATAGCGATAACGGTCCAAATTGTTGACGGCACCTTGACAATGGACGACGGACGATAGACGATGCCGGAGAGGTCCCCTATACCAATAGCTCACCGAGTACTTCGTGCTCAGGTGCGCTAATAAAAAAATAATAAATAAATCCCGACCTACCTACCCTAATTTTTTTGGGCATGTAACCTAAAACAAACTTTTTTTTATGCCTAAATTGTGATATAACCAATAAAATGCATATGTTTCACAATAATATATCATAGAAATTAGCAGTTTTGAAAAGCAAGCCCAAATTCTTACATTATTTCTTTAGACCAACAAAATGCTAAACATTTACCAATGCAGGACATTCAGACAGATTGTGCAAGTTTCAACCACTTATAATAGAGGCGTGTCACGGAAAAACCTGGCTTAATGCATAGGCGTAAAGTGTCCTCCCTGATTAGCCTGTGCAGTCGGTACAGGCTAATCCAGGACGGCACTTTCCACCTACAGTGGATTGATGACTTCCATGAAACAGAAAGACCCATAAAAGCGGAAAGTGCCGTCCTGGCTTAGCCTGTGCGGCACTTGCCGCTTTTATGGTATTTGCTGTTTCATGGAAGTCTCTTCTAAACATAAATCCACTGTATGCGGCAAGTGCCATCCCGGATAAGCCTGTCCAGACTGCACAGGCTGATCTGGGATGACACTTCACGCACATGCATTAAGCCCAGTTTTCCCACGACACGCATCATATATTTTTACAAAGTACCATATTTAATTAAAACATGTTTGTGCTGCTATTATGAGAAAACGATACAGGTTAGAATGGGAGATCACTGTTATGAGTAAACAATACAACTTGGCAGGGAAGATCACTGTGTGGAGTTTGGTACAGCTTAGCAATGAAGATCACTGTGAGGAGTTTGGTACAGCTTAGCTGGGGAGATCACTGTGAAGAGTTTGGTACTGCTTAGCAGGGGAGATCACTGTGATGAGTTTGGTATAGCTTAGCTGGGGAGATCGCTGTGAGGAGTTTGGTACAGCTTAGCAGGGGAGATCACTGTGAGGAGTTTGGTATAGCTTAGCTGGGGAGATCACTGTGAGGAGTTTGGTACAGCTTAGCAGGGGAGATCACTGTGCTGAGTTTGGTACAGCTTAGCAGGGGAGATCAATTTGAGGAGTTTGGTACAGCTTAGCAGGGGAGATCACAGTGAGGAGTTTGGTACAGCTTAGCAGGGGAGATCACTGTGATGAGTTTGGTATAGCTTAGCAGGGCAGATCACTGTGAGGAGTTTAAGCATAAAGGTAGTTAAAGCATACAAAAATATTATAATTATATGCCCCTTCATTAAACAATATGAAAACAAAAATAAAAGAAAATAATAATAAAAGCCCATTTACACATTGTATTTGTTTTCTTGGGCTCCGTTTTCATTGATGGTACTTGACTCTCGTACTGCACTGTCAAATAAAGTCACAACACCAAAATAATACACAACATTCATCCACTTGTGCACAATAACAAAAATAAACTACAACACAGTAATCACTTCTGATTTCTTCTGAAAACTCATCACTAATAAACACAATTCTCACAATTCTTTGGTAGTGTATTGAGCAAAACACATAAATTATTATCGAGTTCTGTTGAATTTATTCAAATGCAAAAATATTGAGATACAGATTTTTATTAAGAAAATTATACAAATGAAGATCAGTTGCAATTTAAGCAATTACAGTTTCAAGAAACTCTAGAGCAGATTTAAGCATCCATTGCAACCCATTTTCAAATTGCAGGTACTTGTGAACTTTGCAAGAACTATGTCAAATTTCACAAATGAAAATGTAATCAAATACAGAGCAATATTACAAAGATTTTCAGAAGAGACCGAATGAATATAGAATAGGTACTAATCGATTAAAGTCTAATATGTGTGCGAAAATAAAAATAACTTCTACATGCCCTTACAGAAATTATATTTGAATGTGAATGTATATACAGAACTCAATACAAAAAGCTGGTGCTTTGGAATAGGAAAATCAAACACTTTTAACAAGTTAATACAAACAAACATAAAGTCAATTTATTACTTTATTTGACCTGCAATTCTTATCACACATATCGATAAACTTCAGACAAAAGAAGTCATTTTAATAAAAAAAGATTAATTAAATTATTTATAATTAAATTAGAAAACACTTGTTTTTCCCTTAAAATAGTTTTATTTGAAAATACTTACTTGTCTATAATATTATGTTTAAACTGTCAAAACACACATCTATTTAACTGTTACTAAAGTTACAAAATTAACTATGCTTCAAGCTAAAATTATTGACAGAGATGAACAATCCAATTGGAAAAGAGTTTTGATAAAGATCACTAAAAAACTTCCTGTTTCAGAAAAGGAACGAGAAATCACAACAGCAAACACAATATAAATACATGTACTATACAGCTACGCCTGACTATGAAAACAAACACAAGTACACTGTACTACAACTATATGCCTCTAAGACGCATATGAGGTTGGTTGTGGGAGAATATGGCTTTATGCATGTGTGTTAAGTGTCGTCCCGGACTAGCCTGTGCGGTCTGCACGGGTTAGTCCGGGATGATACTTTCTGCTTACAGTGGATATATGTTTAGAAGAGACTACTTTGAAACAGAAAATAACAAAAAAGCGGAAATAGCCATCCTGGATTGCACAGGCTAATCAGGGACGACATTTTACGCACATGCATTAAGCCTGATTTTCCCAAAACACGTCTCATATATAGATAACTCATGACAATACAGCGAGGGTCTTACTTTTCCTCCTGCCGCGTAACCAGAGCAATTTTCCCATAGTCCCAGGCCAAACGGCGCAGAATTGCGAATAGCAAGAGGAGCAGCTGTAATAATGACAATATATCGCATTAGCTGATGATTAAATCAGTTTTGTTAGGTACCATGAGACTTAGAAACCTCACAATGGAACATTAATTCGACGGTATCAACCTTGAAATGTACAAAATATTCTATAAAATTTTGATAATTTTCATGACAGTAAAAACAACAACAAATTGCAATTACAAATCAAAGGAACTCAACACACACAGCTTGCTTTTGCTTAAAAAATTGCCAGTGTGTTATAAATGGGTACATGGCATGTATTACACTGAGTTTTATGGTAGTCGATGTTTTTAAATCATGTAAATAACATGTGAAAACTGTAAATGAATAAACATTTCAAAACCTCATTATTCTGTGCCTACAACATATAAATGCAGTTTTAATAGTAACCAAGTGATGTATGGAAAGTCAAAATGAAATAATTATTCATGGTACTTTTTAAAATAGCCTGGTGCTGGCATGAAATTTTACTTACCAGCCATACGACAGCATTAATCACCAGTGTCTCAGGAATCCCTCCATACACGAACCCAATACTGGTCTTGTTGTGATACGTGAGCGATTCCGAGCAAACCCTGAGGTCCGTTTCATTCCCGAACACTTTAATTTGATAGGGATCAACAGTTGTCGTTTCATCAATAAACTCTTTCATCTTGAAGCGAGAAGGTTTCCGTCAACGGCTTCAATATGACACTGATGATCTGGTTAAGACAGGCACCTTGTCAGCAGGCTGGTAAGAAGTTCTGAAGGGGCATTTTGACTCACCTGCAATGATAACAAATTTAAAGGGTCTATGTCCATGAAAAGGGCCCCAAAGGGGCAATTACAGTAAAAAATCTGAAAATTAAATATTAATATGTTATTTTAATGTTATATAATAAAGGTTAAAATACTGCACATATAATGGAAAGAGTTTATGCATTCTGAGAAAAAAATCATTATATAGGAGTTTATGCAGTCTGAGAAAAAACTCATTATATAGGAGTTTATGCAGTCTGAGAAAAAAATCATTATATAGGAGTTTATGCAGTCTGAGAAAAAAATCATTATATTATTTAGGTTGTGTTTGTTTGGACCTATTATTGTTTACACTTTGACGTCAGATTCGTGTGTATCTTACATAACCATAGTATGCCCATTCATTTTCATAAGTCAGAATAGCGCAGGTGGTTACAGCGCTTTCTACTGTCATTAGTTCTAACAACTCCGGCGTCGTGAGTTCGATACCTACTCTGGGTTTTCATTTTTCAAGTAGTTTTCTTTATTGTTTTTAACAAAATTATCATTATGTAGTAAATTATTCATACGTCATTTATTGTATACATCTTTGTATTGCTGATTTATTTATTGTAATAATATTAAATAGGGGTGTCACAATGTACTTGTATATTGGTTGATTGCAATATTCGATTCTGCAATAAAATAGTGCAATATGAATGTCCATACCGTTATATTGCATTATTTGGTATTTTTACAGTTCTGTGTTTTTTCTTGTTATTACTAAGTTGATAACAAAACGTTTGACTGAATTAAAACACTCTTTTTGTCAGTGAGAAACAATTGAAAGACATCATTTTGTAAAGTTGATAGTTTTGTAGGGGTGAAGGTCAAAAGCCAGGCAATTATAGACTGTACTGGCAACCAATAATGTTTAATTTATGTTTGGTATATATGTTTTCTCTTCAAATGTTTCTGCTTTATAATACATTAAACCTGACATTGTTTCCGGTTTAAAAAAAGAGTGTAGTACATAGATAGTTTATGCACAAAACACAAATACATCATGAATACCTATCACTCTGTATGTAATATAATAAATACAGTGAAAAGCAATGACAGACGGTTTGAGAGTGTTGCCCATAATTGTTTTGCTTTTCTATCTGCTGTTTATATGTTGCTATTGTTGAGACTGTCATCAACATCGGTGTGAATAAAAAGTAAAAAAAAACACATCCTATAAAAATGTAAATATTGCGGTCCATAGGGCCAAAAATAAAATATTGTTTGTTTCCCCTCCCACGACCCATGCTAATAAATGGTGGGTCGTTAGGTTGGAAAAAATATTTTATTTTTATACACATTAAGTCATTTTCATTCATGTTTTCCTTATGTTCGAAATGTTACGTTATAGTATAAATTCTTAATATTTTTGTTGTAGTAGATTAATAACGTTCTGCTTATTTACGTAATACTATGTTCTAATTACCTTACAATAATTTATCAAAACTGAACAAACAATAACATACGTTAAAAACAAGAGCGCTAATAATAAAACTGAGGAGTAATAGCGTGACGTTGCAATTTGCCGGGCATCCAAAACAGAACTCTGTTAGCAACAGCCATAGCATAGGTGACTGTAAAACTGCGGCTAGCAATTTGTAGCTGAAAAGCGTGTTACGCGCTTAGCACGTGGATAGTGTTCAAAAGCATCAATCTGTAATACTCTATCTGAACAACGCAAATGCTAGAGCATAAAAGAATTAGCATTATATGGAAATAAAAAGAAATAGGACTTTGTTCATTAATAAAAAGAATGCAACAGAACGTTTTTGATAAATTAAAATAAAAAGAAAAGGCGCTGAAGTTTATTTACTTACATTTTTAACAAGGAATTAATTCAAATGTTGCCTCAGCCAAAGTTTTTGCATAATTCTAATCCGTGTGCATTGATGAGTTTGAATAACACTTTCGTTAATTATTACTAGATCTAGTAATTGTATTTGTTAACAAAATAAGACGTTTGACGCGATCAGTTTGTCGAGTTACATGACATCGTAATTCATATTCTTAGTAAACGGTTCCGTTCACCAAAAAATTCACCAAAATTATGATATTTATTTATAAATATTTATTTATTTACTACATTTTAATTTGTAGTAATTTATTACAAACGCGGCTGTTAAAAACATGCATATCTATAATAAAACACATAACTAACGAAAATGTATTACAAATGACTTGCACCTTTACCAATTAAAATTAGAATGAGGGCGTGATAAACTTTCTAACGACGACTCTCATTTGCATGTTGGAAATTGTATGCGTTCTCATTGGCGGACTGTTTGGCTCTTGTTAAGCTGACTCCTCCTGCGTCAAGATTTTATCGATAATCAACACTTGGGTGCATAAAGGCGAGTCTCTTAATTGCCGGTGGGCGTTCTTTGTCTTAAAAACAACAACATGCATATCCGAGCGTCAATGGTTGTGCCCTAGAATCTGACACTGAATGTTATGGCGTCCTTTTCGTAAAAGAATGCGTAAAACAAAATAAGACGTTTGACGCGATCAGTTTGTCGAGTTACATGACATCGTAATTCATATTCTTAGTAAACGGTTCCGTTCACCAAAAAATTCACCAAAATTATGATATTTATTTATAAATATTTATTTATTTACTACATTTTAATTTGTAGTAATTTATTACAAACGCGGCTGTTAAAAACATGCATATCTATAATAAAACACATAACTAACGAAAATGTATTACAAATGACTTGCACCTTTACCAATTAAAATTAGAATGAGGGCGTGATAAACTTTCTAACGACGACTCTCATTTGCATGTTGGAAATTGTATGCGTTCTCATTGGCGGACTGTTTGGCTCTTGTTAAGCTGACTCCTCCTGCGTCAAGATTTTATCGATAATCAACACTTGGGTGCATAAAGGCGAGTCTCTTAATTGCCGGTGGGCGTTCTTTGTCTTAAAAACAACAACATGCATATCCGAGCGTCAATGGTTGTGCCCTAGAATCTGACACTGAATGTTATGGCGTCCTTTTCGTAAAAGAATGCGTCAAAATACGCTATATTACGCGTTACCGAGAACTGTCCTTTTAAAGTCATTTTATAAGCGTCTTTTGAAAGTAAGATTTGTACACGCTCTCGGATTCTTTTTACGGATTCGCACCCCGCATTTTCACACACAAATAAAATAAAGTATTGTTTTCTTTGGTCTATAAATTTTTTTGGGTCGCTGCGATTTTGCTGGGTCGGTCGCGGGAGGGGAAACAAACAATATTTTATTTTAGGCCTAGTGATTTTATCAGTCTTAAGCTTATTAAATACATAAATACAGCTCGCAATATATCGCAATAAATATCGTGATAAATTAAAAAAGATCGCAATATACTGCAATATGGATTTCTAATATTGTGACACCCTTAATATTAAAATTGCTGAAGGAAATCACTTTTTCATTGACATAGTCCTTTTAAGTGCCATTTTAAATGGGTGAATCAGAAATTTAGGGCAGCATGTTTTGGGAGTGCTTTTTGTGTTGAAGTATAGCAGAATATAATCAATTTGCCATTTGCTTACTGGTAAGCCTTCATTTGTGACAAAAAAGGTTTTATTAAAAATCTACGTGAAATGTAAATGAAGCATTTTACTTCATTTCTTTATTTGTACCATGCAGCAGGGCTTTCATTAACTTTTGAAAACTGGAAGTTTGAACATCCTGGTCTCTGATTTTGGAAGTTTTGCTCATAATATTTAGAAGTTTTTACAGTATTGCGTGACATAAATATGTATATTACAATGTTCACAGCACTTATCACTACTCTTAGTATAGCTATTATTGTACTTCAGTCATGTTTTTCACTTCATATTGTTGTTTTTCAGACCTATTGTAAACCTTGACTTATAATCAGGGCTTGGACATAGGTGAAATGCTGGAAGTCCTCACTTCTAAGTGTTGGATATTGGAGGTTTTAAAAATTCTTGTTGACTTTTTTATACTTCCATGGCTGCAATTTTGGAAGTCCTGTGACAAAAACTGGGAGTAAATTACTCCCAAACTTCCATTAATGCAAGCCCTGTAGCAGTGATCTAATTACATTGGTGAGTAATCAATATGAACTGTATTGTCTTGGCAAATCAGTAATTACTATAAGCAGTAACTTCTCAGTTGGCAGTAGACACAGTTTATTTAATTCTGAGGGGAATTACTTTTCCCCTTAATGCATAATAAATGATGCCTCAAGCTTGAAACTAAAAGTTTCTGTTTCAGCATTATCAATATATTTTGGTCAGAACATATTAATCATAGTATAATAAAATGTCTCAATGTATTGTGTAGGTGATAAAGCATAATAAAACACTATAAAAGACTTCAAAAGACTGCTTTAAAAAGATGAAGTTTTGGCAAATTAATAGGATCATCTGTGGGTGACAGTTCAAGCCACCCATAATCTATAAAGGGGGGTAAAACTTTTGGCCATTTCTATGGAGATACTGTTCAAGTCAATTCATGATAGCATACATTCATGCTAAGTTTACATAAATAAAGCATTTTGCTCATGATAAAAGCATTAAGTAACTGTAGACTTTTAAATTACAGTAAAACCAGTAACAAAGTCAATTTTGAATAACTGAAAAAATGACAACTCAAATGAATAACAAATGACTTTCAACCATACATTCAGGACATCGCCAAATTATCATCAGGAAATTATCAGCCAGGTTTCTTTGGAATGTTATCTCTAAGGAATCACAAGCTGCCAGGTCCTGGTCAACTTAGAATATCCCTATATGGAAATTATATTGATCGGATTCACAACAGCCTTTTTTTCGGAGTAAAAAGAGGTGCGGGTTTCTTCATGAATTGAATGTTATCATACCATTCATGCTTATACAGAAAAACTCTGCAAATAGTGAAATACCTGTCAGAGGTTTTCCATGAGAGGTGCTGCATGTCTATCACATGTAAAAATGGATTTAAACTGCAGAAGATCTGTGTTGATTTAGGTAAATGATCGAATTTGATATCTAAATATTTTCCCAAGTGTCAGAGCCATGAGTGAAATTTTCTATTATCAACTGTGAAATAAAATTTGATCACTCAACAAAATCAACAAATTTTGTTTTTATTTTATGCTTTCGCACAATAAATAAAATTGGTTTAGATAAGCTTAAATGTCACATGTTTGTGTATTCTGGCATTTTGTGTTTTATTATATATTTTCAATGCAGTGGAAATATAAACTTTTATATTTTCACTGTTCCAACAGCGAAAATATCAAATTTTATTTCACCAAAAAAAATCTATATTTGACTGACAAAGCATTTAATAAATTAATCAATTTATTTTGTTTCGTGTCAAATAGTTCGTTCTCATATTAGCTTCACAGTCCTGCTGTCACATGACTGAAGTAGATGCTTAGTATGATTTACAGCAGAGGCGTATCTATGATCTACAAAAGACCTTTCCATCATTGACCAGAAACAGTTTAAACTTCTCACCAGCTATTGTTAACAGATTAATTTGTATGTATCGAACATTACAAACACAACCCAAGCTTTACCACACGCTATTTTGTGTACAACAGGTTAACCATTCAACACAATAATATGATACAATAATTCAATAAAATTGCAAATTAATTTGCATAATGATTGACATTTGTGGAAACACCTATAGACATTAGGAATTCAGTGAACTGATATTCATTGCAATAACAGACTATGCATTTTTGAAAACAATATGATATTCATTCAAGACTTGGCAAGGTTGGTATTTCCATACGCCTTAGAATTTATTTGTTTCAAATTTAACCACAAAATGCACCACCTTATTTGAGACATTCATATACGATGCATAAAATGATTTTTGCAATGTAATATCATATTTCACTGCAGTTAAGACAATATATCACTTCAATTTTTGAAAATAAACCTTAAACCAAAAATTGAAAACCAATGTTTTGAACAAAATATTCCCTTACAAACTGCAAATTATGTTTTAAGTTCTAAAGCCAAATAGCATTGTACAGTTATTTCATCTCACAGCAGTACTTACAAGAATATCGGTAGAACCGAGGGATGTTCCCCGATGCCGCTTTGACCTCTAAATGTGGCCATGACCTTTAACCTCAGAACCTTATTCATACAGAGACACGTTGTCATGTTCAGGCTAACATTCGTTTAAAGTCTCAAAATCAACTGAAGTTAAAAGTCTGGAGAAGCAAAAGGCCAATTTAAACTTTTGACCTTTAAGTATGACATGACTTTTGACCTACATATCTAGTTCATGCTTGTAACATGCTGTCTCATTAAGGCAAACATTTGTGCCATTTAATTGGAAAATAGGTCAATCTATGACCAACTTATAGTCAGGACAAGGAAAAAGCAAATTTTAACCTTTGCCCTCTAAGTGTGACCTTAACCTTTGACGTATGGATCTGGTTTATATGCACTTCATGTATTCTCACTGAGGTTAACATTTAGATTTTAAAATCCATGGCAAGTTAAATCACAGACAAGCAAAGTGTCAATTTTGCCCTTTGACCTCTAGGTGTGACCTTGACCTTTGACCTAGGGACCTGATTTATGAGTGGTACACACCAGTTGATTGCAGCAAATGGCCAAAATATATTTTGGACAAGCAAAATGGCCAATTTATAATCAAAGGGCAATTACTCCCTGAAAAATCATCAGACCGGAACGACCTGACAATATGCGCATGTCCCTTGGTAGGAATGCTGCATATGAAGTTTCATTGAATTCAAGTTGTTAGTTCCGGAGATCTTGCGTGGAAACGAAAATATCCCATTTAAATGTATTATATATTTAATACAAAAAGGGCAATAACTCCCTGAAAAATCATCAGACCAGAACGACCTGACAATCATCATGACGCGCATGTCCTCTTGGTAGGAATGCTGCATATAAAGTTTCACTGAATTCAAGTTGTTAGTTCCCGAGATCTTGTGCGGAAATGAAAATATTCCATTAACATGTATTATATTTTAATATAAAAAGGGCAATAACTCACTGAAAAATCATCAAACAGGAACAACCTGACAATATGCGCATGAAACCCGACTTCCGGCGACTTTTTTCCTAGCTTGCCATATAAAGTATATTATAGATCTAATACCAAGCGGCTTTTAAAACTTGTAATTGAAATTTTTAAAACCACATGTTTTTTATTAAATATTTTTAAAAAAAATCATAGAGGATATATGTTACAACAAGAGCTGTCAGAGGACAGCGCGCTCGACTTTTCTTGTGCTTGTTACTGGCATTTTTTTCTAACACAAGAAATATGGAAATTCCACACACACAAAAATTTCAAACGAAATGCATTAAAGTCAGCACATCAATAAAATTTTTAGTAAAAGTGATCTTGACCTTGACCCAACCCACCCCATATGCAATCCCAAGCGAGGTCTCGATATACGGTATCTATGTATTAATTTTCATTAATGCAATCTCAAGTTAATGATCGGAAACTGTTTTTCTATTTTTAGTAACAGTGACCTTGACCCCACCCACCCCATACGCAATCCCAAGCGAGGTCTTGATATAAGGTATTTATGTATAAAGTTTCATTAAAATATCTCAATGCATTCTCAAGTTATTAAGCAGAAACCATTTTTCTATATTAGATACAGTGACCTTGACCCTATATGCAATCCCAAGTGAGGTCTCGATATAAGGTATTTATGTATTAAGTTTCATTAAAATATCTCAATGCGTTCTCAAGTTATTGTGTGGAAACCGTTTTTATATTTTTAGTAACAGTGACCTTGACCTCACCCACCCCATATGCAATTCCAAGTGAGGTCTCGATATAAGGTATCTATGTATTAAGTTTAATTAAAATATCTCAATGCGTTTTCAAGTTACTTAGCGGAAACCATTTTTCTATTTAAATAGTAACAGTGACCTTGACCTTGACCCCACCGATCCCATATGCAATCCCAAGTGAGGTCTTGATATAAGGTATCTATGTATCAAGTTTTATTAAAATATCTCAATTTGTTCTTAAGTTATTGAGCGGAAACCGTTTTTCTATTTTTAGTAACAGTGACCTTCACCCCACCCACCCCATATGCAATCCCTAGCGAGGTCTGGCTATAAGGTATCTATGTTGCAGTTTCATTACAATAGCTTAATCCGTTCTCGAGTTAGAGAGTGGAAACGAAAAGTTGAGAAACTAGCTTACAGAAAAACTTGAACCTGTCCATATAGCTTATAAGTAAAATTTCTAAGTGTAAAAAGGCCCATAATTTTGACAAATTTCTAAGTAGAGTTATCAAAATTGGCCCATGACTTCATTTTAATATAGGGAATAAGTGTTATACGTTTGAATGAAATCCCTTAAGCCATTCCTGAGAAACCAGCTTAACGAAAAACTTTAACCTGTCCATATAGCTCATGTAAAATTTCTAAGTGTAAAAAGGCCCATAATTTTTACAAATTTCAAACTAGAGTTACCAAACTTGACCTATAGGTTCAGTCTAATGTGCCGAATAAATTTTAAAGTTTGAATGAAATCCCTCAAGCCATTCCTGAAAAACTAGCTTACCAAAAAACTTTAACCAGCTCTGACGCCGAAGCCGACGCCGGGGCGAGTAGAACAGCTTGCCTTTTCTTCTAAAAGTCGGGCTAAAAATGAATTATTAGAACTAAATGTTGTATCGTTTAAAATTCATTACTAAGGCCACTGACCGTACGACAGGTATCCCGAAAAAATGTAGTCTCCTTGCCTCATCTTAAACGGTTGTTTTCCATACATAAATATCACGAATGAACATATGTTCTCTCAATGGATACTGTACTTAGTTATCTGTCTGCAGAGGGGTCTGCGGGGATCTTATCAAATTGCTCTTAGAACAATATCACTAATTTGTAATGCTTTGATGATCAAGATCAACATGCAGAGACAACTAACATGTCTCACTTTGTCTCCATTGTTTGCGCCTCAAATTAAAGTTTATCTCACATTTTAAAATGTTGTTGTCTCCTTTGCTGTTCTTTGCCTTTCACTCTATGAAATTTCGCCACCTTATTGAACAGAACAGAATTAAAAGCATTAAAAACTTTTTCGAATTGATAAATTGGTTTAAATTAAAGAATGAAATAATATAGCACAGCATTTAATTTAAAATTATGGAGAATTGTAAGGTGGTGTACATTGAAGAGTTCATTGTGTTTGTTTTTTTCTAAAACATACGGGAATTAGCTGCTACGATAATACAATTTTGTTTGTTTACCACGATTCAGACAGAAATGAAGAAATAATCTCTTTAATACAACATAAACTATAAAATTTATTGAGGAGTGACATCATCTTTACTTACTGTAATTTTGTGTTAATGGTAATTAAAAAGATGATATTTTTTTGTTACATTATATTTCAAGATTATAACGAGCATGTTAAAGCACGGTATAATATTTAGCACACAACAAGAATATCTGCAAGGAAATTACTTTTAAAGTTACACAAATGTGCATAGAATTTAAATAACAAGTTGCTGTCAAAAACATCGGAATTACATACACTCAAACTTTCTGTGATGATACCTTACTTTCGTATTTTTAGTCGCCAGAAGAATGTTAGCTTAGAGTAACTTAGCAAAATCATTTTACTAAAAAATGGCTTAATTGATTTATTTTATTTAATAACACAAATTTAATACGGGATGAAGGCATAGGTTGTTTAGATACTAAAATAGCTATTTTTGTGTTTTATTGCATAATAACCGTTAAACGTACTGTGTAGCTTGTTTGTCAATCTTCAAAGAGTAGTAGTAAAAAATCAAAATAATATCAAATTGATAAATAATGTACATGGTGTATATTATATACGTATGTTGATATTTTTAATTTCATTTTAACGACATCGCAATTTTAAGATTGAAAAGCAAATATATTGTATGTTTTCCTTTAAATATGAATACGCTTATCCCGCCTTATAATCAATAAAAATCGCCGGAAGTGAACAGGGGACATCACTCGTGATTACCCAAGGGAAGTAACCTAGTTTTGGGAAAGGCCTATAGGGATGCTGCTTATAAAGTTTCATCAAATTCGGGTCATTAGTTCCTGAGATCTCGCATGGAAACATATTACTGGATGGACGGAAGGACAGACAGTTCTAACGAATGGATACTGATGAGGCTAAACCAACACTAACCCTAACCCTTAAATAGTCATGTAAGAGAAATTTTTCAAATTTTAGCCATCTAAGCACAAAATCTTTGTTTTCAACTGTTTTATTAGCCACGTAAGTACGTATTCGTGTGTAAGGAAAGATGGAAGGACGGACGGACATGGAGTAGGATGGATAAAATCATCTGAGAAATTTGTTTCACACCTGGACAAACTGAATTGCAGTGAAATTAGAATTCGGACGGATGGACAAATCGGCGACTATATAAAAATTGTATCCTCTTCCCTTCCCTTTTCTTAAAAGCTCACCTGTTAAATTGCTTAAAGCCCCAGTCACACATTCCCGAATATGGCTCCCGACAGTGACCCGACTGCGCTTCAATACAAATAATAAAAAAGTCGGGAATATCGGGACGCTGTCTGGAGCTGTCAGGACGCTGTCTTGAGAATCGGGCATTATCGGGACACGTTCGGCGTTATCGGCCAAGCACTCCCGATAGTTAAGGTTTTCCCTGAACATAACGGAGACTCAGCAGAATTTGTATAGTTGGGATAGATTCGGCTATATCAGATATGGGACGGTGTTGAGGCGGTATCAGAACAATATCCGGTGGAACGGGAATGATATTGCATAAACATATTATATATATACATATATCACGTCTTTTGTATATATCGTGTTTGTTGTGCATGTTTGTGTGCGTTTGTCATTCAGCGCTACGATACAAATAATAAAGTCGGGAATGCCGGTATGCTGTCGGGACGCTGTTGGGAGCTATCGGGACACTGTCGGAACTCTGACCGAATTCATTCGGGTAAATCGGGACTCTGTCGAGACACTATCGTGACTCTGTCGTGACCATATTCGATCTTTGGATCAGAACAAAAATTGAATTTCGAGCCCCAAATCTCACAATATTGTCCCGACTTTTGACATAAGTGATTCGGGACGCTGTCGGCTCAAGAACGGCAGGAAAAACGGGAATGTGTGACTGAGGCTTTAAGCAACAAGTTTTTCTGAGTTATAAAAACTGTCAACTTTAAAAACTAAAGAGTAGTTTTAAGCTAATATGTACTGCAGGACCTATGCAAAAACGAGTACATTTAATATGTTAATCACATGAAAATTACAATGCATGCATATACCGATAAAATAAGAACATTCACAGATTTCAGAACATCAATTTGTTCAGCACACGTTCAATATGTACTGAAAAACATTCAGACAGTCAGCAAAACGTTCAAATATTAGTCCTAAAAAGCAACATATGTTACCTCTGTATCAACCCTGTCACTACAAACAGCCTGTTAGCACCTTGACCCTGTATGACAAGATTACCACACTACCATATGCTTACCCAATATCATCTAATATTGATTCCAATTACACATAAATATCATGAGAATTCAAAACAACACACAAAAATATCTCTAATAAGTAAACGTGCGATCAAAATCATTCATAAAAAATTCATTTAGAAAGTAAATAATTGCTGGGTACCGGAAAATCAATGCCATAACAGATCAAAGAAAGAAACAAAACTGGTGTCAACATGTTATAGAAGAAGTTTCCTGTGAAAAATATTACTCAACCAATATGTTTAATACAGAACATCTCAACAATTTATATCATCAGAACAACTGTTACCTTAAAATGACATAAAATCCAATCATACAAAAATGGTCAGGTGACCAAAGGTGAACACTGCAGTCTTATGACACACAAACCACTGTACTCCCCAACAGAGAGTGTACTTCAGTGATATCTATTATGGGATAAAACCATTATTGGATGCTGAATATAGCTCCAGGCTAGTCCATCAGCTGGCTATGAATGTATAGGAAATTTCATTGATCAGTAGCTTTGTTGTTGCTATTATGGCTCAACACAATGGGGAATAGGAGAAACTATTGTATGTGTCAAAGAGACTTACTGGACATAGCTTAGTAGTTATGTCCCTTTCATTACAATGTGTTTCCCTTTAGGCTAAAAAAAATTAATGATTTTTTTCTCAGGCACTTTTTAAAAAAAATCAGGAGGGAGGGCGAATTTTTTTTTTTTATTGAAGTATTACTTTTCTATTGGCACTATGTAATGGCTTATAAAAACAAGTAAATAAGTACAGATTACAGATAATTTTAAGTTTTAATAACAACATAAGCATCCCTTTTTATAAAATTCTAAATATAGATTTATTAATCACAAACAGTCATTTATGCAAGCTGACGTAAAAAGGCAATCAATTTGAATGTTCATAATTAACATAAGTGCCTTCAAATTTTATTTTATTTTTAGAAACATATTTCTGGACTGCTCCTTTAAAATACTTTGCATAAAATCAAATTCGTGGCTGGCCATAAAAAAACGTTGCGGCGCTGCCTGAGAAACAAATCATTAACTTTTTTTAGCCTTACATAAATGTTTACATTAAATCAGATTTATTTTTTAGGTAATTGTCATTTATTTGAGAACCAACAACCAAAATGTATTTTTTAAACCCAAAATATGCTAAACACTTTTGACAACAATAGTTGTAAAAGGTATGTACATTACAGGCAAATTTACGGTATAGATCATTATAAACCTTTTTTGTTCCTATGTCAATTATTATTATTACTATTATTTTTATTATTACTTTTATTATTATCATTATCATAATTATTATTATTACTTATTTTATATTATAACTGTTCTGTTCCATAAATATATAAATAAGGAAACAAGTGCTGTCACTATAAGGTGACATATGCCCCCGAACGCGATTTCAGTAAGTGCCACTCCAAAATGAATCTTTGTTAATGAAAGTTAATGAAAAATGTAACCTATTACTTCAGTCAAATGGCTGCTCTGGCATACGTAACTTATGAAAAACTTTAACCAAAATTTCTAAATTAAAAAAGGGGTTGCTTTCCCTGGTGGAGACGTTGATAGTAAAGACGTATATTAAGTTTCCAGTAAATACCTTTGATAGTATTCAACCTGAGTTTAAGGCATCATAATGACTAATAACAAGAGGACAAAATGGCATTAAAACCCTTACCTGAGTATTAAAATCTGGGCCTTGCAGGTTCATAAGTTTTTAGTCTATATAAACCATGTGGCCCACAGGGCATGGCCATTTTCTACCTTAGGGGCATAATTTGAAAAATATTTGTAGTGGACCACTATTCAATAATACATACCAAATATGAAACCACTGGGCCTTGCGGTTGCAGAGATTTCTAAAGTCATTCTGCTATTTAAGTCTGTATAAACCATGTGACCCCTGAGGTGTGGAAAGTTTTGACCCCAGGGGCATCATTTTAACAATCTTTGTAGAGGACCACTAGAGGATGTCACATATAAAATATGAAAGCTCTGAGCCTTGCAGTTTCATAGAAGATTTTTTTAAGTTTTCACTTTTTAAATCTATTTTTAGCTCTGGGGACCTACATATGCAGTGGACCAGAAAGATTTGAACAACTTTGAAAGAGGTCCACCCAAGGATCATTCCTGTAAAGTTTGGTGAAAATCTGCCAAGCAGTTTAGGAGGAGATGTTGTTTAAATGAAAAGTTGACAGCGTACGCACACACGCATGCACGCACGCACGCACGCACGACGGACAACCGGCGATGACAAAAGCTCACCATGAGCACTTTGTGCTCAGGTGAGCTAAAAAGGGGCATAAATCTGTCAAACACAAAACTAAATTATTGCTGTTGCTTTCCTGGTGGAGACATTGATAGTAAAGTGTTATAAATTTCAGTTAAGCACCTTTAATAGTATTAAAGATATTGGAATTTATAAAAACTTTAACCAAATTTCTAAGTTCAACAAGAGGGCCATGATGGCCCTAGGTCGCTCACCTGAGTTAAAGGCATCATAATGGCTAATAACAAGAGAGAAAAATGGCACTAAACGCCTTACCTGAGTATAAAGATCTGGGCCTTGCAGTTTCAGATGTTTTTTTAGTCTATATAAACCATGTGACCCACAGGGCATGGCCACCTTGTAACCCACGGGCATAATTTGAACAATATTTGTAGTGGACCACTTTTCAATGTTACATACCCAATATGATTCCACTGGGCCTTGCGGTTTCAGAGGAGATTTTTCAAGTCATTTTGCTATTTAAATGTATATGAACCATGTGACCCCCAGCGGGTGGCCTTTTTTTATCCCAGGGACGTCATTTGAACAATCTGTGTAGAGGACCACTCCACAATGTTTCACGCAAAATATAAAATCTCTAGGCCTTACGGTTTCAAACAGGGAAGGCCACTTGCAATATAAGTCTATATAAATCATGTGACGCCCCGTGTCATGGCCACTTTTTACCCCAGTAGCATAATTTAAACAATCTTTGTAGAGGACCACTATACAATGTTACATTACAAATACGAAAACACTGCGGTTTCAGGAGATTTTAAAGTCATTTGGCTATTTAAGTCTATATAAACAATGTGACCCCAGGGCAGGGCCAGTTTTGACCCCTGGGACATCATTTGAAAAATCTTTGCAGAGGACCACTATAAAATGTCACATACCACATATGAAACCTCTAGGCCTTGCAATTTCAGGAGAAGATTTTTAAAGTCATCTTGCTATTTAAGTCCATATCAACCATGTGAGCCCTGGGGTGTGGCCAATTTTGACCTCAGGGGCATCATTTGAACAGTTTTTGTAGAGGACCACTATACAATGTTACATACCAAATATGAAACCTCTGGGCCTTGCATTTTCAGAGGAGAAGATTTTTAAAGCCATTTTGCTATATAAGTCTATATAAACCATGTGACCCCTGGGGTGTGCCCAGTTTTGACCCCAGGGGCATCATTTGAACAATCTTTATAGAGGACCACTATACAATGTTTCCAACCAAATATGAAACCTCTGGGCCATGTAGTTTCAGAGAAGAAGATTTTTAAAGTCATTTTGCTATTTACATTTATATTAACCATATGAGCCCCAGCATGTGGACAGTTTTTACCCCAGGGGCATCAATTGAACAATCTTTGTAGAGGACCACTATACAATGTTACATACCAAATATGAAACCTCTGGGCCTTGCGGTTTCAGAGAAGATTTTTAAAGTCATTTTACTATTCAAGTCAATATAAACCATGTGACCCTCGGGATGTGGCCAGTTTTGACCACAGAGGCATAATTTGAACAATCTTTGTAGAGGACCACTAGTCAATGTTACATACCCAGGCCTTTCCCCAGGATTTTGCTAAGGCACAGGGGCAAATAACCGCGGTTGGGGGTGGGGGGGGTAACCCCTTCAACGTTAGATTTTTAAAAACTTTTTACCTGTACTAAATCAAAATCTACAGTACTTCAGAGCTAACAGAAGCACAACAATAAACAGCCTTTTGATATAGTTTTTTTTTCTTTCTTTTGTTTCCCAATGACATAACATCATCATAAAATTCACACACTATAAAATTTATCAAGGAAACACAACATAAGTGGCAAAAGTAATGTAACCTGGAAATAGATAATGACACGGTTTACCTAAATGTATACCTCTTTCAATGAAGTTATTGGCATATTATCACAAAATTATCAGAAATGACTTTAAACAAAGCTTTATTTTATACTTCATTTTATGTCTGAAATGTTTATGTCTTCCACTATCCAACACTTATATCCAACACAAACATTTAATTTTAGTGCAAGCCCTGTACACAAATTTAGAAAGCTGTCCTTCATGGTTTCTGCTGGTGCATGTCCACCCACATGTTGATGAGGCATAGTGTTCATGTCCAATATCTGGTACTAAAAAGTTGTTCTTCTGAGAAGAGGTTCTTGGGTGGAGGCTGCCCACAAAGCATTAAGAATTTTGTTGGAGAGACATGATCTGTGTGTAGTTTTTTGTGTGCTGCACACATTTAATTAAACTGTACAAATGAAAGTTTTAAAGTAGATGACTAGACTTTAGGCTCTATGCTACGTGTTTCTGTACATGCTGGTGAAACAGACTGCAGTGTCAGAGCTACAGACTCGATTGATGCATCATTTTGTCTTACAAAAAATTGTGCAGTTCCACCTAAGTTAAACTAGATATAGATCTAATGCTATCATTTCATACTTGGCATTTCATTATTAAGTTAGAAATATACACTTCGCCTGTAAACAAATTCAATGTAGTAGATCTAAAGTGAAAATGTATGATATAAGACGGTCTTATATACTATGACTGATTGACTACATTTCGTACACATTGCCTAAACATTACATCCAGCTAATTTACTTACACAACAACATGATTGACCATGCTGGTGGGTAACATTTTCTATGCATTTCAATGGTCATCTCTAAGATTCTCTAAAGCACCCTCACAACACTGTGTAACTGGCTAGCTGGTTTCATAAGATCTAAAAATAGCACACTGTGTACACCTGGCTGGAATGTGGCCTGCTGTATTGATTTTTGAGTGTTAGAGGCTTATTGAAATTATAGTGCTGCATAAACAATGTGACCCCTGGGGTATAGCCAGTTTTGACCCCAGGGGCATAATTTGAACAATCTTTGTAGAGGACCACTATACAATGTTATATACCAAATATAAAACCTCTGGGCCTTACGTTTTCACAGAAGAAGATTTTTAAAGTCATTTTGCTATTTAAATGCATATAAACCATGTGACCCCCCGGTGTGGCCAATTTTGAACCCAGGGGCATCATTTAAACAATCTTTGTAGAGGACCATTATACAATGTTAGCAACTGAATATGAAACCTCTAGGCCTTACAGTTTCAGAGGAGAAGATTGTGAAAGTCATTAGGCTATTTAAGTCTGTATTCACCATGTGACCCCCGGGGTGTGGCTAGTTTTGACCCCAGGGGCATCATTTGAACACTCTTTGTAGAGGACCACTATACAATGTTACATACCAAATATGAAACCTCTGAGCCTTGCGGTTTCATAGAAGATTTTTAAAGTCATTTTGGGTGTGGCCATTTTTGACCCCAGGGGCATCATTTGAACAATCTTTGTAATGGACCACCAGACAATGTTACCAACTGAATATGAAACCTCTAGGCCTTACAGTTTCAGAGGAGAAGGTTTTTAAAGTCATTTTGCTATAGAAGTCTATATAAACCATGTGAACCCTGGGGCGTGGCCAGTTTTGACCCCAGGGGCATCATTTGAACAATCTTTGTAGAGGACCTCTAGAGGATGTAACATATTAAATATGAAAGCTCTGAGTCTTGCGGTTTCATAAAAGAAGATTTTTAAAGTTTTCACTTTTTAAATCTATTTTTAGCTCTGGTGACCTACATATTCAGCAGACCAGAAAGATTTGAACAACTTTGAAAGAGGTTCACCTAAGGATCATTCCTGTGAAGTTTGGTGAAAATCTGCCAAGCGGTTGAGGAGGAGATGTTGTTTGAATGAAAAGTTGACGACGCACGCACACACGCACGCACGATGGACAATGGGCACTCACAAAAGCTCACCATGAGCATTTTGTGCTCAGGTGAGCTAAAAAGGGGCATAAATCGGTCAAAAAACAAAACAGTGTCATGGAGGTTGCTTTCCCTGGTTGACATTGATAGTAACAAAGTATAGAGATAGAATGAATTATGTTCTTGATTACAGGTCGACAAAATCAGTTTATATAATTTATGGTCAGTGTCACCAAGTTAATAATTTTAATTATATGATCAATCAAGGAGTAAGAATTGATCTTTGATAGCTTTTCTGTATTGATGGCTGTCTATTGTGCTGTTGGACCAGTCTGAGAGATTGAAGTCTCCTATAATCCAGAGAGTAGAGTTCTATCCTGAACATACTCCATTGTTTGCTTTTGTTCACAAACAGGGGCCAGTAACTCTGTTCTTTATAGCCCGATCAGGGCAATTTCTTGATTTATTATGAGAACTTATGTCCATGCACAAACTGTGCAAGATTGGCCAAGATTTGATGAAAAATGGATTTTCTATGTTTTACAAAGTCCATTTTTTGCAAATTTTCTCATAAAGGGGGGGATAACTCTTAGTGTTTCTGGTTCAATCTGGACCATCATTCCACCAAGATGAGATTTAATGGTCATACACAAACTGTGGAAGTTTAGTCAACAAGGAACGAAGAGTTAATTCTCTATGGGGGCTGAAAGCCAATTTTTGACAAATTATGGATATTATTTCACAAACAAGGGGCCATAACTCAGGTCTTTCTGGTCTGTTCTTGCCCATATTGGACAGTGCAGGTTTGGACAAGATTAGGCAATAAATCAAGTCTCCATACTCCAAATTGTTCATTTTTTCTCACAACCATGGGACAAAAACTCTGGTGTTTGTACCCCAATCAAGGCCATTTTTTGGATTATTTTGAAATCTTCAGGTTATATACAGGCTGTGCAAGTTTGGTCCAGTTCAGATGAAAAATGAAGTCTGAATGTTGCACGAAGTCCATTTTGCAGTTTTTCTCATGAAAAAGGGGCAATAAATCTGATTGTTCCTGGTCCGATCTGGCCCATTATCGAACCTATCTGAGATTTTATGTTCATACACAAACTGTGCACGTTTGGTAAAAACTGAATAAAAAGTTAAGACTGTATCGCGCCTACGAGTCCAATTGTTGACTCATTATGGATGCCCGACGCTGGATGACGCAGGAAGTCCCCCTATACCAATAGCTTGACGAGCATGTTGTGCTCAGGTGAGCTAAAAAAGGCTTTTTTCACAATCACAGGGCCATAACTTCTGTGTCTGTGGTCTGACCTGGCCCAATTTTGGCAGCTGTGTTAAATGGTAATTTCTAGTCACACACAAGCTGTGGAATTTTGGTCAATATTGGATGGAAAATGAAGTTTCAATTTAGAACTAAGGCAATGTTTGCATTTTTTTTAACTAAAAGCAATGGTCCAGATGGTGATGATGTGGCCCAATCCAAGAATCTGGCCCATTTTGGGGTTCTGATTAGATCTTCTGGTCATGCATAAACTGTGTAAGTTTGGTCAAGATCGTGTATCGTTTCACTGGCCAAGCTGCGAGTATGCAACTTTGCAAGTATGGCGCACACAATTTATTAATACAACAAAGAATAAAACCAAAATGTATTGCTAGGCCTTTACCCCACCCAGTCATTATTCACAGTGCAATGTAAACAAATACTTGTTGTAGCATTAATATGCTTAAAGTATAAATTATTTTTATTGAACATTATGCATAAATATCTTATAAATTGATTTAGATTCATACCTATCGTTTAACGCATCTATTTGTCATTGTTTTAACGTAATTTTGTTGTTTAATCCTGCATCCTGTCAATTCAGTAAAGCCGCCATTTTGTATGACGTTTATTGGTAGATATTTTTAAATAACGGTCATCACGTGTCATTGACGTCATGCGCGGCATAGTATAAATAGCGGCTTCGAAAATAAACAACTTGCAGTTTCGAAATTGATTTGAACAAGTTAAGACCTAAAACAGAAAATAGATACCCAATATAAACAGAACAAGATGCAGGTACGATTATTTATGTGATATGATATTTTTGTATGTACACGATTCCTAATTATTATGAATATCGTAAAAAGAGAAAGTAAAAGTGAAAATTGATATGAACTTTTGTTTTCTTTCTTGTTATTCCTGAACCGGCATAACAGTATATATAATTTTTCTCAAACTACCTTGCTTTATGATTAGTTTATAGTGGACAAATGATTTGTATGAACAGTAAATTCATTAGAATTAAATATTATTATTACACAACGGCACAATTCAGCTGTAAAAGTTTAAGCGAAATCTGCCCAGCAGTTAAAGAGGGGGCATAAAAACTGTACAATACTACATGTCTGGTACACTTACTTGTACTGGCTTTATTCTTATATGAACCCCGTTCTTACTTGTACTGGCTTTATTCTTATATGAACCCCGTTCTTACTTGTACGGGCTTTATTCTTATATGAACCCCGTTCTCTGGGTATGGAACCCTGTATGCTCTAAATTGGAGTCTAATACGACACCAAACGCTATTGATATTTTAATACCTTATGCAACAGGTAAGGAACCAAATCCTTGCTCTGGTATGATGCTAAATGTCATTAATAGACTTGATACTAAGTATCTAGATGACACTGTACACTAACCAAGCAATCATGTGTCGAGCAGCAATCATGTGTCGAGCAGCGAGCAGCAATCATGTGTCGAGCAGCGAGCAGCAATCATGTGTCGAGCAGCAATCATGTGTCAAGCAGCGATCATGTGTCGAGCAGCGATCATGTGTCGAGCAGCAATCATGTGTCGAGCAGCAATCATGTGTCGAGCAGCAATCATGTGTCGATTCGAGCAGCAATCATGTGTCGAGCAGCGATCACGTGTCGAGCAGCGATCATGTGTCGAGCAGCAATCATGTGTCGATTCGAGCAGCGATCATGTGCCGAACAGCGATCATGTGTCGAGCAGCGATCATGTGTCGAGCAGCGATCATGTGTCGAGCAGCGATCATGTGTCGAGCAGCAATCATGATGGCAAGTCAGGGTTAGAACATTAGGTATGGCGGATTGTTTCTCTTAATATTAATATTATGGCTTACTAGCAACCCGGGCTACTGACGGATAGGAATCCTGCTAACATGTCCCATACGTTGCAAAAAGTGGATTGCCAGCCTCAGAGCACCCTATAAGTCCCTAGTTCATAACCAATAATTTAATTTAAATTACCTTTTCATTCTTGTTCATACGCAACTGACTATTCTATTTGACTATCCTATTAGAATGTGCACTCTTTTATACTACACTTACATGTGTAATGTACACGGGTTCTAATTTAGTAACTATTACTTATCCTATATACTCCATATACGTATTACCGGGATATCCCTATTACCCGGAATTTCCAAATGACGTAAATATCGCTCACATGCGCAATCGATTTTTTACAACTTCCGTCGCTGTGTTTACCTTTCGCTATCGGATGCTGTCAACTTCGGTTTTCATCAATAGTATGTCGTATTTAAGGGTAAGTAAACTCAATTAAAGGTCTAGTCATCTAAAAAATGTTTTTAAACAAATTGGGATACGATTTTATATCCATTACATTGAACTTTTCGAAATAGAACTGTTTTATTTCCAGTGTTTCTGCATCGTACAGGTGCGCGAGTATGACGTCACAGAGTAAAGGCTACACTACACTGAAAGTAGCTACTCAACTAAACTTCTGTCTAGTCAGCTTTATATTCCTTAATTGAAATTTAATTGGATACTTTTTTTCAGCTCCCAACAATAGGCAAACAGAAAGGTAACAAAAAGAAAAGGCAGTATGATCCTCAGCTCTTTGCCATGGCCTACAATGAAGTGCAAAAGGGCATGAAAATACATAAGGCATCCAGAATGTTTAGCATCCCTGACAGTACCCTTTAGTGGGCCCATGCAACCTGCCCCAGATTTTTGCAGATTAAACACCAGGCCTGGTCCACCGCCAATTTTATCTGAAATTAAAGAGTATCACCTTGTTGACCACACCAAGTCTATGGCATCTATCGGCTATGGCTATTCTAGAGCAGAATTTGATACTCTTGCGACTGATTTCGCGAAACTCCTGCACAAGAAGAGTCCAACGGATCCAGAGTTTTCGCAGTCCTGGTACGATGGATTTATTTGTCGACATCCTGAGCTGACTTTGGCTAAGCCTCAGAAACTGTCATTGGTGCGTGCCCGTGCGACATCTGATAGTGTTTTCGACTCCTTCTTCAAAGAACTTGACACTTTGCTGAAAAATCATGGCCCGATGGACAAACCTGAAAACATCTGGAATGTGGACGAGTCAGGACTGTGAATGGAACACAGGCCTACAAATGTATTGTGTGAAAAAGGCACCGTTCCACAATCTGTTACATCCAGTCGAGGGAAAACTGTAACAATTATTGCGGCGGGAAATGCTGTTGGTAACCGAGTACCACCTTTCTATGTGTTCCCTGGGAAAAGATGGAATTCAGAGTATCTTGATGGGGCTTGTCCAGGCTCTGCGGGTACCATGTCAGACTCAGGATGGTCCAACTCGTTGATCTTCTTGGAGTATCTTGAAACACACTTTGCTAAACACGTTCCACTCAGCCAAGAACCTGTACTGCCTCTATTCGAAGGCCATAAATCTCATGTTAACCTGACCCTGAAGGAGTGGGCTGAAACAAGAAACATGGTGTTTTTTGTGATACCCCCACACACGTCGCATGTGACTCAGCCGTTGGATGTGGGCTGCATTGGTCCTATGAAAAGGGCATACCACAGTGAGTGCCAGGCCTTCATGAGAAAAGCACCAGGAATGCAAATCAATAAACTGAACATTGCCCAGCTTTCTGGTAGAGCTTACAACAAAGGTGTCACACCAGCAAACCTGATTGCGGCATTCAAAAGGCGGGTATGTATCCACTAGAGCAAAATAAGATCACCCCAGGTCAGACTGCCCCTGCTGTCATGTATCTGGAGGACGATGATGAAAACACTGGTGCTGAAAACAAAACTCCTGAAATAGAACTTTCATTCCTGGAACAAAAGAAAATAACCAAGGTGCAGAAAATTCAGAAGAAGAGAAACAATCCACCTGCAATACATGGAAATCTTATGCCACCAAGCAAATCTGAAAAAATACAAAGACCTAACATAAACAACTCCACAACCAAAGTCAATGAACCTGAAAAAGATAACAAATCAAACACAAAGAAATCTGACAAGTCTGGGAATGCTACAAACATCAGTTCGCCACAACCTGGAACATCTGGCTTGAGCACAAGGGTCACATCTGGCATACCTGTAGACATGGACTCCATCACCACTGACAGTAATAGCTACATGGAGGACAATGATGACGACAAATGTGTAGTCTGTAAAAGGAGCTCACCAGATGGATTCTCAAGTGCCTACACCATTGAATTGATTAAGTGGGGTCAATGTGAAAGTTGCCTTGGATGGGTTCACTTAAAATGTTGTACCCCAGTTAAGGTTCTGAAGCGTTCTGACACGTTTGTTTGTCCCCTGTGTGAAAGAGAATCGTAATCCTGATCAAAACATCTGATTTTTTACAGCATTGTTAACATAAATTATCAATTACTATAAATTATTTTTTTTAAAAGCATATTCAATTATAGCAAATATACTGTCATATGACTGAAGTTTAGTATAGTAGCATTTTTTTTACCCTGAACATGATTTTTCTGAATTCTGATTAATATTTAATATTTAGATTCACGGTAATTGGTGTATTGCCAAAACAAAGATGGCTGCCGACACGCACCATTTGTTGACATAGAGTTGTTTAAACTTGTGATGTTTTTTGGACACATTTGAATTGTTTTGATAGAAGAAGGTTGTATTGTTATAATAAACCAGCATTCTTTATTTATTTCTATTTTATTATGTGTTGCAATCCAGGAAGAAAATAACATTCCCGGTAATTGGTATACCCAGTCTACATATGAACTATCAAAGAATACTTGCATATGAAAGGGCAACTTTGTCACATTTGGAAAATGGCATTTTTTTGCATGAAAAAGTGGCAATAACTCTAGTATTCCTGGACCAATCATGACCACTATAGATACCAGCCGAGACTTCATGGTCATATACAAATTGTGCAAGTCTGGTGAAACTGAAAATTGAATAAAATATTTAAGTGTTTATTGCCTGCCAATTGTTGACAACATACAAAGGACAATCGACAATTCTATACCAATACCTCACGACTTTGTACTCAGGTTAGCTTAAAAGAAATACTTAATTATTTAAATGGCTTATTAAATAATAAATCATTAAATAGCAATGCAAAACCATGTAAGAGTTCCCTCCCTTAGCAAATCTGCTCCTGACCAGAAATGACCAAGTTGTTGACCCAAGAATAGCAAGATTTTTTTACTTTAATTTTTACTTCTTTTACAATGGAATTTTGACCAAATCTGTATAAATTATGATAAGTAGATCATCAAATCGCCCGGAGCTTTTCTTAACTAAGCAGAAACTAGTCATTTTGACTAAAAAAATTAAGTTAAAAATATTAAAATATATATTTTTTATAAAACTTAAGCTAATTCACAAAAAATTTTGGCTTGATTTTGCAGTCTTATGTATGTTCTTTATGACTGTGTATAGGGTTTTCACAAAAAAATCTGGAATGATAATGCAATCTGACCCTTTTCTTTCTAGATGGAAATTTTGCAAAAATTCAAGATGGCTGCAAACACAAGCAAGCATGAAAAAGATTAGACCAATATTTGTGAAAAATAAGGCTAACATTTTGTAGTGAATAGTATAATCCGTGAAAGTATTGTTTAAAATTTTTATTAAGTATTTAGAATATAATGATTATTTGTTTTAAACTTTGTTCTTCAGCCTGAAGTTGAAGTAATTCAAAACCGAAAGTAACCAAACCTATTCATACTCCATACCAGTTCTAGACAGAGGATTCATTTAAGTAAATATAAAATTTGTTAATTATTACAAATAACCTATTTATCATTAACAGCCTACTCATTGAAACTGTTGATTTTGCCATCATACGCTCTGGTAATTTGCAATATTTTTTTGATTGATACAGATTAAAATGCATTAATTTTGTTATAAAAAGCACACATTGTCAAACTGATGACGATCCATGAAGAAACATTAAACATTGTTTTTATAAATGCATCCTTGGGTCTATATCCTTTCATGCTCTTAATGTTTATGTAAATGAAAAACATAATTTACAGACACATTTTTAACACTGGATAATTGTTGTCTTTTCAAGGTATCTGTTTACTGAACTTCAAATCTTCAAATTATTAAGCAGCATTTTTGACATCCTGCATTCGTTCTAGTTGTATTATTTTATCAATACTGAGCCTAAATAATTTACTACCATATTATAGTAAGGCTATAACTATTTAAGGTTTCTACATTTCCCAGTTATGTACTAATTCCTATGCTTTGACGTTAATTACTAGTATTATGGACTATGGCAAAATATGAGAAACAAGAAATGTGGAAATTCCACAATACCAGTTTTTTAATAACCAAATGCATTAAAGACAGCACACACACATAAAAATTGTTGTGTTGACCTTGACCCCACCCACCCCATATGCAATCCCAAGCGAGGTCTAGATATAAGGTATCTACATGTACATATGAAGTTTCATTAAAATATCTCAATGTCTTTACTAGCTATTGAGCTGAACACATTTGTTTGATGTTAAGTAACGGTGACCTCGACCTTGACCCTACCCACCCTTTACGCAATCCCTAGTGAGGTCTTGATATAAGGTATCTAGATGTGAACTTTCATTGAAATATGTGTTCTCAAGTTATTGAGCAGAAACCGTTTTTCTATTTTTAGTATCAGTTACTGGACCCCACACACCCTATATGCAATCCCAAGTGAGGTCTAGCTTTAAGTTTTCTATAAAGTTTCATTACAATAGCTCAACCCGTTGAGTTAGAGATCTGAAACAAAAAGTTGACGCCCCCACTACAAAAAATGACAAACCCAAATCTAATAACCGAAATTTTTCACCGAAAAATTTGGTTCAACACTTACTGATATGATGTTATATAAAGGATTTTCTGTTAAATTTTGATTGTTTGTTAGGTTTTGAAATTAAAACAATTTAAGTTCAAACAGTTTGGTGTTTTTTCATGAAATCGTGGGTTGGGTCATGTTTTTGTCGTTTTTTCGTTTTGTGCATTTTGATGGTTGTTGAGGGTACCATTATCAAAAATCATGTAACTTTGTAACCGGATGAGATATTTGAAAATTTATTTCAGTTTTATGTATGGGAAAGATTCCATTTCTTGATAGAATAATTATTGTTTTAGTAGCTTAAAAAAATTGGCGTTGCATTGCACAAGCGCTTGAAGCAGAAACCAGAACAGATGATCCAAATTCCAACTTCCAATCGGACCGATGTCAATGCTTAACTTTCTAGGCAATCTGATTGGCACAATTGGGAGTACTAAAAGCTAGTGTTGTATTTTAATAAATTGACTTACGATATGATTAATATGAAATGCCGTTGATTCTTACAAATGTCAAATGACAGAAGTCTCACTTGCCGCTTGTTTTTATTTGTCAACACAATTACCGGTCGTAAAATTCGCAAAATGCTTGTTTAAAAGCTCGATAGATTCCGAGAAAGAACGAATCATCACGATCAAGCCGTACCATAGGCACTACGGCAAAGTTGGATAATATCCTGGCATTTCAAGTACAGAGAAAAGGCTTTCGGTGAAGAGCTTATATTCCTATCTTCTACGATAATAATAGTAAAATTAATAATAATAATTATTATTATTATTGTTGTTATTATTATTATTATTTATTATTATTATTATTATTCCTAATTACCATAATTTCGTGGGTTACCATAATTTCGTGGCTGTTTAAAACTAATAGAATTTTCGCTCGCGCATCCGAAAACATTGTCCGAATTACTATAACTGTTAATTGTATATTTTTGCAGTATCTGAAAAGGAAATCATATTAAATGTCAACCAGTGAGTGAGTTGGTCATTTAAATCACCAATTAATGACATTAAATACACAAATTATTCACTACCCAACAACTACTTTGGAATTAAATTCATGAAATTTCGTTCTATGAAAATCGTATATTTAGAATAGTTTTCCAACGATAATTGCACATGTATGATTATCTCCCTTGTTTATTTCTCAATGGAATTTTGCTATTTTCGGTAAAAAAAAATCAAACAATCCCCCTTCCCTAAATTTGACTGACATTTTCAAAAATTTAACTTTAAGTAAGCATTCCTACTGTACCCATGAATCGCTGCGTTCAATTTTATCATTTATTTAATATTTAAGAACAATAACTAACACAATATAATATTTATAGATTCATGAAGCAATAAGTTAAACATCCACAAAGAAAATTGAACAAGTGTGTAGATTTCGTCAGGCCAATATTGTTTCCATTTAAAAAACATAAGGAGTGTGTATTTATAATGATAAAATTTTCAAAAACACTAGTTTTCACCAAGATTGTCGGTTGTTGATCATCACAGGGTCCAGCACAAACAAAGTGAAACTAAATTGATGCTGTAAACACTCTTTCACAACCAAAGTATGCCGGACAATCAGAACCCACGAAATTATGAGAAGCTTCCAAACAGATCAGTAGGGTCAGGTACAATGACATAATATATACATGAAATAGCAACAAAAATCGGTCTTTTAATCACTTTGTTTGCAAAGACGATATTGCAAATTGTGTTTCATCCAACTCAGTGGTGAGATAACAGAATGTATTAACACGCATGCGTCACAAACGTAAATAAGACCCACGAAATTAGGGTGACACGGCATATTATTACAATAATTATAATAACAATAAACGCGCAATTCTCGTGTCTCGCCATAGCCGTAAGAGGCACAATACTGGGTCATGAATACTCTGAATACGCTAAAAAGGTCACTATTACGTCATTTCACGGTCTATACAACGTCCTCGCTTTTCCACGCCCTAACTACGCAAGTTTTGTGCATGCTCAAAACAGCTCCACGTCCTCCTCATCCACAAAGACATAACCAGGTCACTACTGCCCTCGGTCCTCACCACGTCGAAGGCCGTCCCCACCACGCCCTCGTGGTGGACGTGGTAAGGACGGGCACTGGTGTTATAGGGGTATTAGATTGGGTTAGAACCACGCCCTCGTGGTGGACGAGGTAAGGACGGGCTCTGGTGTTATTGGGGTATTCGATTGGTTTGGTTAGTTCAGATGCTTTAGTTATTGCAGTTAAGCCATTTTATGAAGTTTTTCAAACTACGTAATTCTGTGACTGTAATAATTCTCTATGTACATAATGATTGTTATATAGCTTGACGTACTGATTGTTATACAGCGTGAAGTATTGATTGTAATACAGCTTGAAGTATTGATTGTTATACAGCTTGAAGTATTGATTGTTATACAGCCTGAAGTTCTGTTTGTTATAAAGCTTGAAGTAAGATCTACAAACGCCATATGAAGTCCCCCTACACCGCAAAGGTTCAATATGTGCGAAACGTCCATGGGAACCATCTCACCAAATCTGTCAGGTTTACTCACATGCCTCGTGGGAGTCCTAATATACAGAAAGTATCATGGGTGTATTATTGTTTAAGTGAATTTATGACGTTTGGGTTGTAACTATGATTAATCGTCAAATAATTTAGATCTAGCGTGAATTGTGGGGAATTACCTAAAATTCAATAAACGTTGAAGATAGTTTCACCTTATCTTCAAAGCACCCAATGATTCATTGCTCCTTTTTAAAACATTTAGTTTCGTGCCGTGATACACAGCACCACTGTTAAAAAGAAAAAGAAAAACAACTAGTATACAATGTTGTATTTTCGGCAGTAGTCATTACTTCCCTTTCATTATAGTCGCTACAGCTGTTTCACGTAGACTTTTGTGCAAACATTCTCCCCTATATTCTTGAACACAACTTCGCCATGTTCTTTATAATCGGGAATGTATGAAATATTTCAAACCCGTGCTTTTCAAAAATACGTTGAGAGAAGATCGAAGTTCCTTCGCCTGTTATACACGGTTTTTCGTCTGCAAACTGCGAGAAGAACACAAGCTCAGATTCCATTACCTGAACCCGAGGCCCCGCTTTCTGAAATCCGGGCGAACTCAAGATTCAAAAAACGAATAGCAACGTTGGCGTCAAACCGTTTGAAGACATTCATTTCGTCGTGTTTCTGGTAGAGAAATTTCAGGATAGGTTTTACCTTTTCATCTTTGATTTTATCCATATTCATCTCCCAGCTACACGGAACAGTATTGACGGTTTCGGTTTGTATTCCGATGACGTCATCGCTCGGGTCATCGACCAAAATCAGCGATAAATGATCGGAAAATCTAGCCGCAGAAGTTCTTTCGTGTAGTCATCTACGACGATTTCCATTGCTTTACAGAGAGGCTCGTCGGTGACAAAGAAGTCGGCAAGAAACTCCACCAATGCTTGCATCCGGCCCCCGACAGCGGATCCATGTGCATACCGTCCAGCTGTAATGCGGCATTTATATCTGGAATGATGTAAAAAAATGGAACAAGACACTCTTTAGTATTGAAATTGGAGAATGTGTTTAAACACGCTTATATACTTACGATGTTGAAGAGAATTATATACTGGTATATATATATACGTGTTTTAGAAAGCTGTACTAGTATACCGGTACATGTTTTATAACATATAGTCATTTCGAAGATGTACAAATGCCAATGCCCCCTACTTGATAACAAATATATCACGGCATCAGTTTCGGACGTAGACATAAGCTTCAAACGGTGTTTGTTTACATAGTCCGACACAGGTTCCACTTTGTCCGTTCTGAGTTCTTGCAACATTACACAAATAAACAAACAAATAAGGCCAAGAAGTCTTTAAATGCATATCTTTCATCTAAATTAATGCAATAAGTCTTTAATGTTAACTTGCACATTTAATGTTTGTATATAATGCGTGAGCATGTTTTAACGAACTGCAACCCCAATGTGTCTATTTACCCAGTCATAGTGTCACATTATTACGCGCCGTTTTAGTACGTATTTGACAATCGCGTTATGATAAGTTGTCAATTTTTACTACGCTTCTGTGTATTACGTAGTTACTGCGGTATCTCTACGTTACCGTTACATTGACAACGTACCACAACGTGTCATTACGTAGCGTTGCGCGGAAAAAATGCACTACTATGCGCATCATAGTTTATCGTAGCGAATAACGAAGCAATTGACAGCGTTCTTTTCACGTTGGGCTACGTAAAGGCCACGTTGTTGTACGTTGTGCCACGTGTACCACTACTACCATTTAGCGATGGCTTGATGAGATTCGATTTCGATTTCTAAAATCGTTAAGTTGATTATTTCGATTCGATTCATGTTTTCTTTATACAGGTTTGTATTCTGCGTTTTCATGAGTCATGACTTGCAATTTAGGACATAATTATATTCATTATTATTATGAAAGACATTGGTTATTGTTATATGTGCCTTATATATCAATATAAATTATAACAGTGGAAAATGGTGATAATGTTGTTGATAACTATTTCAGTATTTAGAACAGCAACTATGATGTCATGATCAATAATATGATTAATCTACACCAACCATAATTGCAATTAATAGTTTTATGATAAATCATATAAACATTATAAATATATAAAAGATAATCGAATCGATATTGGCTGGTTCAGAATGGACAATCGAATCGGACCATTTACACTCGATTGATCGAAAGAATCGTTGCAGCTCTAACTACCACTCCGTATAAGTAGGCCTACGTTTTGGTTTACGTTTACGCTGAACTACGTACCTGCAAACTTGCACCACGTTGAGGGTGTTACGGCCACGTTGAACTACGTAGTCATACCTGCCAAGTTGCGCAACGTAGCTCAACAAGGCGACGAAAACGTTACACTACGACTGGGGTATAAGGTGCACCTTATTCCCAATATGTAGCGAAATTAAAGAGTAGATTTTTATCAGATTGTGCAACAATCCCTAAAACATTATCATATCATTTAGAAATTATGTTCAAACCCAGCAGCTTTTTATCAGTGTGTGTGTGTCAACTGAGTTAGACAGAATGTGAGATGACGAAAATGTTCGTGAACACAATATTTTAACCTTAACTTAGCCTTTATGCACTGTAAACGTACAAGGTCACAGTAAATGTAGTTTATAATAATGTCACAAGTAGCTATATAGTACATTTACCTTTTCCAGAGTTTCCCGAGGTTTAACAGTAAACTTCTCATTTGACATCTTCCAAAATTATAAACTGGGTCGACCTATGAACTAACCATTCTAATGAAAACACAAACTCCTCGCAGCGGTTACCTCCCCTATCGGTAACGGTAACCACTGCCATCACAAGTAAAATCCTTCCAGATCTGGAAGGATTACGTGTTTGTATCTTTTACTTATTTAATGCAACTCAGTGCAATTTTCTACATAATTTGACTTTTTATATATAGTTTGCAGTCAATTATGAAAACAAAAAAAGAAAATAACTAATTAAAACGATAAATAATATCTAGAAGATTTAAATCGATCATCATCGCGTGGTTTGTTGAGACGGCAGGGATTTTATTAGAGCTATGCTCGAAACCAGTCAAATCTCTGCGCGGAGGTTTATGAAAACATGGTTAGCTCCATTGTCTCGTGGGAATATGATGCATATCGTATATCATATAGAGAATTAGAATAGTGTTTATTTCAAAAAAAAACGCGGAAAGAAGATAGCTAATGACGCATTTACAAATATTCGGAGCAAATATGACAGACCTATACTATTCGAGTTTGATCTAGTTTATTTTAATTTTACAATAATTACAACAGAGCAAGTATAATTACTTGTCATATATATTTAGCGTCTAAACTGATATATGTTTCTAAACATTCAATACTCCCTATACATAATCGCATTGCTTTTCTGGACAATCTGCTACAATTTACAACTCAGTCAGTTGTTTTGCGTATATTTTCGTATATCGATTATCGCCCATGTTCTTGAATAAGATCTCGCCTCCTATCTTGTACTCATCGTAATACAATGTGTGCAAAACGTCAAACCCATGTTTATCGTAAATATTTCTCGAAAATGGTGAAGTTCCTTCACTCGTTACGCAAGGATTCTTTAATCCGCTCTTCGAGCAGAACATTAAAGCTGCCGTGATCAACTTTGCGGCCAGGCCCTGACGACGGTAATCCGCTCTGACGCCAAGATGAGCGAATTTGAACGCGACGTCAACGTCAAAACGCTTGAAAACGTCCATTGCATCGTGCTTGTGGTAGAAAAATTGGACGATCTTCCTTTGAGACTCGTCCGGGATCTCTTCGAACGTTGTTTTGTCGCTCTTTCGACACGTGCAAATTGTTATGACGCCTATGACGTCATTGGTGACGTCATCAATTAGAAGAATCGACAAATTCTCCCAAAAACGTTTCACCTGCATCTTTTTCGCTTCTTCGTCCATCACAAAACCTAAAAACTTGCTCAGGGGCTCATCTGGGATGAAATGGTCGGCCACGAAGTCGACAAGCACCTCTGCCCGAGCCGGGGACGCCAGCTCTATGTGAAGACCGTGCAGGTCGAGGGAATCGTTAATTTCATTCACAATCTGAAACAACAAAATCAATTTAGTTGGGATAACTACTTCATGCGCATATTTATTAAACTCATTTCCTATTTCAAATTTGCTGAGTGTACCTATCTATGAATCTCTTGATTATCTGAGGAACTATACGTGTGCATGTACGTGAGGGATATCAGCCCTATTCAAGGTTTATTTGCTGTTCGAGAAAAACGAAACTTGAGCCATGAGTCGGTATGTACATTTTATTAATGCGTTTTGTATACATCAACACGTTGTTCACGCATCAACATGGTTGTTCACGCATCAACGTGGTTGTTCACGCATCAACATTAGCAAAGTTTTATATCCATCACATCATATGCTGTTACTATCAGAAGCACGTTCACATTTACAACGATAACTTATATTAAGGGGTTATGTTGTGTATGTTATGAAAACTCGTAAGGATGAATCCACTTGCATCCATTTGAGACTGGTTACAGATTAGAAAGATATTTTTACAATGCCGTTAAGTGCTTGCGAACGTTCGTACGTCACAAGACGGACAGGCCTTTATTGTCAGATTGTTTCAATCTCATTGACAGTGTGTTTCTTAAGATGACACAGCATTAAGTTGTACAAAAAGAGGTCTGGTGCACTTGTCCGTAGTCCCTGTCATCGTTATAGTCTGTCTGTTTCTACGTTCTACTTTTCAACATTACGTGCCTGTAGACCCCTTTATACGGCCATATGATTATAGTAGTAGTAGTAGTAGCAGTATTAGTATTAGCAGTAGTAGTAGTAGTAGTAGTAGTAGTAGTAGTAGTAGTAGTAGTATAGTAGTAGTAGTAGTAGTAGTAGTAGTAGTAGTAATAGTAGTTGTTGTAGTAGAAGTAGTATAGTTGTAGTAGTAGTAGTAGTCGTAGTAGTGGTAGTAGTAGTAGAAGTAGTAGTAGTAGCAGCGACTGTAGTAGCAGCAGCAGCAGCGGCAGTAGTAGTAGTAGTAGTAGTAGTAGTAGTATATAGTAGTAGTAGTAGTAGTAGTAGTAGTATAGTATTATTATTAGTAGTAGTAGTAGTATAGTAGTAGTAGTAGTAGTAGTAGTATAGTAGTAGTAGTAGTAGTAGCAGTAGCAGAAGTAGTAGTAGTAGTAGCAGCGACTAGTAGTAGTAACAGCAGCAGCAGCAGCAGTAGCAGAAGTAGTAGTAGTAGTTGTTGTTGTTGTTGTTGTTTAGTAGTAAAAGAATCTAGTGATTATTAGTAGTAATAGTAATTATACGATGTAATAAAACATTAATATAATTAAATTGTTATTAGTTTACATCATGGTTGTGCGATTTAGACAATTTTGAAGTCAAAACAAACCCAGAAATGTTCATGATAAGAGCACCACATAGACTCTCCAAGTGGCATTCAAAACAACAGCGCTACTAGTACGTGCAGACTTGCCAAGAAAAGGACAACAACAATCAATATATACTTACCCTCTCCAGTTCTTCTCTAGGTTTCAGATCTTCACACAAACTTGCACACTCCGTGTTCTCCATAAATTTTGTTTAATCTGATGCTACTACAATGAGAGACTTTAGTGGGTTATCTTCCCTTGTCTAGCAGGTGCCCGTATAGGCGGCGCTGTTGTCGAATAGGTCCATTGTTATTTATTTTCCCTTCCATTGTTTACTTCCGCTAAGATTGACAGTTGATAAACAGAGTTTTAACACGATTTGATTATATTTCTTCGATAAAGGTGTAAATATGGCTTCAAAGTTTTGCAGCCTATCTTTAGGACAACTTAGGACAGAGTTAAGAAAGAGAAATGCTAAGTTATCTGGACGAAAAAAGGAGTTAATCGAGAGGTAGGCTAACATGAATTTTTCTTTTCACTTTTGTTGTTGACGATTAGCGAAGTAAACAAGTTCTTTCATTAAATAGTTAAATGTAATAACAGCAATTGATGCAATCTTATATCGCTAATGTCTGCAGTTCATTATTATTAATTGTCCCAAATTCCACAGGAAGCATTGCAAATTAAATTCAAAATGTGTACATGTCCATACGTTGGAATTAGTGGGTGGGGTAATGCGCTATGTGTGGTTTGTTTGTAGTAATAAATACAATATGTTCTTTGTTTGCAAAGTCGTCTTTTCTTCATTCTTTTCTTAAAGATGAGGCAGTATATGATTATTAAACAAATGTATTACATAATTGTTTCAGACTAGAGGCCTATGACAGAAACCAAAATTTCAACAACTGTGAGGACCTTATGCCAGAATTTAGGATGAGCCTTCCAGTAACCAGTGGCTACAAGGACATCAACAGTGACATGAAGATGGCCCCCATTGACCATCAGAAAGCCACTGACTATCTGGAACGCTTTCAAGTTGAGTTCGACCAAACTGTAACTGCACTGTACAATGACAAATTTTTAATGTATCTTCGGTTGTTTTCATCAGACAGTCTTGACTTTGTAAAAAGTGCGTGTAGAGCAGAAATGAAGAAAATGATAAATTATGTGGTAGACATTTCCTTTACAAAACATGGAATAGTGCACGAGGCGCAGTGCGAATGTGGAGCTGGCGAGGGTCCCTTTGGACGTTGCAAGCATATAAGAACTGTATTGTATGCATGCCTGAAATTTGTTCAAACAGGAGATGTGAAGGTAGAGTCGTCATGTACCGAGCAACTACAGGCATTCCATAGAGCCAAGAAACATACCGGGTCCCCTCTGAAGGCCAGAGACCTAAACATGGTTGGGGCAGATATTTGTGATATTAAGGACTTTGATCCCCGACCTGTTAGTTTTCGAAATGCCCCTAATTATCAGGATCATTTTTACATGTATGAACTTTAAAGGAATTTCTAAAACGCCAATATTTCTGACCTTTGCACCAGCAAATATATATGCAGTCAACAATGATCATGACTATTTTGAAGTGACACATGAAGAAAACTTTCTAAATCATAGTAAAATAAATAAAATAACAACAGAAGAGTGCTGTGAACTGGAAGTTTTGACAAGGGGACAAAACACAAATGATCGTTGGTTCGAGGAACGTGGAAAAAGAATCCAGTCATCCAACTACCACCGGATATGTACAGCAACAGAAAAGGCCAATTTAGCAGCATTGGCTTCCACAATGGTATCTGGACATGTAACTAAGCAAAATGAAGCGATGCGCCATGGCTGTAAATATGAAAAAACTGCAATTCACATATATGAAAGTGAGCGAAATGTTTATGTTCAGGCATGTGGCATCACTGTTTCTAAGACCCATCCATTTCTAGGGGCATCTCCTGATGGAATTGTCAGCAAGGATTTAATTGTAGAAGTAAAATGTCCTTTCAATGCAAAAAATAAAGAGATAAACTCAGTTACTGTGCCATATTTAAAAGAAATCAATGGAAAACTTGCTCTAAGCAAAAAAAATCCATATTACTTTCAGATACAGGGACAGTTGATCTGCTCTGAACGAAAATATTGTGATTTAATTGTGTATACTCTCACTGACATTGTGTACATCAGAGTAACAAGAAATGAGGCGTTTATCTCTGATATGGTGCACAAACTTGATTTATTTGTTGAGGCCCATTTCAAACCAGCACTTTTGGAAAAGTTGTTTTATAAAAATGTGTAAAATAATGTTCTGCAAAAGAAATGAAACAAAAAGTTCATTTGAAAATAAATGCATTTTGTAATGTTGTATGAATTATCATGATATGTATTTTTTGTTATTATATTTGTCATTATATATGTATTCAAATAAATTGTTTTATTGAAAATTGTGTTGTTTGAACAGAACTGCATAAATATCAAGTATGTTGTTTACAGTCAGCATTCATAAAGCACCTCAGGAAAAATTTAAGTACATTCCTTAAATTATCAGAATTCCTAAAGTCTTTTGCTTTTTTATATAGATGTCTTCTTGTATTAAATTTGTTTTTGCTGTAAATTATTTACTTTTGTTATAGTATTTTGCCAAAAAAACAACAGAAATCATAATAATTTCCATAGCAAATTGTATCTGAAATTTTCACTTAAATAAAGCTTAAGATTTCGCTTAGGAGCTTTATGAATACCAGCCCGTACCAGAGTTTAATTTCAGCTGCAAAAGTAACAAATCACTATTTTAAAACTTTATTTATTAAGCAATCACATGTAATACATCAACTTCAACATAAAAAATGAATAATGAACAGTCATATTGACAAACAAATCTCTAGTATTACTGTAATAACATGTACTTTCTAATACTGATAACCATAGACTAATACACATGATCATCAGACTTTTTTTATTCAGAATGGTAAATGACAACATAAAAATGACATTTGTTACTACACTTAGCTACATGTACAACCGTGATTGTAGCAATTCTTTAAGCATATGTAGACACAATGCCATTTCTGAAATTGCATAGCATGAAACATACAAAAATTATCTCTGATGACAACTTAGTCTCTGTGGCAGTCAGAGGTTCAGTTAAAATTCTGTATGTTTTTCCAAGACCAATGATTCTTTCTACATGCACACGTTTGCTAGAAATTTTCCTATCTTTAATAACAGTATCATTTGACATTCTGTTCTTTTTCTTAAAAAAGGTTGGTATATTAATATGCACATCATGTGGTGCAAAAATGTCCTGTACATTAAAACCTTTGTCAGCCATTATACTGTCATTTTTGGAACAAAGCCTGGTCAGTGAACTCCGTTCAACTATTTGCCTGTCACTTGTAGCACCTCCATAGGCTGGGGACACATAAGAAATAAGACCGCCAGGGGTACTGCCAATCAAAACCTTAACTGTATTTCGGTTTTTGTAAGTCGAAAAAGTGGCTTGTTGAGCCGTTGGATTTTTCGGTTTTTTAATTGGGCACTCAGTACCATCAATTATGACGCGTGTTTTGGGGTATAGCCTCTTGAAGCTGCTTGGAGCGAAATAGCGGACTAAAGTTTGTGATGGCCATATGTTAATTTCTTTCCACTGTTTTTCCATGTACAAGACCCAAGTAATAAAAATGTTCGACACCACACTTTCAGAAACATTAAATAATCGCGACAGTTCAAAGTTTGTCATGTGTCGCCTTAACTTTATCAAAGTAATAAAAAATTGATCAGCAACACATATACTCGAAACAGAATGATACACATAATTAAGATGGTATGCTGCTGGTCCAAGTGTGTTCAACATGAAAAAGAACTTCATGTAATTTTCAAGTCCAGTATAGAAGTGGACGGCTGGCGCATCATTGTCAAAATTGTGGATGCTAAAAGCAGGTGTTGTTGTTGTTTGCATCGCCGCATCTTCCATTACACACTCGGTTTGTACACAAGAATCTATAAATGTCACTTTTTCATCCGTGATTGAGATTATTTGCTCCACACATTCCTGCTGGGTTACAACTTCTTCGCTGGCACCCACATCGATATCAGAAGTAACAATGTCTATTTTGGTTGCAATGAACTCAGGTTCAAAACTCATGTTTTCTCCAGATTGTTCCATATTTGTCACATCTTCAAACAACTTACGTTTCCGGTTTTCTCGTTCTAGACGACGTTCTTTTCTCTCCTGGTTCTTCGCAACAGTCGCCTTGTTTGTCCAGGAAAAAATACTGGGGACAGCTGTTTTTCGCAGAGCCCGCTTACGTCTTTCATTACCTGAAAAAATAAATACTGAAAAAATAAGTATGTGCTAGAAACAAATGCATATATTTGGTTGTTGCAGCTTTAAGGTTAAATGGATTAAGAGAATGAGTGTTCAGAAGGTGACAGATTTATCATTTTATTGGTTTCAGTCAATTAAGATTAAGAAACACCAACATATGATATAGTGTTAGGTTATGACACACAATATCACATAATGCATATTTAATTAATCAACAACATTACATTTAATTTTTGAAGCAGTACTGTCGTTGTTGATGCAGAACTTTTCGAAAAATAAGCCAAGTAACAAATGATGATATTTAGTATATACATGTAAACCAGTTCCATATACTGTACATATACATATGTCATGATTATCTAATGGAGAGAAAACCCAAATTCAACATTATAAGCGTAATAATTGTTTATATTTATGATGTTTTTCAACTCAATAGAAAAGCAAACTACCTACCAGCGTATGTAATTGTGTGGTAATCATCTTCGGTGAAGTGGTTTTCACACACGTACGAGTATTCGGATGGAGTCCAGATTTCGAACTTTGTTTTCACCCGTCGAATAGCTTGTACCCATGCTGCTCGACGTTGTTTGTCTTTCGGGAAGTTGTGTCGTCCTTTTCGTGAACACAATGGAACGCAGCACGTGGTTTCAGGCATTATTTTATCTTTCTTTTGTCAAGCTGTCAAACGCTTCGCTTATTAACAATGGCGATAATCTAATGATAAAATCCGAACATATCCGCATAGAGGGACCTACTCGACCAGAGCGCCACCTATATTGGGAAACGGGAGATAAATCGCTAAAGTCGCTCATTCAGATAAGAACAAACAAAATGTGACTGTCATAACTTGTATATTGTAGTAGATGTATGCATGCATGTCCATCTGCAAAAGAAACATACTGCAAACTCCTCTTTGGTTCACGGTCGGATTTATCTGTATCGTTAAAATTCGACAAACCAAAAATGTACCACGTTCATGATTTTAATTAACAATTACATTTTATATGCGGCGCGTCGTGGAAAAACCGGGCTTAATGCATGTGCGTAAAGTGTCGTTCCGGATTAGCCTGTGCAGTCCGCACAGGCTAATCCGGGGCGGCACTTTCCGCTTGTTTGGTATTTTCTGTTTCAAGGAAGTCTCTTCTAAACCTAAATCCACTGTAGGCGGACTTTACAGGCTGATCCGGGACGACACTTATCCTGACATCCTGTCGAATAAGAAACTCATCGATTCGTATTGTCGACATTTGTTCTTAATTAAAAAAATATTCCATATGCAATTGTGGAAATTGAAATTCTCAAAATGCATTATAGATCTATAGTTTTGCAACTGTACATTTGCACAAAATATATAATGAATTACCTTCTGCATCTCGTATCTGAATGTATTGTGTACATTGGTTCGAAATGCTATTTTATTGAACCAAGTAGACTAGAAGATGTATTTTTCCTGTTTTCTGCTTTTTGTCCCTTTTTAACATTATTCACTATAGATTTTGCTTTTGTTTGGCCACGAAATGCTTTCAGAAACATATCTATTGCATACTCTGTGTAATTGAAAGTGTATGTGTATTCATCCTCATCTTCACTACAGTTCACAGAAATGAGTTTTAAATACTAATATTGATTTCACAGTTATAAAGAAATCTAAAATGCATTCTTTCAAATCAGACTATAGTATGTATTAAAGGGACGATATGTTAACGAAAAATTGGCTTTTTATTGCACTGTAAAGAAGAAATGATAGTAGACAGCGCTTAACCAACTGCGCTATCATGCTTGGTAAAGAGTCATTTGTAAACTATGGTTATAATAAATGCTCACAAATTATTATCTGACGTCAAAATGTGAACACGAAACGGGCCAAAGAAACACAACCCATATTATAAAATGAAAATGGATATTTATCTCAGAATGCATACACTCTTTACCCATTATACCCTCGTTAAACCGTTAATATATGCCAGTATTAATATCTAAATTTCAGATTTTTAAAATAAATTACCCCATTGAGGCCATTTTGGATGACATAGTCCCTTTAATCAGGTTTGCTAACAAACCAATTAAATTCTTCAAACTACGTACTATTTAGAAGAAATTATCGCAATATTTCTTAAGACCACCATTTTTCGACGAAGCTGTCTAAGATCACGTTTGACCTACATATCTTGTAAACGGGTACCAATAAAGAGATAGACATTTGGCGCGATAAGTTAAATAGTTTGGTTGGTGGTCACCATATCGGACTGGTGGGGTTTCCTCCGGGTTCTCCGGTTTCCCCCCACAGCACAAGGCCACAACAAAATTAAAAATCTTTCAGTTAAAAATAAATAGCTGGAAATATTGCAACTATGATTCAAAATTCGTCCCAACTTTCGTGAGTGTCTAGTAAGTTAATTAGATAGGAGTGCTGGGACAAACTCCGGGTCCTCACATAATGCAGCCTCAGGCGCGGAAGGACCTCAGAAACTTCGAAATAAACACGTAATAAGTTAATTATGCAGCGGTTAAATTGAATATCATTAATCTATTGGGCAAATTTTCTTGCGCGGATAATTTTAGGCAATGCAAACTTACAACAATGGTTTAATGTCTACCAATAATTGTTGAATATTTTGGAGAATTAGTATTAACAGAATTGTTTACATAACCGGTTAAAATAACGTTATAAACATATCCTCGACATACACTCCATAAATGACCATAATTATGAACACATTTTCTCATTGTATGTCATGAACAGAATGTTATATTCATTCACAGAATGAAATAACTATTTTGTTTAGCCTACATAGACGGCACGCTCTATACAAAGCAATCGTACAATGCCCCCACAACAGGAGCTAACAGTGTTGTTTATGTTCCATATACGTATATATACATATTTGACAGTGAACATGTCTACAAACAGTTAATTGGCGCCGCGCATGTACGGCGCCTAGTGAGTTCAACACACTCCAGAAAAATAGTGAATCATTATTAAAAAAAGCGCTTTTACCAGCCGTTGCATAGCTTTTTAATTCAAATATTTCAATGAATGGGGAATTTATATTTATAAACTTACTTGCATGTTAATTTGAATTTGAATTATGGTTGCGTTTTATTACGAATTATTTAGACTTGCACTTTCTGTTAACTTCTCCAGCAGATATTATTCAATCTATACAAACATGGTACATCTTTCTATAAATAAAATGTGGTGAAAGAAGTCTCGAAATACGTTAAAGTGTTATTCATGTTACTTTTACTTGATTTGTGTAGCATGAATACATTATTTGAAATACTAATTATACACAGAAAAAAGAAGTCATCATTATTTCAAATGCGCTGAATGTGCCCTGCAGATTGCTTTTCATTAAGATACACAGTATAAATTCTTATTTGACTTCGAAATGTTTATGTGGCTGTCCGGATAGCGCAGTGGTTGGTACACTCCCTTCAAACCTAGTCTGCCCGGGTTCGCTCCCCACTCTGCGCATGTGAGTTTGGTTGGTGGTGACCATACCGGACAGGTAATGTTTCCCCTGGGTACTCCGGCTTGCAGCTATGATTCTAAATTCGTCCAAACGTTCGATGAGTCTATAAGTAAATTAGGCAGGGGTGCTGGGACACACCCCGGGTCCTTACATGATGCAGCTTTAGCGTGGAAGGACCTCATTCGTTTACACCCACACACGCACGCAAGCACAACCCTCCCCCCCACACACACATATGTTTATGTATTAGAGTATTAGATAACTAATAAGATGAACGTATGGTACGTTAATTAAGAATAACTACACTCGTCTAATACATAATAATTTTCATTCATTCCCGCAACTATTTTCTTACATTGTTATTTTATTTTTAATTGGCCTGATAAATTTATATTATAATAGAATAAATATGTAAACGTAAATTATTTAGGTTATTCCTGTATCACTGGTGAAAACATGTGGCGGTACGGTCGGTTTATTCACGGTACAGATATTAATAATGATTGAATTTATCTCACATTTCATACTTGTGTGTTTCCAAAGAAGCAAAATAAATACAGCCCCAGATTAATATGAGTTTTCTGTTTTATTAACTGCATCATACAAATTAACTGTAATGTAGACGTGTGTTTTTCTTTTCCGCTTATATTCGCTTGTAACGGCGCCCTATGATGCTCGAGGCATCATTGTTTTTCTTGTAAATATTGTAAGAGGAACCTGTGGCCCCCTCAGCATAAACTGCGTCATGTCTAGAGAAAATTGATCCCACGATAGTGAACGATTTATTTTCGGCGTAAAGACAGTGTATGGTCAGTCTTTCTGTGTTATAAACTATACCAAAAGGCAAGAAAACTCTTAAACATATAATGCATGTGCATGCTTCGGAAGAAAATGCACTATAGTAGCTTGCCGTATATGAACAGATGCATTCATTGCATTATACAACAACAAAAAACAAGAACACAAACAACAAAAACAAATATGATTATTATTATTATTATTATTATTATTAACTATCATAATAACAAAAATCACCATCATCATCATCGTCAGCATCATCTTCATTTGTTTTATCATTGTTCTATCATATATGTTGTCTTTTGATAGGTCGATGAGGACTACCTCCGAAGAAGCATAGGTGAGGACTTCTACAGGGAGACTGTATCGGTAAAAGAGGGGCGACACTTCCTGTTCGCAACTAAGTACCAGCTCACCCTACTTTCCGGTGCCAAGACCTAGTACTAGGATGGGACATTTAACATTAAAGTGTGTATGTACGATCTTTCAACAGATATAGTGGTATAAATACAATTAACAAAATAAAGTTAATTAACATATATTTCTATTTAAAATGAAATAAAAGTTGAGAACAAACATTGCTATTACACGCACAATAAGCTGGATTTTTATCACCAAATAGTTATCGTCTGTACAAGCGAATCTCAAATACATGTATATACCTTGACTTTACAGTTGGTTTAATTACACAACACTAATAAACGATGCAAAAGACGACACTAGTACTTGTTGATTTATTTCATATTGAACGGTTCCTTCGTCATTTTAATGTTTTTCTGATTGCTTTTAATTTTATTGTCACTTTTATATGCTTATTCTGAAAATAATTGATATGAACAAATGAATTAGTAACGATTCGCCACAATAACGATTCGCCAAATAACGATTCGCCACAGTTTTCTAACGATTCGCTACATGTGCATAACGATTCGCCACTCTACTTTGATGAGTAAAAACAAAGATATTTGGATGGAAATTGGTGATCGTGATAATGGGAAGGAAATGCGATTTTTTAAAGTTGCACTTATAAATATATGATTAATACAATTTCATATTGATAATTTATACTTTATAATACCCGACAATAAATTGAGTATGATGGTAATGTCGATGACGACGTCGACGACGATTATTGTAACATAGAATTTATTGTGTAACTACCAAGTAAATAGGGAACGGACCAGTGCCCGGGTACCCGCGAGTCGGGTAAGCTTTGGCGAATACAGTTCGTGCCCGGATAAATTATAATACTCATGTCATTTTCTCTCGATGTCATTAAGTATTTTACCAAATAAACATATAAATGCTTCATATTTAAATTACTTTATCGTGTAAAAAAAAACATGCCAAAATTCATTATATGACCCGGTGCATCACCAAAGTCATATAAGACGTAAAAAATATTGGTAGGTGGGGATTTTTTTAAATATCTTTTTTTATTTTGATAAATAGTCAACTTGAAGATTCTTAAACTGGTTGAATTAACACATCTTAACAAAGTGTGTTTATATATATTTATCTGGAGACATTTAAATATGATTTTGAATTTTGAACATGGAGTTCACGATCCATTACCATTGGTTTTAATGTACCTGTTTGGCTATACTTTTACGATCCATTACCATTGGTTTTAATGTACATGTTTGGCTATAGTTTTAACTTTATTTAAAGAATTGGAGGAAAACACGAACAAGAAGGACTAAAAACACAAAAAGCTAAAGTAGCATAACGTCTATTTCAATTAATTTATATCGTTGTATGTATTTGTTTAAAAACCTCTGAACAATTAAATATTGTGACCTATTAATTGAAATTTATTTTTGTTTACCAATCTTCTAATGGGCCTTTTATTACCGACTTTACTTGAAGACGTATTCCGTTTTTTTCACGGAACAACACGAGTGTTTCCGATTGCCATAACGTGACACAGATATTGGCCGCCATATTGAAATCACATCAAAACCTCAACAATTTTTAAGGTAAATGCGCTTATAGTACCACACGTAAATAATTACTGTGCGTCCCCCATGTACCAAATAACCCATTGAACGATATCTTTTATGTTCAAAAGGTTCAGACGTATAGAAATGTTAGTTTTAAATTTTGTAAATTATTGCCGAACACGCTGGACATGATCAAATCATGGTTGAGTAAGTTAACGCAGTCGTGATCGATCAGAACGCTGGTCGTGTAAAAATACTGTTGGCAAGAAATTGAAAAAATCTAGGGAACATAGAGTGCAAAGATTTTCAAACAGAAAGGACACATTTATTTGTTTGAATGAAACTAATTTTTCCAATGCCAATTTACACTACAAATCGACTCAACTCATTCATGATTCATTGTTAACTTACAGTTCTACACTCTACCGTCAATATTTTGGTAGATATAAAGGTTTGCATGCAAACAACTTAATGCAAATGCAATAATATGCAAAACAGTCAATGTGTCGACTAATCCTGAACTGGCCAAAACAGCCGATGGCTTGTATAAATTTGGGGTCATGGATAGTTAGTGTTTCATAGCCAGCAAAGTAAAAAGTAGGTCACACGATTCAATCTCTTTTAATCGCTCAACTAAAGACCTTTGGCTTCCACCAACAGTTTAAAAATTATAAAAAGTAACTTCATGGCATAGGCGTTGGCTTCAATTGAGGTTTGCTATCAATCGTTTAGGAATTCCCGTAACCATATGAAAATGTGCAGTTTATAATTTAGTTTCCACAATGCTTTCTGATTAACAGAAACACAAAATTCAAAAGAATCACAATTTGTGTATATACTGATGTTTACAAAACAGTTTCTTCTACATGATGGCAGTGTGTTAAAAAATTCTGGCAGTCAGACATTTTGAGCTGGCAAAGGTTTTTCACCATAGAGTGCATAATTGCATTGAAAGAAGGGATTGTTTGAGGGATATTGCATGTTGGGAATTTCTGGGCCTTATAATGGTATCTTCCAAACATCCCGAAAGGTAAAAAAAGTGTCAGACATTCGGTCCGACAACCTATCAAAACTTGCCGGATCGAAATTAAATTTGCCGGACCGAAAATTCAGTCATTTACATGTATGTATAGTCTATAGTATACATGTATACACTAGACTAAGTGTGGTTTCGCGATCTGAAACAGCAAACATAATTTGCTCACCTTTTTCATTGTTGTTAAGACCGATAACATAAAATATACAATACATTTAATTAATATTGAATTACGATTTGACAATGCAAACCCAAAACGCCTAGATCCGAATTGTACTGTTTACGAGACATACACACATATGCTATTTATATTTAGTATGCATATGGTGTTCATGTAAAACCCATGGTTAGCTAAAAAAAAAAAGCCAGCGAAAATTATGCTGACAATCACAACATCACGTCATCCGCCTGGAAAGCGTGGACGTATTGACTGTTATTTAAAAAAATTGTAGCACAAAGAACTGTGAAATCTTTATTTTGGTACAAAAGTTTTGTAGTGCAAAACAAAATTTGCCGGTCATGTCCGTTGGACCGATGGTTTTCGGGAAGTCTGATCTTTAACAAAATTAGTTTAAAAACACACGCTTCCCATAAGTTCACTTATAGATAAACCAATCTCTACTTGTTAGGTACCAGTAAAGCAGTTCCACAATGGGGACCAGAGTGTATGTAGGCCGAGTATCCAACCATGCGCGCGACAGAGATGTAGAGAAGTTCTTCAAAGGCTATGGAAAGGTCAAAGACATCATGCTCAAGAATGGCTATTGCTTTGTGGTAAGTTGTTTGTTACGTACAGATAAAAGCTGAAAGACATCATGCTCAGGGTTCCCTCTGGCTTTTGAAAAGTTGTCGCCACTTTTTTTCCGCCAAATTTGAAAACTTGGAGCCAATTCGGCGTCGCACGTAAAAAAATTTGTTAGAGACGCTCAGGTGGCATAATATATATAAGTATACTATATATAACTTATATTTTCACGTATACTTATGCATTACTAATTATTCCTAATGAAAAATACAATAAATAAACAAAACACCATATATCTCTTTATTCAATTTATTTCAATAACGTTCAATTTAGTAAGTAACAAAACAGCGTATTTCATATACAAATGCAGTAAAATATGTCCATGGATCATAATACATGTTGTTGCAACAAGAAATATTTTAGCAATGCACCATAAATATGTGTATTAACATGATCAATAATTTTTTTAATAGACATTTAGCTATGCATGAATGTTACTATTTTACTTACAAATATGATACATATTAATACATACATACACATATAAATACAATGGCATAAATTAGGCAAGGCAAGGCACACAGGAAAGGAACCTGAAAATATACAGAAGACATCAATCAGCAGCAATTCTATATATGTTATGTTCATAGACCAAAAGAATTCCAACTTCTAACAGTCTTTAAAATTTATGTTCACTGGAGAATTTTGAAGTTTGAGCATAGATGAAGAAGGGACGTTGTCATAATCTAACAAACATATTTTACAAGGAGTATTTACCTCTGAACTGGCCATGTTGACAAAGTTAATTTTCATTTTCAAATGCAACATTTCATACCGATTGTCGTAACAAACTGTTTAATTACAGACTTTTGTTTATTTAATCATGAACGTCAACGTGTTTAAAACACTGCAAACTTGCGATGTTTTGATTTCTATTTATCCTTAGATATTGTCCTTAATCTGTTTCAAACATGGCACACTTCTATTAATTGCCGTTATTGACGACTGAAGAAAAAGCTGTTTGTTCTACATGCAATTAAAATGCCAATCTAATTGCCTTGGGCTATATTTAATTCATTCATCAGTTGCATGTTATCACCTTACTGATCAGCGTTTTTCCTCTATATAAAGTTGGTACCGGAAAACGGTACCATTCCCAATCGGATTTTCTGACTATTTTTCCCAATTTGAAGTTAAAAAAATCCCAAATGTAAGAAAAAAATCCAAAAAGACCCTGAAAAGGTCGACGATGTTCCTGTATTTTACTTTAGTTTTACCCAAGCGTAAACCTCCACGCACAGCTGCACGGCCTTCCCCAGGCTGTTTTAGCGCCCCGGTGCCTGGGCGTTTAATTTTAACTTGAACATGTCCGGGGCGCCATATATTAGTATTGCGCTTATAAACATCGCCCGAGGCACGTGTACTTTATCAATTAATTAGCTGTGTTGACTGCAGCAGACCGACAATTCCTGTTGTGAAAGCTAATCTCTTACGTCACAATGGCCGTTTTTCATTCGAGAAACATGTACACCCACTCTATAAAGTCAGTGAATGATCAAAGTGAGTGTCAATTCGCCGAAAATTTTAACAATGAACCGTTATTTCTAAGCCGCAATCAATCACCCTGAAGCACCGCCATGTAGGCGGAGTTTCAACTGCAGTAAAATCGAAATGAGCCAACAGAAACGCTCAGTTTATCTTCGCTTTGGAATGACGTTATATCTGACCAATCAGCGCAGTTGGCATGTATCCACACACAAGTAACCTTATACGCGCGTCAAGCGTATTGTCCACCTAAAAAGTAAACAAGCTTTCGTATTTTATAATATGCACACTTGTTAATTTAAAAAATTCATAACTTTAAAAAATAAACAGCGAAAAATCAATCTACCTAAGCCTACCCACTGTTACTGCTCAGTGTTGTAGTTTCGTAAACACAAGCGGTCTTGTTTATGTACATGTATGCCATGTAAAACCCGTGTTTTCTGCAAAAGAGCGCGAAATGTCTAATGACAACCACGACGTCACGTTCCACGCATGGAAAGCGTGCGTGTACCGACCATGTGCTTTCTAAATACAGGTCTTAACATTTGACGCGCGCAGGCACAACGTGCACGGGGAAATTATCCCGCCGTTTTTGCAAGAACAAAGCATGTATAATATACATGTATTTTAATCATGATTCTTACAATGAGACTTTTTATTTTTAAAAGGCTAGAGGTATACCGTTTAAATGGTGATGTTTCGTCTATTTCATTTCGTTTAAACGTTTACAAAAAAAATGAAAACGTGTTAGCCATAATTTTAAGAGCTTAAACGCACCAGATAACGTCATATGACACGTCGCAAAAAAAATTTTGACGTAGGGTCTGGGGGGCCTGAAAAAAAATTCTGGGTTACTGTTAACAGCTAGGGGAAGTAACATACTGTTTTTACATCTTTTATGACATTTCTTAATGAAAGTGATAAAATTCCTAATTTGGATGAAAATAACGCTAATTTTCCCAATTTGACCGGTACCGGTACCATTCCCAAAGTGGTGAGGAAAAATGCTGCTGATATGCATTCAGTTTCACGCTTCAGTTAATTCAATTGTTGTTTTGCATCAATAAAAATACATGCACAATAACTGCCGAGGTTAACCGAGAGAGCAAGACCGCTTAGGCTAAAATGTCGCTTACGTCATTTCAATAGTAAATAATTCGGACAAAGAACGCTGTCACCAGAAAAATCACCAAACTTGAAAAATTGTCGCCACTTTCAATTTTGTCGCATTTTGAGACAGTGGCGATCGCCAGCGCGAACCCTGCATGCTCTAGAACGGCTATTGCTTTGTGGTAAGTTGTTTGTTACGTACAGATAAAAGCTGAAAATGGAGTATATAGACTGTCCATTCCAAACATAGTGTTGGCATTCAGGGTAAATATTGAGCTAGTATACACTGAAATAGTGACAAGCTACATCTTTAGATGCAATATAGTGTTTTGCTACACCATGAAGTATCTGCTTGCGTTTCATTATCAGGAGTTCGAAGACGACAGAGATGCTGATGATGCTGTATATGAGCTGAATGGAAAAGAACTGTGTGGAGAAAGGTATAATGATTCTTCATAACTTCTTTATTTTTTTGTTCAAAAATGTAGGGCCTATTTGGTCCCTTAAAACTACAAATAGATATGTTTTATTAACAAATCAAACTATGTAATGTTTTTTACATGTATTATTAACAAGTGTCAACATTTTTATTTAAACAAATTGTTAACTACAGGCAATAAAACAATATAATAGAACTTTATTCATTAAAATGAAACAACAAAACATTTTTGATAAATTGGAACAAAAAGAAAAAGACGCTGAGGTTTATTTACTTAAACTTTCACTTTTGACAGATGCTATAAACTCTTGCTAACTTTCATTCAAATGTTGTCTCAGCCAAAGTGTTTGCATATAATCCGTGTTCAGTGATGATTTTTAAATAGCTATTGTATTAATAAACACTAGTAGTTGTTTGTTTACTAAGTTTAACAAATGAAGACGTATGCCTGACGTGATCAGTGTATGCAATTCGTCAAGTTACACAGATTCATCTTAATTCTTATAATTAGATATAATTCACATACCGGTAAATACAAATTATATTGCTTTCTTTTAATGTGTAGCAATTTATAAAAAAATGCGGGTGTTATACATCATGGTTAACCAAGCGATTGCATTATTAACATTTTTTTAACAGTGTATGTCACGTTTTTGAGTGTGTTGACAGCTGATTTAAAGATTTCACTTAGTCTGTGATTGGATAAAACACATTATTAACTTGCATTTGACTGATTATATTTATTCCTTGGTTTGCTTTATGAAATAAATATTACTAGCTTACAGTTATAATTCAATGTTGCAGAAATACCCGGCCTTACATTTCCAAGAAGATGTGAAAATAGGGCTCATTTTCAAATAATTTCTGAAGTTTTAGTAGACATCTGCTATTTAGGCTTCTGGTGATGGTAATGCTTACATAGTAATTGTTCTGATGGGTTAATCTGCTTGCCTAATGCAGGGTGGTGATTGAACATGCACGGGGGACCAGGAGGGACCGAGGTGGCTATGGCGGCGGTTACGGTGGTGGTGGTGGTGGTGGTGGTGGTGGTGGTGGATATGGAGGTGGGCGATCCTACAGGAGGGACCCTTCCTGGCTTAATAAGTAAGTTACAAACAGTTTGTCAGACTCTTATTGATTACAAACTCTTATCTGGGTCTTTTTATGCCCCTGGCATCTTGATGCGGGAGGCATATAGTGATTGTCCCGTCCTTCCGTCCGTCCTTGACAAGGTTAAGTAGATATTACCGTTTCATCTAGCACCAACACCGCTCACTACAACACTTGGATACTTACACAGTTGTTGCTTATGACCATTCCCAATCAACACATATCACTCAACTTCACTTTGACCGTGACCTAATTTGAACTTACAATAATTCAAAAGTGCCATTTCTTGGTTAACTAGAATTTACCGTTTCGTCCAGCACCAACACCGCTTACTACAACACTTGGATATTTACACAGTTATTATTTATGACCGTTCCCACTCAACCCATATCACCCAACCTCACTTTGATCTTGACCTTATTTGGACTAAGAATAATTCAAATGAGGTATTTCTTGGTTAACTAGAATTTACCGTTTCGTCTAGCACCGGCACCGCTTACTACAGCACTTGGATACTTACACTGCTGTTTTTGACCATTTCCAATCCAACGAAATGAACCAACCATACTTTGACCTTGACCTAATTTGGACTTGAAATAATTCAAATGGGCTGTCCAGCACTAACCGGGGGTAAGTGTGTTTATCGAACACAGTGTCTTGTTTCTATTGAAAAGCTGTTTGTAAGCAACATAAGTTTACTGATTGAATTATCTCTATTTGAATGAAAAATGGATATTATTTTGTTAGCTTTTCTATGGATAGTATTTTGTTTGTTTTTCTAGGGATATTATTTTGTTTGTTTTTCCGAACATCTGCAATTGTTTGTAGCTTTTGAATGTTAGGAAGATAAAATAAGGTATGATAAAATATGTACCAGTCAGAATAATTGCAATCAAAACAAGTCACTTAGAAAGTTGCCAGTATTAAAGGAATTCGATTTGTACTTAAAAACGAGCACTTACTGTTAAATTCAAATCTTTATTTATGGGTCTAACTTTTCAATGTTTTACTATCACCTCTGTTCAACCATTGTTGTGTCCTGATCATATGTAGTACCATGGTGGTTTAGATTGTAACAAAAAGCATGAATCTGATGTTCCTCTTCCTGTAATTCAGAACTAGACGAACTGACGGCCTTGGCGCCTCGCGGTATGTAGACTATTAAATTCAAACAATTCCCCTACGTCTCTTGTCCGTGCTGCAATTTCAGGGGTCTTATGGTAGAGAACATTGCTGATTCTGCAGATATACATACTGGATTGCGGACCGGCTGTGGCGCATATTCTATGTAGTCGGATAAGGTGTTCTTAGCCTTAGCTAACGTGTCTTTGAATTTGTTTGTCTGATAGTGATTTCATCTTGTGTTGTGGTTTTTCATTAACCACATGCATGTTTTGTGTTTGTATCGTTGCAGGTATGGAGCCCCAATTCGGACAGACTATCGTATCATAGTGGAGAACCTGTCTTCCAGAGCTAGTTGGCAGGTAGGTACAGCAGGGATATCAAAATTAATTGTTCCTGAACCATGAAATATCACTTGTCAGGGTTATTTTGAAGATGAAACGTGTGAAACTCACAGGCATAAAGCATTTCTTTTTTTTTTTAAACAGTGTGCCATAATTGTCTAGCAAGGGCAAACTAAAGTACTAAACTTGGTTTTACTATTCCAGATGAAAATTTATATTTTGCTTGGATTTGTGCTAAGTGTCCAGTTATTTTCATGTTATTTTGATTGATCTTCATTTTAATTGTAATATGCTCTTAGTTGATCATTTTAATTGTAATATGCTCTGGTCAACTATATACTCCCTGAATCTATGGCATGATTATTTAGATATTTTTGAATGCATTTGACCTTCAATTTCATGTGTTTTAGAGGAAAAAACGTTTCATGTAGTTTAAAAAAATACAGCAAAATTGTATTCTATTGCCTATATTCGTATGTGTGCCTACATTTTTTTGTCTAATCCTGAATGTATTCGAGCGTATTAAGTACAATCAACATGTATTCCTAGGGAAGGGTGTAATTCAAGCATTATTGACGCATATTCTGTTGCTCTCTGTAGTCGAGTCTGGATGTCCGTGAGTCAGTCTGATGTGATGAGGGGCCCTCGCTAGGGGCTAGAGCTGTCATTCTGAAGTGATGAGGGGCCCCACTAAGGGTTTGAGCTGTCAGTCTCGCGCCTATGTCAGCCAGAAGAGTGGCCGTCCCCACTTTGATGTGTGGTGTTCCATAGCCGCATGTGGTCACAGTTTGGACACTCCGTGATCATTTATAATTGTACATCATTTACACCAAAGAATATTATTTAAATTATCTAAATATACATTTTTCTTCAAATTTGAATTTTTCTAGATGAATCGCTGTTATTTTTGCAAATCAAAATATTGTCTGTATGATATTGCTTTAGAAAAAAATTAGAAACATCTAAATTTTCAACACTTGCAGCATAATTTATAAGGTTTAACATTTAAATTGTTTGTCAGTATAAGCAAATCAAGTGTTTTTAATTTATATTTATAATTATTCACCACATCATTGAATCATTTTACTTTGAAATGTATGCAGAGGACAAGAACAAACTGTGACTAATAAAGGGACATAATTATAATGACAAAGATGTCGGCCCACATAATAAAATCATGCTCGGAAAAACTGAAAATTCTTAGAAATCATTTTCAAAATCATGGTATTTATGTTATTGCAACATGTTTATAAAAATGTAACGACGATCAAAAGGACGAGGGCTCAGAAGTGTAGACGATGCTATAAGATGAACAGGGGTTAAGGGAGATGAAAAATTGACGAGATGATGTTAAGTCCGCCGTCTCTAAGACGACTGATGAGTACTGGTAGTCTTGACGGGTGATGCTTGGTCTCTGTGTGATGTGGTCTGTAAGACGCAGATGAGATGGGGGCTCACCCTGGGCAGTGTTTCTGGTGCTCTGATGGGCTGTTTCTATTTTGATGACAGGCTCTTCTCATGTGTCAGTATAGGTAATGAACTGTCTTGATTCTTTCATTATACTAACGATGTTAAATGTTTATGTGAAAGGTTTTGCCCACTTGTAGATGCTGATGTTAATGCTGATCAGTAGTGCATAATGTATATTTTTATTTTCAGAGAGCCAAATCATGCCATTGTTTTTTAAATGAGGCATGTTGTGGGAAAACCGGGCTTAATGCATGTGCGTAGTGTCGTCCCGGATCAGTCTGTGCAGTCCACACAGGCTAATCCGGGATGGCACTTAACACCTACAGTGGATTTATGTTTAAAAGAGACTTTCTTGAAACAGAAAATACCATAAAAGTGGAAAGTTTTGTCCCGGACCAGCCTGTGCGGACTGCACAGGATGATCCGGAACAACATTTACGTACATGCATTAGGCCTGGTTTTCGGTTTTTCCAAGCCACGCCACAAACGTTTATTAATATGCTCTCTTTATGCTGCCATTTTCATACACTAGTGGTATAGGAAATGGCTTTACGATAATATGCTTAAAATGTTGTGGGGTAATAAAAAAGAATTGTGAAAAAGACTGGCATTTAATGAAGACCTTAAGGTACATCGAGTTTCCCAAGCTGTGCAATTTTATGGTTATAAATTTACAAAAAAATTGGGCAGTACTGCTTCCGTTACATTACAATACATTATGAATATTTGTCGGATTAACTGTTTTGAAGCCAGACAACAATAAAACCAGAGACAGGAGCAACATTTATACATTTTCCAATGTCAGATTATTGCATTTTGCTCACAATAAATTTCAAATGGCTAAATGCATTATTATTTTCCCATATTTTTATTATCAGTTGGGTGGTCAATTTAAAGCATCTTAATCATATCAATCACATTTCTTTCTGCATATCATCATTATGCAGTCCTTATACTATAAAATCATTTATTTGGCAGTGCTCGAATTTTCGAATATTTCGGAATCCTAACATAGCACGAATGTATTACCATGCGTAAATTGTTATTTTGCATGATTAAAAAAAATGTCAGTGGAGAAAAATGAAAACGTGCAAATTTAAGACTGCGCGAATTATAAATTTTCAAAAATGCGCAAAATGTAGACACTGCAAAGCAAAATGATTTTACGGTATCATTTGTGTGACAGATTTTAAAGCTAGCAGTTTTCAGGGTTTATTGTGGACAGTATATAGAGAATAGTTGTAGACATATGGTACTTCTTGACTGAAAGGTAATGCCAGAAATTGCATTGCAGGATTTAAAAGACTACATGCGACAAGCAGGGGAGGTCACCTACGCTGATGCTCACAAGCAACGGAAAAATGAAGGGCATGTATTCTACATAATTCTCAGAAAAAGTCAATCTTTAATCGTATAGTGAACTGTGTGATGTTTTTCCTATAGATTATCTTTAATTCATTGTCATTCATGTTCACTAGCTTGGTTTATATCAGTTAATATAAAATGGTGACACAATTATATTCTTACAAAACTGAGCTGCTTCCAAAATTGTAGCCATTGGCTATTTTGGCTTACATAGGCAGCTGCTTTTGATCTTCTAGTACACTTCTTCATAGGCATTAAGGTGGTTTTGTGTTAAAGTTGGATGTTTCTATTGTAAAAAAAATTTTTTCAGCGTTGTTGATTTTGCTACAAAGAGTGACATGAAGAGGGCCATAGAGAAGCTGGATGGTACGGATATCAATGGACGCAAGATTCGCATGATTGAGGACCGACCGAGTCAGCGACGTCGAAGGTCAGTGGTGTTAATATATTAAGAAGTAAGCAATAGGAAACTCCAGTTTGACCATTTGCAGATTTCAACAACACAGCACAGTATGGAAAACAAGTAACAAACGCAGAACAGACTCGCTTAAGGCTGTATGTATTATTTCCTGGTATTCATTGATCTGATCAATTTCTACAGTTTGAGTTATTAATTGGATGGGGGAACCGTCAGTTGTCTGCATTTCTGAGCCATTATAATGCAAACTTGCTTTATATCTTCGATTCACAGTAGAAATTAATTCATAGTTATTCTTTTCGGGAGAAATGTGCATGCTTTATTAGGAAATGTGAATTTGATTTTTTTATTCTTGTAGTATTATCAGGCGTCATATGCAGAGCAGTTTTGCCCCTTTTTTCTGCATACCAAAAGTACAGTCCTCAAAATATCCCACTTGCCCGAAGCCTGGGAGTAGTACAATTCTATTCTGGCAATTTTGACCTGTCTGTCTGACAAGGCTGGTACAAGAGAGGAAAAATTTATGAAATTAAAAGTTTCATTGACCAAAACACCACAATGTCCCAGTCTGCGTGAAAGACCTTCGGACCTCAGACATGCCTGAAAGACCTTCGGACCTCAGACATTGCCCATACAAATCCGTGAGGTCCGGGAAAAACTGTCCGAATACTGGTCCTCGTGTCCGGTGAAAATTTCTGTCAAAAATATTTTGACAGCTATTGCTGTATCTGTTTCCACAATAGTCATAACGTCATACTTATGGGTCACCAATTGTGTTGAAGAAGTTGAAGGGACTTTGACAAGGACAATTGAATTCATATCTATCTTGCAAAATTAACATGCTGATTGTAGTACCTTTAGTTAATATAGCACTCTCAAGTGTATATCGTTTTAGTTTTCTTCAAAGATATTATTTTTATCGTTTTTAAATGTTTCTTGAAAAAAATAAGTGGCCAGTAATATTTTTTCCGGGCCAGTAATATTTGGGGCATTACCTGTCCGCTTTGCCAGTAATAAAGTCACGACTTTCGTGGAGACTGATGTCCAATATTTTTTCTCTAAATGTATCATCATCTGATTTTCTTTCATATGCCTGAAGACATGAACAACATTACAATCATTTGAAGTAATCTCTAGTTAAATTATTAATTATGCCCCCCTTCGAAGAAATGGGGGTATCTTGCTTTGCAACTGTCGGTCGGTCGGTAGGTCTGTCCTTAGGCCATTTAGTTTCCGCACGATATCTTGAGAACGCTTTGACCTACGATCATGAAAGTTGGTACGCTGGTTACTTGGAAGGAAAGGAAGAACCCTATAAATATTGAGGTCAACAGGTCGAAGGTCACCGTTGCTAAATATAAAAAAACAGGTTCCCCTCAATAACTTGAGAACGCATTGAAATATTTTAATGAAACTATACATAGATACCTTACATAGAGACCTCGCTTGGGATTGCATATGGGGTGGGTGGGGTCAAGGTCACCGTTACTAAAAATAGAAAACGGTAGACCATTTCCTTTCTGCAAGATATCTTTAGAACGCTATGATCATGAAAGTTGGTACGCTGGTTACTTGTGAGGAAAGGAAGAACCCTATTAATTTTGAGGTCAACAGGTCAAAGGTCAAGGTCACCATTGCTAAAAATAGACAAACGGTTTCCCCTCAATAACTTGAGAACACATTGAGATATTTTAATGAAACTGTATACATAGATACCTTATATTGAGACCTCTCGTGGGATTGCATATGGGGTGGGTGGGGTCAAGGTCACCATTACTAAAAATAGAAAGACGTTTTCCTCTCAGTAACTTAAGAACGCATCGAGATATTTTAATGAAACTTCATACATAGATACCGTATATTGAGACCTCGCTTGGGCTTGCATATTAAAAAAATTTCTTACCATTTGCACATATTCACAACTTGGCAGCAAGTCGGGGGGGCATACATGTTTTACAAACATCTCTTGTTTCCGACAAGTTCTGGTGGATTTGGACAAGTTAAAATTGTGTGCTTTATGCCGGAATGGGCCAGTCCTTCCAAAACATTATTGTGAAGACGGAATGTACAGTTGTTCCTTTTTGAAAATTACAGCAGATCACATTCGAGGAGTCACAGTCGCTCCAGAAGCCGCTCTCGCAGCCGCAGTCGCAGCAGGAGCAGGTCTCGTTCCCGACGCAGCTCACGCAGCAGATCCAGGTCAAGGTCACGCAGCGAGAATCGATCTAAGTCCCGATCCCGTTCCCGCTCGAAGTCCAGATCCAGGTCAAAGTCAAGGTCGAAATCCAAATCTAAGTCCAAGTCCAAGTCAAAGTCTCCTGAGCGGAATGGGGATGAACAGATCCCTGCTGAGGAAGATTGAGATGAAATTTGAGAACATTTTTTTATTTGACAAGCTTTTAAATCGTTCATTCTGACCAGTATATTATTGCATCACATTTAGTCATGTGTTGATGAATGTTGTCAGTCTTCATTATGATGTCATGTTGTTTTCTGCAGTTACTGTGTGAATCATGAATGTGAACATTTGATTTCATTCCTTCACCATTGTCATGCGATGTTAATTTCAATTAACATGTTACCTTTCAGGTTTTTCGTGTGCTAAAAGATGTTTGTAAATGAGGTTAAAACTATTGTATAAATTACATGGCTTTGTATGTTTACAATTAAGTTCCATTGCCATTACTAAAATTTTTGCTAGTATGCAGTACTAACAGGGTTAACTGCAAAAGCAAGGCTAAACTAGTGAGAAAAGTCTATGGTTATTTTACTAGCGCATTTGTACCAGTACTTACATTGTTTGCTACTGTTAAAATCCATGTAACCAAATACCTTGTAAGTTGGGTTTAACTAGTTGGGTTTAGCTAGCTAATATTTCGTTTAACTAGCTAATAGTTGGGTTAAACTAGATAATAGTTGGTTTTAAATTTAGATGGTTAGGTTTAACTTGAAACTACTTCATGGCTAACTCGTATGAATCGTTCATGTTCCTGAAACTGAACATTTAACAGAAAGTGTAACTGTGCTGTACACATGTATATGTGGTTGGTGTCTTCTTAGTGAAGAAAAGTGCATACATTGTATTGCTTGTTTAGGACCTAATGTAGAATAACGAATCAACAATGCTTCATTATGAATAACAATAATATTAGTTGTACTAGTATGTCATTTATGAACAGCTTTTGTGCAGTGTACAATTAAAGTGTGCATTGGACTTTATGGAATCTCTTGAACAAATCTTGTATGTAAATTTGTTAAGATTGCAGCATGCACACTTGAGCTTCATTGTTAAAATTCCGTTTATAAAATTAAAATATTTGCAACGAAAGTAGTTGTCACAATTAAGGTCAGTTAAATTTGTAACGAAACTCTTAATAGTTCATATTGATTAAAAACTACGAAGATATTATTACTCAATATAATTCCATATTTGGCAGACTTCGATGATCAGGGGTGGTATTCACAAAGCATCTCGAGTTAAATTTTATCCTTATCCTTAAATGTGGAAATTTCCTCAACTGTATAATTCAATAAACAGTTTGCACCAAGGATCACTTTAAAATAGCATCATTATTTAAATAATTATTTGATGAATATCAACAACATGTGCATCTGTTTATTAAGAAATATAATTCATTCAAATTTGCACTTAAGTGAAAATAGTTAAGAAATTACTTAAGATGCTTCGGTGAATACCAGCCCAGTAGGAACCTACATGTAGCATTTTTATCATTATAATGTAATGATACTTATGATGGATGACTTATGAGGTATAGTTGATGTGTAAAACAATGATTTTGCTGGAACAAGGTCTGTGGTAGCAGACTGGCATAATGATTTCATATTGTTGAAATTATTGTAAATAAAATAATAAAACTTGTTTTGTTGTAACCTTATCACTGCAGCCCAACATTGTGAAAATTTATGGGTAATGCTGTAATTGTACAGTCACGAGGTCTCTGTGTATATCATACATGCATTTGCTTTGGGAAAAAATTTATTCGAATGTGCAAGCAGTTTGCTGTGAAGATGGCATTAAGTGAGTTTAATAGTAAATATCAAACCTTTTGAATGGTTACAAAGAATAGTTGCTGAGTTGATTATCTTGAAATAATACAACTTTCCATTGTGTTTTATACTTCGATTTTTAAATGGAAGGATTTTCTGCCAATCGTGTATAATTGACTGTCTTGAAATAAAACAACTTGCCAATGTATAGATTGTGTGCCCATCCTGATTCTGTGGTGTATGCAACTATTTTAATAAATTTAAAAATACTGTTTTCTATAAAAACCAAATAAAGATGCAACATTGTCCTGTAGAAATGTATATTGGACATGCACATACAATACAGTGTTGAAAGCTTGATACAATTGTGCCAATTTATCTTCAACTAAAACCTGCTGCCACTAGGCCCCAGAAAGGTTTCCGAAATTGAATTTTTAAAATTGGGATGTTTTGGCATGTCTTCTCGATGGAAATCTTCCATGCCCCTTCCAAACGTTTCTGTAAACCCTCTTGGCACTGTGCCAATTCGGGGTCGAACAAATTTAGGCACCCAAATTTTTAGTTTTAAAACGCCAAACGTTTTATTCGGGGGCACCCAAATTTTAAGTTCTAAAACGCCAAACGTTTTATTCGGGATCTTTGGCAACCCTTTCTGATGTTTGGAAATCCATCACCGACTGCATTTTCAGAAAGCGTTCTGCGATACTTCGTAATCTTATAGCTATCCCAAACAGTTCCTGAAGGAAGCTGAATTGATGCCGAAAGCTTCGGAAGACAACGAATAGAAGAGTTCTGTTTTGGGTATAGAGTGCGGAAGCAATGATGATCATGTTATGAAAGATGCCGAATCGACACCGAGTGTCAACAGAATGATTGCCGAGCAAGAGCTGTATTTCCTATACTTCAACATTTTTTGTTGTGAATTGAACATTTATCATAGCGCGAGGCTATGGCAAGCTACCTCAGAAGAAATTGGGTGTGAAATATGTTAGCCAGCCCCTGGACACCCAGGTTCAGATGGAGGCATCAACCCCTATCTGAAAGCCCAAGATGAGAAGCAAAGTTACACCTCTCATATTGGGCAGCCACTTCACGCCAGGCCTCTGAAGCGTTGGGAATGGCCAGAACTGCATACTTATACTGTGCAGTACACACTTGTGGGACTATATGGCATTCATTTTCTGAAGAAACACAGAAGTCATACACTAAGGAGTGGTACTGGTCCCCAGATGCAATGTACATCAGTGTCATCACAAGCTTTAGGCCAGCAGGAAGGGCATTACAGAACCTGGTGTCCTTTTTCTGAATGTTGGGCATTAAGCTTTTGTAGTATTTAATCGAATGCTTTTGAAGGAGACATCTTAATCTCTTGAGAACCTATATTATAGTATTTTACTGTCCATAATGAAACTCTCTGTCATCTTTGAGCCAGGGCAGGCCCAATCTCATTAAAACCATCTCCAGTCTGACACTACTATATTATCTGCTCACTGGATCTGATGACTTCGAATTAGGGTCACGTTCAGACGACCTTTTCATGAGCAAATCAAATTGTTGCCTTCAAAATGTTGTGGTATAAATTGTATATATAAACCACAAAAACTAAGCACGACATTTACGTGAACTTTGGATGTTTACTCAACTAAGTTACCACTATATCCATTGTTATCCACGTGAAAATTAACTGTAAATGATATATTCCCGAGGATCAGCTGGAAATGCCTCACCTTTTCAAAAACCTTGGCCAAACTTTGCTGTGCATTTTGACGTGAACTTTGGATGTTTACTCGCCAAAGTTACCACTATATTCATTGTTATCCACGTGAAAATTAACTGTCAATGATTTATTCCCGAGGATCAGCTGGAAATTCATCACCATTTCAAAAACCGTGGCCAAACTTTGTTGTGCAACAAGCAATTTAATTGGGCGCAGCAGGGCTGAGATTGTTATTGTTAGGAAGGTCATTTGAACGTGACCTGTTATACGATGTCTTCAGATCCTAACGTTAGGATTTGATTTTAATGAGATTGGGGACGGCCCCACCATCGATGACGTCTTCTTCTCTGAAACAAGTACAATGCCGAGCATGGAATCCATTTTAGTTTGGATTTGAAACTGAAGTGCAAGTTGAAGGCCTCAAATGTCCCACTAGCAACTAATAATAAGATAGTTTGGTGTCGTTTATATATCCAGACGCAACTCAGCAACATTCCATCGGCAACGATTTGGCAACTCTTTAGTGTTCTGTTATGTAACCTCAACCTTTCTGTGCAATAGGGAAACATTCTGGAACCAATGCCAGAAATGTCAGCAACATTCTGCTACTTAGGATAGTTCTTGGCGTTTACACGGTACCTTTCATATGCCAATCCAAGAATACATGCCGAACGAGCCCGATGGCAAAGCTCCACCCATTTTATTGACTAAAGATCCCAAAGGTTCCCGAAACGAGCAAACCTTTAACGGCCACCATTCTCCAAAGTATCAGGGCTTTAGTGGACGGCTAAAGGTTACACTCTGTCACTTGGCAAAATCTGCACACTCGACTTTCAATGACCTCTAAGATGCTTTCTGACTGAAGCAGAATGGGGGACAGCAATCGCAGTGGTGGTAATCGTTCCAATTACCATGTTGATAAGTGCTTACAATATATACTTGTTAATCAAAATATTTTTTCCAATATTTGAACATTTTTGCAAAATATATATTAACACAAATCATTAATAGCGTCGGATATAAATAAATCAGGAAGGGGGAGGGGCGGGGCTTTCCTAAGCCTGTGACTGAAGACTAAAAAATAAATAGAACATCACAATGTTTGAGGTATTTTTTTTATTCAAAATCAAGCAGACACAAGTGTAAGTACAAAAACATTGTTGTAATACACAAGCATGAAATATTCCACAATATAAGAGTCGTTATACAACTTCACAAAATTGTCAGTATCACGTTGGAAACTACATTTCATTAGAGAAACATTTTATTACTAACTTTAATGTTAGTAAAAAAATCTTATAAGTCAAGCATTTTAAATAAAATTGCTTTCAATTATAAGTCTGATGTGCACGATCTGACTCCAACATGTACATGCATGATAACACATCTCTCCTATACATGTACTTCAAATACGTGAAATGCACAAGAATACAATTTTTTAAGCAGCATTACCCAACACACACTTCAGCATACACATGTATTTGATTATATCTAATAGAGCGCTGTTTAGAATACAGACACACATTGACAACAACACCTTATGCGCAGGTTGATACTAGTCATAAGAAAATAGGCACGGTTTACAATGAAAATAAGACAAGAAAAGATACACGTTGCTTGAAAACGCATTTTAAAATTGCATTGAAAGTTGAAGTATTTGATGAGTTGAATAGAATTCAGATTTAATGAAAATGTCACTTGTTTTAAGCTGACTTCCAATACATATTTGTTGGATTTTCAAATGAGCATCACTCATTTTGACCACAATACTTTAGTTATAAGGACCTAGTGCTTGGGTTGTAATCAAAAGGTGTCATACTATACGATGCCATGAATTGGATGTTATAAGGACCTAGTGCTTGGGTTGTAATCAAAAGGTGTCATACTATACGATGCCATGAATTGGATGTTATAAGGACCTAGTGCTTGGGTTGTAATCAAAAGGTGTCATACTATACGATGCCATGAATTGGATGTTATAAGGACCTAGTGCTTGGGTTGTAATCAAAAGGTGTCATACTATATGATGCCATGAATTGGATGTTAAGCAGTGTACAGTGGTTAGGCCACATGTTGACTACATGTGCTGTTGTATGCAGTGTCTGTTACATCAACATCCCAGATAACTGAACTGTCATTAAGCCTTGTTTCTAAAATATCCATGGATGTGTTTAAATATTACAGTATTTTTACAGTACATTTAGTACGAGATTTCTACACACAACACAGTTTCACTGCAACCATATTAATGCAATCTCACGTACTCCACAAGGTTTCTAAAGAATTGCATTACCATTTAACCAAGGATATATTAGACAGTTCTATCATAAGTAATTTTTACATTCACCCTATATTCATACAGTATTATGATAACCATTACAAATAGTTCAAAGCAGTATACAAACTACACTTCCACACTGGAATAACTGTTCGGTTTACCGTATGTATGTATGAGTTTTAACAGTGTACAAAATATTCATACACAGCTTTTGATTACATTATTTTGTTCAAGTACATATTAGAAAATACTTGTTAGAGGAATAAATACTAAGTAGTACATGTATATAAATTATAAAATGTCATTTAGTAAGTGATTTAAAAACAGTAAATATTATAAAAATCTAACAAGAAAAACAAGAGGGCCATAATGGCCCAAAGCGCTCAACTGAGAACCGGTACAGATGAAGACCATACTGTTGTGACAGGTTTGAAAATTAAGGTATCTGAACAATACGTAAAGGGGGATAGGATCGATTTGATTTAAAACATCGGTTAGTGCAATGGGCTAACTAAAGTACGAGTTGGGTAGTGGGTGTGCGGTGATTTTGCTAATGGTTCTCAAATAATTTTTCTTGATATTCTTACCTGACCCTTTTTCACTAAGTCGGTGACAATTCTGGAAAATGCAGAAACAGTAGATTTTGATGTCTTTTTTGTAGACAGTTTTGGAGAACTAGTTGCAATGCGATAATTGCAATGCGACAATTGCACAGCGCACAAGGGGCTATAACTCTGGTGTTTCTCACCCAAACATGCTTATATTCAAATTCACCGGTAATCTTACGTTCATAGACAAACTGTGCTAAAATTGGTGAAGATTGGATGAAAAATGAAGTCTCTATCCTGAATAATGTCAATTTTTGTATAGTTTCTTCTTAAACAAAGGGCTATAATTCCAGTGTTTCTGGCCCGATTTTGCTTATATTCGACTTCACCTTTAATTTTATGGTCATAGACGAACTGTGCAAGACTGGCGAAGATTGGATGAAAAATGAAGTCTCGATCCTGAATAATGTCCATGTATATTTTTTTTCACAAACAAAAGGCAATGACTCTGGTGTTTTTGGCCTGATTTTGTTTTATATTCAACTTGACCTGTAATCTTATGGTCATAGAAAAACGGATACAGATTGATAAAGATCGGATGAAAATGAATAATGTCCATTTGTGCATTTTTTTTTCACAAACAGAGGGCAATAACTCCGGTGTTTCTGGTCCGATCTTGCTTATATTTGACTTCACCTGTAATCTCATGGTCATAGACAAACTGTGCAAGATTGGTGAAGATGCGATGAAAAATGGAGTCTCTATCCTGAATAATGCCCATTTTTGTATATTTTTTCATAAACAAAGGGCAATAACTCCGATGTTTGAAACACGATCTGGCCCATCTTTGGCGTCTGCTGAGATCTGATGGCCATACACAAACTGTGAAAGTTTGGTTAAGATTGGACGGACAATAAAGTTTATATGTTGGAAAAGGGCATTTTTGCAATTTTTGCATGAAAAAGGGGCAATAACTCTGGTGTTACTGGTGTGATCTGGCCCAATAACAATCCCATCCAAAGTTTCATGGTCATACACAAACTGTGCAAGTTTGGTTAAGATGGATGAAAAGTGAAGTCTCCAGTGTGAGAACGAAACAAGTTGTTGACGGCACACGGACGACGCAGGAGAGGTCCCCTATACCAATAGCTCATTGAGCACTTCGTGCTCAGGTAACCTAAAAGCATAATACTGTGGAATCACTAATTTTCGTGGTGGTCTAATTTTCGCGCTCTTGCCATAGTGCGAATTTATGACCATTATTTACCGATTTTGTGGTGTAGCCACACACTGGCAGCTTACACGTTCGTTCAAATGTACTTCGGTATTCGTTGGTAAATATACGCAGATAGGACAATATGTTAGGATGCGAATGTTTTTAATGAATGTTTGTGAATGTTTTCTTCATCGGCTTCATTCTGATTAATGAATGCATATTTTTTTCATTTAAATTAAATTGTGGGTGTTTTAGTACATTTAAATGCGGTCATACACTGCAGATCTGCTATATCGCGATTCTAGGGATCCATATATATATAAATATACATGTCGAGGGATGAGTGCGAAACTATTGTATCTGATATAGAAATTTTAAGCAGATACAATAGTTTCACGCTTAGCCCTCGATGTATACACAATACCCCATTTTCGTGACCTCAAAACATAAACGTAATTCACTTGCCTTTTTCATTGTTGTTAACATCCTTAATGTGTTCTATTCATATGTAAAATATTCCATTTGTATACAAAATAATATAGATCTAATATTATTCCTTGTAATTAATTTCAAATCGCGTATAATCAATTTGAAATCCGAAACTCCTTTCCGAACATTACTGTTCACGTGTTGAAAACACACACAAAAGTCTATTTTACCATTAAACTGCGCGTGTATTCCATTCTTTGTTCTGCTAAAAAAGCGCGCACAAATTATGCCAAAATGTACAACGTCACGTCATCTGCATGGGAAGCGTGGGTGCATTGATTGCCATAAAAATACTTTGCAGTGCAGAGAACATTGAGATCTTTACTTTGTATAAAAATTTCGTAACGCATAACACCAAAATTGTACATGTGTATTTCTATAACACAGTTGCGCAAAAGCATGATTTTGAACACTTGTAATACAATGAGTTAAAGGAACATGAAGATCATACTTTTCACAAGTTGATGTTTTGAGTTAAGAATTAGCGCCCGCGATGTACAGCCGAAAAGAGTACTTCAATCGGCACTTAATTAACAAGGTGTCAGTTTGACGTAACCTGATATATTATACCTATTGTCTCGCCTAAATCTGCGAGCCTAATCCGGTACTAATATACGTGTTTATTGCAACATACAAGCTGTCACAATTGGACCCTTCATTGGCGTTCTGTATGGTTTTTCAGTTTATTACATAATTGACACATAATTTGGGTAAAAACCAATTCTCGTTTGTTTGTTTTTTTTTTTTCAAAATCGTAGTTGCTCGAATTAAGACCGCGCGAATATGTCCTCGATCGAATGTGTGCGAAATTTGTACCCCGCGAATCTAAGTGATTCCACAGTATTCTGTGCAACATATTGATAGCACAACACTCCAGAAATGCTAACAAGAAAAGTTTGTATCCCAAATTAACAAGTTTTCTTATTGATGACATTAATCTCTTCTTGAAATATAGAATAAACCAATTAAGGACATGATTACATTTTTAAATTATATATATTATAAACTATTGTATTGGTATTACGATTGTTACGACTTAACACAAGATTCTCCAAGTAATACAACCTTGGAAGAATTGCCAATTTAAATCCAATACCGACACATGTGCGTGTGCTCCAAGTAACTGTATACTGTAAAATCATTTTATTTTGTTATGGTCTAATTTTGGCAAACATTAGGATGTGTCTCCTGACAGGGCATAACTCAAGAACGATACTAGCAATTATGCCGAACTTAACCTTCCTTTTATGTTTACTAACACTGCCGTAAAGTTTCATAATGCACAAAAAAATCTCAAGTTATTGTCTGCACAAACAAGAGGAAGCCACCGCCAAAGTAACCTTTATGTCGCCTTTTCAGACGACACAAAAATGTGCAAATTAGCAGTTGTTAAACAATGCTTGAAATTTAGACCCTGCACAAAATAAAATGATTTTATAGTACTTCTACAAAGGCCTGCTACGACGAGTACACTTACACTGTAGGCTATAAACAATTCAAACACACTGCATTGTTGCTCTTATGCCGCAAAATATTATAAACATACATGTAACTGTACTCTGGCATATCTGACTAGAATATAACAATAAAGTACCTTTCATGAACAGTACACTTTTATGACACAACAGTCAACAATTTGACCTTCATATTCTTGAAGAGACATGTATAATAATTTTAAAAAATCAACAGTCACAGATGAATGGGGAAGTCATACATCAGTTTATAGAGTTCTAATAATACAATGTACTGGTAGACACCATACAACTACCACACTTATTCTGAAAGTGCTATACCCTGAAAGGAAGAGATTCTACAGAAATGACCACCAACCTCGTTAATACGATTATTTGTTAACATAAATAGTAACAGTATACGGAGAAAGATACAGTTAAACACAATCTTGTTACAACATTTGTTTAAAAAATAATTTTCGATTTATGGTTGTTTATCGGTCAATTAATAACGATTTGGAGTTCTGATGCATAGGAATTAAACCACGAGGGCGTTCACCCAAGTTGTTTAATAGCCGCACATCAGAACAACAAAGAGTTGCTTATTGGCCGATAAACAACGATGATGCGAAAATTATTTTGATTTTAACATGATTTAACATATATTTATGCAACTGTAATTGTAACTACTTTTTACTATGCTCCACTCAGAATTGGAACTTCTTTTTGCATTGTTTATGTTTAACAACGATAACTTTGTTCTTGCCTATAGAACAATTAGCGAGTATCATGTTAGAATAATACATCAATTTAAACTTTAGAGTTCAACTATTTCTGCAGTTAGATGGGACTACAGTGCACACACCTAACCTTTGTAACATTACATATACCGGTATACTGTATATTCAGCTTCCAACTGTGACAAAATAAATATCCATGAAGAAAATGAACATACACTGGAGTTTATAAGGTTATATGATAAATCTGTTTACAAACAAACCTGGATAAATGTAAAACAAAATTTACATTCCCTAACTTGTCCGTTTTTTGACAAAGCTTTATGTGCCAGTTGTCCTGGTAAATTCTGGCAAAATTTTACTTGTCCATACATGCTCTGGGACAATTATATGGATTTACGGGACAAGTGATCACATAACACCTACACATAATAGATGCACACATCTTTAGAATATAACCTACATTTTGAGACAATGAAATTGGTGGACTGTACCCAATACGTGAAACACTTAACCATTAAGAGCATGGTTTTAATTAACGCTATTTTGGTTTTTGATTGGCTATTTGAAATTGTGCCTCTACAGAATCTGCAGTAAGCATTACCGTATATGGACATCTACTATTTGGAAAACATAGTAGATCTTAACAATTAAGAAATCACAGAAGCAGAAATGAAGAGGTACCATGGCCACTAAGTAACAGGCTACGTAGGTAAAATTGAAAATGTCGTAACAACACAACATAAAAACATTCATCACATGGGTTACGTATGTAAAGCAATTATAAAATCAATATACATGTATGTACATTATAAACTCGAAAAACTGAGTTTGTTTTAAAGAAAATACAAATTTATTGCACAAAATACGTATAAACTTAAAAATTACATTCCTAAAACAGATGATTAATAAAATCTACACTTAGGATGTACTTTCATTAAATACAAACTACAAAGTGTGAAATGAAAAAAATTTATTCTTTCACTGAACAAACTAAAGCTGAACACTTCTTAAGATTTATGTGAATATAGAGAATCCACTAATGAATAATGACAAAGACATATGTTATGCATAATTTATCATTAAAACACATTTCGGAACGTAGAAACTGCAGTTTTGTAAAGTATTAAATCTGCGAGCCTAATCCGGTACTAATATACGTGTTTATTGCAACAAACAAGCTGTCACAAAGGACAAGTATTTTACTACTAAGCTTAGCTGTAACACGGCAGAAGCTATACAGCATTGGCAGCTCAAGGCTCTGATTAATTTACATGTAGCAACAAATGACATTAAATACATGTATATCATGAAAATTACATCAATATTTATGTACTTTTTCTGACATAAGCATGGCCACTTCATTTCAATTTACAAAAAACACTACCTAATTTTTGTGCTTATCAGGGAAAAATGGAAAGATCTCACATTTCAAAATATGAAAGTTTTCTAACTGTTTAACAGAATCACACATTTATACGTTTATGCACTGGATACGGACATGCTTAAAAGAAATATATTAGTCTATGTAAATAGGTATTTTTATAAGAGGTTCTACTATTTGGTAAAAGTGTCATCATATATTTTTTACAAAATCATTACACTATATATATAAGATCATCATTAATAACTACTTCAACTGGCCTAACTGTACAATGTCAGGTTGAGAAATACAGTCTACTCTATTCATATCTATCAAATTAAGGGTCGAGGTCTATTGCACTTCGTCTCTGGAGCTTCATCAGAACCACTGTGTAAGCTCAGTTATGTTGGACACAGCACTGCGAAAATAGTATGATATACATGATGTTATACCAGATACTCTGACAATGTAATACATTTACAATAAAAATTAATGTAGCAATGGCAACATTGCTGATTAAGTTGTTGTCAACTAACATATGCATTTATTCATGTGTTCCTTATTAAAACATCATAAAGTAAAACAAGTTCACCTACATGATGTCTTTCATATATAAATGAAACACTTTTAAATTTTATTGTTGGATTAAATGAATAATAACGAAAATTATTTTATATTCCCATTTCATTTGTGAATTTCTTAAAATCCAGAGTAGTACTAGGATTTAGCTCTGTATCAACTTCAACGTTTTATTTTATTTGTTTAACCAGCCCTCCATTACCCAGCCTAACTGTTACATACCTTTCAGGATATAGTCAGTCAGTAGTGAGGGAACAGTGGGACTGTACTCATTTATGGCTTGCAAAACTGCAACATAGACAGTGGAAGAGGATTTCAATTTTACATTTGGATATGTTTCAGGCGTGTCGTGGGAAAATGGACCTTAATGCACGTGCGTAAAGTGTCACCCCCGATCAGCCTGTGCAATCCGCACAGGCTAATCCAGGACGACATTTTCCGCCTACAGTGGAGTTATGTTTAGAAGAGACTTCCTTAAAACAGAAAATACCATAAAAGCGGAAAGTGTCGTCCCGGATCAGCCTGTGCTCAGTTTTCCCACGACACACCTCATTTAGAATGTGAAATAAGAATGAGCAACTATAATTAGGCATGTTTTGTTCATGACAGACAGCCAGAACAGTTATATGTTGTGCCAAGTTACAAATAACATTATATGTATGAACATGAATGCATGAAATACTGATTAATACCATGTTAATTGTGCGATTAAACATACAAGTTCAGTTAAACAAATGATAAACCACCAAAACTGAATGAGTCATTTTGTAGACACCACACACTAAGAATTTCTCTCTATATTAGCGCATACAGATATTCATCTGGGCCAATATTCATACAGCTCCTCAATGAAAACATTCATAGTTTGATTTGCATTAAAAATTAAAGCAATAATATATTTGCTCCCTAATTTACTAAGGGAAAATTTTGCATTAGTATTGATTTTGTCACCAATAGACCGATCCGGTTTTTGCCACGAATAGTTTAAACTCCTCCCCAGCTATTGTTAAAGGATCAATTTCCATTCATCGAAAATCACAAACATTACCACATGTTCTGTTCAATAATTATCACAAACAATACGCAAGTGCTCTTTTGTATGAAATAGTTTAACCGCTAAACACGTGATATCCAAGTGCGATGATTGGATAATATTGCAGATTACTTGAATATGATTGACATTTGTGGAAGCGTCTATTCTTGGTTTTCACACAGAAAATTTGATCTGAAATTTTGACTCAAATATACTTAAAATTAATATTTTCTTAAAGGACCTAACAAATATCAACCCTGTTGTATAGTTTCTGTCAATGAGTACTCACTTTTGATGTAGATCTGCAGCTGTTCGGATGCCGGGGGTCCCTGCTGAGGGTGGTAGGGAATCACTGTGCTCAGGAACTGAAGAATCAAAACCAGTAAAAGGTCAACTTTCCTGAGCAAGTTTGATGAACACAGATGTATACCTTTCATGTTAAGGACAGTGATTTCAGAAACATTGAAAGAAGGAGACTTCTGCAGCAACATGTTCACCAAACCTTTTTTTAACATTAACACATCCAGCAAATTTAAGCATAAACAAAATTAGGTGCGTCGTGGGAAAACCGGTCTTAATGCATGTGCGTAAAATGTCGTCCCGGATCAGCCTGTGCAGTCTGCACAGGCTAATCCGGGACGGCACTTTCCGCCTGCAGTGGATTTATGTTTAGAAGAGACTTCCTTGAAACAGAAAATACCTTAAAATAATAAAGTGCCTTCCCGGATTAGCCTGTGCTGACTGCACAGGTTGATCCAGGACGACACTTAAAGCACCTGCATTAAGTCCGGTTTTCCCATGACGCACCTCAAATCTAGTTATGAACAGCGAAAAACAGCTGAAAAGAAGAATCACACCCTTCAATATTGTTAAATGTTGTTGAACTTGAAAATGACCATATGGAACTTCAAATCAAAGTTATTTGATCCGGGTTTAGAATCTTATGAAACTGCCTACATCATATTGCATGCAATGTTAGACATATCAATAACAAATGTGCTGACAATTATATCTTCACTGTCAGAATGTGACATTGAATTTGTAGGTTTATTTGACTTGCTAGGCTCGGACAGGGTGAAAAGTAGCCTACATAAAATTATGTGCAAATTTGAAATTTTCAAAATATATTCTCAACACAATGATCATGAAGAGTCAAGGCTTTTGTTCCTTCTATAACAGGGGCCGAAATAAGGCGTCATCCCCAAGCAAAACTTCTTCAAAATCATGCAGTTTTCTGCAAAAATTGACTTTACCCCTGGATTTTTTGTTCCTCTTCACCAAACTTGTTGCGATAATTTTCCCCAAAAGCTAGGGCCTAGGCCCCATTCCCAGCCTGTGAAAAAAAGCCCTGAGAGTTCAATATATTCAAAACATTTCATTAGTCAAAACAAGTTCAAACATTGAAAACATAACAGTGGCTCACCACACTGGGTCTGTTCTCAGCTACAGGACTGTTGTTGTTGTTTCCACTTGCAACTGGTGAGTTATTCACACCTGTTTTACTCTTGCGCCTCTTTTTATCCACGTTCGCTTCACGGCGCTTCTTCTGGATATTCAGCAGTAGACAAATGAACTGGTTTTTAAGTTCTTTGTCATATTCCAGTTCATCACGGAGCGCTAATTCTTGCACTAGTGTTTCAGATAACTCTTTAATGGTGAGTTCATAGTCACTTAGTATTTCATTGATTGCTGTATTAGACATCTCCTTCATAGCTGAAATATTACAATACTTCAACTTCCTCTATGATACACATAAAACTTGGCTTTGCAGACATTCTGATAAGATAACAACAATGACAACAGACCCTCAAAACATATAACTATCAGTAATTCAACACGGTATAAACAAGACACTGTGTTTGGTAAACACACGTCCCCGGTTGGTGCTAAACAGTCCATTAGAATTCTTGTCCAAATTAGGTCATGGTCAAGGTCAAAGTTAGGTTGGGAGATATGAGTGGCTTGGGAATGGTTATAAGCAACAACTGTGTAAGTATCCAAGTGTTGTATTAAGAATTGTTGGTGCTAGACAAAATGGATAAATGTAGTTAACCTTGTACGAACGGAATCATGGACGGACAGGACAGTCACTATATGCCTCCAATATCAAGTAGCCAAGGGCATAAAAATATTTCTGTTATTTGATGATTGTTCATAAAATGACACATAACTGATGAATCATGAATGTGTTGTACTACCTGTACATAAGTATATATCATTTGCAACAATGCCACTGCATTCCACCTCCAAAACCATGTACACAAAAACTAATGTCTGACAATACAAACACCTCCCGTTTGTGACCTGTGCCCACAAACTCATGCCTGTGAAAGCTACAACTAGTCATTGCCCAGGGCCCCATACCTTCCACAGAATACTTGGGCAGCTGTACGTGGGTCTCCTTCAGTTGCGTGTACGGAGAGCCAGGGATCGTGGGATAGTCCGGTTCCTCTGCCTCACTGCGCTCTGTACCACTGTCCTGAAACATGTGTTCAAAACATCAGCTATCTGTACTAAACATCAGTAACAGCACTGAACATCAGCTAACTGCACAGAACATCCGCTAACTGCACTGAACATCAACAAACTGCACTGAATATCATCTAACTGCAGTGAACATCATCTAACTGCACTGAACATCATCTAACTGCACTGAATATCATCTAACTGCACAGAACATCATCTAACTGCAGTGAACATAATCTAACTGCACTGAACATCATCTAACTGCACTGAACATCATCTAACTGCACTGAATATCATCTAACTGCACTGAACATCATCTAACTGCAGTGAACATCATCTAACTGCACTGAACATCATCTAACTGCGGTGAAAATCATCTAACTGCACTGAATATCATCTAACTGCACTGAACATCATCTAACTGCAGTGAACATCATCTAACTGCAGTGAACATCATCTAACTGCACTGAACATCATCTAACTGCGGTGAAAATCATCTAACTGCACTGAATATCATCTAACTGCACTGAACATCATCTAACTGCAGTGAACATCATCTAACTGCAGTGAACATCATCTAACTGCACTGAACATCATCTAACTGCGGTGAAAATCATCTAACTGCACTGAATATCATCTAACTGCACTGAACATCATCTAACTGCAGTGAACATCCTCTAACTTCACTGAATATCAACTAACTATACTGAACATCATCTAATTTCACTGAATATCATCTAACTATACTGAACATCATCTGTTATGAATCTTATCCAATGGTTATGAACATCAGCTAAGTGCATTAAACATTCTTAACATCAGGTAACTTAACTGAACATCATCTTACTGCGCAGAACATCATATAACTTCTCAACACCAACTAACTGCTTTAAACATCAAATAACTATACTGAACACAAGTTTACTGTACTGAACATCAGTTCACTGTCCTGAACATCAGCTGATATTACACCAACAATGAACATCAGCTAATATTATATCAACTAGCTGCACTAAACATCAGCTCACTGCACTAAACATCAGCTAACAAAAGTACCAATATGCAAAATTACAAAGTTTTCGCTACCTCCATCATGATCTCCAGCTCACTGATGACCTCGTCGGCAGTGACGATGTGGTCTGAGTCGTCATGGTGATGGCTGCGGATGATCATCGAGTGGTAGTCCATGGCATTTGTGAGCTCTTCATCCTCCGATAGGTCCAGGTTCTGAGGCTCGGGGCTCTGTGCACATAAAAAGAGTCGATAATACTTAACAATAAGAATATATATATATATACTGGTACATATATATATGGCGCGTCGTGGGAAAACCGGACTTAATGCATGTGCGTAAAGTGTCATCCCGGATTAGCCTGTGCAGTCCGCACAGGCTAATCGGGGATGACATTTTCCGCCTACAGTGGATTTATGGTTAGAAGACACTTTATTGAAACAGAAAATACCATAAAAGCGGAAAGTGCCATCCCGGATTAGCCTGTGCAGACTGCACAGGCTAATCCGGGACGACACTTTATGCACATGCATTAAGACCGGTTTTCCCACGACGCGCCTCATATATATATACCAGTTACTGTTGTTAAATGGATTGAAATGTAATTAAACGCTGACCAGGTCAAACAGTTTTGAGGCTAGGGCTATGTGCAGGCAGAAAGGATCAATATAACAGTACTGTTGTTTCAGCAATACATATACCGGTACATATATATAATGGTTGTTAAATAAACTGAAAGGTAATTAAACGCTGGTCAGGTCCAACAGTTCTAAGGCTCGGGGCTATGTGCACGTAGAAAAGGGTTGATATAACTGTTGCTGCTTCAGTTATATTTGAGGCGCGTTGTGGGAAAACCGGACTTAATGCATGCGCGTAAAGTGTCGTCCCAGATTAGCCTGTGCAGTCCGCACAGGCTAATCCAGGACGGCACTTTCCGCTTTAATGGTATTTTCTGTTTAAAGGAAGTCTCTTCTAAACATGAATCCACTGTAGGCGGAAAGTGCCGTCCTGGATTAGCCTGAGCGGACTGCACAGGCTAATCAGGGACGACACTTTATGCACATGCATTAAGACCGGTTTTCCCACGACGCGCCTCAGATATTAATTCAGTCATCATAATAAGCAGTTTGGCCAAGCAAGCCTGATTTTTTAAATTATTACTTGAGAGCAAGAAAATGTCACAAGCCCACCTATATCAAATCTGAACAAGCCGGATTCAAACTTTACCAGTGCAGTGCTTCCGGCTTGTGCTAATTTCGACAACTTATATACTGTGCACGAACCAGTTTCTGCATAACTGGCTGCATTACCTTCAAGGGCTTCCAACACATGCTGAATATATTATACACAATTATATACTGGTAACTGATGATCAATGGATTGAAATGTAATTCAACGCTGCTCAGGTCAAACAGTTCTAAGGTTTCGCTCAGGACTCTGTGGAAGTAGAATTGTCAGCAAAACTGTGTTACGGGTTAATGAATACTAATTTAATTCAAAATGTTCCACATTACTACACTAAATTTACATGAAACATATGTGTCACTAATTACAAACTCATCTTAGTCATCAGATATTGTTCAAAATAGGCTTTTTGTTGATTATTTTGATCCATTCTTTTTAGTAATTGAAGGTTAAGCCTCGGTCACACTGTCATGATTTTGGCTACGACTGCCCACAAAATCTTGGTGAAGCGTGGTAAAGCCTGAACACATATGTACTGGCATCTGTGTGAATCTGGAAGAATCTTGGGGAATCTTTATCGATCTGGAAGCGCTACAAGTTTTGAACATGTTGAAAACATTCGTTGCTTGTCGTAGCACGGCCACGATTTTTCCAAAACGTAGGACAATCCTAAGGAAACCTAAAATGTTGTTGATATTCGTAGACTCGTCCTACAACTGTAGGTATACATATAAAGATACAATCGGGAAACTGAGCATCCTGACTCATCACGATTAACACGTCCACGATCAATCGTAGAAAAAATCATGACAGTGTGACCGGCACTTTAATCGAAACTGTTTGAGCATTTTGACTTCCAACGTGTTATATGTCCATAAAACATTTGCATCCAAGCATGATTTAGCTAGCAGCACTAAATAACATGGAGACATGTCAAATGCATATTTTAACATTAACATGGAGGCAAGATCTCCGGAATACGGATTATGAAATGCCAGTCCAGTATGTACCAATGTTTTTTTCCACTTTAAAACAACTGAAACTCCAACTCAACTGAGCTGGAGAAAAAGCATAGATCCACTATGTGGTTAGTTACCCGTCTTTCTCCGAGATTAAGAGCCTTTTCCTGCAGTTTCCTTGCATATGACTGGGACCAGTCGATTGGCAGAATGTTTCCATACTGGCCTGTGATCGTCCACCACGTCCTGGAAAGAAACCCAATGAGAACTGTAACAAAATGATTACACGACCTGCACTCAGTCTCAGGTCCTCGTCTTGGTTTCTCGCCCGTATTCAGCAACCCATTCTTAGACTTAATACGTACGAAAATAGAATACACTAGAAACAATTCTACTCTAAGAACGACGTTAATTGGAATTTTACTTGGATTTACAAAAAAGATAATTTAAGCATTATATATTTACAATTATTTATAAATGTCATTAGCAACTTTGATGCCCTGCATATTTGCGAATGCACAAGTTGTTTTTTCTTCAGTCTAAGTCTATTCTTTATTCTCAAGTCTAAGAATGGTGAATTAGGGCCCAGGGTGGCAATATCTCACGTATTCGTACATGCCCCGGGACAAGCTGGGCAATACAGATATTTGATTTCGCCATCCCTGGTGACAGTGTCACTAATTGAAAACTGTAGGTCAATGTACACTTTTATTACTGGACACTAAATTATGTTTGTAATTACAACTTAACATATTCCTTCTAAAATGTATTCATATTTAGTTTCACAATGCATCTGTTTACTACATCCACTACAATTTTAGTCAAAACTGAGTATTTTCTCTCAAATTATTACTACCCCCCCCCCCCATATATTGATCCCTAACGGCATTATTATTCAGACTTTCCCACATACAATATTATTCAGACTTTCTCACATACAATATGAAATGTATTCCGTCTATGGTGCAGACCAACAATCTGCATTTGATCTGGATACCCAAATCACATCTAACAATGTACCAGCCAATTAAAGACTGCAAAATGTGCTTGCAATGAAACAGCAATTCCTTGAAACAACAACCAGACAGCATGGCAGGATAAGCTGTTCAATAGTGGTTTTCCTTTTTTTCAGGGGGAAGTATAATTAATAAATCTATGCTTCATCAAAATATACCATTTTGCAGATAAAGTGTGATTAAGCTGGGTATTTAGATAACAGAAGGAAATTTCTTACTAACATATCCCACTGTAGTGATTCAAAATACCCTGCTGATCCAATCAAATCAATTAAGAATTCTCTTTCAACAACTCTGAATCAGATGTCATACAAATGCAATGCAGACGGCAGTGTTACACACTATGATCATTCCCTGACTCACTGATGTTCTACTCATTACTGCTACATGCTTTCAGCACTGCACAACCTGTTTATGCAGGCTATCTTAGAATTCCCATTGGAAAACATTCTGAAGGCATCGTTTCTGAACAACCATGTACCTGGTGAAGAAACCTATGTTAGCGATGCCACTTTAAATGAACTTGTGTTTACTGACATTAATGATTTATGTGAACATTTTGTCTGTTCTGAGCAGGGTTTTCCCTTGAATTCTGAAAATGGGGGTCACAATCACAATGACCCCCGTGTTTGGGATTTTGGGGGACATTTGACAATTTTGGGGGTCATTCATGGAACTACATTGAATACACTTGCCAAATATTATTGAAATTTTACTGTCCTTTCAGATTTTTAACTTACAACTCAAAACAAAAAAATATATTATTTCTAGCATCATAAAACAAAGTGCAGAAAACTGCAGAGTTATCTGAATTAGTTATAATAATATATTAGAATCCACACACGTTTATTCAGGACATTTCTTTTACATGCATGTCACTGATTTTCTAGTTTCATTTTCACTATATGCATTTTCTGACAAAAATGACATTTTTAAATTTTGTTCAGAAAACTTGTAGTCATAATTATGATTATTGACATTGTTTAAAGAATAAAAACCTTGTTTTCATTTCAGTTTAACAATAAGTAAATAGCAAACAATGAACCCAACATTCACAGACGATCATGATGTCCACCATTTTGTTTTCAACTTTGGGATGATGGAGACTTCCCTTGCACCTGTATCACTTAACTCTTTGTGTTATTAGTGGGCAGGTGTGAAAAACCTTTATGTGATGCCTGAACCAGCCTTATATAATGTTGTACAATTACTAAGTCAGTTAACTGAGAAGTAATTAGTCAGTAAAAATAATTGTTTGTATAATGCAGATGTAAAAAGAACTACAGCTCCACCTTGTTTATTGGATAAAGTGAGAAACAATCTAAATGCAGTTGTTAACTGCATTACAATTGGTTGATCTTACATCATATATAAATATTAATAGGTCACAAACTTTGGCTGACGTTATGTACCATATTTTCACGAGTCAACATAACGTTTGCAATGTGGATTTTCGGGAGTCAAATTCATGTCAAACCAAATTTCTGAGCATCAAAACCCGTAGATATGGGTCAATTCAATGCCTTGGAAATTGATGCATTTCTTCAGAAATGGTGTCCACATGGACGCAAAGGAATTATTTTTGTTGGGGGTCATTTGATGAAAAAATGCGACAATGACGCAGGATTTGTGGGTCAGGGAAAACCCTGTTCTGGTTCACAAGCAAATCTACGATGCTCACAGCAATTTGTTTTTTGTAATTATAGCTATATGTAACTTATGTCAAACATGTTGTTCAAATTTGAAAGTATGAACATATTTGGTACATAACACATCGATGTTTAATACTCTGCCGTGCACATGTAAAATAAACTTACCAGTACATAATCAAAGGCTAAATTTTTTATTATATTCTGCAAGATAAACCAATCATCAAGAAAATCCCCATGCATTAGTATTGATTTCACCAAAGATGATTGTGCAGTAAACATACAGTGACTTGACAGTTGTTAACATGGGTCCAATAACAGGACTGAGATGATTCCCACAAAAATCACCACTTTGTTCAATTACTGAAATTAGAATTGTGTACACAAAGTCTACAAAAGAATTTAGTAGCAAATTTTGACATTCAGTGTTTTATTTTGTATTGTGCATTGCCATTCTATTTCAAAGTATTTACTAGGGTTTACTAGGTGCAAATATGACATCGAAATAAATAACCAATTGTCTATTATTGTGCATCATGTCATTTTTAAATATATCAAACACTACAGGCAATAAAAAATATGCCTCAGTTTTCAAGTTATTTAATAATTCATATTATATATAATACATAATAAATAATATATTATACATATATAACACATACAATATGCTTGGTTATTTTTATCATATTTTGTTCAAAGCAACGCCTCTCAGCAGCAAATAGTGGAAGATGTATCAGAGGGTAAGTTAACATGAAAGCATTTAGGTACATGTACATATAACAGGAAAAGCAATCACTAGGTTTATTAGACTGTATTTCTGATTGTATTGATCACCTCCACCCTGGCCCATCAAGACAATGGCACATCCAGCCATCGGTGGCTTGCTCACAGACAATTGGGTGACTTTGTACTAGAGGCAAGAGATCAATATCCCTGTATAATTGATATCTGATGTATTGTAGAATTCGGGAGTCTTGGGAGTCTTCGTTATGTGGAACACATAAACAACCAATTACCAATGCATAGCGAACAACACCATTGACTTATTTACAAACCGTAACAATTTTCATTATTCATGAGTAACTAATTATAGTTTGCCAAAAGGAAAATACATTTTAGTTAAAATGTTGCGTTTCATCAATTTTAAATACAGAGGACAGAAAAAAATATTTTGCAATGTTCTTTTTTGAAATCCTATGCAAATATGCAAGCTACCAAGAAGCATGAATGCATATTTGCATGTCTACACACCGTACCACTTCATTAGAATTTTTTTTTATTACATCAGAAAACATTAATGCATCTATAAATTGTCTGTGTGGATTACATAATCTGTTTTTATAACATAAATCATTCTTTTATCATTTATTTCAATATACCAACCTGTTTATCAATGCTTCAATGAATAATTCAAGACAACGATTTTTATTATGGTTGGATGCCAATTGTCATGCCCATATGCCAGGAATTAACAAGATATGTTTGTAAAACATGTATGCCCCCCGACTTGCAGCCAAGTTGTGAATATGTGCAATTGTTAAGAATTTTTTTTAATATGCAAGCCCAAGCATCTCAATATATGGTATCTATGTATGAAGTTTCATTAAAATATCTCGATGCGTTCTCAAGTTATTGAGCGGAAACCGTTTTTCTATTTTTAGCAACGGTTACCTTGACCCCACCCACCCCATATGCTTTCCCAAGCGAAGTCTCGATATAAGGTATATATGTATGAGGTTTCATTGAAATATCTCGATGCGTTTTCAAGTTATTGTGCTGAAACCGTTTTTTCTATTTTTAGTAACAGTGACCTTGACCCCACGAACCCCATATGCAATCCCAAGCGAAGTCTCAATATAAGGTATCTATGTACAATCTTTCATTAAAATATCTCGATGCGTTCTCAAGTTATTGAGCAGAAACCGTTTTTCTATTTTTAGTAACGGTGACCTTACACCCACCCATCCCATATGCAATCCCAAGCGAGTTCTCGATATATGGTATCTATGTATAAAGTTTCATTAAAATATCTCAATGTGTTCTAAAGTTATGGAGGGGAAACCATTTTTCTATTTTTAGCAACAGTGACCTTGACCTTTGACCTGTTGACTCAAAATTAATAGGGTTCTTCCTTTCTTCCCAAGTAACCAGCGTACCAACTTTCATGATCGTAGGTCAAAGCGTTCTCAAGATATCGTGCGGAAACGAAATGGTCTATGGACAGACCTACAGACCAACGGACAGGTGCAAAGCAAGATACCCCCACTTCTTCGAAGGGGGGCATAATTAAAGAATCACATCATTTTCCAAGCATAATTGCCAAGTTGAAAAACATTGCAAAGTTCTTAGCCCTTATTTGAAAATATAAATGGACCATAGCAGAATGGACCCTGAAAACAACATTAAGATAATGAAAAATATTTAAGATCATAAACAACATCAAGTCAAGACAATAAGGTCACAAGTCTTGTTATCTCTAACAAGATCAACATGTGGTGTTTGCCAATTCCATCCCAGTTTTGCTTCAAAAACCAATATCAGGAAATTGCCACTGGATATAATAACAGGCCTCAAATATTAAAGTATTAGAATTGCCAATTTATCACCAGTATTAGCCAGCACAGCTTGTTAACCTCTTTGCTAAATATTGATAAAATGTTAAGATTCAGCAGCATAATATGTCAAGAGTCGATTACAGGAAAACAAATAGCACATGGTCTTTTTATGACATAATTTCTGATTTTGTTCATGAAAACACTGCATTATTTACATTGTATAATACAATTCAAGCTGTGAATAATGGGAAAACATGATGAAAGATAGTTTCCGAGTCAATTTTGAAATATAGATTAAGAATATTTTGTGTTCGAGTTTGAAGAACTTGGGCCTACGTGTTCTGTAGTTATTGTGTTCAAATTTGAAGAACTTGGGCCTACGTGTTCTGTAGTTAGTGCAAGGACAATGTTTTTTAACTATTGGTCAGTTTTTACATGATCTATTTGTTAGATTGACCTTAAACTTTAACCAGAGGAGCCAGTATTCAAAATAACCAAATAGCCTGAAACCCGGCCTTACCCGGGACAAGTAAATATTATTAATTTGGTTAAGTTAAAATGTCCACCTGTCTGCTCGAAAGGGCAAGTACAAGAAGAATGCAAAATTATGAAATTATAGGATTCATTTACCAAAAATACAACAATTTCCACATTTTTCTCTTGAAATATGATTATCACATGATTTTCTTTCCATGTGACTGACTACACATGAACGACTTCACTATCGCTTGAACAGTTTACATAGTTTCCAGGTATTATTTCCTAATTTGCAAGTTGAAATTGTATGGCTTATGCCAGAATGGGCAAGCACTTCCAAAATATTGTTGTGAAGACTGAAGACCCATTAACCAACAGGGTTCATTTACTAGTCATGATCAATTGACCTATTTTTAAGAATATATACCTATGGGCAGGGTTCTGTAGTTATTACCTGGACAAGGTTTTACAACTTTTGATCAGTTTGACCTTGACCTTTGACCCAATGACCCAATAATCAATAGGGATACTCAACTAGTCATGAACAACCTAACTTTCAAGTTTGAAGAATCTAGGCGGCTTGGCTTACAGGTTTCGTAGTAATTGCCCGAACAAGGGTTTGGTCTACTGATAGACTGACATTTGCAAAGCAATATACCTCCGAATTAGACTTATTCTGATATTATTGCACATTGAAACTAGGGATGCAGTGTTTTTTTATGGCCAATTTGGGGCCGAAATTCGGCCCCATTCCCCTGCTTAAAAGGTATATATTTTTCCCCAATATTAACCTTAAAAATTCCCCTCAGAATGTAAGCTTTCTTTTGAAAAAAAAGACCAAATTGGGACAAAAATTGACTAAGATAGAGTTATTTCGTAAAATATCCTGGCAATTTTTATCAAACCAAGTTAAAGCATTTTACCTAAGTTATCATTTGTAACGAAACATTTGAAAAATTAATGTTTTATAACAAAGTATCATATAAACATGTAAATTTACTAATAATGCTTTTCTAAAAAAAAAATCCCCTTTTGCCGTAAAATTCCCCATCTGAAGGGCCCTGCCACCTTTCCCCCAAAGGTGAAAAAAACACTGGGATGGCAGGGATGGCAAAACTATTCGAATATTCGATTAAATGACTGCCATTCAAATAGCTAATACGCAATTAGAATATTCGCAAATTTATATTGCTTTAAAAAAATAACATTCCTTGATTGTATCAATTATATTTCTGTCAACATTATGGCAGCATTTTACCAATACATATTTTAATGCCGTGTTTTCAATAGAATGGCCCTGTGTTACGTGTCAGATCCAGAGATATTGAATACAGCGGGCACTCGTCTAGTCGCAAGTGCTACACAATTACATCAGACAGTATAAAACCATAACTGTTAAGTTGTAATTATAACTCGCAGTTAGGCATGTTAAAAGAAAAAGAATAGCTTACAGAAGTGCGATCACACATTTGGCAGTCAGTATAACTGAGAAATGTAACTCAAATTTGTTGATAAACTAATTTTTAATCGGCGCGTTTCCATGCAGATGAAAATTGTGTGATTTATTGGAAACTTGTTGATTAAAAAAAATTAAAATTAATAGAACCTTCAGTTGTTTATGCTTAATACCGTGTAATTTATAAATTATTTGGAAAGGACAATTCGTACATGAAAATACAACGGTAAATCTACCCACTAATCAGTACTAAAATGTCATACAAAAACAATGCTTATGTCGACTAGGCTACAAAGCACAAATTACTTAATAAAAATCTATGCGAATATTCGAATATTAAATTGAATGAAAACGCCAATATTCGAATACCGATTTTGGTATTTGATGCCATCCCTAATTGAAACTAATTTAAACTTTGACGAGTGACAAAACACAATTCACATGCGGAATGCACAAAAATTAAATTCCTCTCTGCTACAGAATTTTATATTTATAACAATCTTGAAGAAAATTACTTCAAGGAATATTTTGAGAACAAAAACATTAAACATCACAATGACAAATCAGATATTATTGCAATTTTATCAACTACATGATGTAGTCAATGGAAATTAATACTGACAACAAAATATATTTGTACATTCGTTTCCCAAATTAGGCAAATTTTACGTTGAGAAAATTGCATTTGAAACCAGGTACTTTTTCCCCAAAAGGACAGAAAAAGGCCTGGGTGAATAGGGTAATACCATAATAGGGTAAAAACTAATACATTACTATGGCAAAATCCCTATCAGACTGTTTAGAATATAACTAACAATAATCCTTTAAAGTGCTATAAGAGAAAAGCTGCATTTTTATTTATAATTTCTATTGATATTTTATTTATAGCATGGTCTATGAAATCCCACCTCATTTACTTTCATATATTCCAAAACTATAGTCAGTAAAGTCTGGACCATATTCATCCATTCTTTTCGAATTGTGGCCCCAAATTGGCCCTAAAAAAAAACACTGCCGTTATGCATTTGAGTTTGCGAATGCCCATAAAATGCAACTGACAGAAAAAAATTTAATCGCCACATTTCAATAGATTGGATTGTAAACACACTATTTTATTTAACAAAATAGTAAACATGTTATGAACAAGAGCTGTCGAAGGACAGCGCGTTCGAGTTTTCTTGTACTTGTCAGAGATACTTGCATTTTTCCTAAACACAAACTGTTTGGATAGTAGAGGCTAAGTAAACAAAGTTAATTTCGTTCTCAAGTTACTGAGTGAAAACTTTTTTTTATACTTTTCAAAAAAGCGACCTTGACCGTACCCACCCCATATTCAATCTCATGCAATATCTCGCTATATGGTATCTATTTCATTCATTCTCGAGTCTGAGAGTGGAGATAAAAAGTTCACGCCTCCACCCCACCCGCAGGAATGTAACATTTGTGTAAAAGTGTAAAAAGGCCTATGATTTCTACAAATTGCATACTTGAGTTATAAAAATTGGCCTATGGGTGTTTTAAAAGCCACAGGCCATAGAATATAATTCAAAACATCTTAAATTGGCATTAGTTCTAATGAACGTTAATGAAGTTTACTCGACTGAAAATCATTCCTTTATTTACTAAAGGCATTTTATAATGTCTATGTTCAGAAAAGTTTGGTACAAACGCAATACACATTAATGTAGGGTACATGCTGATTTACTCCAGAGGCATCACAAGCTATCACATACAGAAGCTATCCGATACAGAAAATACTAGGTTAGTATTGAATATAGAGAAGTTTATCTTACAAGGCTTAGAAAACCGAAGCGCGAGCCTTGGCGAGAACAATTCTATAAACAAATCGACACGTCATTCTGATTTGTTGAAGCGTATTAGAAGGGTTAAACAAGGCAAAGTAAACATGGCAATCTCATTCTGTACATAAATGTAGATTTATACACAACTTGTCACAAGTTTAAATTGGAATTAAAATGTATGTCCTAGGTAAATATCGGCAGTTTAAGTGTTAAGTAAAATATGTTAATGGACAACTGTCTTGTCGAAAATAATGAAAAATTATGAAATTTTCCACTTTCAGTTGTCCACCACTAAAATGGTCTTTTGGTGATAATCAACTAAATTATTTTTATTTCAATTTGGTGACATACAATTATTTTTTTTGGTCATTGAATAATTAAAGCATTTTCCTGACGAACACAATATGTCTGAGTCTCTTTTATTCATTTCTGAATCATTTTTGATAAACACATGGTTTTAGTTAGAAAAAAAACTCTCTCAATATGTGATCAGTATGATGTCAAGTAGAGTGAGGTAATTATGATTTTAGCGCTGTTTTACACAGAAGGGGGAATTCTGACTTTGCAAATGTGTCAAAAATAAAAAACATAAATACACAGAGATCCAGATAAGACGCATATTCACGTATTTATGCATTGAAATTTAAAAATAACGCATTGAAAATCGGACCACTGCGCAATGTTACGCATTGCAAATCTCTGTAAGTATTTCTAATCGCTAAACTGCATAATCGGTTTTACCAATAATCCAGTTCAGCTAATGTTGTAAGTAAGCCTTTAAATCAGTTCGAAGTGAATCAAGCAAACCTTTCTACTCCCAATGCATTGCATTGTGTATGTGGGTAGAATGTATGTGGGTAGAAAAAGGGATGTTTTATGCTCCATAAACCAGCTCCAATCTAATAAGCAATATCTTAAAATAGTGTAATGATGATGAAGGTGATAACTGTCGATCTCAATGCCACAGCAGTTGAGAAATCGGACAAGAAACTTAAGCATCATGGGAGTGAAAACATGTCTGAAAAAACGCTGTAATCGTAGAAAACAAATTATCATTGTCAACCAAGAAGGACCAGAAATCAGGTGGTCATGTAGGATTTACACTGAAAAAAGTACAAAGTATCTGGGCAAATGACTTATACTACTTTGCTCAGTAAATGCAATGTTTTGATAAGACATACACAGTGTTCTGGCGAGGCCGCAAAATTGCGATTTTATCGCTTATTTTTTACAAATGTCGCAAAATAATTGGGCTAGTAGCGATTTTTCGTCGCATACAAAATTTTATGGGACGGATCGTCAAAAATGCAAAACAATTTGGGGACGAATATCAAATCACTCGAAGTGTACCGAGTATGAATCAAACATCCGATTGAGGTCTGCTTTCTGATTGGTTTAATTGAATATGGCGCTACAATCTTAGCCAATCGATAACAGTATGCGTTCGAGCTTTATCTCCATATCAAAGAGCATTCGCTTTGTTTTCCAAGATGTAGTCGTCTGCTGCGTCGCCTAAGAAAAAAGCCTCGAACGTTATATTGAGTAATTTCTCCTCACAAAACATCAAAACATAATAGTTTATTGGTAACGATACAAGTCTGCTTGCAACCCTATCGATAAAGCCAGTGACGGTCTAGAAGTTTCTTTGCCAGAAACTCAAAGTCACAGTGTCACGAATATGACGTAAAAACCTGAAAGAAAATTCCAAAATTATTGGTTTAAAAAAGCACAGTTGGCTTGCCTATAATGTTGAAGAAAATTTTATGACGCGTTCACTTGTTATTAAGCACAAAAGGAATAACGTTTTCCACTGAAAGTCTTTAATTTTAAGTTTATTAGTTATATCAGTTACTTGTGTTAAACAGTTTATAATTTAAAAACAAAAACAAACATTAACTGTGTTTCTAATGTTAACTGCAGATTGGTTAAACTCATACCAACCACTGACACTTACTGGTATACAAGACACAACTAGTCAACAGTCTGCGCGAAATGCCACACGCCCGACGCCCGTGGCGTATAGAAATCGTATCGGGCGTGTAAAATATTCGATGCTGAACGCCCGACGGGCGTGTACGTTTTGTAAATTTAAAAAAAAGTATGTTTGAAAAAAAAAACGTTTTAATTCACGTAAACACTTCACAGTACTCTGGTTTCTGTTTAGAAAAGTGTACTACGATATAGCGCATGCGCGACCTTTCTACGTCACCGATATACATGTTAACATCAACCATGCGTCTATTGTCCGGAGCCAATTTCCCGGTGTTTTTTTTCGGCGTCCTCTTGTCTAACGGTATGCATTCATCACCTTATTTGAAACAGAATTGTAGTAGGTATATAAAAATATAATATATATATTGTTTTATTAACGACAAGAACTTATCATATCGGTTTGAAAGCTATTAAAAATGTCATGTAAATATTTAGGATCTTCTTCAACTGTTAAATGCTCCGTGTACCGGGTTTTACCCTTACAAGTTCATGATTTGACTGGTTTACCGTTTTCATTTTTCGATCGTATTTTTGGAAAAACAAACTGAGTAGCAGTCCATTGTTTACATTAGCAATGTCAAAATGTTGAACTTGAAGTACATTGCGGGTGCCAAACCTGGAGTAAAAAATAAATGTAAAACACAAACACCAGCTGACTATGAAAAAAAACGTACAAGTGTTCTGTCTATTGAAATACAGGACACATTCAAATTGAAATGATTGTTGTATAAATGAACATAAAACATGTTAATCCGTTGTTTTATGAATAAATTTTTCAAAACTGCTTCGGGCCTGTAGATTTTCATTCGGGCCTATGAAATTTCTTAACCCACAAGCCCGAATGGCCTGTACTTTCAAAAGCATTTCGCGCAGACTGAGTCAAGGTAAATAAATATTGTTATTCATTTTAGCATTTGTAGGAAATTGTAGGTGTATTTTGTTTGTGTCTCCAAAAATTTGGAAATAATATAATCCCCAATTTTTCATGAGCTGTGAGACAAATGTCTCACCTTTCGTGATACCTCGCCAGAACACTGCATACAGATAAATGTCTACACTCAAATTATTCCATTTGCCAACATCAGTCAGTCAGTGTGTTCATATATAACAAACACATAAAATACTCTTTTGATCTGGTATAAAAAAAAATGAAAATACCCTTAAAATTTATGATATACCCTTTAAAGCTGACAGACAGGGGATAAAATACCCTTTAACAAAAATATCATTGGGTACAATACCCTTTAGGCTAAAACCTTATCTGGAGCTCTGAATACACCTTTCAAATCACTTTATTTAGTCTAACTCTTTAACTAACAAATTTATTCATGATTAATTATCACTAAATTGAATATGATAGTAACTAGTCAATTTTTAAACACTACCACTTGACCATTAATGGGAAGGTGGAGCAGTATGGAAGGGTCTATCCGCCACTACATGCATGTAACTAAATGACAATTGCAGGTTGCTAAATGACAATTGCATGTGGCTAAATGACAATTGCATGTGGCTAAATGACAATTGCAGGTTGCTCAATGCCAATTGCATGTGGCTACATGACAATTGCCTATTGCATTATGATATTCGTAATGGAACAACATATCTATTCACCAGTTAATGACATTGTTATGTTATTTACATGCATATGCGTTCTGCTACGTGGTAACTGAATGCTTCCTTATGCCAAGTTTTTGCTGCTTGCATGTAACTGACAAGTGCTTTCAGCCTTTTGTTTGCTTACTGCAATATTGAAATGTTTATTCATACTTGTCCATATTGCATTCCTATGCGGATTTCCCTTTGTTGTTGCTGATTGTCACAAGCGATTAACTAACTAGTGGATCTTTCTAAGCATGTTAATGCATTATAAAATTACAGGAAACCAATACTAATTTGACTTTCTAGCGCAAATTATTATATATGGGAGACAGCAAATTCGGATGTTCGATAGTTTCCGGAGATATGCAGAGTGCTTTTGTCGAAATAACACTTTTGGAGTCAGAGCCAGTTTTGTTGAACGTACATTTCGCATAAAAATGTTATAGTTAAGAATATTTATTAAACAAAGAAGTTTAATTACAGAACAAACATGAAATAATAATTAAAAAAAACGACATATAGACGAATGATAGTGATTTAATGTTATTGTGGATCTCTATTATCAATTTCATGAATATTCATGAGTAACCCAAGCAGTAGATGGATCAATTATATTTTTTTGCACATGTATACACAGTCATGAACAGACAGGCGTGTGTGTGTGCGTGTATTAAATGTGTGTATTTCGTAGTTTGTGAGGTCCCTCCGCGCTGCTGCATTTCGTGGGGACAAGGGGTGTGTACCAGCAACCCTGCCTTATTTACTTTTAAACTCATCGAAAGTTGGGACGAATTTTGAATCATAGCTATTACTGTTGTATTTCTTTAATTTTGGTGTGGGGTTGTGCTGTTTGGGGGGAGGGGGCGTTCAGTACACAGAGGAGGGTGGAGTACAAGAGGAAAACCCAGCTATCCGGTATGTTGACCACCAACATACTCACATGCGCCGAGTAGGGAATGAACCCGGGCTGCCATAATAAAAAGCAAGTCTACTAACCACTGAGCTAGCCGGACAGTGCTTCAAGCTATTCAGAAGTTGTAGAACGGACAAGATGTATGTCCGGAAGTCATCTGTACGAATAGAGGGCCGGGAAGGCAGTTAATTAATGCGCAAGCTGTCAGGACTGAACACTGAACACATAACTATCTTTTTTCAATGAAAACCTTAAAAATGGTTAAAGCATATAGATCAGACATGCTTTGTGACGGACAGGCACCCGGACGTACGGACGAAGGTACTGACAGACAAAGTATTGGCTCAACATCGCCATGCTTTGCTCATGAAGACTAGCTTTCCTCGGCTGTTTACTGATTTGCAGAGGCGGGACTAACAACGGGACCTTCTTTCGACCGAAATAGCCAGGAGCTTAACTAGTCAACTTGGAGTTAGATATCTCCCAGCGATTTTACGGACAATGGCGGAATTTCTGGTTCCCGATTACATATGAATTAGATATTACAAATGGTCAAGTCGCACTTGATTACCTTTCACATGCGTAGTGCTTAGTGCTTTCACCTTGCGGAACTTTCAATTTTTAATAATAAAGTAAAATGTACAAATCAATACAAACTTGTTTGAATAAATATGCTACTGAATGGATTCATTTGTCACTTACACTCAAGATTATGTGATTTACAATTATTGAGTAACGACAGATGCAAGCTACGTGCCACTAACTGATAGAAAGAAGCACAAAGACGCACGGAAGTTGCAGTTAGTTTGTAACGAATAGCACAATGCAATATTCAATTGTCATTAAGCAGCATGCAATTGTCCAGGGATTATCCTAGACGGCGACATGGGCGAAATCGTGATCTGATCAAAGCGAAATCAAAATCGCCGAAAATTTTCAATACTAATGGTCATTCCTCTAATTTTATGCCCACTACTGTCATGGTTTATCTGATTGTGGAGATAACGCTGCTACAATTATCCATAATCTATATGTAGACAGCGTGAGAAAGTTTGTTACACATCACTGACCTGGCATTGTGTTAATCAATCAACATATCGGCTAAGGTTATTCCAATTGCGGTTCCCGACTTTGCTTACTTGCTTTCAAAGTAAATCTGTTATAAGCAAAGGCTGTCGGTAACAAAGAAAGCGAGTGCACACTGGGCGATATGATCAACCGGTTTACACTAGAATTTACAGTCATTCAGAGTTATTATTACCGTTTTGCGTACTGTAAAAGAACTTGAATATTTGCTCTTTTCTTAATTGCGATGTTTGACCTTAGAACTGACAATTAATTAAAAATTTAAAAAAAAGATACACTGATCAATTATTTTCCATTACCGCAATGAACACAATCATAACAAACAGGGCGTGTGAAAAGTAACAGATAATCCAATTCCCCTTTTTTTGGGGTAAATGACGTCATCCAAACAAAAGCACTGAACAGCACGCGACACCATTACCACGTTATTTCATTCTCCTTTGGTTTCTTTGTTCTGACGCCAACTAACGGAGGGAAAATTATGTTGCACGATTTCCATGTGCAGCTTGTTGACAACCAAGTGATGTACAATACTTGTCTACCTGAGCGATGTATAACATGTAGCGTTATTAGGAGAAATATCAAGGGCGTTAATAATTTATTAGGAGAAATATCAAGGGTGTTAATAATTTACATTGTCACATTTACCCTTTATATGATGACATTATTTTAAAGGAAACCTTATGAAGTGTAAGTATCAATTGTGATAAACATAAACATGAGTGATTGTTTTTAAAAAATACTGTTTCTTAGGCCAATAAAACTTATAAAGCTATTTTGTGTTTATCTTTCATTACTACAGGTTGTTGTCTTTGTAATTAATTAATTATACATAATTCAATTGATTGATTGGCTAAATAGCTGCTTTACGCGCCAGTGTCAGTTATCGATAAACTTCTCCCTGAATTTGGCAAAAGGAGAAGTCACTTCTCCCTAAAATTTTGGGCTATGATGATCCCTGATTGTCATTAAGCAGCATGCAATTATCATTTAGCAACATGTACAGGTGGATATTCCCTTCCATAGAGCAGTGCAACATATAATATTTCATGCAATTAATTTTTTTACAAATAGTTTTTTCAAATCTAATTTTTAACCAAAATTAGTCTTGTTAACCTACTAATACTAATTCTTATGCAGTAATAAACTGTTATTGACTGTGAGACACAATATTTGTGCCTTTTTGCTTTACCTGTTTTGATTACGTTTGAGCAGAAGCCATTTTCCCACAACAGAAATTACGGTTCCCCCCAAATAAGTTGGGAGTTAACTATATATAAATGATATTTTATTATGAAAGCAAAAATAATCGGGAACTAGACAAGTCAAAACGTTCATATAACATGACCATGTGGAGTTGTTTGGATGTTATCGTTCACCGTTTGTTTGTTACAGTGATTAAGTAAATTTGATCCTGGAAAATTACTCCCATTAACAAAAACAATAACAAATTTGATGGCAATTCATTTAGGGTGAATTTAGGCCTAAAATGGGAAAAAAATATATACTGTTTCTTTTGATGGGAGAATGATGCAGAATTTCGGCATAAAAAACCTGAGATTGAGACCCATGACTGCACTTCATTTACGATGTAAATAAATTGATTTTACCTGTTACATGTATATTGGAACTTCTGAATGAACGTTAGACAATTGGTTCCAACCCGTTCCGAAATGTAAACATAGGTGACTTGATTTGAAAAACTGTAAGGTCGCATTATCAACTGATATTTTCGCTAATTTTTGTAGTTTAAGAAAGAGTAACGTTTTCGCTAATAATTAATATGCTAATGTAAGTATTTTCCAAAAACGTTAAACAATTTTAAATATTTGACCATAATTACAAAAAATCGTACGAGAATTCGTACCATGAGGCTACAATAAACATGATAAAAGCAAAAAATTTCGTCGAATTTAGGTTACATCAAATTTGAAGCAGTTGCACCATGATAAGCATAACTACTTACGGACAGTCTTTTGTTAGGTCATCTTTGGTCCGCATCTGAACTGGGGCTATTTGTTCTACGTTGTCATCGTAATTACGAAAACAGTTTGTTATTTTTTCGTCAAGAGACTTCACAAGATCTGACAGCGAGCCAGAAAATGTTTCATTGACACCAAAATTATCTGCATGTGGATCGCTTTTTTCATCGTCGGCAGCTTGTGGCCCACAGTTTTCACCAGCTGACTGAGCGTTCATGGCAGTCTGGAAATCATTGAAATCGTTCCATTCCTCAGTTTCAAAACTTGCCAACGGAGCTTCGAACTGCAGCTCGGCCATCTTGGATTATACTCATTTGTGACATTGACCTTCATAAATTAAAAACAGAATACACAACCGTATAGTAGAGGTTGCAAGCCACTTACAAAGTAACATTTTTTTACTTGGTAAACCAATAATTGAGAAATGATCCTAGCATTTTATACACAAGAAAGTTGTTACAAATGGAAACAAACTGTCATTTAATAAATGCGATGTCATCTTATGCATTTAATCAAAATGCTCCGCTTGTTGAGAAAATATCGTTGCACATTATAGGGTTGTCATTAAGAGCCGGCAGTCGGCCAAATTGACAATTTCAAACGAGATATGGGCCGGCTCAAATTTTCACAGAAATAAAAATAAATTATTGTGTACCTAATTGTTCTGAAATCCAGTCTTTAACCTCAACCTAAACTTATCCCTATTGAATGTAAATATACATGTTAATATCCAATAAGTTTCCTTCGTAACACAGTTTCATTTTTAATTCCAAGACATGTACATTCCATCAACCCATGTAAATCCCATATGCAACAAAACAACATTATGATTTTTTACACCCTTGATTTTTCTCCTAGAACGCTAATTCAAGAATGCTCTATCGACAGTGCTTGCGTTGTTCAGGTACAGTAGTATTGATTGATGCTTTTTAACACCCACCATTTGCTGGTGTGTTACACCCTTATTAGCAGCAAACGGCCCGAATTGAGCAGTCACATCAAAGACTTTTGAAGTCCAACTGTCACCGTTGCAAAGGCTGCTGCTAAGGCTTTTAAGAGAGCATGCTCGAGATAAAAATATGGATGTTAATCGGTCTATACAAGTCAAGTCAAGTCAAGTCAACTTTATTGGTATATACCATTGTACATAACCAAAACAATCAAGAAAGAACATGATGAACATAATAACAGTGTAAATCAAGATGAAAAGTATGTTATAAAGCGGATATGAGAAACTCATAAATAATATTCCAAACAAATTAGGTAGGTAATACACTCGTGTCACTCAGTTGTCAATAATCGGTGTTCTGTATGGCAAAGTCAGTTTTTCAGAAGTAATCATATGTTATTCTAAAATGTTAAAAAGTAATTGTTCAATGTTTTTAATGGAAACTCTATACTGAAACTACTTACACGCTAAACTACATTTAAAAATCGTACTGACAACAACAACAACAAAAAAGTTTATTTATATTATTTTTATATTTGTTATTATTTAATTTTTTTATTATTATTTTATTTTTTATTTTTTTTATTTATTTTTTTTAAATTAATTTAGGGTACATATCCCTCTGGTAGATTACCTAAATTAATGGATAGATAATCTTGAAGGATAACAGCTTATTCGTGACCTGACGTCAGAAGTTCGTCGATATGCACGTTTATGTACTTAATTACATATATAGCGTTAACAATACACATAACTTTTGCACAATAAACAATATTAATTATATTTCGTACCGTATATGATACGTCGCTGTTTTACTTAAGTCCAACTTAAGCGCAAGATACTTTTTTATCCTGTGGTCGTAGGTTCGAGCCCCGGCGAAGGAATGCTTTTTAAAGCTTTCCTTGATATAATTTTAGGTACGTAATTATAATTCCTTCTTCCTATCTATTCAGCCACTCCTTTCTATTTGGTCACCCCTGAATAATGGACATTTATTGTTATTTCCTGTTTAACTTGTGTAAGTTTATTTGTATTGTGACGATTGTGTCTCATTAATACTGTGTTTTTTTTTCTAAAATTGCGAATTTTAGGTTTTGTCTTACAAAATTAATGCATAGGGGGATCCATCTTGGACCCATATGGGCCAACCCTCATGGGCTGGCCCATATAGGTCCCATATGAGTCCAATATGGGCATACCAATATGGGCTTGTCCAGAAACAGCCCATATGGGACCAATATGCGCATATTTGCTGGGAAGATATTTGAAGAAATTCTCTTAAAATCGATAGACACTATGTTCATAACCCAGGATTTTTTTTAAATATTTATTTTGAAACAGTATTTATTAGTCTAATATAGAATGCTTTTAATGAATTAGATCAAAATTATAACAAAATTTAAGTGCTTTACTATCAAAATGAAGACTGAACCAAATGATCGGAAACATCTGAAAAAATCATGGTTGCTAGGGTGCCTTCCTAGAATTGGTCAGTAACTAATTGAATGGCTGATCTCTAAATTATCTAAATTTTATTTAGTAGGAGAGACCTTAAACTTAAAGATAAAAGTCTCACTGGTGTTCAAAATTGTGTTCATTAAGTATAGAAAGGCAGTTTAGCTCTGAAGTGGCCGAATATGCAGGAAAAGAGGCTACTGATGCTTAGTTTTGGCAGAAAATACTTTTTTTTGCGTTCAAAAGCGGACATCTGTGAAAAGTCCGCTTTAAACACTTTCACGCTCTAATAACGTCCGGAAAATGTTAAATAAACTCCGTACTCCTTCAGGTTTGATACGCTTTTACTTGTCACGACTTCGACTTATCTAGTGCTACCGAAATACAACAGTATGGTACAAAGATGACTATCGAACAATTTAGGTCTATGACTTGAACCTTACCTAAATGCTGAGAGTTTGTCATGTGCTGTGTAGCCTGATCATCGAACCACATGATCGGACCATACTGGGCTGGTTTTCAGATATTACTTAAATAGCGAACACAGATCGGGAACCAAGCAGTGCACAGTTGAGTTAGCCCAAAGGTAACCGATCACATCACGCGATTCTCAGGGTTAAAAAAACAGCTGAAAGTTAAGGAAAATAATAAGCAGTTTAAGCAAAAATGGCTATCTCAAATGTTTTCTTCGGAATGTTTTTTATTGGTTTGGCAACTTCGACTCTAGCTATCTTCCATGACTGTGAGTATATTGTACATAATGTTTTTTAAACTTTACAAAGATACAGCAGTGTCTCTAGAAAATAGGATAATACAATGCTAATAACTTTTCTTGGGACCAGGCCCGGCTAGCTCAGTTGGCAGATCGCTGCACTTTCAATCGGGGGATGGTGAGTTCAAACCCCAGCCCGGCCACATAAAATTCCTACCTCTGATTCAAGTTGGGCAGGTGTCAGTTATTGGCATAGGTATGTGCACGTAGTACTGTTAACTACTTAGATAGGCAAAGCTTGCCCAGGAAATGTGTGAGTATGTTTACTGACTGCCATGATATGACTGAAATACTGTTAAAAAGGGCGAAAAATCCGAACAACACAACTTTTCCTGGTATCTTAAAACATTCACAGCTATTTCCATATTGTTATTTTTAACCTTTGCTCAGGTCATGGTTGGCTATTTAGGTCTTGACGAAACCATTTTTCGGGGGTTATCTCAAAATACATTTGAAATGTCATAAATGTCCCAAGTTAATTATTAATCTTCGATAAAGTTTATCTCTGGTTGCTTGCATCATCGTTGGACAGTTTTAAATACAGCGTTCATTCTCTGGACTTCTTAACACAAAACCATGAATGGAAACAAACGTGGAGTGATAAATTTGTAGATAAATTTTAAGTGAATTATAGACAGAGAATCAAGTTCTTTGTTTATTACTCAATCCTATCTGTTTTAAACATGTTTGCACATTTAAACAAAGAGCTGTCAAACTGAAACAACTAAAACAAAATATTTCAGTCAAGCGTGCGAGTGATGTCATAAGTGATGACAATACAAAATACCCTGAAAACTGTTTATGCCATAAAACTGGATTGTCAACGATATTAATAAACAGTGTATAACCGTGATACATGGCTCCTCAGGGTAGTTGTAATTTGTGTGATAATTTGTGAACATACCCTGTTCATCTTCTCATGGTACTTAACCTAAACAAATATTTTTAAGCAAAAGCAACTAACCAAACATTGTCTTGTTAATAATAACCAATTAATTGAACCTTTTCACGGAAGTAAACACCTGAACATTTGTTTAAAAGTAAATTAATCGTTATTAAATTATTTATGTTTTCAATGCACCATGCTGCCATCTTAAACAATTACGAAATCTCGCAGTAACTCTTTGGTCATTAAGTAGATAATCCGTGTCCAAAAGGCGCTTTATGTTATTAACTACGTATTCTGAATCTCTTCATGGATGAATAGTATTGCCTGTTAGGGTTTTGTCATTTTTTTGGAGTTTATGGCTAGACACAATTTATTTTATTTGGCCTAAAAAAATAATTTAGGATTCTAAGTTACCATTTATAAATATTGCAAAACAAAAATATAAGTCTTTCTTCATATTTATTGTAGCAGACTAAAGGTAAACATAGACCCTCCAATGTCTACTGTTGGCTGCAAGCATATATGAAAGTTGTTAAGATTTATTTATTTTCTGAAATAACTCCAAAATTATGTTTGATGTTGATAATAAGGCATTGAATTCAAAAGATAAACAGTTACCGTGGAAATAGAGATGATACCTTGAGAATACAGATGTCGACTATAATGTTTGTTGTTGAAATCAATTGAAAGGTCACTATAATTATGATTTTTAGCCACACCAATTCAGGTCTGTCTCATACAATTTAACACTATGTATACACAGTGATGTCTTATTGAATAGATAAGCATTGTTAATCAAATGACAAAGATCAGTCAGTTAAAGAGAATCCACATTGATCAGTCAATTAAACTGAATCCAAATTCAGTAAAATTTAGGGAATCATTTGTGATCGAATCTTTGCAAAAATATATTAAATATCAAATGAACATTTCTGTGGTGACCAGCCCAGTGTTAATTGTTATTAATCAGTTACAATTATGTCAATTTATATGTCATGTGATTACACCCTAGGTATTGATTTTTGTAAGAAACATAAGATTTTTTTTTAATCAAGTGATGTGGCATATCAAATTAAAGGTCTTTGCATAACAAATACAAAGCTGAACAAAATTGAAAATCGGTTGAACCTAAGTAGAGTTATGCCCCTTCGAAAATCTTGACAACTATTCAATAATGTTAATTGTCATTAGTACTTGTAATATAAGTGACTTAGTATATTCCTAGATCATATAATAAATAAAGCACAGGCAAAAAGCTACTATAACACTGTTTTCAATCCCAACAGACCTGTGTCTATAATGATACCGTAGCTTTGGAAGTTCAGATCCCAAATCCAGGTTGTTTGAGCTAAGTTAGTAAATAGAAGACATGAATTCCCAGGCTGTGAGCATTTCTTAGTTCTTATGCAATAGTTTTATGATATGCAATATTTAATTTATTCATTTCTTTCAGGTGGAAGTAAGGAAGCTACTGTCACAAAGGTGCTGTGCAATGATCAAGATACTGGACCGTGTCAGTTGAAAAAGGGGAATAATGCTTCTCTGGAGATAGATTTTACTTCAAGTGAGTGCCAATGGTTTGTTTTGTTATGAATTGATTTATGTGCACAAGCCAGTATCAGCGAAGTTGCCTAAGGCTTATTTTGCTTGTGCAGAGCTACATTGTGTAATTTTCTTGAGCATAACTCTAAATGTATTGAAGGGATTTAAATGATACTTCACCTTATGATAGAGACCTTCGAGTGTTTGAGAGGAAGTGCAGAGTAAAAGGACCATAACTCTTTCTTCTTTCAAAACACATCTTCGAAGGCAGTTGTCACTTACAGTGACAAAACCTGTTTAAAAGTTTTATTACAAGCTTTATTTGGAGTTACATATTACATTGCAAAAGGCTTAATAAAAAAATAACACTTGTATTGAATATTATGTGTATGTAAGACATTTGCAGTCTGCAATTTTGATAAAAATTGATGCCCTTGGTTGTTATAAATATATGTATTGCAAGATAAACTAAATGCATACTGCAAACGAGTATCTGATCAACCTTATTTATATAAACTCAACAATTAAACATATTTGTAACAGAGACCAGCCAATCAAAGCTAACCAGCATTGTTCATGGTATTCTGAGTGGCATTCCAGTTCCCTTTTCCCCCGCTGATACCAACGCTTGCAACGGCATTGTGGAGAAGTGTCCTATCTCACCAAATACCAACTATACCTTTAAGACGAGTTTGCCTATACAGAGTAGTTATCCTTCGGTAAGAACTTGGTAGTTTTACTTTCTGAGTATACGAAATGTTATTCTAACATGATACTTGCTAAGTTTTCTAAAGCAAAGAACAAAATTATCTGTGTTAAACTACCTGAAACCCAATAAACAACGCAAAAAGAAGTCCCGATTCTGAGCCGAGTATAGTTAAAAGTAGTTCAAATTACAATTGCAATAATGTATGTCATACATGTTAGATTTGAGATCATTTTTGCATTATGGTTGTTTATTGGCCAATAAACAACTATTTTTTCGTTTCTCTGATGAGCCTTTACATTCACATTTGTATTTTATACAAAAATATTTTTCACAGGTAAACAAATGTGTATTTTCCATAGATTTTCTTGGCGCACAAGACAAAATTCAGTAACAGATTACATGAACATATTGCTGCTAAAACAACCTTAATAAGTTTAGAATAGCATTCAAGTCAAACAAACTTTACAATGCATATTTATTGGATAAAGGGCGCTTTTGTTATTTTTGATGAAGTTTTGATGTTCCATAGTGAAATCAAATATGATTAATCCGACTGAGTACATGTAATTGCAATTTCCCATTTGAGGAAGTTTTTAGTTTATGACTCATTGTAATGATAAAAGTCAGGTTAGTTTGTATGCATTATTGTCTCACTAGAAAACTAGCCCACGAAACAAACTTGTACAGTGTAGAAATGTATACTTTCAGGAAAATTTACACAATACTAGTATTCTTTTTCTGTTTCATAACATATTCTTGATTAATTTTCCTGCTTTATTCTGGAATTCTTTGGCGTTCTTCATAACGATGAATGGCTCCCCTTAACCAAAGTAAAGTGTTGAATTGAAATAATACTAACTTTGGTGGGTATTGTATAGGGTTTCATATTGAAAAGAGCAAGTAAAAACTGTCTTCACCTAAACACTCATATTACCGTATATTCCCAGGGTGTCCCGCAGGATTTTTCTTGAAGGCATGTCGGCATCCCCGACACCGGGGGGATTGGCTAATGAGATCGTTGTGGGTGGGACTACACTGTTCAGTAACTTGTCAATCACACTGTTAGAAATGAGACCTTATCGATTAATACGGCGTTCGTTTATGGCCCTTCCATTAAAGATCGATGTAATAAGATACAAGGATTAAGGGTGGTCGCTTTGAAAATTAAGGCATGTCGGCGTGATTGAAGCATGTCGGCGAATGGCTAACTGCTTAGAAGGCATGTCGGGCCCTACAACCGAAACAGGCCTGTGGGAAACCCTGATTCCCTAACAAATGCCCATGGGGCTTTACATATTCCCAAAGGGTGCATTTAATAGGGAGTCAATCTCTTGTTGTTTTGTCATATATATCTAGGTATGTGAAAAAAGATTATAGCTTATTGTGAAAACATTTCTTTCAAAGATTTACAGAAACAGGTGTTCTGCATAAATGTGTACGGAGTGTTTAAAGCAAAGTGAGGGCATTAATTAGACATTTTTATGTTTGAGTTTTATTTTTAAAAAAAAATATATATAAATTAAAAAATTGGGAGGGGGGCATTTACGGTAGTAGCCATTGGCTAAATCGCAATTGGCAGAGTGAAGGCTGGATGGATGAAATGTCTACAACATGTTGATTTATTGCTAAATACTGTTTATTTCCAGCTTCGCCTTGTGGTACGGTGGGAGATCCAAGATCCGTCCAGCACGGACGTTATCTGCATAGAGCTGCCGGCCCAAATTGTCAGCTAGAGATCCTGTGATGTGAAAGTGCCTTAAGAGATTATCTGAATGTCATTGCCACCAGTATTTTTTACACGAAAAAAATAACTACTGTTAAGTAATGGGAAGTGTATCCACTGTTGATGCTGTTCAAATGCTGCCAGAAGTAATCCTACCATCGTCCTAGGCATACATACAACAGTTGACCAACCAGTTGTAAACCAACATTTGTTTGAATATGCATGAAATCTTTTTTGTCAGTTAGGTATACAATAACCATCGTATTGTATGTCTATTGTATTAAAGCTCAACAATGTTTGTAAGGTCTTGTAAGGATGCATTGTTTATTACATACTTTTCACATGTATTTTGATCTGAAGTGTTTATTACATACTTATCACATTTATTTTGATCTGAAGTGTTTTCCACATTCCGAAAGACATTTTCTTTAGATCTTTGAGGTGCTGTATACATGTTTATGCATGATATTTATTTTATTACATTAATTTGAATGAATAATTATTAACTGTTGTTGCTTTAACATTTAAAGCAGTTGTATGCTCCGAAAATCCTGGTGTTTTTGTATGAATGCAACATTCTTACTGTAGTAGTGATTCTTATACTATATCTTATCTATGTAATAATAGTTATATTAATTAAAGGGCTTGTTAACGATATAACCTTGTCTGTTATTGTGCATAGATATGTTAACTTATGTCAAGCAATGGACATCCAACAACTTTAGGCTTTCAATCTAGAAACAGTTTAAAACAAAAGCTGCATAACGGTTTAGCTTTTTGAACGCGGATATGGTCTTCTGATATTGAGTTATGTGGCTTAGAAGTTTCTATGAATATGATGTTGAATGTTCTTGAAATATTTGTTAAACCAACCTTAAAACTTCTTGCTTTCGCTATTGCAACCAAACATCTGACAAATTGTACAAATGTCTGTAGAATAATATTATAATGAAACATATTGAATTAGAGGAATACATATCCTTTGTAAAATACAAAACTGTTCACAACTCGAGTGATATCGGTTTAATTCTGATATTACGTATTTTCTTATATTTACCGGTTATGTAGTATTATACTAGTACAGCTCATGCTTCGTTTATTGGTAGCAAGTTGAAGATATTGAATGATTTTGTAAAAACACCTTCATAACTTGTTCAGTTGCGTTCTATTTTCTCCATTGTTAATGAAAATACTACATTTGCAGTTGTTTTGACTATTTCAGTATATTGTCAGACAAGTATGTTTGATAAGACCACCACTTCTCTGTATCCTGAAAAGTATATTTTAAAACAGTTATACATATACATGTATATAAGTAAACTATATTATGGTTGCAAAGTTCGCTTATGTTATTACTCAAGTGCATTTCTTTCCTGGTTTTATCACGTGTAGTTATCGTTGATGCTGGCGAATAAGAACTTAAATCGTAAGGCGGATGCCATAAACAGGTTGTGGTTTGATTATCCAATCTCAGTTTCTCTTGGTTTGTAAAATGTATGTAACGAGGAAGTTTGTTCAACACGGATACAGGTTTAAGTTTTAAATAAAACACATGCAACGGTAGAATTCAAAATCAGGTATCAGTGAAACGTGTATTTCGTATTTGTATGCGCACTAAGAACACTTATTTTATTATCATACTGTAAGAAATGGAACTTTTCAAGGAATAAAAAAACAAAAACAACAACAACACTAATAAAATATTACTCAATTTAATAGAGAACTAAACATTCATTCATAAGACAAGTTCTAACAGTTTCTATTGCAAGACACGACAATGCTCATCACAGAAAAGTTAAAAAGTACTACAGCACTACAAAGAAATTTTAAAATAAGTTCTAAAACGAAACGAATACATTTAAAACGATCATTCTGAAACTACATACAATGAAAGTCTGCCTCGCTGAGGTATTTCTGGGTAATGCCTCAGTCACACATTCCCGATTGTTACTGCCGTGAGCCGACAGCGTCACGAATCAAATATGTCAAAAATATGGACAATATTCTGCGAATCAGGGCTCGAAATTCAATTTACGATCGTAAGATCAAATATGTCCTGACAGCGTTTCGACAGAGTCCCAACAGCGTCCCGATTCTCCCGAATGCGATCCGGCACTTGCCCGACAGTGTCCCGACAGCGTTCCGACATTCCAGACTGTTTATTTGTATCGTTGCGCTAACTGGACGATGTCGGGAGCCATAATCGGTAATTTGTGACTGCCGCAATACTCCCGAATTTGAACCGATATAGCCGAATCTATCCAGACTATACAAAGTCGGCTCAGTCTCCCGAATGTTAATGCTTCAGTCACACATTCCCGATTTTTACTGCCGTTCTTGCGCCGACAGCGTCCTGATTCAAATATGTCCGAAGTCAGGACAATATTCAGAGATTCGGGGCTCGAAATTCAATTTCAGATCATAATATCGAATATGTCCCGACAGCGTCCAGACAGCGTTTCGACAGCGTCCCGATTCTCCCAGCGTTTCGACAGCGTCCCTATTCTCCAGAATGCGATCCGACAATATCCCGACAGCGTTCCGACATGCCCGACTGTATGATTATTTGCATCGTTGCGCTATCGGGAGCCATATTCGGGAATATGTGACTGCCGCAATAATCCAGACGAGATATTTCTATATAATTTATAATGCATTATCAATCCCGTTCCACAAGACATTGTCCCGATAACGTTCCGAATTTGAACCGATACAGCTGATTCCATCCCGACAGTGTCTCGACTATACAAATTCGGCTGAGTCTCCCGAATGTTAACGGATTTAACCTTAACTGTCGGGAGTGCTTGACCGATCACGCCGAACATGTCTCGACAATTCCCGATTCTTAGGACAACGTACCGACAGCGTTCCGACACCTCCAGACAGCGTCCCGACATTTCCGCCTTTTTGTATTATCTGTATTGTAGGGCGGTCTGGACGCTATCAGGAGCCATAATCGGGAATGTGTGACTGAGGCTTAACATGTTTTCTACTAACCGCAAGTTTTTCTGTCTGACAAAGTTGTCTCCGTTTAAACTAGGATAAGTTCTGAATAACCCATCACCTACTACATAATAGTATTTCGTTATAACAAACTACCCGCCGCATACTACGTAATACTATTTCTTTATAACAAACTAAGATAAATTCTGAATAACCCACCACATGTTACATAAAAGTATTTGGTTATAACAAACACAGACAAGTTCCAATATGAACCCATTGCATATTTGCCAACTGATGCATGGGACGCTACCGATAAACATATGCAAAAATCGCCATACAGTCTTGTAGGACGTAACTTGGTTAAATCACTCAATCTGTGCATCGTTTAATTCAATTCGGAAATACAAATCCGCCGTTCTTTTTCAACAATAGAAATGTGTTGTTTTTTTATATCTATTTGTTCATTTGTATATAACGTTTGAAAGTGAAAGTAGAAACTGCAGGACAACGCAAGAAGACACATTTTATTGCACGAACAGGTATAAACACAATGCTTTGAGTGATTGAAGTTAATAAGATGATATAGAGGATATTTGTTGATTTCGGTGTAAGATCGTAGATTCTATTTAATTTCACGAGTGTTCATAGAAATTGATATTTTCACGAGTGCAAAATATATTTTTGTAAAGGTATAATATTACATACTAGTGTTTCTTGATAACAAACTAAGATAAGTTCTGAATAACCCACAACCTACTACATAATATTATACCTTACATAAATCTCTTTCTTCTTCCCGTATATAAAAGTCAACGTTAACGGTCCGTTATTAAGGTTTATTATAAAATGTCATTTTAGCGGGCCGACTAAATAGCATAGTGCCCGGAGCCAGCGGGCACTATTTCGTGTGGGTGCCTGCTCAGCTCGAGCTGTGTGTAACCGCAGTTTTGGGAGGCGTTTCATCGATATTTAGTTGTTAACGATTATACAATTACATAAATTCCGTTTCATCAAGTTGCGCAAATGCACTATATACATAAATATGCGACTACATTCATTATGGTGGTTGTTTACCGAAAATAGCGTGACACAGTATACATTTTGTAAATGACATCATTATGGCGCGCTGTTCGAAATAAACAAGTTGAGAAAATGGGTTAAAAACAAGGAACCTGCACTTAAAGTTCTTGTAAATGTTGTATATCTTAGCACGAATTAAAGAAATATTTAGTGCATTGTGTTATGCTTGTGATATTTTATCATTTTATGTAAAAACTGTACAAATTGTGCAGAATAATATAAGAAATAGCACAAACCACTTCGGACTGCCTCGCATTATAGTGACCTACCAGTCAGCTCGCAAACGTTGAGCGGACTTCAGCCTTCGGCTTCGGTCCGTTCAACGTTTTTGGACTGACTGGTCGGTCACTATAATGCGAGGAGGCCCTCAGTGGTCTGTACTATTTCATAAATAGTAATTTTCTGTATAACTAAGATAAGTTCTGAATAACCAACCACTTATATTATGCGTACGTGTATTCATATGTCCTTCGAAACATTTTAACAATGACATCTCTGTTCAAAACCCACTCTCCCATGCCATTTCAGGTCGAACCTGACGACGCTTCAAGTTTGTCGGCACTTTTAGCTGGGCCGGAACCACTGCCGTCTCTGGTTTGCGAGCAGTTAGCGGCTTCTCAAGGACGGAGGCGTTGGCTTTGATCTTCTTGATCACCAGAAAGATGACGACGCCGGCCACCATCGCCCCGGCCATTCCGCTTGCCCCGAACCCTGCAACCTTGATGAGCGCCTTGGACGACGGGCTAGGCTTCCTTTTAATGATGTCGATGGGTTCTCTGTCCTCCATTTGACAGACGCAGCTAACCATGCCAGTCTTTACCAACTGCTTCTGTTACATGTAATAAAAGTAATAGACAAATTAATATATGCTTGTAGCATTAGAAGCATTTGTGACAATCTTAGTCAAGTAGTAAAATCAATGCTATTTTAGTTTTTAAGAAAGCTATCATACATGTCAAAAACTTCGAAATTTGAATGAAAGTCATAGTCCTATACAGATACGATACAGTAACGACTCCAAAATATATGGTTAATAAACATATACTTTTAAAATAAAGCTTTAATGGTGTTATTTAGCACAACAGAGACAGTAATAAAACAAATTATAGAATATAAGACACCACGTGTACTAAAATACTTATATTGTGTGTGCTTTTTTGACACGGGTTTAGAACGTGTTATCGCGTACCGTTTTTCAATTAAAAAAGATCACTATTTCAACAAACACTATATCGACATTGTAAACCAAATATATTTACCGCGTGGGCTGTTGCTGCAAATTAAAGCAAATATGTATGTTAACATACTTTCGGTGCAGAGAGATACATACTACATAAATATATTAGTAAGTTATAAGTTCTAATTAAGAACGATCAATGTTACAGATGAATTCAACACACTTGTTTTGTGTTTCAATACAACACAAATGTATATAAAGAAACGATTACTTGTTTATGATAGCTTGCTATGTTGAAAAGAATTTCGACTTACTTTCCTTGCTATCTTTGCAGCCTGAAATACAATTAGAATATCTTAAATTTACATGTTGTATTATTAATTATTTCATGACGCAGTGACTTTTAAAAATTTCAATGGCTTTATTTCATTTGCCGTGACACGCTCCTTAAGATGTATACTGCATGGTGCATACATTCATAAAAATGGATTTTAATAACCCATAATGCTCATTTTCGAGGTATCAAGGAAGAAGTGAAGAAATGAAACTGAGATTCATACCTGGCTTAGACACCGTCGTGTTCAAGCACAAAACACGTCTGAAATGTAAATGTTGACATACTATTATTTGACCTGTGTCAATTAAGGACACGTATTAAGTATTCCTGGTTCGGGTTTTTTCTCGACAGTACTCGCGGCAACAAATGATCAAGTGTAAAATGACGCCTAAATGGTTTGGTCGTTTACCTAGTATTAAAACCGCATCGTCTTGTGAAGATGAAAACGACCATTTTATACTTATTTTTAATTTAGGTGCAATAATAAACATATTTATACATTTGAAAAGTAATTTAATTTAATAAGTAATTAAGAAATACAATGGCTGTAAACATTATGTAAATGGGACACTTTCGAGTTAAAGTTTGTATGAAAATAAATAGGAATTTATATAAAAATATGGTATAATGAATATTCAATACAAAACTCAGTTCATCACAATGTTACATTCACGTCCATTGACAACATATTTGAACTCATTAGTATATAAAGCTGTATATGGCAAGTGCAAGATTTCTTACTGCGCACTGTCAACAAGGCAAAGTTTCTGGGTAGAGCCATTTGGCGTGTATGCGGACACCGGGGCAACACAATGTGCCGTGACGTTCGTAGATTTGATAAGGACGTTCTCGAATATGTGCACGCGTTCCAAAGTACTGTCAGGATGTACGAACAGTTCCGGACTTTAAATAAACATTATCTGTTACAGGTCATATACTTACACAATAAATGATAAGCACATGTGTATGACTTAGTATAAGTCAAATTTTGTTAAAAGTAAAACTCGGCCTTGAAACTATGAATTCGTGTGTGTTAATCTGGCCTTTTTCCAAATAAATCATACCACCCATAACTCTAGCACAACAACATTATGGTACAAAACACCGACTGATTACCGTTTAAGCATTCTAACATTGGAACTCGAGATATTTACATTTTGTTTCAAATATTATTTTTGTCTACTACTTTTACTCGTTTTCCATATACACGAGCTGCTATTAAGAACGGTTAACTTAGATAATAAACAATTTTGTTCAATTTTTTTTTTTATTTAATAAATTTAAATTGATGCACCGGTTCTGGATGTGACATATTGAAAATTGTATTGTTCATAATGTTTAGTCTAATTTCTTATATCAACTTGTAAGGTTATCGGTATTAGTCAAAGTGACTGTACTATATGCAAATATACTTTAATACAACATAAATTAAGTCTGCAGAATCGCGTAAAAGAACAAATCATAATTGCGTAAGTCTCTCATATTTAATAATGTACATATAAACAGTTTTCATTCTCACCAATCTCCGTTTGGAAGAGGTGACGTCGTAACAAGTACAGTGTTGCATTCTCCTGGCCGACCATCTTTCGTCGTGCAATTAATAATAGGCGTCACAATGGACTGGAATTAAAGTCAATGTAACTTTGTCTTTGACAATAAAATCACGCGCCGGTTTGCACATTTACCAATGCGATATCACGTAAAGAACCAATAAGGTATATTAACTGTAAATGATTGTCGTTGGGCAATGGTCTTGGTTAGGTTTATAAGCGACATGTGCTTAAACATGTCGCACAATAGAGCACTGGACAAACTGGAATGGTTTCTAATTTAATATAACTTGTTAAATGTCCACACTTCAAGTTTGCTTAACAACAGCGTTCCGGAGATCTTTGTCATTGTAAAATCATGGTCTTATCAATAAACCAAACTTGTTAAACAAACGACATGTATTGAACCTTAATTAAATATGTATTCTCGTGTTAGTAATCACATTAAATATAAACAAAGCGCAACTCCAGTTGCGACAACAGGAGATACTTCTAATTAGCAGTCCGAGGTCCTTTATTTATGGTAAGTGACCAATCGCTGAAAAACTACACAGCACATCACAAAAACACATACCAAACACAAAACACACATAAAACTGGAGTCACCGCTTTGAAACGGTCAATGCAAAGGATTAGGGGTATAAACCGGTTTACAAGCGCCCGAACCTCACACTTGGCCCATAATTCACAAAACATGTTAGTATAAAACAAAATTAACGTCGTTGCATCGCAATTCAAATTAAACAGCAATAAAAGAGAATACTAATCAATTTAATTACCATTTAATTACTCAATGGCTAGATGCAAACCAGGGTAGCAGAATTTGCAACTTTCTGAGGCACGATGAAATGAAATAAAAGCGTATCAACTATATCTCGTCTTTTTATAAAAAGATATAAAGACATAGCATCATATAATTCAATATTCAGATCATCTTCATGCAATTTCAGGAAGAAGCCGTAATGTTGGGTGTTAAAAGTCATATTACATAGCTTTGTTGTATATGTTTATTTTAAACATAAACGAACCTGTGTTTCGTTGAACTGAACAGCTGTACATGTCGGCATGGAACATTCACTGAAGATATTTACAACTATATGTAAATACAAACCAATGGTCATGGACAATGATATTAACTATAACGTGTTTGGTTTTTTATTAAACAGTCATATACCAGTACACAGAGTAGCAACACATGAGAAATGAACAATCATTGGATTTGTTTGTATATTCAGTGGTAAAATATTTATTGTGCTCGTACCTACACAGGACTATCACACAACATTTATTTTACAAATTTATAAACGGTTATACCAATCCATGTACATCTATCACAAAACTTTTATATCAGTGTATGATAATACACAAGTTTTAAACATACACATGTGACTTTATTCATACCTTGTATTCCCCTTTGTAGTGACATTAAAACACACTTCCTTAACGGCATGGGATTTAATTTCAAAGCCAACTGTGTACGTAGTACCATCTTGTTTCAATGTGTATGATACAAGGCCAGAACGTTCTGCAATCTTTGGTACAATGATACTGAAACATGACAAATAATTAAAGAGGTAATTATTTACATGTCAGACAAGTGGCCAAGTAATACATGCACATTTAGACGTTTAGTCGTATTGGTCACGTAATTCTTTTTCATCAACAACTTAAATTCAGGTCAACAGTATATATGAGGCCATTTTAAATCGTTTCTTACAGAATTTAGAAACGTATAATTCGTAATAAGTACTCCACTATCGTACTGATGACAGTTATAGTAAACATATCAACAACACAAAGGGTTTGTTCAGATATACATGTTATAAAGGCCTCTAATTGACAACAAACTGACCTTCCGGTGACCTGGAAATCTAGAAAGCAGGATGAATTGCCGCACGTGATACTGTTAGGAACGGCGCCAATCTTGCAGTCTTCCTCTGGAATTATAATATGACAAATGTGTAAATAAATATTGCACATTTCCCATCGATTGCAATTCTTAAACATCTGGTTCAGATAGACAGGTAACTAGTTGGTCAAATATGTTGCAACATTAACCCAATAAAAATCAGTTTTGGTGAAGGTTGCACGTTTATACTGACAATCGCAAACAACGTTAGTGGTCAATAAAAATTGACAATCGCACACAGCTTTGGTGGTGGTTAACATTTGACAATCTCAAGTAGCGTCTATAGCGGTGGTTGAACGTTGACCCTTACTAGCAGCGTTCGTGGTGGTTGAACGGTGGAAATATAAAGCAGCTTTGCTGGATGTGAAAAGTAGCAAGCAACTTTAGTGGTGGCTGCAAATTGACAATCTCAAGAAGCTTTAGCGGTGGTTAAAAGGTGGAAGTTGAAATTTGTCAATCGCAAGTGGCTTTGTTAGTGGCTGACAGATGAACAACGCAAACAGCTTTGGTGGTGATTAAAAGTTGACAATAGGAAGCAGCTTTGGTGGTGATTAAAGTTGACAATAGGAAGCAGCTTTGGTGGCGGTTAAAAGTTGACAATAAGAAGCAGCTTTGGTGGCGGTTAAAAGTTGACAATAGGAAGCAGCTTTGGTGTCGGTTAAAAGTTGCCAATAGGAAGCAGCTTTGGTGGCGGTTAAAAGTTGCCAATAGGAAGCAGCTTTGATGGCTGTTAAAAGTTGACAATAGGAAGCAGCTTTGGTGGCAGTTTTAAGTTGACAATAGGAAGCAGCTTTGTTTGTGGTTGAATATTTTAATTACGAATTTTGAAGACACTTGCAGGAATACGAAAGCGATCTTAACCTTTCACTTTACGAATACCATAATCAATAAAGATGTTAATATGCATCATCAAGATGTCATTATGTACACACCCTGTTGACACGTGGCTCCAGCGTACCCAGGCTGACAGCGACAACTTGCAGTTCCAGTTCGAGACTCGCACGATCCTTTGGCACATTGCAGTTTGCTACAGGGTCCAGTCTTTTCCGCTGCAGTTATATCAAATAACTAAAACTGATTTAAAATTAAAAACAAACAATAACATTTGACATAATGCTAAAATAAATAAGTAGAAAACTTGTAATCGGCTTCTCTTTGATAAAATCGAATATGTAATGATTCTAAATTAAAGTTTGATGCAAACAATAGCTAGAATAAGTATGTTATCAGAGTAATAGAGAATATATGGTTGGTGACTTTTCATATAATGTGATATCAGACGAGTCCGATATGGCGTAGGAAAAGGCGAAGCTTGCCGAGCCTTTTCTTAGCCATATCGGACGAAGAATATATTTATTGTGCCACTTTTTTGCAAATGTTGTTTTCATAATACAAAATAAAATAAACAAATAATCGCAAACATTGAGTAATTTACAGTACAACACAATATGCAAATGAGACAGCCTGTTGGCGTCTACTTGCGTCGATGCATAGTTACGCATGAAAAATAGTTCTATATAAAATCATCAACAATAACATTTTTACACACATTTAATCAATAAACAAACATTTGAAGCGAGAAATTGTTACTCCTTGTTACATTGACCACAATACAAATAGATTTACCTCATTGTATCTATTAACACACACAAGAAGTAGACTGCAGGCGACATAACGACTTTTCAAAAGTGTTTGTGTTATGTGAACATTCAACAACGTACAAAACAAAAAACAACAACAGCGGATTTAAAAGTGAAACAAATCAGATTTATAAGCAAATGAGTCGTTAATCAACATGTCCATCAGTGCATAATGCATTCAAAATTGAGATATTGACGATTGCTCTGAAAAACTATCCCCCACGTTTGATGTGAAAGTGGGTGGGGAACGCAATTGCAAGGATTTAAAGATGCAGCTTGCTGTGATTGTGATGTGGGCTCGCATGGTGTGTTGAGGCTGAGTTGCAAAATATTCATGGGACAACGATGGGTACCATGCAGCTTCTGTACTTCCTGGTAGAGTCAGCAATTGGTGAGTGTCCTGGTAGTACCGGCTTGAGACTGAGTGCACATTATTGTTGTGAGTCGGGATTTAGCCAAACCGGACGATGTACGGGGTTTAGGCAAAGACCGGAGGTGACGTCATTCGGCGGGACACACAATTTGACATTCAGGAGACGACCGGCCGATCGAGAACAGAGCTCTGAATGTTAGCTGTATTTTAACCTGAATAAACCAGTGTTTTAGAAAAAGTATTAAAGACTTCGAGTAGTACATAGAATTACTTTATTATCCTTTGAGTTGGACCTGGCCTTGCTTATTCAATAAACATTAATTTTTAGAGCCAAATATTTTAATATTTATAGAATTAATTGAATCATGTATACACATATGTTGTTTTGTTCATGTTATTGTGGGTTATTTTCAAAAATTGACTGAATTTCTTTAATATTTTAGGTTGACATCCAGTGAAAGCAAAGAATTGACATGTGAAAGTTGTTGCAATAGTACAATTATTGATGTGACATGTTAGACTCTTTCTAGTGGACATGTGTTACTGTGTCAAAAGGCATGTGTTACTGTGTCAAAAGGCAGATTATCTTGTCTATGAGTTTCAAACTGCATTTAATTAGTTATTTTTATTGTAAATTGAAAATTTATTGTTGCCCAGCTTCTGTATCACGTGCTTCCTGAGTCGGCAGTTGGTGAGTGTAATACTATCTCGAGTGCACAAATAAAAGTCAAATTATAGACCTAATCCTTTGCCTCATTATTTGCCTAACAGTATGCAATAAACATTTTAGAGCCATAGCGGCCTACTGAGTATATGTATACATTTATAGAATTAATTAAGTCATTTATTCACATATGCTGTATTGTTCATGTTATGTGAGTTATTTTCAAAATATGACAGAATTTCTTTCATATTTTCATGTTTCATATCCTTAGCCATTTTTGTCGGTACAGATAAAATAAAGAGGCAAGAATTTCATCCAATTCTTTCATGAATTTCAATTTTTGTGACATCTAGATCTAATTGTGCTTTTTTTCAGCTTTTAAAAATGTCAGCTTTCTAAGATTTTATATATTGATAGGTTTTCTATGCTGTGCTGTGCATTGCATGTTTTTCCATAATGCTTATTTGACATCACAACTTATTTCTTGTTAATTGAATAATGTTTAAATGTTTTGTTCCAGTATTTTTTTTTTAATTAAACTGTTGTCATTGTACAGATCTATTCTTTGTTTACATTTTAACTACGTTAGTGACATTCCACGCCTACGAAAAGTAGTTCCGAGAAATAGGCGGGACTTAACAATCCCGCACGCGACACAGTAGCATGATTTTTGTTAATGTGGGCGGAGCTAAAACATGTTATCAGTCAGGGATATGATATTAAAGAAAGTAGGCGGGGTTAATTTGTGTTATCGGTCAGTGGTATAATAACGATTAAAAATATTGGGTCAGCAACTTCAACGTAATTAATCACTAGTGGCATAATAAAATACGTTATTATGCCACCATTGCACAATTACGTTGAATATGTTGACCCAATATTTTTAGCGTTATTATACCATGTGTTTTAAAATGTTAACTTGTTGATGATTTTATCAAGAACTATTTGTTATGCGTAACTATGCATCGACGCTAGTAGACGCCGTCAGGCTGTCTCATTTGCATATTGTTTGTAATGTAAATTGCTAAAAGTTTGCGAGTTAATTTCTTTAATGTATATTATTAATTATAAAAAACTATATTTGCAAAACGTGGCATAATATATGGTAGGTGACTTTTGATATCATGTGATATCAGACTCGTCCGATATAGCGTAGGAAAAGGCTCGGCAAGCCTCGCCTTTTTCCTATGCCATATCGGACTCGTCTGATATCACATGATATCAAAGTCACCAACCATATATTCTCTATTTATCGATTATACGTACACCAATGTAGGTTTTGCAAAAACAAAATATGCAATGACATAAGTGTGCACATTTAACACGACAATCGACATTGAAATTGAACGCAATTTTGTTTACCTATCACCTCTTGCGTTTGTACGTGAACAGTAGTACAGTGTTGTTCTTTGGTAGCATGACTGAAAAAAAAATCAATAAACGATGTAATAATTAACATAGTCAGTTGTTGTAAATCATGTTAATGTTGTTGCTTAAAATAAAAACAAAACTCAAGTCAATAACCACGTCATCCATGATAGCATCATGCATTGAATAACGACAGCATTATTCAAACAGGAAACGAACAACTATAATAATGTATACTAACCTGAAGCACAACTGCACGTGCAATCCATTCAGATTTGGCGATGGCGTGAACACAACGTCATATTTGCACGTTTCAGCATCAGCAGTTGAAACTAAATTTACCATCGTCAGATCAGGCGTGCCCTCTGACCTCAAGGTTTGGTCACTGTATTAAGAAATTATTTACGACTAAAATAATCATCACTTGTAGCAGAATCACTCACATATTCATCGAACTTGATAAATATCCGAAAATGTATGCAACAAAGTCAGGAATTTGAAGTAAGTGGGACATCTACTGTCGCCAAGGCCAAAGCGATGGTGCAAAGATTAGTCAGTCACATTTGGATTAACACTTTTAGTTCCTTTTTCCTATGTTACATGTATAGATGGTTCAATTGTAACAAATTAAAACAACCTTATCATTAATAGTTGATATATTGATAAAATAAAATACTTTTTATATTTCAATGGTGATAAAACCTGATGGCAAATGTTAAAAAGCACAACTACATTAGACTGCATACCACTGTGATCCATTCGTCTTTTTGGTCTCTATGATGTACAAGCAAGGTTTCCCAACAGGACACGCCATAGTGGAATTGTCGGGAATGGTTGGTGGTTGTAGAAAGTTGCTTTTCCATTGTTCTTGCGATTTCTAACATAATAATAATAATAATAATAATAATAGCATTTTGTATATTTATTTTATTATCGAAATTTTCTAAGAATTGAACTAATATTTTAATGTGGATTTCTTAACAATATACTTGTGACAAGAGATCTTACCGGAATGTACGATTCTGCAAAAAAAGATACGAAAATATAATAACTTGTTGAAATATAGTTTATTTAATTAATTGCGAAAATATTTATGTTCATTATACCGTTTACCTTTCGCATTATTAAAATTATTAACATGTTTATTAAAATGTTATGCGATATATCGTAATGGGAAATGGCCTATTTGGTAGTCATTACAATTATAAGCAATTGTCATTTACGTATTCATTTGGCAGATATAGTACATACTTGGTACTGTAATTGTCATTACATACATGTACTTACTGTAGTAGTATATACAATTGCTTGTGAGTACCATTGCCTTAAACATAAAATATATATATTTGTTTGTACATAAATAAATTATAAGTGTAGGTTAATACCGTTACGCACCTATTTGGTAGCACAGTTCATCTGCATTTACGCTGAAATAAAGAATATCTCATCGTACAATTACATATGCACCAGATTACTATGCGTGACACAATTGGTATGCTAGAATTAACGAGGCGCGTTGTAAGCGCTACAGAATGGAGCGCACTTACTTAAATCACAGTCACATATGTTAATAATTCATAATATATGTAGTAAGTAACACTTGAAAATAGTTGCTCGCGTCGAGTGTGTTGGCTTATGTCTTGTACTCGTATACACATTTCATTTATATTGACATACTAACTTGTGATAGTCCGTTGTCTGGACGCAATACTTGAACATGCTCACATACGTTGCCGTCACGGATATCAATGCGTCGTAGGAACATTTACCGTTGGCGCAATAGAGTGGCGAACTCAGCGTTGTGTTCGGCTTCAGGACGATCAGACCAGGCGAGTAATAACCATTCAACAGTACGGGTCTTCGAAAGACAAGCACATGTTTATTACTTTCTCTAATTACTGTCATTAATCATTACATGTTTGTAATACACCAATTGTCATTATCATACCGACATGTTTTGAATGACAAGAACATGAAATCGGAGAAGAAGAGGAAACTTTCAAATGGTTTCGTATATCAGGGTTCATATCTTACATGTAGTTAGCAACTATTAACAAAGGTGAATGTTAACTTACGGGTTATTAGGTTCTCCATCAACCGGCAATACGACTGCACACGAAACGTTGACCTGACAGCGAATTATTTCCGGAATTGTAAACTCCGTAAATTTAGGTGGATCCTGCAATATAAAATTTTAGTATGTGATGTGACCATATTTGGCTGTTTGGCAAATCTATTGAACACTATAATAATGGACTCATTTTCATGCAATATATTAATGTGTTACCGGATTTGCGGCTGTTACAGGCAGATGAATGGTTCCCCCACGTTCTGAAAGATAGTTTAATACGTTTTACCTCAGCCTTAATTATACAGCGGTATACAAATGTTGCTCTGACAATAAACACCACTGATTTGGATTGGTTTTTTGCAGGGGCGGCTCCAGGATTTCGGGTTAGGGTGGGCGTAAAGTTTTGATCGTGCAGTTATAACCCTTTATGCTGCCTGTGGGTCTGCAGTGATCAGCTACAGATCCGTCTCAAAGATATGTAATATCTTTGCATATCATCATCATCATCATTATCATCATCATCATCATCAGCATCATTATCATCATCAAATGCAGTTTGTTTCACTGAATAAATTAATACTTCACCGTATTATGTTCGAAGGATATGTTGTGTCATGCACCTGTTTTGATAGTACATTGCCCTTGTTTGATGTGGCTGTCTACTAAATACATATTTAAAATTCAATGTTATATACATTAGGAACATCTTAATTAACATTTAAAAACCGAAGCTAACTATTTGCAAACACACATGCATCAATAATTATTTGTATTATTCATTTACTTTGTGTCAATTTCGCTGACATATGGTGCCGGGATTTTTTTTTATATCGCCTGGAATTGGAGCCAACGTTGTGGACACCCTCTATTTTATGATGTTATATCTTTCTTATGAATGCTTAAAACAATATGACATTTGGTGCGATTGCCAATGGAACGTTGAAAAAAAAGTTTGTCGATTTAGATGTGTGAGAAAAATTTTATGATACAAAACTGTTTAAACTCGAAAGTTGTCATTGATTTGACTTGAGTATCGACTTTAAATCTTATTTATTCGAAAAGTATCATGTCTTTTATGCGGTATCCTGTGCCAATGGTGTATAGCATCTGACACCTTTATAACTATAGTATATGAATTTATTCAAGAAAACAATATAATCCACAAATAAAGGTACATGTGTATATACCCATTGTCTATAGTTGATCATTTTCGCTGAACTTTGGCGCCGGTACAACGGTGTACGTAAGAAATCACAGGAGGCGGGCTAGGTCGGGTATATTTTACTGAAGTCAATAAGGATCTTGTAAAAGCTGAGTGTACGAAGCGAGCGAAAAATTGTTTTAGCATATTTATCCAGTTTTCACCGTTTTATATACGCCCATATATGTATGGTCCGGGAATTCTAGGGATCCGCTAGTGATTTGTTCAACTAATATATAACAACTTACCGGGTAATTACCCTTTTATTTTTACTGTTCGTTAAGACTGGCCGAATGTGCAAAATACCCGAGACATTCTGCTTTTCAAGTTAACACTGTGCACTGGTTAAGACACATTAATAAGAATATTAAGTTTATAAGTCGTAATAGTTTAAAAGTAGATTTAACTTTTAGGTATAACATGTACTTCTTGTAACTTTAAATATACTGCTTGAAATGACAGGTAAGCTACTTTAGTGTACGTCAACTTAAATTCTCACCCAACTCGCAATTGTACGGTGGCATAGATGCTACATGTAGACACTGTGAAACAGGTACCCATATAGCACAATTAAAGTACATGTATGTGTATGATCGATGTGAATGTGTTTTATTTGTTTAAACATTTTAAATGCATTAATTTGTATTTTAAACTTTGAAGAATCATCTTTTACGGGATATGACATGTATTCAGGTCACAACAATATAATATTTTATAATATGACTTATAAATAAACGTTATTTGATTGTCTCAGCGACACACCATCATAAGACAATCATACATGATATTGCACAGCTTTAACCTCACCCGTGCAAATATCAGATGATATTGCACAGGACGTTGTTTTGTACAAAGATGACGTCACAATATGACGTCATTTACGACTATGTCAAAACATTAGCTCCGGATGGATTTGTGATGCTATGTTCAGTAGATATTATTGGGTCATGTTTATTTATGTTGGATTAAATGCACAGTAAATAGAGGATATTTGTTTGTTTCCGGTGTGATAACGCGTGATATCATCACCGGAAAGGGAGACAATTAATCTTTTCACGAGCGCTTGCGCGAGTGGAAATATGATATCACGCGTAATCACACCGGAAACAAACAAATGTTCTTTTTATTTTAATGCTTTTGAGTATTCTTTACATTAGAATTATTTAGAAGGGATTTTTAACACAATGTTTTCAGTTTTATGTCAGTTCTATTTTCTCTACAATGCGTAGTAATTGGTGTTAGTAATAAACATTCCTGTGCCATGTTGGATTACAATAAAATGTGCCATGGATTAGTTAAGCAATTTAAACAGCAAAGTTTTTGACTCTATGCATTATCATGGAAAACGTGTTTACAGTACAACAGTCTACTATGCTGTACAGTATATTCATAGGCAACGCAGAACCCGGGTTTCTTAATTTATTTAGGTTTAAATACATGCAATTGGATACACATAGTCGTTGAATAATGTCCTGCGTTTAAATCAAACAGTAAACACTCACTGCTAGGTTTAAATATATTAATAATCAAAGTACGCATTGGAAGTGAAAGTGCGTTCAGTCCTCCGAAATTCACATTTTCTAAAAATAGCGTGAGCATACTGACAGTACTGCAGTACGTGTTATGATGTAAACAATAGTTAACACAGTCACGACATTCAAACGCACTATGTGTTTTCGAAAGCAATTCAAGATGATTAAACACGCAGATGCGCGTTAAAATATGCAAGAGTGTTCAGACATTGATTACTTTTACGTATAAAGTGTTTTCTATACTAGTTATTCGGATTTAACAACACAATTGGGTTAAAGGTCGGTCGAGAATTTAAAGAAAACAAGATAGCAGAGAATAGAACGCTGAACACTTCTTACAACAGGCCCCGATTTCTCAAAAATTCTTAAATTCTCCCTAGGCGTGATTACTGGATATACAGACGTAATGCAAACAAACTAATATATAGATATATGCTTGCTTAATGAACACAAGTTATTACTACGTTGGATTCTTGTTGGATATTGGAGAACCGGCAATACAGCAATTATGTAAACAAAGGGAGACTACTGTTCACAGCAACAATAAACAACAAGAGTGCAACTGCAAATGTAGTATGCGGGAATTAATAAAGTGCAAAGGATAAAATAAATACTTTGGATGCTAAAATTAAGTTTGGACCAAGGTGACCAGCTTCAATGCCTTGTGGGTAAAACTTGTACCCGCAAGACATTGTCTGTACTAGTCTCCTTGGCTCAATACGACTGAGGAAAATCCAAGAGAAAGAAATAGGAAAGACAGTTCAATATATCGGAGAGGTATTCTTAACATTTGCTGTTATTAATCTTTGCTACTTTTCGTTTTGGCCATTATGTATGATAAATGGTGACAACACCTACAATTAAATATTGTCCAAATCAAATAAAATTAAACAAACTAGTCCCTCACGGTGAGTTATATAGGGATATATCTCACTAATACTTTTCAATATTTCACTACTTAGCATTAAATAAATCGCAATCGCTGATTCGTCGATATCTGACCATAACCGCAACATCATAATCATGATATACTCTTGCAATATGTTACTTTGAACATTCCAATCATTGCTCAATTTTGATATTTTTGTTTCGAAAGCATCCATAACATGTTAATAACACCCACATCTGATGTATGTAAGTATAAACAATTTTTTTTTTTTTTTTTTTTTGTCCTGTATTGTGTAGGTAGCTGGTCACTTGCCTTAAATAAAGGACCAGCGGATGTTAATAAGGGTTTCTGTCCTGGTGATGTCTCTGGAGTTTCATTATTCATATATTTAAACAGGAACTTATTTTTTGTATTAGGATTAAAGGTATACAATAAACAAACAATGGCAACTCCATTTACATCAGCTGTGAAGAAACTCTTATTAACAATTTAATGTCTTTTATTTGAGACAAATGACGAATTTTCTATAAAACACTTAAGAAAGGAAACAGTCACATCACGCGAAAATAAGTATAATATCCTAGCGTCAATAACATTGGTACCTGTTTCGCAATGACGTCCAGTGAACCCGGGAATACAGTTGCATGTATATTTGTTGATGTCGTCTTTGCAGGTAGCACCATTTAAACACGGGTTCGATTTACAATCGTCAATTTCTAAAAAATAAAGCATAGTACATAAATTCGAAAACCGAAGAACAAGCATAACACGAAGTCTAAATATGTCAGTTATGGTATAGTGTTAATTGCATACACAGTACCATTACCTAGTTGAGTATCGTTAAAATCATTGCAAATGTTTGAAAGAAACAACTTGTTAACAAAGTGAAAGCTGGGAACGCCATCAAGACTATGGGTTACTTCACTCTGAATTAATATACATTTTAACACTAGTATACACTTATTTGCTGCGATCATATCTGATAGTTGAGGTGGACGTTACAATAAGTTGTAATGTAAGCTTACTATGTTCACAGTTTCTCCCCTCGTAATCCACGTGGCAAGAACAGTTGTAGTCATTTAGTAGATCTGTACAGTTACCATTAACGCATGGATTTGATAAACACTCGTCTATCTCTGAAATATAAAGTATTGCTGTATAGACACCCAACGATACCATATGTCAAAGCGAACAACAACATAGTAAATGTTTTGATCAAATTGTATATGTTAAAGCTTTGGTGTAAACATATTTTATTCCAAACAAGCATATTTATATACAATATACCAGTTCAAACAATATTATGGATAGTTAATTTAATACACAGTTTGAATAGGATTAGAACGAAAGATTACCATCTTATAGAGTTCTTCTCCTTGAGATGTTGTTAGTTACCCATTGTTTGTGCGGACATAATATATTTATTATTTTTGCATGTAGACATATGTTAGCATAAAACATTGACATTTAATAAGCATAGCAAATGCGCCATATAAGGTAGCCATTTTAAGGTTAGTGCTGAGAGACGAAACAAGAAAGAAAAGAGATACAGTTAGACATTATATGTGGATTGTGTTGAGACACAAAAGAAAAGAGCGAAGAGAGAAGTAAATTGGAAAGCAAACCTATGTATCAAACCGTTTACTCATTAAAATATATTTATGAACTGCTTCAAATATCTTTCTATTGGTGTCAAAATCGAGATTTCTATCTCCATGTAAAATAACATCTAGCGTTGGAATGCTATAATTGTTTATTTCATTGATAAATGCATCGCGGATATGGGCAAAGCGCAAACAATCGAAGAAAAAGTGACAAGATGATTCCACTGAGCCACATTCGCACAGTGGGGACATAACGATATTTCGAAGAAAAAGATGTTCTGTAAGCCCGCTACAGTTAGTCCTTATTCGTGTGTGTAGCATCTGCGGGCGTCTGTCTCCATATGCAAATAAAGGATTCGGTAAAAATCTATCAGAATTTAATTTCGTTTTAAATAAACTAAGTGTTTCTACGTTTTTTATTTCATTGGGCAGGTTATTCCACTCAATTATCGTAGACGGCACAAATGAGTTTGAATAATTAACAGTACGCGTTTGAGTAGTTTGAAGGTTGGAAGCACTTCTTAACGCATATTGGCTAGACGCGCCTACCGTAGAAGGAACGAGGGATATTAAATATTGCGGCGCATTGCCAGCTATCATTTTGTACATCAGGATTAATTTATGTTTGCGTCGCCTTTGGCTAAGTGTTTCCCAGCCGAGTTCTTTATAAAGGTTTTCAAGTGAAACTAATTTTGTGCAGCCGGATACGATGCGCGCGGCCTCGTTTTGAATTTTATCTAAATCATCGCGTTCATATTGTGTGCAATTATCGAAGGTTACATCAGCATATTCAAGAATAGGTCTTATAAAGGAAAAGTATATTATTTCGAGAGCTTTTCTATCAACAATATATTTTAACTTTCGCAACATGTTGATTCGTGGCCATACTTTGTCCTTTATGTATGCTATATGCGCATGCCATGTACAGTCATTTGATAGTTGGACACCAAGATGTTTATGGACATTTACAGTTGGGATATCAATACCCTGCATATTTAGCGTCGGATGATGTGGTTTATTCAATTTACGAGAAATTATCATAGATTCTGACTTGGATGGGTTAAAATGTACCAGCCATTTATCTGCCCAATTTGATATTTTATTTATATCTGCCTGCATCGTAGTGGCGGTTTCAGTTGGCGAGTTTACTGCCATATATAGACTGGTGTCATCAGCAAAAAGATTTATGTGCGCACTTATATCATTTACAATGTCATTAATATACACAAGAAATAAAAGTGGACCCAGAATTGACCCTTGCGGAACTCCTGCTTTAATTGAGATTAAATGTGAGTGTGATCCAGGAAGTACTACTTTTTGTTGACGATCTGATAAATAGTTTTTGAACCAAGATAGCAGATCACCGCTGATACCAGCATGTTCAAGTTTCCATAATAATCCATTGTGCCAAACTTTATCAAATGCCTTGCTTATATCAAAAAATACGACTCTTACTTCCAAGCCATTATCTAATGCATTACAAAACGTGTTGTAAATATATGTTAATTGGTTTACAGTAGAATCTCCAGGAAGAAAGCCAGACTGTGACGGTGTGAAAAAAGATGTCAACCGAAGGAAGTTAAACATGTATTTATGAATGATTCGTTCAAACACTTTCTCTAATGTGTTTAATAATGATATTGGTCGGTAATTAGAAACAATTTTTGGGTCGCCTTTCTTGAATACGGGACATACGTTTGCAATTTTCCAGCATGAAGGCATGACATGAGCTCTTAGACTAGAATTGAATAGATCACATAACGGGTAACTAAGTTCATGCATTGCTTCACGAAGAATACGATTATCGATACCGTCAGGACCAGACGCTTTACCTATTTTCAAGCATTTTATTGAATCGATAACATCTTGGTTAGACACGTTGATTAAGTCAAGTTGTGTGTAATTTACGTTCGTCAATGACGGGAGTACATGGTTAAAATCGTCAATTGAAGATTGATTAGCAAAGTATGTGTTTAACAATTCAGCTTTGCAAATATCATCGATAGTTATTGAATCAGATTGTTCGTCTAGTAATGGGGGTATAGAATTTCTAGTATTATTTGAGATGAGAAAGCGAAGAGTCTTCCACCAGTCTTTTTTCGAAAGATCAGGCGACTTTAATTTAAGAGCCATATTTTTAAAATACATTGCTTTTGCCTGACGAAGTTGCAATACTACTTCATTTCGAACTCGTCGAAAGTTTGACCAAGATATTTCTGTGTTAGACGTTTTGGCTTTCTTATACAGACGTTTCCGCTGCCTAATTTTTGTTTTAATTGTTTTATTTATCCAGGGTAGATCATCGGGTCGAATACAAACTAGTTTATTCGGAACACATTTTTTTGAACATTCTGATATAATAGCTGTAATATTTTCAGCATAAATATCAATATCTGCGGATTTTAAAGACTGCCAATGTACATCAGACAATAAGCGACGTAGCTTGTCATAATCCCCAATATCATATCGCCAGATTTGCCGATAAAATGTTTTCGTCACAGCTTTTTTAAAATTTAAAAATCCGATGATTGGGACGTGAAAACGTATGTTTTGTTCTAAAAATGGTTCAGCTGTTTCAGCTAATAGAATATTATTAGGTTCACTGACAAACATGAGATCTATTATAGAACAAGTGGATTCAGTAAAATGTGTGGGCTCATTTATTAGCTGTGTGAGATTGTGTTGTTGACATAAGTCATTTACTTTCCGAAACGATAACGGGTTTCGTGTGTTTAAATTAAAATCGCCTGTAATGATAATATCCTTTATACCTGTCTCACTAGCTAGTCCAAATGAGTCGTCAATAAGTTTCATGTATGAAGTATCAGCATTAGGAGGTCTATAGAAAACACCGATTAAAAGTTTTTTATTTTTGTTCAGGATGATTTCTACCCATAGACATTCAAGTCGATTTAACTCCAGATCAGTCCTTCGCCTAGCAGCTAATTGTTCCTTGACATAAATAGCAACACCACCATGAGAATCCAGAGGGCGGTCTTTGCGGAAAGGCACTTGGTAACCAGTAAAATGTATATCACAGGAAGGAATTGAGTCATTTAGCCAAGTTTCTGTAAGTGCTATTATATCAAAATCTTTAAGACCAGTGTACACGAGTTCATTCTTATTCGCCAAGCTCTGTATATTATAATGTACAATTGATAGATGAGTATTTAATGCTATATTTAACTTAAAGGAACTTTCAGAAGTATTGTTGGTGTCGATAGAAATTGATGAACTAAGTAAATCTGGCCCTGGATTTGGATGTATGTCGCCTGAGCGGAGTAGAATAATGGAAAGCCACATAAGTAGAACTGCAGTTGTAAGTGCAGTGAATGCATTAGAAGAGAATTTCATATTGCAAAAGCTGTGTTTTCCAAACAGAAGACGATTACATGGATGTTTAATATTATATGACACGTTCATTGTCACCACTAGATTTATTTTTACTGACAATAGGTACGGTATGTTAAGCCATATTTGACTGAGAAGCAGGACATGTATTAGTAAGGGCATTATTTTAGGGACCCTATACGTAATCATGACAACGTTTTGAGGATTGCGCTTAGTAAAAATCATCGTGGACAGTCCCGATAAAAACAATGTATGATTGAAACGCTGACATGATACGTTTTATTTGTTTTTGCTGTATACAATTTATGACTGGACTCAGGATTTGATTTCTAGGTTTGCTGTAGGAGTTAGGTAGATGTAAAGAGAGGAAGAAGTAGAAGAAAAAGCAGAATACTTGACGTGAGAGTAGGACTGCTTTATTCGCAGTAGCCATACAATCATAATGTCATACTGAGAATTTAATTAATGCAAGTTAAGGAGTTAAAGCTTTGTGGTGCGTAGCAAAATCAGCAATAATTGTAGCAAAATAGTAGGAGTTATTAGCTACAATTAACACGTCATTTATCTAGACTACATGGCTTATATCATTGATTACACTTAAGCTTTGGATTCCTGGAAATATTTTGTTTAAAAAAAATGACAAACGAGGAAACAAAATTCGTAGACCGTTAAATTTAAGCCATGATTGTTCAAAATTCTATGCCATTGTCATTGTTTCAAAAACTATAATATTTTCACTGTTTTATTCGAAGTAAAATGTATGTCCGTTCACATTGCATTCAGTCTCGCACTTGTTGGAAAATTGCAATTCGTAATATATATAAAATGAAATAACTTTAAAGACAGCTCAAATACGCACAATTTGGAAATGATTATACATGCCATGTGAACAAATCATCCCTTCGTAACCCAAGTTGCATAAACATACGTAGCCGTTGATACGATCTGTACGATTTCCATGCACACATGGGTCCGGTAAACACTCGTTTAAATTGAACTCGTTAGTAATTAAATTAAGGTTTTAAAGCATTGTTGTTATATTTCACATTAATCTATTTACCGACGTAAATTAAGTTTCAAAGTTAAGTTTTAATGCATCGATAATTATTTGTATTATTCATTTACTTTGTGTCAATTTCGCTGACATATGGTGCCGGGAAAAATTGTTATATCGCCTGGAATTGGAACCAACGTTGTGGACACCTTCTATTTTATGATGTTATATCTTTCTTATGAATGCTTAAAACAATATGACATTTGGTGTCGATTTAGATGTGTGAGAACTATTTTATGATGCAAAACTGTTTAAACTCGAAAGATGTCATTCATTTGACTTGAGTATCAACTTTAAATCTTTTTTATTCGAAAAGTATCATGTCTTTTATGCGGTATCCTGAGCCAATGGTGTATAGCATCTGACACCTTTATAACTATAGTATATGAATTTATTCAAGAAAACAATATAATCCACAAATAAAGGTACATGTGTATATGCCTATTGTCTATAGTTTATCATTTTCGCTGAACTTTGGCGCCGGTACTACGGTGTACGTAAGAAATCATAGGAGGCGGGTTAGGTCGGGTATATTTTACTGAAGTCAATAAGGATCTTGTAAAAGCTGAGTGTACGAAGCGAGCGAAAAATTGTTTTAGCATATTTATCCAGTTTTCACCGTTTTATATACGCCCATATATGTATGGTCCGGGAATTCTAGGGATCCGCTAGTGATTTGTTCAACTAATATATAACAACTTACCGGGTAATTACCCTTTTATGTTTACTGTTCGTTAAGACAAAGTGGTTTAATGTGCAAAATACCCGAGACATTCTGCTTTTCAAGTTAACACTGTGCACTGGTTAAGACACATTAATAAGAATATTAAATTTATAAGTCGTAATATTTTGAAAGTACATTTAAAATTTAGGTATAACATGTACTTATTGTAACTTTAAATATACTGCTTGAAATGACAGATAAGCGACTTTAGTGTACGTCAACTTAAATTCTCACCCAACTCGCAATTGTACGGTGGCATAGATGTTACATGTAGACACTGTGAAACAGGTACCCATATAGCACAATTAAAGTACATGTATGTGTATGATCGATGTGAATGTGTTTTATTTGTTTAAACATTTTAAATGCATTAATTTGTATTTTAAACTTTGAAGAATCATCTTTTACGGGATATGACATGTATTCAGGTCACAACAATATAATATTTTATAATATGACTTATAAATAAACGTTATTTGATTGTCTCAGCGACACACCATCATAAGACAATCATACATGATATTGCACAGCTTTAACCTCACCCGTGCAAATATCAGATGATATTGCACAGGACGTTGTTTTGTACAAAGATGACGTCACAATATGACGGCATTTACGACTATGTCAAAATATTAGCTCCGGATGGATTTGTGATGCTATGTTCAGTAGATATTATTGGGTCATGTTTATTTATGTTGGATTAAATGCACAATAAATAGAGGATATTTGTTGGTTTCAAGTGTGATAACGCGTGATATCATCACCGGAAAGGGAGACAATTAATCTTTTCACGAGCGCTTGCGCGAGTGGAAATATGATATCACGCGTAATCACACCGGAAACAAACAAATGTTCTTTTTATTTTAATGCTTTTGAGTATTCTTTACATTAGAATTATTTAGAAGGGATTTTTAACACAATGTTTTCAGTTTTATGTCAGTTCTATTTTCTCTACAATGCGTAGTAATTGGTGTTAGTAATAAACATTCCTGTGCCATGTTGGATTACAATAAAATGTGCCATGGATTAGTTAAGCAATTTAAACAGCAAAGTTTTTGACTCTATGCATTATCATGGAAAACGTGTTTACAGTACAACAGTCTACTATGCTGTACAGTATATTCATAGGCAACGCAGAACCCGGGTTTCTTAATTTATTTAGGTTTAAATACATGCAATTGGATACACATAGTCGTTGAATAATGTCCTGCGTTTAAATCAAACAGTAAACACTCACTGCTAGGTTTAAATATATTAATAATCAAAGTACGCATTGGAAGTGAAAGTGCGTTCAGTCCTCCGAAATTCACATTTTCTAAAAATAGCGTGAGCATACTGACAGTACTGCAGTACGTGTTATGATGTAAACAATAGTTAACACAGTCACGACATTCAAACGCACTATGTGTTTTCGAAAGCAATTCAAGATGATTAAACTCGCAGATCTGCGTTTAAATATGCAAGAGTGTTCAGACATTGATTACTTTTACGTATAAAGTGTTTTCTATATTAGTTATTCGGATTTAACAACACAATTGGGTTAAAGGTCGGTCGAGAATTTAAAGAAAACAGGATGGCAGAGAATAGAACGCTGAACACTTCTTACAACAGGCCCCGATTTCTCAAAAATTCTTAAATTCTCACTAGGCGTGATTACTGGATAAACAGACTTAATGCAAACAAACTAATATATAGATATATGCTTGCTTAATGAACACAAGTTATTACTACGTTGGATTCTTGTTGGATATTGGAGAACCGGCAATACAGCAATTATGTAAACAAAGGGAGACTACTGTTCACAGCAACAATAAACAACAAGAGTGCAACTCCAAGTGTAGTATGCGGGAATTAATAAAGTGCAAAGGATAAAATAAATACTTTGGATGCTAAAGTTAAGTTTGGACCAAGGTGACCAGCTCCAATGCCTTGTGGGTAAAACTTGTACCCGCAAGACATTGTCTGTACTAGTCTCCTTGGCTCAATAAGACTGAGGAAAATCCAAGAGAAAGAAATAGGAAAGACAGTTCAATATGTCGGAGAGGTATTCTTAACATTTGCTGTTATTAATCTTTGCTACTTTTCTTTTTGGTAATTATGTATGATAAATGGTGACAACACCTACAATTAAATATTGTCCAAATCAAATAAAATTAAACAAAGTAGTCCCTCACGGTGAGTGATATAGGGATATATCTCACTAATTCTTTTCAATATTTCACTACTTAGCATTAAATAAATCGCAATCGCTGATTCGTCGATATCTGACCATAACCGCAACATCATAATCATGATACACTCTTGCAATATGTTACTTTGAACATTCCAATCATTGCTCAGTTTTGATATTTTTGTTTCGAAAGCATCCATAACATGTTAATAACACCCACATCTGATGTATGTAAGTATAAACAATTTTGTCTTTTGTTTTGTTTTTTGTTGTCCTCTATTGTATAGGCAACTGGTCAGTTGCCTTAAATAAAGGACCAGCGGATGTTAATAAGGGTTTCTGTCCTGGTGATGTCTCTGGAGTTTCATTATTCATATATTTAAACAGGAACTTATTTTTTGTATTAGGATTAAAGGTATACAATAAACAAACAATGGCAACTCCATTTACATCAGCTGTGAAGAAACTCTTATTAACAATTTAATGTCTTTTGTTTAAGACAAATTTCCTATAAAACACTTAAGAAACGAAACAGTCACATCACACGAAAATAAGTATAATATCCTAGCGTCAATAACATTGGTACCTGTTTCACAATGACGTCCAGTGAAGCCTGGGATACAGTTGCATGTATATCTGTTGATGTCGTCTTTGCAGGTAGCACCATTTAAACACGGGTTCGATTTACAATCGTCAATTTCTAAAAAATAAAGCATAGTACATAAATTCGAAAACCGAAGAACAAGCATAACACGAAGTCTAAATATGTCAGTTATGGTATAGTGTTAATTGCATACACAGTACCATTACCTTGTTGAGTATCGTTACAATCATTGCAAATGTTTGAAAGAAACAACTTGTTAACAAAGTGAAAGCTGGGAACGCCAACAAGACTATTGGGTTACTTCACTCTGAATTAATATACATTTTAACACTAGTATACACTTATTTGCTGCGATCATATCTGATAGTTGAGGTGGACGTTACAATAAGTTGTAATGTAAGCTTACTATGTTCACAGTTTCTCCCCTCGTAATCCACGTGGCAAGAACAGTTGTAGTCATTTAGTAGATCTGTACAGTTACCATTAACGCATGGATTTGATAAACACTCGTCTATCTCTGAAATATAAAGTATTGTTGTATAGACACCCAACGATACCATATGTCAAAGCGAACAACAACATAGTAAATGTTTTGATAAAATTGCACATGTTAAAGCTTTGCGGTGCGTAGCAAAATCAGCAATAATTGTAGCAAAATAGTAGGAGTTATTAGCCACAATTAACACGTCATTTATCTAGACTACATGGCTTATATCATTAATTACACTTAAGCTTCGGATTCCTGGAAATATTTTGTTTTAAAACATGACAAACGAGGAAACAAAATTCGTACACCGTTAAATTTAAGCCATGATTGTTCAAAATTCTATGCCATTGTCATTGTTTCAAAAACTATAATATTTTCACTGTTTCATTCGAAGTAAAATGTATGTCCGTTCACATTGCATTCAGTCTCGCACTTGTTGGAAAATTGCAATTCGTAATATATGAAATGAAATAACTTTAAAGAAAGCTCAATTACGGACAATTTGAAAATGATTATACATGCCATGCGAACAAATCATCCCTTCGTAAGTTGCATAAACACACGTAGCCGTTGATACGATCTGTACAATTTCCATGCACACATGGGTCCGGTAAACACTCGTTTAAATTAAACTCGTTAGTAATTAAATTAAGGTTTTAAAGCATTGTCGTTATATTCGACATTAATCTATTAACCGCGTAGATTAAGTTTCAAAATATATTCGACATTCCAATGTTTAATGTTTACATGCCCAGAGAAGTAAAAAAAAAATGAGAAAGGAGCATGGTGAAGCGTTGCGCTAATTCACTAATTCTCTAATCCCCTAGATTATTTATAAAAAACAAACCTGTTCCACATTCAGTATCGTTAAATCCTGGCTTACAAAGGCACACTGGTGTTGAAGACTCGGATAAACATTTACCCCCATTCTGACAATGTTGCTTCTGACAAGGACCGAAACCTAAAGAAGTCGAATAGTCGAGATTTCTACAATTGAACCCAGCGTTGTTACGTTAATAACGCATGTCACTAACAAATCTAGAACTTTCAGAATCCGGATAGTGCCATAAAATATCGTGCCTCGCACGCCGAGGGCAAGACACGAGAATAGCTCGAAACACGAAGCGAGACACGATATTCCCGCGAGACACGATATTCCCGCGAGACACGAAGCGAGGCACGATATTGTAACACGAGATCATCTCGCACTGTCTCAGTATCCAATACCACGAAATCTCGAGGCAAAATATCGTCGCTCGCTTCGTGCCTCGCGCAACTCTCGTAGCTCGCGTTCATTATCCGGATTATCGTGTTATCGTGTTTCGCTTCTTGTCTCGCGGTAAAATATCGTGCCTCGCTTCGTGCCTCGCTTCATGCCTCGCGCAACTCTCGTAGCTCGCGTTCAAAGGTCGAGACACAAGATGCGAAGCGAGACATGAAGCGATACACGATATTCAGGTGAGACACGAAGCGAGGCACGATATATCGTTCAAATATCGCCCGAATCTCGAGTCTCGGGTTAGATTTCAAACCACGATACACGAAACACGAAGCGAGACGCGAGAATCCGGCGACACACGAAGCGATGCACGATATTGTATCGTTCAAATATCGCCTGAATATCGAGTCTTGCGTCTACCGGTGCACTAGGAATTTATCACGTTGTAGTTGTTTGATATAATTTTGTAAAAGTATGATGATGATGTTGTTGTTGTTGTTGTTGATGATGAAGATGATGATAATGATGATGATGATGATGATGATCAGTAACACCGAAGTTGAGTTTTACACCAAAGTGCGTTGCTACACAATGAGCAATGCGCATATCTGCTTTAGTGCATGATGCAACCCCACGTCGTGTTGACCTTCTTTCAGTGTGTGAAAGTTAAAGTGAAGAAGGCCTTTAGTACACACCTATTTAAAACGCCTCAAAAGTAATTGCAGCCGCAGTTTCCTCAAGATGGGTTGGCGGACGGACGGACAGACAGACAAAGAGACACTCTGACAGAGAGACAGACCCTTACTTCTACTGCAACAGGCTTTTCATGAAAATTAACAATAAGCATAAATAAAACATAGACATCATTATAGTTCAAAAAGTAGTAGAAATAGCCACAAATCAGCAGTATCCTCCAAGCGAATGGGCGGACTGATGGACGAAGAGGCTGACAAAAAGGCAGACAGACAGGCAGACAGACAGGCAGACAGACAGGACAGGCAGACAGACAGGCAGACAGACAGGCAGACAGACAGGCAGACAGACAGGCACTCAGACAGACACACAGACAGACAGACAGTGGGCCGTCATGGACTGGGTCGTCATGGTTTGGGCCGTCAACGATTTGGCCCGTCCTGACCCGCATTTGTTAGTTAGAGAAAAGAGTGTTTCACTGCTTTGCTTCCCTGCTCGATATTCGAGCGGCATTTGAACCATACAATATCGTGTCTCGCTTCGTGTGTCGCCGGCTTCTCACGTTTTGCTTCGTGTTTCGTGTATCGTAGTTTGAAATCTTCCGCGAGACTCGAGATTTGGGTGATATTTGAACGATATAATATTGTGCCTCGCTTCGTGTCTCCCCTGAATATCGTGTATCGCTTCGTGTCTCGCTTCGCATCTCGTGTTTAGACCTTTGAACGCGAGATACGAGAATTGCGCGAGATACGAAGCGAGATACGATAACCCAGCGAAACGCAAGCGAGACACGATATATTGCAGCGATATTTCGTGGTATGAAATACTGCGACAGTGCTAGATATCGTGTTACAATGTCGTGCCTCGCTTCGTGTCTCGCGAGAATATCGTGTCTCGCTTCGTGTTTCGCGCAATTCTCGTGCCTTGCCCTCGCTGTAAGAGGCACGATATTTCATATGGCAATAACCGGATTCCGTAACAACTGGCTAAAGATCAGAAGTCGTAAATACCTTGCGAGTTCTGTATTTCAAGGAAAAAATGTTGTTCTTCACCGTTATGGCTGCAATGAATAAAATCGATAAACATGCTGACCAAATTACATGAAAGCTCTTCGGTGAACAATTATGTTAAATAAAAAATAAGGATAACAAAAACACGTGCATTATTTAATAATTAACAATGAATAATATCTCAGTTTAGTGAAGCAATGATGGCCTATTTTTATAATATGTACCAATCAGCGTATTCTTATTTGTATATATTTTTATTCAAATCTATGCAAACGAGTGGATTCTAATTGCATTGTTAATGACACAGCTTACTCTGTCTTTATACAAAGTTCGTGTTGAGACTGTTGTGCATCAGTTGTATAGCCAATATCCGTTAGGCACTGTCCATCAGCACTCTTGACTGTTTCAAAGATATGGGCCCCAGAAAGACCATGTTTGCATTCTTTTATAGGGTCACTGAAAAAGTTTTGACATTTTATGATTTTTTATTTAGATTGGTAATCGTCATTTGTCACCGAATCATTTGACACAAGTATAAATATTTTTGAAATAAGCACAAAGTGGTTAATGGTCGACAATGCCAATGAACTTTTGTAAGGGTGTATGCCATAAATGGTAAACATTTCCAGACCAGTTCAATCATTTATATACTGGTTTAAAACAGTCCCGAAGCACATACAGTGTAATGTAGATAATTGATTCGGATAACATCAATAAGTAAAGGACATTTTAGGATAAGCTTCCTGAACTAGTAAACACTGAAAATAATAGTTGACAACAGTTCTGTTTAATAGAATTTGCAGTCGTTTTGTCGAAACCGACATAAACACTTAACCATTTCCCATCCTTTGGTGCTGTAGAAATCGACAAATGACACGTTGTATTCGTTTGGCAAACGAATGTTGAATTAGCTGGAGGTCGTATGAGCTGCACTTCTTTCTGAAACATTAATATGAATATCGTCATTTTAATATATATTAAAATTTAATATTACTTAATGCAACCAAGCTATCAAGTATCAGTTGTGTTATTCTCTTTGCAACAAAACCCGGACTCATCCAGAATATATTATTGTATCAATTATAACGCATTATATGCACATATTATTTTCTTATCATACTACATAGTACAGTCAATATACTATGAAGATGACCAGGCTCCCAGTAAGTTCATACCGTAACTCCAGAGACACCGGGATCTGAAATAGAACGAAAGTTATTTCAAAAACTGTGCAATATGTAATTTATAAACTATATTGCATCTACATCTCTCAGATAGTGCACGTACAATTTGAATACATACCTTGCTTTACAATGTCGACCTGAATGCATATTTCGTCTATGTTTGGTCTGGAAGCAAAACCGAAAACAAGCTAAATCGGGACATATACAAGTATTATAATTTATTATTACGTCGACTTAAAAACATAATACAAAAATCGACCAAATTATTGATAACTATATTAATCCCTTACTAAATGATCTAGCGTTATAATGTTTAATTACATAGAAAAAAGAAAGTCACACATACCCTTCCGTTAATCCATTAACTGTTGTTTGATAACAGCATTTATATAATCCTACTGTCCCATTAAATTTTACCAGCAGCTCATAGTAGTTGGAATTACTCAGATATGGAGATTGTACACTTTCCGTGACCAATAGCGTATAGTTGCAAAACCCCTTGATGGGTCTATATAAATGATAAATAACAGATGCCTGAGATGTTACATACCGGTATTTGTGAATATCAAAACATACCTATACACACATCGGCTTTCAACTCTAATCGAGGTTATATTGTAAGAAATGTTGCTCTCAACTTTGGCCGTTTTATAGTAGGTCAAAATACTCTTGAAATATTAAATATTCAGAAATAACCATGGACTTTTCCATATTTCTGTATTTCTGTCATACGGTTATAATGGTTCCATTGCATTTCATATCATCATTCACCTATCTTCATTCAAAAATTGTCAATAGCTAGCATAACATCATATACTCACGGTTTGGACTGTCGACCGTTGTACGAGACAGGTGTAACGCATTCTTGACCCTCAATGCATGAAAGCGTCTGGATAATACCGTGTGTTAAATCGAAATGCGGAGTATCTGGGCCGATAGATGTCATATTAATACCCGTGACACCCGGCAAGTCTTTGGTCGTGTTGACCTCTGAAAAGCATATTAATTATATCGTAATGCGAGCATAGCCGTTAACTAGCATACTTCCCGTTGAATTGAGTTTGGGTGTTGTTTAAACAATAGAAAATCTACACACTGATATGATTTTCATGTATTGTCCATAAAAACAAAACACTGACATGATCGGGTATTGCATAATATACTGTATATTATTTATATTTAAATACTATCTAATGACAGAATTTGGATAAAAGTAAACACACACTCAAACATATGTACAAAAATTAAATAATTGAGGAATTTAAATGGATGTTATGTATCGATGTATAAACTAATTAAAAAAAATATAAATTCCTTTACCTTTATGAATTTCGTATAAATTTGAATATGTTTCATTTTGGAATAGGTTTTAAAAAAATCATTGTTTTAATTATTTTGAATGAAAGATGCTGGGAAACCACGGTGCATGTATTAGTACTAAATACTAGCTAAAGACTATTGTCATTACCTGGTATGTGTTAGCGAATATACCATGATGATGCGCATACATATATGAACTAATTAATTATGTAATTTCCAGCCACCATGATTAATAACGTGGAGCGTTAGTAAATTAATAATTGACATATATTGTTTCAAATGCAAATCGAGCATATTATGATATACTTTCAGAACAGTTGCCACCAATAAATCCCGGCGGACACACGCAGGTTCCAGATTTCATATCCGTGTCTGTTGTACATATTGCATCGCCAAAGCAGGTGACTCCTCGACATGGACGAACAACTTGAAATAAGCAATACAATGAAAATTTCAAAATTACTTAAAATATAAAACCACAAGAAAACGAATGTCCTGGTAAACAAAGACGTATTCAACTCTTACTATCGACTCGAAAAATCGCCAAGACCCACCATAACTATCGTTATTTCCACAAATTTAACATTGACATGTTTCTGAATTTCGGCTTTTACGCACAATTTAATGATAATAGTTATGCACCAGACCGCCATATCTTTGGATCATACAGACTGTGGCTATAAAAACTATGGACGTTCTGTTTAATTATTCAAAATTTTAATTCACTACATTTGTCATGCTAATCGACCTTTCAGATGATGTATAAAGACCAGATTTTTGCAAAAATATAAATATTTTTAAAGAGATAGGCGCAAATATAGAATACATGTAACATCCTTAGAAACAGTTTCTCGTATACATGATTTATGTTTAATGAGGATGTTTCCGAAAAACAAATTAAAATAATAGTTTTCTTAATTACAAGATCAAAACCAACACATTTTGTTTCCAATAGTCGACGGAGGGGCGAAACATATAATAATAATTTAGTTTTGACCTAATCGAATCGGGAAGAAGTAAATACTATTGACAGTTAAATAATTGATTGCTTGGACATCTACTAAATGTTACAAAATGACGTAAACTTGTTGTACGTACTTTCCGACGTCACGTTAGCAACGATCTTCAAGAGGAAACATCTTTCCTCGCCCTGTTTTCTAAGTATCAATTAAATAACATAGAGAAGCAGCAAACAATTATTGTTACTCTGGTACAAAATACTTACATAAAAGTGATTTACAAATTTTATTTGATGACTTATGTATCGCAAACAAAACGTTAATGTTCAAATTCTATTTGATGACCTATATCTATATAGCAAGCACAACTTTAAAGTTAATTAGTATCCCATTTTACTTAGACATACAGTTAATAAATAATACAGACTATAACTAAAATATACATTAAAACGAAAACCAAAACATATATTTTCAAAAAAGCAACAACACAAACACATTTTCAGAATAGGCTTTTTAAAGCTTACCCTGGGATAGAAACTTTTAAACACAACTTTCGAATGTCCCCAGCAAATATTGTAGATACTGGTTGGTAAGACAAATGGTTGCTACATTGGCCGGACGTGTGTTGAGAAGGGAAAATATGCATACCAACCAATTTCGTCAGACTTGAATCTGTTAATGTTGGACTGCAAAATGATCAATTCTTTATTACAATAAAATGTCATACATAACAGGTATCTGTTTGTGTCATGTTTCTACATGTGCAGTAGAAGAGCATTACGTTTAATGATTCTGCTGTTAAATTGTACAACTGTATTGGAACCAATAATATTCTACATTGTATAATTAATTCCTATAAAAATATAAAACTAACCATTCCTGTGCAACACCTAACATTGGACCATCCGTGTAGTAGACATTGAGGTGAAAAGTTTCATTTTGAACGCACAACACAACGGAGTCGCCAGGCAGCGTTGGAACCAGGAAATATGGCTTGTTCTACAAGTAAAATATACTAATCAAAACGCCTAACGCATTACATATACAAAGCTCCTTTAAATACATAGGAAAACGCATGGAAAGAACAAGCTCAGTCACCATTCCTTTGGACACGATGACCACTTTTGTTCTTTACATGCGACGGAGATGCACTGCGGTACTGAATGCAAGATAGGGACATAATCATCATTGACATGTGTGATTTTTTATTTACGTCCCTTGTGCGCATTATTGAGCCATACATTATTGTGTGCACTACTCGGCGCAATTTTACTATTGGAACATGTTTGCATATGACTATATCATGTTTTGATTCCTTGTAAATTACATGTTACTATCTTTGTAATGTATTATAAAGAGCCTGGGATATGTGATGCGTTAGGAATTTTGATTAGTATAGATGTACAAGTGAACGTGTGACTTATTTTAATACAGTGAACGTTTACCACGCCATTATATATCGACGCAAATCGGACAGGATGTACATGTGCACTTGAAGTGTTGCTGCATATCAACAAAAAGCTTTGAGAAATGATTTGATTGTGCCGTAAACTCTGACTTTTAAAGAGCATTCCATGGGAACACAAATTTAAAATATGAAATAAAGTGTACCTTGTCAACAAGTTGCGTTGAGGTGACAGAGCCTGTAAACAAAACTAAAACCTTATAATATACACAGCTTATAATGTGATTGTAATGCAATGCATAAAACATAATGCAATGAACTAATGGATGAACTCAGGTAAGGCCAAGTAACCTTACCTGAGAAATGTGCTGTAGGGCATATTTCATCCAGAATCAACCTGTAGAAAAGCACAATAATACTACGATAATTTGCACATAAACACAGCAGCACACATACTACAGTATATATAGGTAAGTTACACATCATCTAACGACATGATATTACAACTGCAACTTAACAATAAACTGAATATTTACCCTGTTGCATTCTCCTTTATTTGAAGGCAGAATGCGAAAGACCCATTGGTCGTGGACGACACTTTGGCGACCCAGATTAAGCATCCACAAACATCTGGGTTATAATCTTTTGTAGGTGTTACACTGATATCAATTTGGGACGACACATATCCAATTTCCAACTTTGCACTGAAATACATATCTACATGTTTTACCTCACAATGTTTTGGTTGCAATAACATCAATATCACAATGTGCGACTGTGTTTAACACTATAAAACAAGAAAAAATATAAACAACATTTTAGTATACATACGTATTCGCCTGACAGACTGTAAACGGATAAGAGCAGTTGTTTTCCTCACACTGAATCTCCGTGGCGACAGTCCCACTCATCCTGTCGAATGTCTACAAATTTCATAAAAAGTACCATATCATTTGCAAAGAAACTATTATTTTTCTATTTCTATGTACACGAAGTTTAGATGGTTACGAAAGTGAGTACGCTGGTTTTCTCACAAAGGTATTCATATTATTAATTAATAACGCATATTTGTTAAAATGAATATACATTTTATCACATGTTACACCTTGTTTTCCATGTAATACAACCATTACGAATATTTTTTATCTCACACATGTGTAAAATAACATTTTGAGCGTTTTCATTTGCTATATATTTTTTGACTGACCAATCACATGACGTTATTTTGGTGAAATGACGTCGTCAGCATGAAATGATGTCACGTCAGTAAACAAACTTTGAGAATTTACCTGTTTATGTTTGTACAATTAGAAGGGTTTCATTTCGTTTATAAGCATGTGATATCATAGATCTGAGACTCGTTGTCATTTCATACCATATTTTATTAAACTCGTCCAGGAAATTCGTTAGTAAGCTCGCCAAAGGCTCGACACAATTCCTGAACTCGTTTAATAAAATATAGCATGAAATGACAACTCGTGTCAGATCCTATATATCTTACACATGTGTAAGATAACATTTTGAGCGTTTTCATTGGATAAATATTCTTTGACTGACCAATCGCATGATGTTATGTTTTGAAATGACGTCGTTAATATGAGAAAATGACGTCACGTCAGTACATACATTTAAGGATTTATCATTATTTGTTGGTAAAATTATAATGTTATCCTGTTTAAAAGCATGTGATATAAAAGATCGGACACGCGTTGTCATTTCATCCCATGTTTTATTAAACTTGTCCACGAAATATTTTAGTAAGCTCGCCAAAGGCTCGCTTACTAACAAAATTTCTGAACACCTTTAATAAAATAAGGTATGAAATGAGAACTCGTGTCAGATCATATATATCAAATACAAATTGATCATTTGATCAAATAACTTACATTTAGGCAGATTTGATGCTGTTCATCGGTCATATCTACAAAATAATTGAAGCACACATTAGCATTTTAATATTAGTTTAACTGTTTACATATTGCTTGATTGTTTTATAAATATATTTAAGGAATAACTAGTTAAATAGGCAAAATGCTAATGACATGTAGCACAATTGCCAGAATTATATGGTCTAGCATAATATTACCTTCATTATTCATCTTTCTGAACTCAAGCTCTGTTAAATGCATGTGATAAATAGAAATCAGTATATATTAAACAATACATGTTAATCGTCTTTCGTTGTATGATCGTGTGCAATTTCAAAGTAACTGCATGAACATGTTAACTGGACACTTACACTCATGAAATAAAAACTGTTGATGTATACATTCACAATGAATGTTGCAAAATTTAAAATAAAGTCATGCTTATTATTGTAATACAACAGATACAGTTACTGTCAAAAAGAGTAAAACGAACAATAAATTATATATCCCTACTTGTTTCACAATTTGGCCCTATGTATCCCATCGGACAGTAACACACTGGAATGTCCGGCACATGTCCGTCACAGAATCCGCCGTTCATACATTCCAGTAGCTGACATCCTTTCTTTCCTACAAATGGCTCTGATATAGTATTCTTATATAATGTCATATAGTCGTATAAGCAAAGACTTTGTAAAGGGCATTGTGTAGTAATATTATACAAGCTATATTCCCACCAATTGGTTCTGTGCACATATTATCTATGTACATTTTTAAATGAAAACTTGCATTGAAATAATCTTCAGTGTGCGACTATAACATATATATAAATACAGAGATTGTTACCGTTTGTTTGTCTAGAGGCGTGTGTTGAAACATTAAAACATCTTATTTCACCTCGTTCACCAGAGCTGTAAACGTAAACATTGTGACAACACTTTAAGCACATTTCAAATATGCTTTATGTAAGATTTGCTCGTGCTAATTATCCATATGCAAAGATCAGTGTTGATCACAGTATGATAGTAAATTATACATCGATTAATAATGTGAAACTAAAATTTCAAAGAAAATCAAATATATAGTAAAGTGAGCAATTGCATATTAAGCTGCTATGACAAACAACATAGCAATTTATTCCTCGTGATAGCACATGCACAAAATCAATACATATTTAGCAATATATACGCTCAAATACAAACCTCTTCAAGAGAAGTGCAACGCATACTTGTGTTTCGTTTGCATTCACATATCCTGGTGTACGAAACGCCAAATCTATTGTGCAATTTGTCGTTGATGCAGAATGGTCTTCGCAAGGGCGACATGTAGAGAACACGTGCATTTTAAAGTAGTCCGGTCGCGTGATCTCATAGTCGATGCTGAAACATCGTGAACAGTACTCTGTGCATTTATATATATTATACTCACCAAGATATACGGAATAAATACATCAGTGCTTTAAATTAAAAGATGAAAACAGCACACACACCGTAATCCTCATTATAACTCTGTCGTATAATCATCTGGCTGTGATTGTGTTAAACAGTTAATGGTGGCGTTTAGACATGCAAATGGTTAGCAACATTTTCTTTGTATATATCAAATAGCACAAACAGTTTAAGTACAAAAATAGCCACCCCTTTCATACCGCATAGCACATACCAGTACTGCGCATGCCCTTCGCCCGGAGTTACAGTGTACAGAACATGACATTCTTCATCGGAACTGCACTCAAAGATGGAATATTGCTGGAGACTCGGGTTAACAAAATGAGGAAATTCCTGGAAAAAAATATAAACATGGACATCACAGTTTCCTCTTAAACGACTATTGACAGAAACAAATGAACTGCTAGACAGCATAATTGAAATTTAACGGCAAAGCTCTAAATGGAATGCAATGAACTGCTTACTGCTATAAATACTGCAAGATTTCATTAACGAATATTGGTCTTGTTAAATCTAAATAACATATGATGTTTTTACCGATATCCAGTACACGAGTTCAACACCTATAATGATAAACAGCAACATTAATAATAATTAACAGAATAACGTTTGATGAAAAGAAGGAAATAAATTTATCAGACAATTAAAGTTACTTTGCTACCTATCACCATAAATAAAATCAAATTATTAATTAACATGAACACGTTTTACAAATTTATTTAGCAAAATATACAGAAGGCCAACCGCGCAAGTGGACTACGTATGCATACAGTGTTTACGGAGTAAATGTTTTATATAAGATATAAAGTAATAGTAAATTACATTGCAAAACAGCACATACATGCTAAATTATATATTGAAAAACAAACAATCTCAAGGCAACTGGAAGATATTATACAGAGCATAAATACACTCCATTTAATACATAACTATTGATGGTTATCATTTAACTGTACTGTACTTAAATAAATTGTAATGAAATGTAGTAGATACAATTTTTTTTTTTTTTAATTTTTGTATTTAACATACGCCCTTAACATGCCACATATAAGAAACGAAAATACTTTGTTTAAAGTACCAAAATTCGTTCCTTTCAAACTAAATAAATAAATAAATAAATAAATAAATGAATGAATGAATGAATGAATAAATGAATGAGAATGAATGAATGAATGAATAAATAAATAAATAAATAAATAAATAAATAAATAAATAAATAAATAAATAAATAAATAAATAAATAAATAAATAAATAAATAAATAAATAAATAAATGAATGAATGAATGAATGAATGAATGAATGAATGAATGAATGAATGAATGAATGAATGAATGCATGAATAAATAAATGAATGAATGAATGAATGAATGAATGAATGAATAAATAAATAAATAAATAAATAAATAAATAAATAAATAAATAAATAAATAAATAAATAAATAAATAAATAAATAAATAAATAAATAAATAAATAAATAAATAAATAAATAAATAAATAAATAAGTAAATATATAAATAGATACATAAATAAATAAATAAATAAATAAATAAATACATAAATAAATAAATAAATAAATAAATAAATAAATAAATAAATAAATAAATAAATAAATAAATAAATAAATAAATAAATAAATAAATAAGTAAATAAATTCATAAATAAATAAATGAATAAATAAATAAATAAATAAATAAATATATACATATAAATAAATATATTAAGAATTCATATGAAGAGGTATTCTGTATTAGAAAATTTATCTCTATACAAGTGTAACAGGCTAGTTTGGTTCAGAACAACAAATCATATAATACTTGATAATTATTTCATGATAATTTTATCGCATTAATTGTTTTTAAATAAATCGTAATAAGTAGATACACGAACATGCATATGTCACAACATAGCCCTTACACGCTACCTATACGAAACGAAAATATAGGCAGTCGAAATGCTCCGTTTTAAGTAACAAAATTTAGTATATTGTAAAGTCAAAGTGATAATCTGCCACGATGACTGAAATTAAATATGCATTGAAAAGGCGTTGGCGACAATGCAATCAAAGTATATTGATATTAAAAATACAAAAGCCACGTACAAACTTTCTACGGGAAACGAAAATATAGGGAGTCTAAAGGCTTTGTTTAAAGTAACAAACTTTAGTACATTTTAAAGTGAACGTGATAAATCTAACATAACTGTAGAGCTTATTAAACATGCAACGAAAAGACGTTGACGACATTACATAAGCCCTATACAAAGTACCTAAGGGAAAAGAAAATATAGGCAGTCCAAAGGCTTGTTATAGTAATAAATAAAAGACATGCATAATAAACTTATTGAAAGTGCATTTTATACAGTAACATTTATACACAGTCATAGTAGATCAGGATGGTACGTATCTATTACTGGACCTAACTGAAAAATATTTATATATGTAACAACTTAATATTTGTAACACATGTTTATTTTCAGTCGTTAGTAGCTTTATAAATGTGTGCATGTTAGGTCTGTGTCTATAATAACATGGTATATACTGAGCTCTTAATTACGAATACATTCTACATTATAAAACAAAATGAAATTCGTCTACTACACCCATAGGCACTTCCAACTAGACCAATTTTGATTGCGGTTTTCTCAAAAATGACAAATCGCATCTGTTTCAAATTTTGCACAGCCCCATCTTAAACAATTTCCAATACATGATGATAAAAATTGAACGGTTCAGTGATCATTTATATTTCCTCGTGCTCATGGGTGTCAAAACTAATAATTGCACGAGAAAATTGTGGTGAATGTAGAAATTAGATGCAGTTTATAATCAACGTGTTTAATAACGACACTCCAAACCTCCAAATAACATTTAACATTAAATTATTTCATGCATAACACTATCCCACAATAAAGAATAGAGGTTTCCAAAAATGTCCATCATGTGAAAATTAATCTGCAATTGTATCCAATCAGTGTACATGGATATTACGTGATTAACGTTTAACCTATTTTACAAAAAGAACCACGTGGTAAACTTCTAATCTGTTTGTGATATTTGATTAATGTAAATTATTCCGTTAACAATAGTAAGGAATGAGTTTAAAATGTAAGTGGCAAAACCTGGAAAGGTCTATTGTGCAGTATACAGGACGCGTGCGCGCCTTTGGTGTGCAAGAGGCCGCATTCCACGTACTTAGGTATGGATTAATTTGTATAAGATAAATTTTCTCTTTATTTAGATTGAAATTTATAAAATCATTATTTGTAACGATTTTAAATCAAAATAAAAGAAAAATAACGAAAGTATTTGCTTTTAATTTCCAATAGTTAAATTGACTTTATTTCGTTGTCGCATTTTTGCGAATTTCTGTTTTGATATTATGTTTCATGTTTGTGAAGTTTTGTATGAAAACGAAATTTTAGATAAAGGAAATTATATAGATCGAAGTCTTACGGGTATATATTATTTTGTGTTCTTGAAAGGTTTTGAGAAATTCAGGTTAAAAATACAAAGGTTATAGCTGATTAAGCGAAGGTCTAGTTAGAAGTGCCTACGGGTGTAGTTTGTTACAAAAATATTGACGAAATATTTATCACCTGTTGTGACATGCACTGGAAAACACACTTCGTCTTTATTCACTCTGAAAAGAAATGTTCAAACAATGACTTACATCTTACAGATGAAAGGCTAAGCTTCTAACAAATGTAATTTATTCTTTAGTAACATAGTTTTAGCCATAACAAATCAACTTCTGGTATCAGTTTTCCTAAATAACGCTTTTATAAGCGAGTATAGCATAAAAGACAACATGATTTTGCTCATATTTTTATCGATACGCCATTTTGTTTCAAGCCGGAAGTGACGTATATTCTTCCCAACGCGTTAATTGTTTTATATACAGACTGTATAAATTACTTCAAAACTCGCGTTATTTCATTAAGTCACAATTACCTAAGACATAATTTATATTACGCAGGATGTGTCAGATAAATGTAGGTTATAAAAACATATTCTAATGTAAGTATTTGGCAACATTTGATAAAAATAGACTACACAAAGTCCTTACTTTCTTCGTCTTAGACATCTGCTATAAGGATCGTTTACTTAGTGCCACTTTGTGTTATCAACTTATCAGTAATCTTAACTACTAGACAAATGATACAAAAAAATGTATCTTTGAGATCAATGGAAATGGATCCTTAGTAGTCTGGGCTTCCTGCTGTCACCACGACCGAGATAATAAACTTTATGGCCCCGACAAACAACTATGACAATATTCTGTGTATTCCTACACAATAACATGTCAAAAGTATGATCAAAGTTTGACAAGTTGTGGGCATGGCAAATCCTGATTGCTGATTGGTTGATAGGTTTACGAATCATAAGTATACTGGACTTAGACGTAATCTGATTTGTTGCAGTAATTCAGCCTTATGCATTGTCAATTTAAATTCACCTATCTTTATAATAAAACAGTAAGCAATTTGTAAAAAATGCAGCGTTTTGTTGTATACGTAGTCAACAGAAAATAAACAACAGCATTTTTCATGTAGTGTTTTAATGTTTTCCAAAGCCCTATTACTGAATTATTTCAATACAAATGTTGTAGATAATTCAGATTTATGGCTATATAAGAAGCCCGTCTAATAAAATTGTACAAGATTGTAAAGGACGATGTTAATATAATAATATACAGTCTGTTGCTGAAACATTAATTTTATTAAATATGAGAAAATAGTATATCCAAAAATTGTTCCGCTATCCCGATTATAGATATAGTGAACATATATTGTAAGCAATATTATGATAATCTGCAGTATGCAAGTACTTTTTTTTTTTAAAGCAGAGTAACGCGTAAAAATAAAACAATACATAAAGTGTTGGCATGTATGAGCGTTAGCATATCACATGTATATGCTTTTTCTATGTGAAACATCATCAAATGGATATGTTTTTTAGCTTAAGTGCATGACACATTGAAAAAGACAAATAAATACTTCACATTTATAAACTTTCACTGCAAGAACATATTTCTTTGGTAGATGCTAATAATTATAGTCATTACACTTAGCAAACTGTGAAAGCGTTCTCGCATATTTGTAAGAGAGGCATCCAATTATGAAAACAACATCCTGTTTGTCACATGACATAATAAGGGATCGCATACAAACTGCCCTTCATTCAAGACATGATGACACATCGACTGTGAAAACTGACATCTTGAATATAGTTGAAAGTGAAAAATGCTACGGCGAAATAACCATCGGTTATAAAAAAAATAATATAAATGAGCAACATAAACAACAAAAGATGATTAACTACCAGGTAATGTAACGACTCGCCCCATTAACGACTCGCCCCATGTTTAATAACGACTCGCCCCATGTTTAATAACGACTCGCCCCATGTTTAATAACGACTCGCCCCGTTAACGACTCGCCCCATGTTGAATAACGACTCGCCCCATGTTTAATAACGACTCGCCCCATCAAATGTAGTTGTAGGAATCTGTTATATTTTGATGTTTTTCTAGATTAATTTGAGTGTATATATGTATACGAATAAATATGGTATAAGATGATGTGGTAAAAATGTGTAATATCATTAAAATTTGAAACATAAAATCATTAAATGTGTTTACTGCCTATGTAATGTAATACAATTTGGAATTGAAAATTGATTTGTGGTCTGTTTTATTTATGTATATTATAATCAACTCAATTTAATACATATAATTTTATATACAATAGTAATGTCTTCTCACAAACATACACGTTAATATATTTAGTAATATGAATGTCTGTATCTTTTTGTCCATAAAGTTAGCTATTTAATGATAATTATCACCGTTGATGAAAGTAGTATTGAATTGTGATCTATAATAATTGGCGACCTTTAATGTTGGAACATTTTAATTAGTATAAATAATGTTTTTCACACCCAACTGGACTTTGCGCTCGACGGCGGTTCATTTAATTTGTGTGTGATCAATCAGCATGTAAGGCTTGCAAGGGCTTCGAATAAACTATAAATAACAACATATGCCATTAATTAATTAAACTACTTTAAGTTAATTTGAGCAATTTGTGTCACCGGATACAGTCGAGTGTATATATACACGCATCAATGGTATCATAACTTTAGGTCCATCCGTTTTTGGTAAATTTGTCGTATATTTCGACTTTAAACTGCTATTTCCATCATCTAGCATATTCCTAGAACATTGAATCCTCCCAACTTAATTATTTTAGGTATTTACTACGTATACAAGGTGTTGGTTTATGCTATATTATAATAATTATTAAAGCCCAAACTTGGACACTTTTTGTAAAAAGTCACCGCGTGACCGGTTCTCAATTCTCAATGACTTTACCACATAAAGTTAACATCCTATCACTCTCCTAACCCATTCATGTTTTAATATGCTATAGTATGACCCCTGTGGCATATGATAATTACAATTCGAAGTAAAAAAGTTATCAAATAACATTTATTTTAACACACAAAATCATTAAAGTTTTGATAAACGTTAACACGATAGCAATACCTTGACTGTGACGTCACGCGCACACCCCCAATTTCGATTGGCCGACCGATTTTACCTTGCCTCTCTAAATAGGTCAATCTGTTTTTAACGTTGTTTTAGCACAGAAACTCAGCTGTTTTATTGCTACTTTGTATTCTTATATACGTACTTGTTCAACATGTAGAATTTAGTAATCATAACAAATAGTGAATATTCTACAAAGTAACATACACAATAATGTTAACATATATCGTTGTTTTATTAATATAATACAGAGTACCATTTAAATGGTGGGTTATTAAAACTTTTGTGTATTATATATACTGTGATTTTTATCCCCACACATATTTTTAAAATTATGGCACCGTATCCACTCTGCAATCTTTATATACATTGTGAATTTCCATAGTGGAATAGTTATAATAACTGTGATACTGTGTTAAGCAGTGTGCTCGGGCAATGGTTTATAACCGAAGTCCCGAGGGTAAACAACCTAACATCGCCGTCGTCATCATAACTTTAACTTGTTAGATCGAATAACGTGCTTCATCATGCATGCCCCTCCATGTTTATTTTGTCTACGGTGTCTCCAAAGCGGTGACATGTGATTACTGCTCAAGATGGCATCACATCAAGTGTTATTGAACATAATATTATTTCAATTATTATAAATAAAATAACTGCATGTATATTTGCATTTGTATATACGTTTGTGACATATATATAAATGTAATAAATACGTGTGACACTATTATTTTATTATTATTATTATCATGAAAATAAAACATATATACCTATATAAATAAGTGCGCATGTTTGTTATAAAATACTTCAGATAATTTACTTTACCGATTGATTGATGGATTTACTACACTGTTCGACACTAAAAGCTGAGATACATTAACATGTAAGCTAAATATTATGATGGGGCGAGTCGTTATGCATATGGGGCGAATCGTTATACATATGGGGCGAGTCGTTATTAAACATGGGGCGAGTCGTTATGGGGAGAGTCGTTAATGGGGCGAGTCGTTACATATCCAACTACAAAACATACGATTGTGATCTGTCTGAAAAGTGATGGGAGTTTTCGACTTTAAATCGTACTTTTTTATTTTATTATACTTGTATGGAAATATAAAATAATCAAAATAATTATGGATAAGCTAGATTGACGATCAACGAAAAGGTAAGTAATAAAAATTGGCATAATCTACTTATAAATGGTGCATGTACTAATTGTCATTTACTCGTCCCGCAATACGTTGTTTAAATACGATAAAATTCATTTTAAATAGCTGTTGTGACATGTTAAAAGCAAGCACAACGACTTACAATACCTAAAACCAAAATATTGTCATAAAAGAACTGTTCAAATCCCAATTTTTGTTTAAGAAATTTAGTAAGTAATAAAGGCCACCTATCTTATTAATGGAGCGTTGGGATTTAACTACGTCATCAAGAAAATGGCGGCGGAAATTACCGAGCGGCGTACGGAAATTGCCGATGAACAAAATCATCGTTTTTAAGCATGAAACTAATAATTTTCAAATTTCACATAAGCGACATGGTAATCTACTGACTTTTATCTACAAAATATCAAAAGTATGTCAAAACATGGCCGGTCACCTTTAAGAATGTTTTTTGTCCTTAATATCTCTTTCATTTGACTTTACTGATGGAGGTTTGTTATTTAAAGTTTGGCGCGCTTTCGAGCTGGTTTGCACTCAAAGTTCGTTGACATGTATTAAGCCCACATGGACACATTTCGTGGAATACCCGATAATTTTTTGTTGTTTCGGATTTCTGATATACTTTCGTGTGCACGGGCTTTTTTACTTGTCTTACTTAAACTCTTATGTTTTTCTACATCCTGCCTCTAGACATTATATATCATAAATTCCACATTACCTCGATATGTTCATTGTTTGCAAGCATAGATGATAGTCGCCAGTTTCCTTTGGGATGAACGTAACGCTTGTTACAAACTGGTTGTTTGCTGACGGCTGTTTCGTTGTTTCCAGTTTAATGTCGTGCAGCTGTTCGCTTACGTAACCCAACTCAACAATAGGACTAAAATATACAAATCATATTTATGCCTTATTTTAAAAATATTTAAACTATTTCAAAATATCTGTAACATATATTTTTTAAAGAAAGCCACGGTTAGTTGTACTGATGAGTGCGAATTCAATCACAAGAGCGATCTGTTTCATTCATAAAAATAACAATAAAAAAACGCTACTCAAAATGTTTTCTGTATACCTAAATGATAATCGGCATAGTTTTTTCTGCGATAAATTATAAGGATTTTAATGTTCTGATGAATACTTCTGGTTAATTTAACATTTTATTTAAAGCCATACAAAAGTTCGTAATTTCAAAAACCTTATCTTCACGAAAATGTTTTACTAAATTGAGTTCTTTGTCAGTGGAAAAAAAGAAATTGCCACCTGGTTTGTTTGAGTTTGTTTTTAACAGTGTTTAATGGTGTACATATATAGTTCATAAGAGCTGAATGAGGAAAGTGCAAGTATACCTTTGGTCGTCTTGGAAAATTCCAATGACAAATGCGTACGTTCCACACTCTCGATTTTTGTTGCAATTTACTTGCTTCGGTTTACCGAATGCGACAAAGCTTGCCTAAAACAGAAAGAACAGAACTATTATTGTTCTGACCTCTTTGACTTGTTTCTCTATCTTAATAAAATCTGTTTAAGAAAGGGGATTCCTCAGCTTTCGGGTATCATTCATTAACACACTGGTCAGACATAGTAATTGTAAAAGTATTAAAAATTAAAATATTGAAAATTTTCAGTGTACATCATAGTTTAAGTAAATAAACAACAGATGGAAAAAGTGAAGCATGGTTAGCGAAAGCACATACTCATTAACTACTTATCAACATTGCAAGACCCTATTTAAGTATTATAACAAATAATGCAAATAATAGAAATAGTAATAATATCTATGATACGTTTAATATAATAATAGAATAAAATATGCATAAGCGTATATTACGAAACGATGTAAAGGATCACTAGTCTTAATGTGATTTTGAAAACGCAAGTGTGTGATGACGATCGTTTAAACATGTTTGTCAATATATATATATATAATATATAATATATGTGTAACATTGGCAAATGTCTATATGTATAAAATTAAAAGGTAACCAAGTATATGCTAATTTCTTCTTGAACCTAGCGTCATAATTCGACATGTGTTTTTGAAATCTTTAACTGTTAACTGATGATTGATGTAAGACTATATAATTATACAATTATGAATTCTTTTTGAACCTAGCGTCATAATTTGACACGTGTTTTTGATATCTGTAAGTATAAACTGATGATTGATGTAACACTATATAATTATACATCTATGTGTATTACACAGTGTTTGTGTATATAGGCAGTACTCCCGTAGTGTTATAAATACATATGAAGGCAAAAACGTATACTGAATATTTGAGTGAATGTAATGTTTTAAATCTACTGTATTGCTTTAAAGTGTAAACTGATGATTGATGTAACACTATATAAATATACAATTATGTGTACCAAATGTTATCCAATTTATTACACAGTGTTTGTGTATATAGGCAGTACTCCCGTAGTGTTATAAATACATATGAAGACATAAACGTATACTGAATATTTGAGTGAATGTAATGTTCTAAATCTACTGTATTGCCTTAAAGTAATATAATAACTGATTCAACTTTTAGAAATTTACACTAACATTGCAATTCTATTTAGCCAGACTATATTGTTGAAAATATATTATGTAATGCTTATTGTTAAACACTATTATTAGCTAAAGTCGTATTAATATATAAACAAAGTTGAAAATCAAGTACCATATAATCAATTTAAAACTAAACAACCTTTAAATTATCTCTTTATTTCGCTTTTCGAAAGATATATTTTATAAAAAGGAATCGATAGTATAAATTACTTTGGTAATATTCTCAAAAGATTTTTCTTCTTTTTTTTGAAGAAAAATGAAATGGAGTGTCTATTATAAGTACTATAACAAATAACGTATAACATAAATAGTAATAATATGTATGATATGTTTAAATAATAAAATATGCTTAAGCGTAAATTACGAAACGATGTAAAGGATCACTGCTGTCTAAGATGAAGTAAATGATACATTTATGTATGTCTGGCATCCCTGATATTTACCTTGCTGTTCATAAGTATGTTTACTAAGAAAGTATTATTTTATTACCGCTTGTTGCAAAATCAATTAAAACATTTAGTGCTGTCTGATAATAAAGGTTACTAAGAAACCATTATTTTATTACCCATTGTTTTATAAACAATTAGAACATTTAATGCCGGTGATTAGTAATGTTACTAAGAAAACACTATTGTATTACCACGTGTTGTATAATCAATTAGCACATTTAGCTCTGTTTGGTAAGTAAGTTTACTAAGAAAATATGTTATTACCTCTTGTTGTAAAATAAATTAGAACATTTAATGCTGTTTGATAAGTAAGTTACTAAGAAAATATTACTTTATTACCCCTTGTTTTATAAACAATTAGAACATTTAATGCTGGAGATAAGCAATGTTACTAAAAATACTATTTTATTACCGCTTGTTGTATAATAATTTAGAACATTTAGCGTTATTTGATATGTATTATAATTACAACATTTAATGCGGTTGATACGCAGTTTTACTAAGAAAATATTTTATTACTACCGCTTAGTGTTAAATCAATTAGAACTTTTAGTGTGGTTGACATGTATGGTTTCTCAGAAACTATTGTCTTTATTACCCCTTGTTGTAACATTCTCCGATACCATTATTCTCCACCCTTATTCATTATACCCTTACCTTTTTTTCACCTCTTTTTTTTTCTTTTTCATTTATACCATTGTAAATTGCAACATGAAATGTCTATTCTACATGCACTTCTGTATCGTTTTTGCATCGAAAAATAATATGTGGGTATCTTTAACTACATTAGGAATATGAATCGAAATGAGTGCACTTAAAATCTTATCATTGAATTGTAGAGGCATCCAAGCGTCTCCAAGTTGTTCAATATTTAAAGGATACAAACTGTGATATATATTGCCTACAAGACACATACTTTACTGAGGAACAATATACACGTATATATTCACAGTGGGGAAATGAGTGTGTTCTAAGCTATCACAGTTCAAATTCAAGAGGTATTGCAATATTGTTTTCCAAACATATAGAATATAAAATTCATAAACAAGAATGCGATGAATTAGGAAACTATATCCTACTAGATTTAACTGTTGGAGAAACCCGATTAACTTTGGCCTCAATATACGGTCCTAATACAGACAATCCAGATTTTTTTGGACAACATTTTTAATAAAATCGACAAATACGACAATGAGACATACTGTATCTGTGGAGATTTACATCTAGTACTAGATCACGAGTTAGATCATTATAATTACAAATGTATTAACAACAAAAACGCAAGGTCCACATTTACTGATTATATAAATGAACGTGGTCTTATTGATCCGTTTAGATATAAATACCCTCTTACTAAACGCTACACGTGGCGTAGAACAAATCCGCTTCAACAGGCTCGATTAGATTTTTTTCTATTATCGCCTATCCTATTACCTAGTGTATCCGATATTCAAATAAAGCCAAGGCTTCAATCAGATCATTCTATTGTAGAACTGACCCTAGAATTTAGCAATTTTGTTCACGGAAAAGGTCTATGGAAACATAATAACATGTTGTTAAAAGATATTAACTACATTAATACGATTAAGAGTAAAATTTTGGAAATAAAAGAACAATATATGTTTCCCGTTTATGACTTTATAAATATTCAGCTCATCCCTGACGAAGAATTACAATTTACAATTGATGACTAACTTTGTTTGGAAATATTACTGATGGAAATTCGAGGAAAATGCATTTCATATAGCTCCTTTAAAAAGAAAGAAAGGGATACTAGAGAACTGAAAATTAAAACAGAAATTAACAATTTTGAACGCGATCTTTCTGAAGATAAACTTGAACATCTTTCTAATCTCCAAGCGGAACTTAAACTTATTAGCGATGAAAAATTAAAGGGAAACATAATTAAATCCAGGGCCCAATGGATTGAAAATGGCGAAAAACCGACAAAGTTATTTTGCAATTTAGAGATATATAATTATACATCAAAAACCATCAATAAATTAGTCAACAGTGAAAATGTTGAAATTGACAAGCAGTCTGACATCCTCAATGAAACTGCTCCATTTTATAAACATTTGTATAGTAATAAAGACGTAAATAACAGAGAGGAAGAAACTAACATTTTTATATCGGATCTAAACATACCGAAGCTTTCAAATGATCAACGAGAATATTTAGAAGGCCATATAACGCTTACTGAAGCATCTTCAATTTTAAAACACATGGCAAATAATAAAACTCCGGGATCGTCAGGTTTCACAGCAGAATTTTTTAAAATGTTTTGGAAACAATTAGGTGTATTCGTCTGTAGAGCTTTGAACCACGCATTTAGAGTCGGAAAATTATCAATTACTAAAACTCAAGGTATAATAACATGTATTCCTAAGGGAGAGAAACCAAGACAGTTTTTAAAAAACTGGCGTCCTATCACTTTACTAAATACCATTTATAAAATCGGGGCTGGTTGTATAGCCAATCGTTTAAAAAGACATATTGACATATTGGTTAACCATAATCAAACTGGATTTATAAAAGGCAGATTTATAGATGAGAATACACGATTAATCTATGATATAATGCAGTATACCGAAACAAATGACATACCTGGTCTTTTACTTCTGATAGACTTCGAAAAAGCATTCGATTCATGATCATGTTCCTTTATTAATAAAACACTTCAGTTATTCAATTTTGGGAAAGACATACAGCGCTGGTTCAATGTTCTATATCACAATGGTACGTCGACAGTTATACAATGTGGTTTCTTGTCAGAATTCTTCCCATTACAACGTGGTTGTCGTCAAGGAGACCCACTCAGTTGCTATTCATTTATTTTATGCGCTGAAATTCTATCTATTAAGTTAAGATCAAGTACTAAAATAAAAGGAATAACCGTGAATGAAATTGAACATAGACTTTCCCATTTTGCGGACGATACTACAATCATCTTGGATGGCTCTAGCGATTCACTTACTGAAACTTTAGATGTATTTTAACTTTAGTTTTTGTTCAAGACTTCAAGTTAACTTTGATAAAACTAAGGTTGTCAGGATTGACAAAATAAATGAATTTCCGATAGCATTAAAACATAAATGGAAAATTAATTTGGAATCAACAAAGCTTTGAAATGTTGGGTCTAAAATTTCACGTAGATCTACAAAAAATGACGGATCTGAATAACACAAATAAACTCGCCGATACGTGTTCTATATTAAGCAACTGGAAAAGAAGAATACTAATTCCTATAGGTAAAATACAGGTTATTGAAACCTTAGCATTACCGCTCTTTAATTATTTAATTACCGCTCTGCCAAATCCCTCACTCTTGGTTTTAAACAAAATTAACGAGCTGTTTTTTGATTTTGTGTGGAACGGTAAATCTAAGGTTAAACAAGTAACTCTTCTAAAACAATATAAAGATGGTGGTTTAAATATGATTGACTTGCCCTCCTATATTAGGTCTTTAAAAATGTCATGGATTGGACGAATTACAATGGGAAACGGAAAATGCTTTAATATTGTAAACACTTTTATTGATCTTAATAAATTATACAACTGTGGAGTACATTACCCTGAAAGCTTATTATCTAGAATAGATAATTATTTATGGAAAGACTCACTAGAAGCATTTGTGTTTTTCCTAAACAAAGAAAATATTAAACATTCAAATGTGCTATACTACCAATTATTTTACAATCCAAATTTAATAATTGGACAGAAGAGTTTTTTCTTCGCTTCATGGTTTAACACGGCGTACATGCTATTGGAGACATCATACACGATATTAAATTATTGTCTTTTTATGAATACGATGAATTTTGTAAACTCTACAACTTCAGCCCGAACTATCTTCATTACCAAGGAGTTATACACTCTGTCTCTAGCTCTTTAAAGACAACTCAGTTCTCAAGGAACTGTACCTATTTCAAACTATTTATACCACCATGCATACAAAGTATCTTACAATTTTCGAGTGGAATTAAACCAATGTATTCATTTAAAAGAAAATGATTCAATACCGTCGTGCAAATCTAAATGGTGTGAAACTTTTGGAAATATAAAAGACGATGAATGGTCAACCATCTTCGAAATGCCTTTTATAAGAACACAAGATTCACACTTACAGTGGCTACAGTATAGAATTATTCACAGAATATTAGGAACTAACTAACTTCTATTTAAAATAACATATACTGATACTGACAAATGCACCTTCTGTAAAAATTGTACAGAAACCGTAGTTCATATTTTTTGGGATTGTCCAATTATCCACGAATTCATTATGGATCTTTTTAACTGTATACCAAATTCCGGAGGAGGATGCCCTCGACCTTCACGCACCCATTGACGAGGGAAATAAAGTTTTTACAATGGTGAAAAACAAAACAAAATAAAAACAAACATTGCAAGACCCTTCTTGGTCGATTACCTGCCTGCCTGCATCTATTTCATATAAAAGCAGTTTCATTTCGAACCGTTTGATTACAACGATTAGTGTAAAAACGTGTTTATTTGTTTATACGTTTGGTAGTATTTGGTTATTGAAGCAGTGTATTTAGTTTAATTACTACTCACCCCATTCGTCATTGGATTTTGCAACGCACTGGTAATGTCTGCGAAACACAAAACAAGAAATATATTATATTCAAGTTTGTTACAAATGACGACCAGTCTATTTATACTATGAAATGAATAAAATATCGAGTATACCGTTGATTATATTTAAACTTTAATAATAAATTAACAAACACGAACAACATACCAGTCTGGCATTTCGAGTCTGTAAACCCAGATTGGCACATGCAAGTGGTGATATTATCACTAGTCAGGCAAAATCCATTTGTTGAGCAATTGTTGTTTTCTGGCATACATGGACCTAGCCAAATATATAATTATCTGTGTGCATTATATAATAATAATAATAATAATTCTTCGTATTATTATTATTATTATTATTATTATTATTTATAATACGTCATAAGATCGATTAACCGTCAAATAATACACGAGTCGTGACAACATATTATTTTATTATAGCATATCATAAAATAAAATATTACGCTAAACAATATAAAACAATATAATCTCAATATAGTATACTGCGCACAAGGTTTGTGTAATAATACAGTTGAAAAGGTTAAGACAATACAAAAATGAAACAGAAATATTATACCCTTAGAGCAATTCTTTCCAGAGTATTGGTTTCCCGAGCAGAAACACTGGTAGTCGTTGTTTGCTGCAGTGAAACATTTACCACCGTTCTGACAGTAACCATGGATTGTGTCCCCTGATCTACCACATGAATCTTGAAAGAATAACGAGAGAACGTTCTTCTTTAGAAATATATATGTTCTAATGGTTCTATGGCTGAAATGTTGCCTTTATGTCATTGTAATTAGAGGCAAGTTATAGTGTTTTTTTTTCAAAAATCCGAACAAGAATAAAAAGTATTTTTGAATCCAACATATAACTTCTTTATTCTCCTATGTCAGGACATTTCCGATAAAAAATATATTAAAACAAACTAAACATTATAAAATAAATTGATGCCAAGTAATAAATAAAAAAGCTTCTTGACACAAAGATATAAAGATACACGTTAATTACAGTTTAATGTATTTTAAATAATAATTTCTATCCATTCTCACCTTTAGTTTTGTCGATCACGTTGAATTTATAGCATCTTTCTTCATAGTGGTTTTGTCTGAAAACCGTATTAATTAGATTGATAAGCGGTTAATTAGATCTACTTCAACATAAACAAGTCAGGTCCTAAAATGCATCATGATTAAATTAAATGATTTTGCGCCAACATGCATCATAAAAAAAGAGAACAAAGTAAAACAAGAAATGTCTTTAAAAAGGACAATCGGCGTTGAAATTAATATTGAGATGTCATTTTTTACCCGAAACATAATTCAAGAGGGACAAGATGATTGGTTACGTAACTTGCCGGACCCCAGCTTTTTTAGGAGACTTCTCGGAATGTAGCTTTTTCGGACACCATAAGAAAACTTATCGGACCCAAAATTAATTTGAGATAAACTCAAACATTATTAATATGTGTACCGTGAATAAAAATATCATACCTTCCATGTTTTCACCGGTGATAAATAACCTAAATGCTGGTAATTTACGTTACTATAATTATTACATGAATTTGTCAGGCAACTTAAACACATTAGCATTGTCAGAAAATAATTGCAGGAATAAATGAAAATCATTATGTATCAGACGAGTGTACGTAGTTATGTTAAATAATATATTATGCGTATCATTAGTTTTGCAAATAGTGTATTCATGCTACGCAAATGAAGTAAAAGTAACTTGAACAACATTTCCACGTAAAACGGGACTTCTTTGACCACATTTTATCTATGCAAAGCTGATACATCTATTTAGAGATTGAAGAACATCTACTGGATAAGTTGATAGAAAGGTGCAATTATTAATAATTCTTTATAAAACGCAACCGCAATTCAAATATAAAATAACATGAACAGTACGTTTATAAATATAAATTCCCCATTTATTGAAATTCTCGGGTTTTGATTCTCCGGACGCTAAATGTAGATAAGCACAGCTATACCGCGCGCTATTTTTAGAATGATGCACCCTTTCTCCGGAGTGTGTTGAATACGCTAGAATAGACCATTTCGTACCGATCTCAGCCAAATGTCAACGTATGGCTCCGAAACGTATCGGTCAACCATAAATGGAATCATTGTAATTGCTATTTATAGAGCGTGCCGCTGATGTAGAAAAAAACAAAATAATTATTTCATTATGTGAATGAATATTACATTCTGTTCATGACATACAATGAGAAAAATTGTTCATTATTATGTTCAGTTCTAAAGTGTATGTTGAAGATATGTTTATAACTTTATTTTAACCGCTTATGTAAACAATTATGTAAATTTTAATCCCCCATAATATGCAACAGTTATTGGTAGACATCAAACCATTGTTGTGAGTTTTAATTCCCTAAAATTAGAAAATTTGCCCAATTCTATTGGCATTCAGTTTTTCCGCTGCATAAAATTTTCGCAAACAATGTAGGTCAAAAGTGATATTAGACAGCTACGCCGAATAAATAGAGAACATCAACAGAAAAATATGGACAACACAGACGTGACCTTTTGAATATAGTTTATTATATATATTAATCGTAAACATTTCATTGTGTTTCTAGTTGAGGTTAACTGGAATTAAATATATAATTGAATAATGATAAGACTCATATGTTTGACACGTTTATAATTGCGATAAAAACCTAACGTTATTAAAAACGAGAAAAAGTTACCCTGATCTAAAACAAGCGGTGTATGTAACAACTGTGGCTGTAGAAACAACAACTTGGGTAAAACATGTCCCCTGGCCGTCCGGTACAGGGTCAAATATGGTCAATCCATCTGCAGCACTTACAATTGTCTCGCTAAAATTAAAAACGACACATTACACGCAGTTTATTACACCTTGTACCAAAATGTTATGAGCACAAATTCCTTAACGGGACTTATTATACCCCTTCAAACGAAGTTTAGGGGGGTTATATAAGAGTGAGCTTGTCGGTCCGTCGGTCCGTCAGTCCGTCGGTCTGTTGGTTTTTGGTTTGCGGATGATAACTCAAGAAAGGCTTGACATATTCAAATAATTTTTGGGACACATGTGTAACATCATAGAATACAGGTCGATTTCGATGTTGGTTACAAACCACTAAATTTTGACAGAGTTATGGCCCCTTTTCAACTTAAAATTCCCTTAATACATGGTTTCCGGATGATAATTGAAGAAAGGCTTGACATATTCAAATAATCTTTGGTACACATGTGTAACATCATTGAGTACAGGTCAAGTTCGATGTTGGTTACAAATCACTAAATTTTGACAGAGTTATGGCCCCTTTTTGACAAAAAATTCCATGAAAACATGATTTCCGGACGATGACTCAAGAATGGCTTGACGTATTCAAATGATGCTTGTTGTATATGTGTAGCATTATAACATACGGGTCAAGTTCGACTTGGGTTACAAACCACTAAATTTTGACAGAGTTATTGCCCTTTATTTGACTTAAATTCCCTAAAAACATGGTTTCCTGACGATTACTCAACAATGGCTTTACATATTTAAATAATTATTTGTGCAAATGTGTAGCATCATAAAATACAGGGCAAATTCGACGTTGGTTAAAAACCACTAAATTTTGACACAGTTATGGTCCCTTTTTGACTTAAATTCCCGGAAAACATGGACAATACTCATAAAAGGCTTCACATATTTACATTATTTTGGTACATAGGTGTCACATCATAAAATACAGATTAAGTTCAACTTTGTTTACAAACCACTAAATGTTGACAGAGTTATGGCTACTATTGAAATTAATGTTTCCAAATACACTTGACCATTCAAAAATTAAAGCATTCTTTCTCTGTCCATTTCTTTCGAATGGATGCCATAGTTTTGTGGCAAGGCTATATTGTGGGGGTTTATACGTCACTCATGTGACACTTCAAGTTAACATTAATTTCGTATTTTTGCTAATGCCATTAAAGGTCTTAACTGCAAACACCAAATAAGATGTACTTAATGCATGTTTTTATAATATAAATTCAAGAAAAAATACAGGGTGCCTAGACAGGGTTTCGAACCCAGGACATCCGTCCTGCTATCGTCGCTTATATACTACTTATAGTAACCAAGTTCATATTATCTATGTCAAAAGATATTTTGAAATTGCAGCAATTTCAGATATTCAATATCAGTGAAATAAACGTTTCCTTTCTATTAAAGTATTTCCATTGCTTTTGTTTTTATACGCCGTCAGAATAAAATTTACACGTGATCTCATGCTTAAAATACTGATTAATCTTACCAGTGACCGTTGTGCTCATTTGTAGCTAATACAAATCCACACCGCTCAGAAAGATGACAAACAAATGTGCTGTCCTCTAATAGCGTTGGAGGAACAAAGTGCACGAGTTCCTACATTAATAACAATATAGTATCTTGTGAAGAATCTAATGTGATAACAGATTATGACACACATATTACTTCAAATACATTCAAAGGCGAACTACTGTTTGAAGTTAATCACTAGCGTTTAATATTTACCTTTACATCGTCTGTCAAGTCTGAAATACATGGTTAAGCACATTCATTAATAACGTAAAAACGATGTGTAAAATATAACATATGTACTAGCATTCAAGTTAATAACATTCATTCTTGAAAATTACAATAACTAATGAGGATGTATTGTTTGTTTAACTAATTATTATTTTGAACTTAGTCTTTCGATTAATTCCACTAAGGTGGTTTCTAAACAATTAACTCTCAAAGACAGAACTGCCTACACGAACAAAATTGTAATATTTATAAAATGCTTACTTGTTGGTATTAACTGAAGTTTAAAACACACTTGATCTTTCAGCATCTGGTCGAGACTGCAACGATATTTATTAAAACTTAATTGTTTAAATCGAAATAGCAAGATATATATTATGTTCCCTAGATAACAATGCCAAAGACCGTAATATATATTTTCAGTTTTTTATATTTAATTACACGAATATAACAGTTTAATAATGAAACGTGTATATTGTGTTGTTCTATTCTTTAATTAATCAACACTGAACAAACCTGTCTGTAGCGAGTATGCATACGAAATGTCCATGCATATCGTTTATTTTACCATGTATTTCTACAGTACTTTTGTACAGATCTTCAACATCTTTGATGATTGACCACTTCATCGTCGGGCTAATCGTGCTTCTATCTAGTAACGCTGGCGCCGTTTCAATTGAAATATTTGGAGAATACCTTAACGTGAAAAACACAGAATACACGAAGTCGTGTTTAATTGTACTGACGTAATTATGTTATTATTACGCAGTATATGTCATGCGTCAAATATTGGTGATATCGTGTATTGTTTTATTTATAAATGTAATGGTGTATTTTCATTTATTCAGTTGCATACGTTATATATTTTTAATATTTAATACTATCTGCATATCATTAAAAAGATTAAATAGCTTGTCTTATCCATCTTTGCTGGTATATTGTACATACCCACTTGAGGATGTAATATATACACTTATTGAGCAATTCGTAATGATCTGGTTCATTGTGGTGCATGCAATAAGGCTTCCTGTTATTGGCGTTGGCGGAATGAATTTGACTCCGACCTGAATTAAATAGGATCATGTTCACAATAGACTTTTGCAGTTTTGTAACTGACATTTTAATCTCCTCTCTAGCAATTTTTAAAGGAATTATTTTACCGCGCTTCACAATTTAGAATGTTAGAGAAGATTCATTAATATACATATTAAGAGATAACACATAATAACAAGAGTTAATTGTATCTTGTTTTCAAACTTACGATGTTTTCTCCGATACCTACAATGAATTAGAGGTTGATAATGTAATATACGGCATATTGTTTGATCAGATTACTAAATAGTAATTCTGTTGAATTACTTTCGTGGACTAGCAGGACATCAAGACATATCACACCAAAATTTAAGAGAATTTCGCACATATATTATCGTATAACTATACACTAATATATACTTTATTATTATTATTTAAGAAACAGTACAAAGCACTGAGGGCCTACTCGCATTATAGAGACATACTGAGAATTCACTATAATGCGAGGGGGTCCGAAGTCGTCTGTGTTATATTTTTTAATTATACCGCACATGTTTAGTATGGAAGGGTTTTGATAAAATGATAATATAATATATCACACGCATTCAAAGACAAACGACATTCTGGCTATTTGCGATAAATGGCAGCGTTGTGAAATTTACTACTTAGTACTGCGGTTACAAACAACAAGAACCGAGCAGGCACCTACACAAAATATTCACGCTGACTCCGGGCACTATTACACTATTTAGTTGGCCCGCTAAAATGGCATTTTTAAATGAGCCTAAACAACGGACAGTAGAGTTTTATATTTTCGCGAAGAAGAAACATATTTATGAAGGGTATTATATTTAATAATATTCTATGTATGTAGCTTACTTTTATTGCACGAACTACCAGTGAATCCCAGTGTACATTGGCAACTATCGTTTTGACAGACACCACAATTCTCACAACCCGGGGAACATACGTGCGCATCTGAAATTGACACACTGAGTTTGATTACAATATTACACGTCTCGTCAGTAGACACACATGTTCTTACTACCGGATAAACATATTAATCATACCACTATGCTGATATCGGCCTGATACAAAGGTGTCAGCTATATTTTTTATATCATATCAGTAGCGTTTATATCAGTCAATGTTTGGAGATACGTAATGTTACTCGAAATCAACCCCTAAGTCAACATTTTCAGTACAACTGAATCAGTTTCAAGAAAACAAGCAATTTGATACCAAGAACGTATATAGCTTATTATTTATAATCGTTGTAAATCACAAAAACGTTATTTTTCTTAAATATTCACATAAACCCGCACTTTGGTAGTGATATGATGCCATCAGTGGAACAATAAATCATCCATACACAATTATTTCAATACATTAAAAATACATGCACTAAAAGTCACTACACAGTATCAGTTTATGTTGAACCAAAAACATTTTTACCAAAAATTGAACATACTATAGTCAATATTGACACGTTCTTGAAAACGTCAATTTCAATACACAACTCCAAAATGTCATCTCCAAACAATTCGGCGATATGTGTCCTTCGATGACATTTATCGTTGCAATAAATTTCCATTTGCATTTTCAATATTATATGAATTAACATTCGTGTAATCTATGTATTAGTAGTGAAAACAGCTCATTTATCATTACGATATGTTAATAATAAGGTATTATCAAGTCAACTTTTAGAAATCCATAACTACATGTACGCGAACGTGTAAAAGCCGGCTTAGCAAAATCAGTGACGCTCTTAGTTTTTAAATATATTTAAAAATCAGCTCGTTTAGTGTAATTCTAAGAAAAATGTGGTATGATAAATAAAAAAAAGCAGGTTACTGCCTGGTCTTATGTAATATATCAGTGTTTGGCACGAATACTTCTCTATGAATCCGCTTATAATTTATTATATTTAAGTGTCTTGTTATTGTATTTACCCCATCCCACAGTCGTTGTTGATTTCTGATATTTAACAATCGTGTCAATTGATTTATTTGTATTAAAGTAAATTGAACTATTTCGACAAATGGGATTAGAAATGACTTCATGAAATTTCTTAAAAGCGAAAACTGAAGACTTTTGTGTAAAATTGTAACTTAAGTTTTGAATATGTATAACTTACAAAGATCTCGTTTGCCTATAGGGTATATTGGATATGCCCCGATATTTAAAATTTAAAGGTTTATTTATTTAACCACAAAATAAATATTTCTTAACTTAAATAGTGATTAACTATATTCGTCTAGTTGGTAAGATAGTTCGAGGTGTTAAATGCACGCACACTCCTTTTTAGTACCTTACATATTTCCTGCCTCCGTATCCACGAAGCTCCTTAGTGAAAACTTATGTAAATTTCTTAAAATCATAAAATTCCTTAAGTCTGTGGCTGTTTCATCTTAAGATTATTTTGTATCAAACTGTTTGATTCTGGTTAAGTATCAACAGATGCTTCTAATTTTACCATATTTAAAATATAAAATAATGATTTTCACATAGAAAATGGTATGTGAAATTTTGACTTAAGTAGAAATTAAGTTAAGATTTTCCTTAAGAGCTTTGTGGATATGGGCATAGTGACATGATTCTCTGCATGTGAAAAAATGTTATTAATATTATTATTACCTATGCAAGTCGTATTACTCATAGATGTTGGACACTCGTCTGCAATAATTAAAAACAACATAGCTCAATATCTGACCAATGTCTTATTTTGTGTAGGTCATGTTGAGTAAATAAGATACGTGTTATGGATATTTTGGCAGAGTCAGAATACCATATATTCACGATACGATTATATTTTTCTACCATGATCTCTTTGAACAAATTGTACAATGATATCGATTAATTTTATTATACAACTACATAAATTTCATATTTATTTCGGTTTTGTTATGAATATTTTCATGCAGTTATGTTCGCGAATGTCATAAGTGTTTTACCTATTTCACACGAAGATCCACTGTATCTTGGAAAGCAATCACACGAATAGTTGCTTATTCCACTAACGCACATACTGTTTTCATTGCAACTAGACGTCGTGCAAAATTCTTTCCCTGCAAAATAACTGTTTCGATTTCAGTAATGTTCAGATAATTGTAAACGATTATTTTAACGAACCTGAAGCATCAACATATATATTTGTAATACGATATTGGTCCATGTCATTGTCAATTGTCAATATCAATTAAACATACAATATTTATATTTCGTAGTTTTGTGTATCTATAAAATTGAACAGCCTTGATCAATAGTAATTAATGAATATGATACTGTTAAATTATTTATATGTTATACAGGAACGTTTAATAAATTATTTATAATGTGCTTACTTGTTTCACAGAGTTTTCCAGTGTAACCATTGTCTTTCCCTAAGCCCGGATTATCAGTACAATAACAGTAGAATGGCTTTACATAAGTATAACAAAAACCGTGAATACACGGATTGGGATCACAGGGTGTTGGAACTGAAAATATATATTAAGGTAACTATCATCAGCACTTTGTTTATTTCCACAATACATTTGCATGTAAATCTACCAAAGTACAATGTAAGACATTAATTTGTAACATAGTAATATATGCCTCTTTAGATTATTCTTTATTCAGACAGATAACCAAAATGCAAATACTGGTTTAATTGATATTAATTGATGCCAGACTTGGTTGACTGTACCGACATTTCATCATGAAAACATCTTGACCAAACAAGTAAGTAAGAATTTTTTTAATTGCAATTTATTGTCTTGAGGCGGTTGCATGTTAAGATTAAGTCAAAACTTACCAAATAACAGCTGCCAAATATGCGTTGGGTTTATAAAGGTACTTGTTCACAGATTTTCATATTTTTTGAAAAAATGTCATTTAATGTCTTAACTGCAAAAACAAACTAAAAACAAATATTAAACTGTTTAAAAAGATTTGCCCTCGCCGGGACTCGAACCTTCGAACGGCGGGATAAAAGATCTGTTGCGCTAAGCACTGGGCCAAACTGACTTACACTTATGGCAGTGGAGTTTCAACGCCATATAGGTGATGCATGAGTTTTCCAAAATACCGATGAAAAGCGTTACAAACGCTTTATAATTTTATACATTGCAATTGATGATTTGTCATAAACGACACTATATTTTCAATATATTTTTGTCAGCAGTGTTATTTCGCTTGCTAATATATTTAGTATTTTTATTTTGTAACTTTTGAAAGTTGTCAAATCGCCGATCTGTGTCCCTTTAGGTCAATAGACAGTACATTGTAATTCACTCAGTAATGAGCCACAAAAACAACATGTATGCATATAATTCGTATAATTCGTATATACCAATTTCACAAGTTCTGCCAGTGTACCCGATTGCGCATTTGCAGTCATATAAGCCGGAGAGATCATCTCTATTGATGCAGAGACCAGCATTTTGACACGGTGTACTGTAGCATGGATCTTTGTTAGACACAAATTAAACATATATTAAAAAGACATTCTTTCAAGCAATTATACAGTATAAAATACATTTATTTTTTACTGATTATAAATAAAAACATTTAAATAGTACATATTAGTATTACTACTACTACTTCGACTACTACTACTACTACTACTACTACTACTACTACTACTACTACTACTACTACTACTACTACTACTACTACTACTACTACTACTACTACTACTACTACTACTACTACTACTACTACTACTACTACTACTACTACTACTACTACTACTACTACTACTACTACTACTACTACTACTACTACTACTACTACTACTACTACTACTACTACTACTACTACTACTACTTCTTCTACTACTACTACTAATACTACTATTACTACACTATTACTACTACTACTACTACTACTACTACTACTACTACTACTACTACTACTACTATTACTACTACTACTACTACTACTACTACTACTAATGATGATTATTATTATCCTTATAATAATAATAATAATAAGAATAAGAATATATAATAATAATAAGAATAATTAGCCGGGCCCGACTAGCTCAGTTGGTTGAGCGCTGGACTGTCAATCCGGGAATCGTGAGTTCGAATCACAGCCCGGTCACATAACCTGTGTGGGGATTGGTCATGAAATTATTTCTACGGCCATTCTCCCCCCTACCTCTGATTCAAGAACGACAGTTGTCAGTTACTGGCATAAATATTTGCACTTAGTACTGGTAAACCACTTAGATCGGTTAAGCTTGCCCAGGAAAAGTTTTAGTAAGTTAACTGACCGCCGTGATATGACTGAAATACTCTTAAAAACGGCGAAAAATCCAAATAAACAAACAAAACGAACAATAATAATAATGATAATAATAATAATAAGAATTATTATTATTACTACAACAACAACAACAACAACTACTACTACTACTACTACTACCACTGTGCATTATTATTGTTATTATTATTATTATTATTATTATTATTATTATTATTATTATTATTACTTATATGATTTGAGCTTTGAGCGAGTTTTTTTCAGACGTATTTACAGTTTTTAACCAGAAACAGGTATGATGTATGGCAACTTACCTTCCGGTTTAAATATCGAACTTATGCAGAGAAGTTCACTCATCTGACTGAAAAAAGTGAGTAAGTGAGTGAGTCAGTGAGATAGTGAGTGAGTGAATAAATATTCAGAGAGTGAGTGAGTGAATGGGTGATGAGTAAGTCGTTGAGTAAGTGAATGGGTGAGTAGGTAAAAAAGTACGGTACGTAAAAAGGTTAAATATAACTTTATTATAAACACTTATGGATGCATATTTACCCTAAATCGTCTACAGCTTGGATACAGATGTTCCATTTTCCAGAAGTAGAATGATGGAATGAGAGATCGGTTTTGAAAACAGTTTCGTTGCGATGAGATATTTGCGATATCGAACCAGCGGCGATTTCGTCGACGAAATTGTCTTTCACGTTGATATGAATAACAGTCCGGTTTGACTTAACATAGATAGGGATAATGCACGTGGCGTCGACTGGGCAACTCAGAAAATCATCTACATCCGGTACGTCAATGAAATATGGTTTCGTCTATAAACATAAATGCAAATATATATGCAATATAAGTGCAAGCAAACTAGTCGTCAATGCTATGCAATGAAAGTCAATGTTATTTGTAACAATAAGTTGCAATATATTAATTTAGACGTACTTTAAAGTTAAATTGCAAGTTTTGGATTGCATCACGACGAAATATTCATAGCAGATTTTTATTGCACACAGTTTAGGTGTAATCATATGCATACGGCAAATACATGTTATTTTTTTATCGTTGGAAATATATACTAAATACTTACAGTCGATATATTTGTTTCATGAAGAAACTGTTGAGCTACAAATAAAACAAATGTCATTTTTGTTTTATTATCTGTATTGTTTTACATGAACGTTCGAGATTTTATATGTGTTGTGTGGGAATTAACACTATCAAAAACATATGTTTGTGCACCATACTGTATGAACTATTATCTTTAAATATTAGATATAGGCAGATAAAATGCTAAACTGACATTAATAAACCGCTAACTTACAAAAAACTTACATTTGACGTACAGAGTAAAACATCTTTGATCTGAGTCGACACTGAAATTAACATCAATTAGTAAAGAAAATATTTTAAACATTATAAGATTGTAAATACATATAGGATTTACTGAACAATATGTCTCGATTGGTGGTTAAAAGGTTGTTAAAGCTCTTTTTACAGCTGAACGATGTGTAAGATATCATACGCGCAGGTAGCAGGTGCGCAAAAAATTCACTCTACAGACATCGTAAAAATTATTGAAAAAAAATGTCAATACACATCTTGTCCAAAACTAGAATCATATCCAGAATCTATGAACAAAATCTGGTCCAGATTTACTTAACCAGATTCAAATTAGTGTTGGGAGAGGGTTAACTGATTTAGTCGCTGACTTACACGTGAAAATGCTGCCGAGTTAATTTGATGGGCAGTGGGAACAAGGCATTACGTTGGCCAAACGATTATCTCTCTAATTTGTTTAAATCATATAAAATATTGATTAATTGTACAGGTAAAGGTAAGTCTTGAACATCGCATTCAACTATTGTGTAATATTTATTTTTGACACGTTAATGTTTTAGAAGCAAAATATATGGTATTTATACTTCGTATGATTTCATATAATGACTTTATGGTAAATATATACCGTTAGTCAGATCGGTTAAAACATAGTTATACATGTTATACAAATTGTGTTGATGGGTTTAGTATTACCCAGTATTGTCCACAGCAGTTAAACAAGCGATATGGCGAGCTTCCTCCTGGGTCGAAGGCGTCCAAGATATCTCTGTGTATCTTACTCTAGATCCACCTTCATGGTAGTCGTGTAATTTCTCTTGAGTGATGTTTTCCATATTTCGAGCCGTAATGATGAATTCTTTAATTGTTCTAATTAGAATATTTATAAAAGCATTCAGCAAATATTGCAAAAAGGATAACTGATGAACAATTCAAAAAGGAAACATGCAGTGATTACATTCATTTTCTATCTGTAAACATACGCCATATGATTTTATAATAAGACAAACGGGCTTGATCGTAAATTTATTGGACAGGATTTGGTTAGATCTGTTAAGAGTAATAGTTAAAAATGGTCAAAACATACGTATTTTCAGCCGCTTGCGCGAATACTTTTGTACTCCAGGTTGCCCCCGCAAACAAATGAAATTCGTAACTGTCCTCTTTTGTTGGAGCAACGAAAAATGGGATCTCAAGATTTTCAAGGATCTGGACAATAAACTAAAAAGAAAACTTTATTAATCATTGTATCTATATATATGGAGCATGATTCGTGCGAATATAAACTGAAATTATGGATCACATTTGCATTTTGTATTAAATTTAGACTATATAGAGACTGTTTGAAAGCAAATCCCGCAGAAATATGCTCACGTCAGTCGTGACATGTTTTGAGCACTGGTCGTTCTAACAAGTTATTTGAGTAATGTTTGTAGGTGTTAACTATATTGTGAAACGTGTTGTAATGCCGATCATGACATGTTACATGACAGGTGTTTGTTCCGCAGTTGATCCACATGTTTCATATAATGATTCATTTTATAGTGTGTAAGCCTACAAATACAAATATAACATTCATTTTACACACACAGCATAAATAAGCAACTAAATTTTTATAATCCCAATGAAATCAAACTCAAAACTTATTCATCATTGTCTGCATATTTAGCGCTGGACACTCAATACTTATCACGATAACATATTTTATGAATGCAGAATTTCAGAGTACTAACATCTTGAAAGTTTGATTATTATCTGTACTTGTAAAGTTTGTTATCTTCACAATTCACAGTTCATTTGAAAATTCAATCCTGTAGGGCCCAGAATATATTGAAATTAAAATAATATATATATATATATTTTTTTTTTTAAGAGAACACATTACCTGTAAAGCGATGCTACAGATAGATGATTCAGGTGTGTTTAATACATTTCCAAACAGCATGACCTTTGTTGGGAAATCTCTCATAGTAATAGGAATTGCTATCCACGTGTCATCGATGAACCCATTCGCTTCAGAAGCATCAACTGTTATGGAACATTTCTGAAAATAATGACCATAGGCAGTCGTAACTCAGATATTTCGTTTCGCTAGTGAAAATGTGTATACAATCCCAAGTTGTTCTATGCCAAGAGACAAAAGAACAATATACTATTCTATGTGAATGAAAATACAGATTCATCGAATCTTTACGGTCATTAGTGTGCCGTGAATTAATTCACATATAGTTTCTACATATTATCCTTATAAATACAATATAAAGTGTCACGAGTGCCTGATTCGCGATGAACCACATTTGTCTACCAAAATGCCCACTTTGATACCACTAGACTAATTTTGACTATTATCACTATTATATCTTTCATTTCATATTTAAAGTAAATTTACTAAAAGTAATATCTAACTATACATTGTATTTTGCTATGATTGTAATTCCTCTCTACTCCTTATACTATCACATTTTATTTATACCTCGGATATTTCTATTCCAGGGATTTTTGCCATGTTTAAGTCTCCCGCCTCAATGAAATGCGCTGGAGCACACTTCACAAAATCGTCATCGGCGTCGATATATGGTAGTTTAATTGTCGAAATTTTATTGAGTTTTAGTCTAAAATATGCAGAAAACCCATCAGTATTATTTTTTCTGTGGCGTTAATTAGAAAAGTGTTATTCCTTAAAAAAGTTACAGTTGCATATAGTGTTTAAAGTATTGTGTTAACTATTAAACGAAAAAAACCCGGCAAAATAATCACTGACCTGTAATACGGTCGAACTAATGTCGTAGGGCAGTGGTTACGTTTTCCAGTGTCATTTCGAATTTCGTAGTAAATTGTAGTTTGCAAATGCCACCTTATTTGCCAGTCAAACGTTTTATTATCATTATTATTCCACACGTGTTGAAGACTGAGGTTCCTCCAGAAGTTGCCATCAAAACTTAAAATATATTATTATTATTCATGGCGTTTACTTAATATTATCTTTACTTTAATACATAATATAAATGAACATATCATAGTAGTCGAAGATGGCCCTAGAAGAAATAGCAAATGAAAACCCACTACGCAAGTCTCGAAAAAATCGATTCAATAATTTTACCCATAGAGCTACAAAATTATCGTTAAAATATTGCCCACATATTTATATGTATTATGAAATAAGCAATTCTAGAATACAGAATCTTTAGAATAAATATCAGGCTTTTGTTCATATGTAAACAATATAGTCATTACTAAAAATAAGGTTATAGACACAAAGCTGCTTACTTTAAATCTTCATACAGCGTATTAGGAATAAGTTCAAACGAAAACTTTGCCAGCGCTTGCTCCCACTTAGCACTTTCGCTTACAGCAAGAACAATTTCCGTCATGCTTTGTTTTACTAAATCAGTACCATTCCTTGTAAATACAGTATTATTCTTTAAACGCAGTTTATAATCTGTTGTAAACTGTCCAAAGTGATAATTAGTTTGATTTTCTAACAACGCTCTTGTTGCTAATGTTGATGTGCCTACACTTGCTTTGGAACAATCTGGGCCGCAAGGACCTTTCCCAAGTATCCAACCTGTAATAAGTTCAATGTTGGCCTGCAAATAAAGGCATGCTGTTAACATTTACTTCTTATGAAAACATACTTACCTTTAATGATAACTAGAAATGTGTCAACAAACGCATTTGCTCCCGCCTTTTGAACATGGCGCCGCTTTGTCTATATAAAAACACATTCTTTTGCAAAAAGATAATTGTCCTTTTATATTGTATTTTTGCTAATAGTTTCTCTTATTTTGTGAAGTAAGTTGAGGTTTCAAAAATATCCAATCATACAATAGTTTGAAACCGAGGGTCTTGACAAAAAATCACTAAAGGTGATTAATTAAAACTTTCGCAATTATGAGTTATAGTTCTTGTGAGCTTCACGTTCTATTGCTGACTTAAATCATTCTGCCAAGAATCACCAAAATGCCTTGTATTATTTTTAACTCAAATTGTCTTTGAAGTATAACCTTGACCTTGGACCTTAGGACCGGGTTCTTGCACGCGTCACACCGTCTTATAATAGTTTTCACTGCCTCCAAGTTGCTTGAAAATCCTTAAATACTGGACAAAATTATGTTCCGGACAAAGTATATGGATTGAATTTTTATAGTTGACTTTTGACCTTTAAATATAACCTCGACCTTAGACCTAGAGACCTGCTGGATCTTGCATTCGACACACCGTCTCATAATGTTTATCATTTCTGCCAAGTTATTCGAAAATCCTTCCATGCTGGCTAAATAATGCTCTATGGATTTCATTCGCATATTTAATTCAAGCATATTTATTATTATTCTCGATTGTGGCGAAAGCCTGAGGCTTATTTTAACACTTTCGAGTCCGTTTCCTGGATAAAACAGTGCTTGGTCTCTTGGAGAAAGATCATTCGTACGCTCCCCGAGTAGGAATCGAAATGACAACCTCCCGATCGCAAAGCGGACACCATATACATTACACGACTGCGACCTATTCTGCAATTCTTATTTTTGACCTTTACGTGTAACCTTAATCTTGGACCTAGGAACATGGTTTTTACGCGCGACACACCGTCTCATAACCCTTATTACTTCTTTTAAGTAATTAAAAAAAAAGTCCATGCCTGACAAAATTATGCTCTGGACAAGATCTTAGAATTTCATTGTTATGTTCCAAATTTGACCTTTAAAAGTGACCTTGACCTTAGACCCAGGAACCCGGTTCTGCCGCGCGACACAGTTTCATACAGCTTATCACTGCTGTTAAGTTATCCTTCCATGCTGAACAAAATTATGATAAGGACAAGTATCAGTACGTACCTACGTACACACGTACATACAAACAGGACCAACACTCCATGCATAAAAATCATCAGTGGAATATAACTGTAATGGAATATAACTTACAGTTATATTTCCATTTGGTGAATCTGTTAGGTAGTAGTGTATTGCCCCTCCTAAAAAGATCTGCTGATCTTCCATCTTCACCGAAGGACACGACATTATCAAAATCCATATTGCAACCAATATTTGTGTCATCTTGATCTAATAAAACAAATATCAATTTTTGTATATGTTTAGTTTTAAAAATTATCAATATATCAACGATATATAATAGGTTTGTTTATACATTTTGACAAACAACACATAGTTGAACATTTAAATGAACGTCTATGAATGTTAATAATTGATTTTCACATTCTTATTATTTGTATAATACAAGTTGTCATACCTGATTATGTACCTAAATTATTTTATCTAGAATCAAACTGTCAAGACAGAATATATCCAAAACAATCAACAAGTTTTCATTCTATGTGTATCGACAGCACGTAAATAACTTCATGCGAAATGAACCGTCCACTGATCTAATCAGCTTTATCGCCACAGTTTTCCAACCAATAGCTGCGTCATTGCATCTCTGCCCCAATCATTTGTTTGCAATCCAGATCACGTGACAGCAAACAGTGGAGACGACTGGGTAACATAACTAATAAGAAAACGAAGATATACTATTTTATAAAGACAATGTGCCACAAAATGAAACAGTTCTTTAGATACTTTGACGAATCTTCCCATTTTATGGAAACTAATTTTTGTTCTTGCAAGACGTATCATGCTTTTAGTGGAATTACTTATAAACACAAAAATTCACAAAAACTACTTCGTCATTAAAATTGAAAAAATATTTTGTTGTCGATATTTACTTGGTTGTTAAACTATAAATGGAATTTAATACGTGAGATAAATATGTTTACATTGTACTCGAAACAGACTGGCTGATTACATCTCAATTTCTGTTCGGATAATAATATACACTTCTTTTCAATATATCAATTGAAAATAAACTAATAAACAAGCTTGTTGTATATCTTACATTGATACATATATTCATTAGTATATTGTACTTGGACATTTATATTGAAAAGCATGTTCAGTTCCAGTGAATAGAATATACTTCATAATGCTGTTAGGACGTATTTAATATGCTTATCCAACCTAGCACACACTATAGAACCAAAACAGCATTTTTGCTATAAATTCATTTAACATATTCTACTTTACTGCATGAATGATTAAAAGCAAAATTAAAATATAAGTATATACTCATTCAATTACGAATAACTTATCGTGTGACCAAAATATCTATTCGACAATGTTACTGACAAAAATTTAAAGTGACAACAACATTGTGATAAGCTTGGCTGTAGCCTTATGGAATAAATAATTTTACACATGCATACACTATTAAGTGGTGTGTATATTAATATAATACTAAAATAATATTATATTTCACACATTTATATATAACCTTTCGACAATGGTAAAGTCAAAAATTTGTTATACAAAATAACTTCAGAATTATACATTATTATGTCTTTAAGAGTATAAAAAGGGAATTTTAATATTACCGCAAATGCCCTATATGTAAATTAACAATTTAGTTCTTCCAATGAATATAGGTCTCTGTTAAGCTTTTCCATTTGAGACTCAAAATTCAAACGGGAATTAGACACCGTAATCATTATACAAATACATGAGTATTAGCACTTCTTGAAGGAAAACCGGGTCCCAGTGTGGGTCTTTAAATTCATTTGCAAATTTGGGCACATCGATTATTCTATTAGGAAAGTACTGTATTATCTATATAACGCCATTAGACAGGATAGCAAATATTGAAGTTTTGTGTACGTTTTGGCATGTGTCCGAATAAACCAACTTTCATTTATCATTATCCGGGTGATAAGCTTCTAAACAAGTAAATCCTATTATGACAAACAAGGATTTACGTATCGATTACAATAATGGATTTAGAAACATAATGTTTGTTTAAAGTATGAGCATAGATTTGCGCTGATATAATTGTTGATATTAATTACTGAATATTGCGACAATAAATCAACGTTTAATCCTTCGTCGTCGTTGATATCAGACAACTATCAATTACTGAATATTGCGACAATAAATCAACGTTTAATCCTTCGTCGTCGTTGATATCAGACAACTATTTAGGCTAATGGGTTACACGATATTCTTAACTAGATAGACAACCGACAAGAGGTCAACACAAATATTTGAATGAACCTCACGATATTCTTAACTAGATAGACAACCGACAAGAGGTCAACACAAATATTTGAATGAACCTCACGATATTCTTAACTAGATAGACAACCGACAAGAGGTCAACACAAATATTTGAATGCACCTTATGTAAATTAAAATTAAACAAAATGTATATGGCTAATAGAATGAAGAGTAATGCAGTACATTTGTCGAAGTAGGTACATGTAATAAGTTGGTTGAAAATTTTGATTTCAAGTTCACACGTCTTAATGGAAGATGGTACCTCATGGAAACGGACCATATTTAACGTCTGAACCTTTGTTATGAAATTATGTTTTAGGATGCTTGTTCAATAAATAAAAACTAGCCCTCTCATTTTTTAAATATTATATATAGATAGTACATTTGGGTATCATTTTAACATACGCTCATGCTCTTTTAGTTTGACATGATTTACAAAATCTAATTCTTTTAAGTAGTCCGAAATGACGGTTGGTGTTACCTTAGTAATGCGTTATCACAGTACGCCAAAATGAATGACCATATCATTTAATATCTAATAAATAAAATCCACTTTGTATTTGACATCCAAACAGAAAAGTGCAACAGATTGTCGCACATCATTAGCAGGAATATCGATTACTGGTGATACAGGAGTTTAGCGATGTTACTTTTGAGACTGTCTATTGTATACGGACCTTTGACTTGTATATGCAGAATATCGTAATATCTTTATTGTTTTGTTTATATGCATTATAATAACGGCGGTCATAACCAATATAGTCAAAAGTGTTCAATGTTCAACTGCACAACGCGTCATCGTAGAGCTATGGCAACCCTTTCAGCATGTATTTATAGGAGTGCACTGTATGATTTTGGTTTATGTTTCGAATATAAAGCTGCAGTCAACGGGCACTATTTTGAAGTATTAAACAAATACAGAAAGCGTGTATTTTATTTCCGTTGCTCCAAATAACAATGGAAAACATGTATGTTTAAATAAAAATGTAATTATTGACGTCAATGTAAAGAACAATTTGATTTGGGCTGTCTTCTAAGGGAATATAACAGAAGCTTATTAAAACAGAAGATCTGTGATATTGGCACAATGAAATAGTCCACATATTCTCCACTGTCGAGTTATATCAATTAAAGCTGAATGACTTTTAATTTCACAGAAGTTTCATGTGAATCGTTTATTTGAGACTGCCAACATCTCCAGAACTTGACCTGAAACAAAAAACAACAACAACATAATTAGACATAAAACGTAACATTTGCCTATGGTTTTGGACCCAAAATCTATTGCTATAAATCCTACAGAGTAATTTTGCATCATCACCACAGCCATGCATTGACACCACAACATGTGCCTCGCGACCATAACATTTAAAAAAAAAAATTAACATTTAACCCAATTCCATACCTAAGATGCCAATTTGCGTACCAAAAACCTTTGAAATTTGCAAAAATGTTCAATTTTTTATTGTCAACTTTGAAAAAGTCAATGTTTGGAAAGTTGTTTTTAACTAGGGTAAAGTATATACATACTTTTATCGAATGGCATTCTCCGATTTGTTTTTAATTATCGCTCATAATTTTCTTATAAGCAAAAATACAGAGTTGTACTCACCGCTAACGTCCATTTCTTGATATTGACACCACAACGGAAGCTGCATTGCGACATTTTCTACACATAGCGCTCGCGTGATGGTCGCAATGATTCCACGTTGTGACGATATAAATAGCGTTTTTAAAATGTCGGGATTTTCCACAATAATTTAACCCGCCCTCAGTCTTTGATAGTATTTTAGCATAATACAATGAATAATAACGGATGATAGATTATGATACGTTATTAGTGTAAGCAAGTCCGAATGTTCCGTGGTCTTCCTATGTCACACAACATTTAAAGTAGCAGTCCAGAAATATGTCATTTAAAATACAACTTTGCAGCAATCGTTTGTAATGGACATCTTACCGATCAAAATACAAAAAAAAACCCGCATTGAAATCGGTAAAATAATAATGTTTTGGTAACTTTTTACCGCAAAGTTTCTGTATGCGATAGCTGGTGATGCCTCTGGAGCATAATCGGCATGTACATTGGTATATATTCTGTTCGTACCAAGCGTTTTCGAACACTGACATTATTAAATGCATTTCTTAAATAAGAAACAGTTTTCAGTCGAATACAAGGCATTAACGTTCATTAGAACTAATGCCGATTTCAGATGCATTTAATTATATTATGTGGACTGCGGCTGTAAGAAATAATATGCAGATTGAAAGAGCTACTAATCAACAAAACAATAAGCGCAAACAATATCTACATTACCAAATTGTTATGTGCGTAAGAAGATTTTATACATTCGACTTAATACTGTAATCATTAATCGAGGATAACAATATTGACCCCAAACGAGATTTTATCAGCCAATACAGTGAATGTCCATCTTTAATCAAACAACTGTTAAGCACACATTTTTATAACTTAATAAGTACATGGATACAATGTTAATTGGCAGGATCATTAATTTTTATAATATTATCGGCATATACGTGCTAGACAACGCATTATTATGCGGAATGGCGTTACAAACAACTTAACAACATGCAGAGTACCTTTTACCCTGACCCAATATTGAAGTCTCTGCCATACGATATCATAGTAGGTACAGTTGGGTTTAAGCGTACTGAATGTCTAGTTCTAATAAAGAAACTAATTCACACGCACGTTTCTTCCCAAACAGGCGCTTGTACATTAAGGGTTACATAAAATGCGTAGACGCGAACATGTAGCTGTCACATCGGTATTATATATATTAAGAACACTACAAACATGTATACTTATCACAAATACTTTTCCTGGATATTATTATTTCCCAAAGTAATGTGATAACAGTCAATCGTTCAAAGTAAGTATTGTTGATCGCTGGTCAGAACAGAACAGAACAAGACTTTTATTTTCACCCAAGTATATAACATATACAATTAGGGCAATATAACAAAGCAAAATTGTTAGTAAATTAGTAACTTCCGATAATTTTTACGTTAACACAATTGTGTAGATGATATACGGGGGGTATTTAAATAATAAGATACATAGTCGGAACATATGATAATAATAATAATAATAATAATAATCATAGCAATAATGTGAGATCTATAATCAAAATCAAAATACCAAAAACTTTATAAAATTATCACAATCATTATCATATCATATTCAAAATCATCATACTAATCATAATAATGATAATCGTCATAGTTATCATAATCATCATAATCGTGGCATTTAAGAAACAAATAATAGTACAGTTCTATAAGAGCATTTTAATACTAGCACTGGTAAAAATAATTAGTTATTTGTGCGGTGATGTATTTTCGTTTGCACGCGGCGTTTCGGATTGAGAAATTGAAACGACTACGCGTTTTAAAAGGTTTACATTTTGCGTCAGAAATTTAATTCATTATCAATACTTAAAAGACATGTTGTTGTGAAAGACTGTGTGCGTTAGCGTTTATGGTGCTGGAGCTAGCTTTGTAACGGTTTCAGTCAACAGCAGTTATTTTTGTCCTGATTTACGCTTGAGTGCACCTGCACGCGAGGTCGATGTTGAACACAAAGGCAAGATGGAGGACCTATTGTGTGTGGTAATTACTCTAATCAGCTTTGCATTGCAGGATTACAATGGAGAATGCCGTTATCTGAGGGGTTAACATTAAATGACTGATGGGGCAAAAGCAAATTATAATTTGTGTGCTGGATAAGTTTAAAGGGAAGTAACAAAAGTATAATTATTAATTTATTTACTAGAACTGCTAGATTAATTAGGATAAAGAAACAGGATTGTAGGTGAAATATAGGTATCAGTTGTACTAATTTAGAATGCAACAATTGTTTCCATTGCCTTAATTGAAATATAATATCAATATAGCAGGCAAAAATATTTAAAATGTTAACACTTGTACTTGAGTGGTACCATTTTGTACTACTCTTATATAATGCTGCAATTATTTATGTTATATGAGTATAAGTATATAGCAATCTTTCGTTAATATTGTCATATAATTATGCAGTTATCATTTGGTACAAATACAGAATGAAGTTATTATTTACATTGCACAGTTTATATTTACATGCATATATTTCTAATTAAAGTAAATAATGTGATTAGTATATACATGCAAAAATATATACATTTGTGACCAGACAAATATTTTGATATATTGATTACACAAGTGTAAACGGTCACTTATATTGAGATAATATGTAAATATGTTATGCTGTTAACAATAAAAATACATTGAAATAAAGGCAGTATTGTTACAAACTACAATATTAGAGTTGGTGTATTAGCTGGTGGCATTGGTAAAAACAGGTAGTTAAATAGATAACTTGCTATCGCTTAAACTTACTGAATATGAAGCGAATAAATTTAGTAAATACTGATTGTCGTACATTTTTGTACCCGAATTTATAAGCATTTTTTCATTGAATTATTTCTTCCGATAGACATTAAAGTATTGAGAAGGATATATATACTGTATTGTAAAACAATTATGTGACACAATTTTACATGATCAGTACCAATATCTGACAATAAATACTAACACTTTGAGTTCGCCACCAGTGCTATAATTGTATTTAATTCTTCATAACTTACGAAAAAGGTGAGCGAAAAACAGCATAAACATACTTTTTCTAGAAGAGCGCGACATGTTTTGTCATAAATAATAACACCACTCACTGTTCAGATATTTAATTATATCAGTTTAAATAGCTGGATTTGCCATCAACAAGACATGTGCAACAAATGATACTTTATTTACGAATATATTAATCATTAGCATCATCAACAGGAGGTTGCAAACCACTAAATGTCTATACGTGACATTCCCATCTAACGAATTTAACTTTAATACAATGTTTTGTTCGATTGTTCCATCATCATTTTAAGCAGCTTTCTTAACTTGTTTAACTCATCATATACGCCATGATTTGTAACTATAGATCTCGTCAATTTAACTGTGCACGATGCTGTGGTGCTCTGCATTATCTCCATAATTGAGCTTATCAAGATTCGGCAGCCATTGATAGCTGCGAGCTAGCGATTTCATTTTCACCAATCGCACATGCACATCATGCATTTCTTCACGAAATTGCTTTTGAAGAATTGGCGGTACCACAACTCTGGATCCCAACATGATGCATCCCTGATGTAAAAATAGCTCCAGACGCCTGTTCATAAACGCTGGTATTTGTGGAACTGTTTCCTTCAATTTACTTGTTGAACACCCCACAGAGGAGCCAGTGATTCTTTATGTATTTGGTTGATTTTGGTCTGCAGCCTTCTAGGTGCAATCGCTATGTGCCTTTCCTTACCATCAGGCATTCGATGACTTAGTACCGCTCCATTACTATATGAACTTCCATCACAGGCTAAAATCAAATGGAAGCTTTGGGTCGTACCAAATCCGATGTGATCATTTTTTGCGCTGTGTTAACAGCATTTTCACATTCTGCAGACCATCTCCTTTTTATATCTTTGTGTAGCAACTGGTGTAAGGGGTGTAATACAGTAGCAAAATTGGGTAGAAATTTAATATTGTACAAGATCCATGAACGAACGCAGTTCTTTGACATCATTGACTGGAGCTATTACGGCTTTGATTTTATCTTCTGTTTTATGAAGACCGCTGGCATCGATGATGTGGCCACATAACTCAGTCTGGTTTCAAAAGAAGGCAATTGTTTGTATGTTCACCCTCAATTCCACTTTCGAGGTACTTCAGATGTTGTTCATCTGTCTTTCCTGTAATTGACATGCCGTCATGTATCACTTGGACACCTGGTATATCACCAACAATTTGTCCGATGATTCTTTGGAAAAAGTGCAGGTGCTGATGCTACACCAAAGCCCAGGCTGTTGTAACGATATTGATCCTAATGCGTGCTGATAGTGAGAAATTCCTTGCTCTGCTTATCAACTTCTTCTTGTAGGTAAGCGTTTCTCAGATCAGTCTTTGGGATATCTTTAATATGTGGCAGCGGATGCTGGTCAACTCCCAATACTTGATTTACTGTGCCCTGAAATCACCGCAATTTCTTATATCAGTAACATTCTGCTATCATATCAGTATCTTTAGAACTGGTACAATATGTGTAGCCAATTCGCTGTGAGTTACTTTTTCAAGTGCGCCTTCTTTCACAAGTTTCTCAAGCGCCTTTCCAATTTCTGATTTGACTGCAAATAGAACTCTGTGTGCTTTTATACACTTACGCACTCCAGCACAGTCAGGTCTGACCTTCAAGTGAGACTTGAAGTTCTTCACTCGGCCAAGTTCTTCTCTGAATACAGTTTTGAATTTCTGTTTAAGGTTGAAAAATCTAAAATCTCTACTGTGAGTTCCCAATTATTAATGTCTTAATGATAGTCCAGTCAAACCTTAAGATGCGAAGCCATTCGCGACCAAATGATGGTCTACCTCCATTACTGACTACATACCATTTCGATGTCTAATGGTGTCCATCTAGCTCGTCCTCACAGTTTATAACTCCACATGGGTGAACTGTCTCTCCAGTATATGTCTTTAGTGATATACTTATATTGGAAAGTTCCTAACCAGCCAGCAAGCATATATCGGATAGATATAGCAATATCGATATCGCATTGACAAACGGCCCGATATCTATCCGTTATCGCTAGCAAGCATGTAGGCCTACTGTACATATCGGACAGATATCGGCCAGTTGTCGACTATCGATATAATAGTTCGATATCTATCCGTTCTCTATCCGATATAGTTATGGTGAAAAATAAAAAGTAGATGTATACAGTTAGTGTATGTGATATATGTTTAAAAAATTCCATATATGAGTGGCATTTCTTCAATATGTGTTACGTTGTCGTCATTTTAAGTAACGATGTCGGATCGATGTAGGGCCGATGTCGTTCATGGCCAGCATTCATTTCTTTTTATTTTCATAAAATTATTAATGTGTATCAATGCGGCAATACTTAAGAGTATTTTACTGAAATGAATGTGCGTTCTGTGACTCCACAAATCTTATTTCAAATAGCTTCGAAATTATTTTCGTCGAACAAAATCGTTTTCGGTTGGCGCAAAATTCTTGTTCGTTTAAACTTGAACCGTTAATCTCCAGAAAGTAAAAGTAACATTAAAATGTTCAGTGTCGTCTTCAACGCAGAAAAAAAAAACAAGAAGTAAGTACTTATGACCATTTGTAGACATCGTGTTTCTTTATATCATCTTTTCAAATTTTATTAATTCTTGTAGGCGTAGAAAATTCCAGGTTATTGAAATGCAAATTATTTTCGTGAGTATTGTTTATTAGTAGTAGTATATTACGATACTGTTTTGTCATATCTACGAATGTAAGTATTTACAGCGAGATAAGTTTTTTTTACATGTTACAGGTTCAATATACTTCAAATATTTGTATTTTAAAGGCTTAAAGTTTCAATTTATTTTAATTTAAACAGTATTGTAAACATTATTTTTAAAGTTACTTGTTCACAGATTTTTGTATTTTTTGTAGTATGCCATTCATTGTCTTAACTTTACAGATTTAAGCATCGAAACTAAAATTGTCAGTTGGCCAATCTGTGAACTGGTCCCTTTAAATAAATGAATACTCTAAACTAATGAACCCACAATTAAAACAAATTATACTGAACACAATTTTGTTTTCAGACGAATTACCTGCTTTGCAATGGTGGCTCTTGGGCCTCTTTTGATGACAATAAGGTCTTGGACTTGATAACGTTCATCACTGACAAACCGCCTGCATATTAATATGGACAGATTCATCTAATTTGAATTTGTCATTTGGACAGATGAAGGCAATCAAATATACATTGGGTGTAGTAATAATTGCAGTTCACTTCTATTGATGTGAGCAAGTTAGTAACACACTGTTTAAGGCATAAACTTTAAGCAGTTTCTGCATAACACCATTACAGAGATCAAGTTCAATTTCTCCAACTCTGATTTAATAATTATTATTATGACTCAACATTTTCTGTTTAATATTGTTACAGTTATGTAAAATTGGAGTGTATAGTAAAAAATGTATTGCATTATATCAATTCAATTATTTATTGAACTACTTTCTCTGATCTAAACTTCTCACACACAAAATAATAGTAAGTTTAATTAACATACATTCCAGCTGCCAATGGCATACAGTGTCTGCTTTGAACAACACCATTATCATTAATATCGGGTGGAGTGCTGCATCAAACACTGGCTAAGAAATTTGACTGAGATAAAGAACAGTGGATAAAAACATTCTACTCATCATTAATATTATGAAGACGTCTAAAGTAAACACTCATAAATGTGTGAAAAGGACTGGACAGTTCCAATTTATGAAGTTATTTTTAATTACTATAACCACAATTCTTAATAACAAGTGTACTATGTGGTTTATAAAAAAAACAAAATTTAATGACACACACTGTTTAGTGTTACTTAATTGTTTTACATTTTTCATGTTTTTGTGAAGACATGTAAAGTTCTTAGAATTCTGATTCTTTTTAAAGATGTGATGCAACTTATATACGATGCTAACAAATAACATGTAATTAATTTATATAATCTTGACTGAACCATAGTTTTCTTTTATTTGCAAAATTAAATGTAAAAATTTTGTGAGTATAACAAGAAACCATTTCATCTAGGATGCTTTTGGAAGCATAATATTGTCAAATATGTGTTGTTGTTTTTTGTATTTCAGTGTGTTTACACTTTTTACTGGATTTGTCTTTATTTTTGTTTTCATTTCCAGTTTAGATTCGAATTAGATTTCCATTTGTTTATATGATTGTTACATATTTAGTTTGATCCAAAGTAAGGCCATTGAAATGTGGAAATTTCAATTTCATACTAAATGTCTAATACAATTATTTGTCGGTTAAGTATTGCTGAATTATTAACGGGTTTTATAGCATGTATGATGGTGGATGATGCTAATATTCATTAATAACTTTTATATTGATAGAAAGCATTTGTAATTGTTTTCAGTGGCAATTCAACTTACAATAAATGATTGCATTTCTTAGCTTTTCCTTGGTTACTATCACATCACTGACATGTTGTAAGTGACTTTTTATACAAACATTCAGATTTCAATGTGACATGTCCTTTAATGTTTTTAGCTATATACACGTAACTGATTCAAATATTAATTAAAAATAAAGACGTTGAAAGATCATATAAACCTTTGTTCAAATATATAGTGTATACATTCCCTTGATGATTTGCTATTGCTTCTGTTATATTTATCACAGCTTTTTGGGATTGTTTTATTATAATTTGGTTCTCAAACGTAGTAAATGTTTTGAGAAGATAGAATTATATCTAGTTATTAAAAATGAAGATATGTACACTTTCTGGTCTGTTGTTGCAAATTGCACATCATTTTGAATTTTAGCATTAAAATAAACAAGAGTGGTTATCAATTCCAAAGAAATTGACAACATCGTCGAATAGATATCGGACCAATGCAGGCTTGCTAGCTGGAACGATATTGGCCCGATGTCTATCCGATATACGTCCGATAAACAATGCTCCGATATCTATCCGATCAAATGCCGATGGGCAAAACGTTGAGCGGATAGATATCGCTCACGATATCCATCCGAAATTGTTGAAAACATATCCAATGGATATCGGAGCAATGTAGGCTTGCTAGCTGAAACGATATTGGCCCGATGTCTATCCGATATACGTCCGAAAAACAATGCTCCCATATCTATCCGATCAAATGCCGATGGGCAAAAGGTTGATCGGATAGATATTGCGAGCGACATCTATCCGAGATATTCAAAACATATCGGACAGATATCGGACCGATGTAGGCTTGCTTTCTGGGACGATATTGGCCCGATGTCTATCCGATAAGTGTCCGATAGGCAATGCTTCAATGACGGCCCGATCAAATGCCGATGGGCAAAACGTTGATCGGATAGATATCGCGAGCGATATCGACCCGAAATTCAGAACATATCGGATAGATATCGGACTTATGTAGGCTTGCTGGCTAGGTAGTTTGGCGAAAAATTTTCAAATTCATGTTTCAAAATCACTAAGTGTCCAGATACTGTATCAACTTCCATCGTAAGTATCTTGCCATTTACTCTAGGCTTAATCAAGATGGCTTCTCGATCAGTATTTGAATCAACGTCAATAGTGTACAAACAATGGTCAACTTCACTTTGAAGCTTATTTCTGAAGATCAATCACATAGTGTTGGACCGATTCTATTTCTTAACGCAATATGGACAGCTTTGCCATTCTTTTAATCATGTTCTGCCAAAGGTTTTAACTCTTGAAAGCTTGCACTCTTCAAGCCTCAAACAAACCCGTCACATAGTACATCTTCTGTATTTGCATCACATGCACACGTGTTCCCATATTTTTTTGATCGCAACGTTATTTTCCTTAACATGCTCATCAGTCCTTTGATTTATTTTATGAAACCTGAATCTTTCTGCGATTACCAGAGGTTTGGGGTTGAAAATTACATGGGCGCCAGTATTTTTTATGAAATGACAGTTTTCATGATAGAATTTCACCTTGCAAGAAAAAGTAACTTGAACAAGAGGATGATATTTAATAAAAGGTTCACCCTTAACAATGTCTACTAAGTATAAGTGGCATGCCATTTCTTTCGTGACCTTGCATATCAACAATGACTAAATTATTAAATAATGTAATAGATATCAAACAATCCAAAACAATATTGCATGCAAAATATATGCACATGACGTTACATATTTTCTTTCCTTACGAGAACCATTTTGGCAAATAAGCTATTAACACAAGCAATGGCATTGCTACTGCTTATATACGTTTTATATATAAATGTCACTAAAATACACACTCTTACACTCTTTCTGTATGTTGGTCTGTATTCTAGCTTGTAAACGCCACTTTATTGTCCAGTCTACGTAATACGGTTTATTTCATAAAGGAGAAAGTACGTCCTAACTAGGAGATTCTAAGTCATATCTCATAATAAGGAGTAAGTTTCTCATAATTAGGAGTAAGTATCTCCTAATTAGGACTTAGTCTCTTCTAATTAGGAGATAATGATATACAAAAATAAGTTAAACTACGGCACTAGGACTCTTCCATAGTCATGTGATATACAAACTACTTAGATATATCGAGTTATAGTGTTGTATTGACGTTTAATGTCAAACACTTAATTATTTCTGAATGAAGCCAAATAACTATACTATGAAGAACATTCGCTTTCCGTGATATAACAACATGAGTTGTGTGGTTGTTTCCATTCCGTCAACTTCATATCTTAAAACTAAGCTAAAATGCACTGATTTGAAACATTAAATAATATAATATAACATCCCAATATAAATCAAGCAATCTCAAGTGACAATGTTTATCAATAAGCAAACAGTCATTAAGACATTGTTTACCCATTATGAATATCTGGATAAAATGATTATTTGCCAGGATTATCTAACTTGCTTACTTTGTCGACGTATTGTTATCAGTAATCCTGAGTGATCGACGAATAATATATTTGGTAATTGGTATTTAATCTCAATATCAATATCCTAATCAAGTAATTTGGTCCAAATATCATTCAATCTGTGTTCGATATTGAAGTTTAAACTCCACAATTTCGTACGCCTATATTAAGATTAGAGACTTTACGATATAAAAGGCCATTTTTAAAAGAACACAACTGCTATTTGTATGTATACATACATTTTTATTGAAATTCATGTTACTAGAATAGATATTTGTCGCTATGCATTTAAGTCACTATATACCATGATTTCATATATGCCCCTTATGTAGCATTACACCCGAATGTATTACCTAATTTGTTCTAACGAAGTATTATTATTAGTAATAATATGTCGTTCAAACGTAAGTGTGACAAATGGTATGCCTTTTAACCGGTTAAAACCCTCAATGCTTTCATTGACCATTCCAAGGCTGTGGCCCAAATTGTAATTAGTTTTATATTCTGTTTTTGTTTTGTTTTGTGCGGCGTGTACAGTAGTATTGGCATTGGTCACTTGCCTTAATTAAAGAACCACATGATGTTAACAAGAGTTTTTTCTCCTCAAGGTGCGTCTGGAGTTTCATCTAGTTATACTCATAATTACCACTGTGTCCAGTGTGTTAATAATTCGTAAATTCTTTGCAGTAACAACTTTTATAAAGAATACATGGTTGGTGCCAGGATGGAGAAAGTTTATCCGCTGAGGTTTAGAAAATGAAAATAGGGCGAGCTTTCTCCTTCCCGGCACCTACCATATATGCCTAATTACCATAATTTCGTGGGTTACCATAATTTCGTGGCCGTTTAAAACTAATAGAATTTTCGCTCGTGCATCCGAAAACATTGTCAGAATTACTATAACTTTTAAGTGAATTGTATATTTATGCAGTATCTGAAAAGGAATTCCTATTAAATGTCAACCAGTAAGTGACTTGGTCATTTAAATCACCAATTAATGACATTAAATACGCAAATTATTCACTATCGTACAACTATTTTGGAATTAAATTCATGAAATTTCGTTCTAAAAAATCGTTCTAAAAACTAGTACAGTTTTCCAAGAATAATTGCATGTATGATTATCTCCCTTGTGTTTATTTCTCACTGGAATTTTGCTACTTTCGGTAAGAAAAATACTAAAACAATCCCCCTTCCCTAAATTTGACTGACATATTCAAACTTTTAACTTTAAGTTAGCATTCCTACCCACGAGTCGCTGCGTGCAATTTTAGCATTTATTTAATACTTACGAACAATAACTAACACAATAGAAATATTTATAGATTCATGAAGCCTTAAGTTAAACCTGCACAACGAAAATTGAACATGTGTGTAGATTTCGTCAGGCCTATAATGTTACCTTTAAAAAAATATGATAAGGACTGTGTATTTTATAATGATAAAATATAAAAAAAACACTAGTTTTCATTAAGTTTTCGTTCTTTGATCAGCACAGGCTCCAGCACAAACAAAGTGAAACTAAATTGATGCTGTAAACACTCTTTTCTAACCAAAGTAGGCCAGCCAATCAGAACCCACGAAATTATGAGAAGCTTCCAGACGATACAGATCAGTAGGGTCAGGTTCAATAACATAACATATACATGAAATAGCAACACAAATCGGTATTTTAATTACTTTGTTTGCAAAGAGCACATTGCAAATTTTGTTTTATCCAACTCAGAGGTGAGATAACGGAATCGTAAGTAAGACCCACGAAATTAGGGTGACACGGCATATATATTTTATTCTCAATTGCATGTTAAAAGCACTTAAATTAAATGTTTAGCTTATAATTTTAATGTTTTATGACGAGTCTTGACTCTTATAACTCGCATTCATTTATGTGTATTTTCCGAAACAATAGTCCCTCTTATTCTTAATTAGATCTACTGAAATGTTAAATCAAAGCGCTGACAGCGTAGAAAGACTGTTGGCGAGATACCGAATAACTGAAACCCAAGAAAATACAGCAAGACAGCGTTTTGTGGACTTGATTAACTGGACTAAGAAATATATTGTTGTATCTATATACGCTCAATACAGTGGTGTAAAATTCTTTACCGAACACTTTATGAGTAAGACCACTTAAATTACTTACTGCAAACGAGATCGTTTTACGGAAGCTTAGTAGGCCACTGCTGGGAATTTGCATGCGATTGAGTGTTAAATTAGAGACGTCGAGTAATACATGTACCACGGTATTTGAATTTTATGTAACAGTCTCAAAGAATATGTAACTACCGAGAAAATACAAACATTTTTTGTAACAATGTCTAAAAATGTACAATCACTTGCAGATTTGGCAGGTATGGACACTGTTCAGGCGCGAATGTTCTCAAATGGGTAATACCGGTTCTATTTAGGCTCAAATGTGCTTTGTCCAGCTGTGAGATGGAAGGACAAGAAGAAACGCACTTGCACAGTGTTTATTTAAAAGTAAACAGTACAAAGAAACATACAAGCATGTGAAAACGAGATCAATTTGAGTGCGAAACAAAGAGCGCACATGCTATCGTAGCTCAGCAGATTATGCAAATGTTGAAATGTACCAAAACAATCAATAAAAAATAACTTATATACACAGCAATGATAGCATGTGTTGGCAAAATGCAGCATTAAAAAGCATTAATTAACAACCTATAAACAGAGCATGTGTAAAATAACTGGCAAATGATGTAGGAGTGATTATCAAAATAAAATCACAAAAAGATAAAGAATTTATTCAGGAAATCATTACGAAACACATTTAATAATAATTTAAATTGATGTAAATAACAAGTGCTGTCCCTATCAGGTCACATATGCGTCGAAGGCATGGTCAGTAAAGTGCGACCTTTGACACCAAAATGAATCTTTGTACATAAATGAGAATAAAAACTTTAAGTTTACAATATTTATGTCAGAATGGCTGCTCTGGAAAACGTAAACCGAAATTTCAAAGTTAACAAGTATGGAAGGGTATATCTGCCACTATATGCATGTTACTAAATGACAATTGCATGTTGCTAAATGACAATTGCATATTTCTAAATGACAATTGCGTGTTGCTAATGACAATTTCCTATTGCATTATGATATTCGTAATGGAACGACATACATATCCGCCAGTTAATGACATTGATATGTTATTTATGTTTTTTACATGCATATGCGTTCTGCTACGTGGTAACTGCATGCTTCTTAATGCCAAATTCTTGATTCTTGCATGTAATTGACAAGTGCTTTGAGACTTTTTGTTTGCCTACTGCAATATTGAAATGTTTATTCATACTATTCCTTTCTGCATTCCTATGCTCATTTACTTTGGTGTTGCCGATTGTCACAAGCGATTAACTAACTATTGGATTTTGCTAAGCATGGTAATGGATTATAACATTACAGGGAACCAATAAGAATTGGATTTTCTAGAGCAAATTACTATATAGGGGAGACAACTCTCGACAGCAAATTCAGATGATCGATAGATTCCGGAGATGATATTGTAGACTGCTTTTGTCATAATAACAATTTTGGAGTCCAAGCTTTTTCTGTTGAACGTACATTTCAAAATGTAATCGTTAAGAATATGTTTTTCAGCAAATAATTTTAATTACAGAACTAACATAAATTAATTTTAAAAAAAAACGACATAGAAACGAAAAATAGCGATTTAATGTTGTTGTGGATTTCAATTATCAATTTCATATAATATTCCTGAGTACCCCAAGCAATAGATATGCATATATATGTATACACATGCATTGACAGACGGGCGGACGGACACTCGGGCGGACGTGTGTATGTGTATGTGTGTGCGTGCGTGCATGTGTGTTGATGTGCATGTGTGTGCATGTGTGTGTATGAGCGTGCGTGCGTGTGTGTGTATATCTGTGTGTGTTGAATGTGCGTATTTCGAAGTTTATGTGGTTCCTCCGAGCCACTGCATTTCGTGGGGACCCGGGGTGTGTACCAGCACCCCTAATTTACTTTCAAACTCATCACAAGTTGGGACGAATTTTGAATAATAACTTTTTCTGTTGTAAGTTTTTTAAATTCTGGTGTGATGTTGTACTGTTTGGGGGGAGTTGGCGCTCAGTACACAGTGCAGGGTGCAATGCAAGAGAAACTCCAGCTATCCGGTATGTTGACCACCAACTATACTCACATGCGCCGAGTAGGGAATGAACCCGGGCCGCCTAAATGAAAAGCGAGTCTACCATCCACTGAGCTAGCCGGACAGTGCTTTAAGCTATTCAGAAGTTGTAGGACGGATACGTTGTATGTCTGAAAGTCATCCGTACGGACAGACAGTTAATGCGCAAAGCGTCAGGACTGATACACTGAACACAAAACTCTATTTTTCAATTAATTCCTTAAAAACGGTTAAAGGAAATAGATACGACATGCTTTTGTGACAGACAGGCACCCGGACGTACGGACGAAAGTACTGACAGACAAAGGTAATAGCCCAACATCGCCATGCTTGTGCTCACTAAGACTAGCTTTCCTCGGCCGTTTACTGATTCGCAGAGGCGGGACGAACAACGGGACCTGCTTTTGTGACAGACAGGCACCCGGACCTACGGACGAAAGTACTGACAGACAAAGGTAATAGCTCAACATCGCCATGCTTGTGCTCACTAAGACTAGCTTTCCTCGGCCGTTTACTGATTCGCAGAGACGGGACGAACAACGGGACCTTCTTTCGATCAAAAGTATCTTGGAGTTAGATATCTCCCAGCGATTCTACGGACACTGCCGGAATTTCTAGTTCCCGGTTACATATGAATGACATATTACAAATCGTCAGGTCGCATTTGAGTAACTTCTTGTTGCTAAGTGCTTGCTGCTTTCGCCTTGCTAAACTTTCATTCGTTTAAGGCCTAAACTATCATTACTAGGTTTAATCAAATTCACATAGTAAATGTATAATGCAATATGAACTTGTTCGCAAAAACAGTTAACAATGACACAGAGAGGATGCATTTGTCATTTACACGCACAAATATGTGATTTAATTTAATTAACCGATAGAAAGAAGCACTAGGACGCATGGAAGTTGCAGTTAATTAGTAACGAATAACACAGTGCAATAAGCAATTATCATTTAGCAACATGTAATTCTCATTATGAACATGCAATTGTAATTTAGCAGCATGCAGTTGTAATTTAGCAACATGCAATTGTAATTTAGCAACATGCAATTGTCATTTAGAAGCCTGAAGGTACTGGTGGATATACCCTTCTATAAACAATAGGGCCCTGAGGGCCCTAGGACGCTCACCTGAGACCTTCTAGCTCAATAGGAATTTGCATCACCGAGGCGTGGGCTATTTTTATCCCAGGGACATAATTTGATCAATATTGAACAAACCTCTGGGCCTAACATTTTCAGGTAAAGATTTTAAAAGTCTTTATAAACCATGTGCCCCTCGGGGTGTTGCTAGATTTTACCCCGGGGGCATAATTTGAACAACCCTCGGAGAGGACCACTATGCAATGTTACGTACCAAATACAGGAAAGCTGTGGGCCTTGCCGTTTCGGAGGAGAAGGTTTTTAACGTCATTTTGCTATTTAGGTGTATATAAACCATGTGACCCCCGGGGCGTGACCAGTTTTGACCCCAGGGGCATAATTTAAACAATATTTGTAGAGAACCACTATACGATGTTAAATACCAAATATGAAACCTCTAGGCCTTGCGGTTTCAGAGGAGAAGAATTTTAAAGTCATTTTGCTATTAAGTCTATATAAACCATGTGACCTCTGGGGTGTGGTCATTTTTGACCCATGGGGCATAACTTGAACAATATTTGTAGAGGACCACTATAGAATGTTACATACTAAATACGAAACCTCTAGGCCTTGCGGTTTCAGAGGAGAAATTATTTTAAGACGTTTTGCTATTTAAGTATATATATATCATGTGACCGCCGGGGCGTGGCCAGTTTTGACCCCAGGCGCATAATTTTAACAGTCTTTGTAGAGGACCACTATACGATATTACATACCAAATAAAAAACATCTGGGCCTTGCGGTTTCTGAGAAGATTTTTAAAGTCATTTTTGTATTTAAGTCTACATAAATCATGTGACCCCTGGGGTGTGGCCAGTTTTGTCCCAAGGGGCATAAATTGAAAAATACTTGTAGAGGTCAACTATAGGATGTTACATACCAAATATGAAACCTCTGGCCATGTGGTTTCAAAGAAGAAATTTTTTAAAGACATTTTGCTATCTAAGTTTTTATAAACCATGCGACCCCCAGGGCGTGGCCAGTTATGACCCCTAGGGGCATAATTTGAACAATCTTTGTAGAGGACCACTATAGGATATTACATACCACATATGAAACCTCTGGGCCTAGTGGTTTCAGAGCAGAAGTCATTTTGCTATATATTCTATATAAACCATGTGACCCCCGGGGCGCGGCCCGTTTTGACCCAAGGGGCATAATTTTAACAAACTTTGTAAAGGACCTCTAAAGGATGTAACATACCAAATATGAAACCTCTGGGCCTTGCAGTTTCAGAGGAGAAGATTTTTTAAGTCATTTTGCTATATATTCTATATTAACCACGTGACCCCAGGGGCATAATTTGAACAATCTTTGCTGAGGACCACTATAGTATGTTACATACCAAATATGAAACCTCTGGGCCTTGTGGTTTTGAGAGGAGAAGATTTTAAAAATCATTTTGCTATATATTCTATATAAACCATGTGACCCCCGGGGCGTGTCCCATTTTGACCCCAGGGACATAATTTGAACAATCTTTGTCGAGGACCACTATAGCATGTTACATACAAATATGAAACCTCTGGGCCCTTCGGTTTCAGAGAAGAAGATTTTTAAAGTTTACACTTTATTAATATATTTTTTGCTATGATGACTTACCTATGCAGCGGACCGTAACGATTTGAACAACTTTAGAAGAGGGTCACCCAATGATCATTCCTGTGAAGTTTGGTGAAAATCTGCCAAGTGGTTTAGGAGGAAATGTTGTTTGAAAGAAAAGTTGACGACGGACGCACGGACACACGGATGGACGGACAACTGACAATTGGCGATTACAAAAGCTCACCATGAGCACTTTGTGCTTAGGTGAGATAAAAAAAGGGGCATTAATGTGTAAAAAAACAAAACAGAGTTATGGGGCTTGCTTTCCCTGGTGTAGACACTGATAGTAAATAAGTATTTCACGTTTCAAGTAAATACCTTTGATAATATTGACTTTATGAAAAACTTTAACAAAAATGTCAAAGTTAAAAATGGGGCCTAAATTTGTCAAAATACAAAACAAGAGTTATGGGGTTGCTTTATTTGGTGGAGAAATTGATTTTTAAGTATTTCAAGTTTCAAGTAAATACTTTTAATTTGACGGACAAACTGACGGACTCACGGACGGTTCCATTTTAATATGCCCTCCTTCGAGGGCATGAAAAATGATGATAAAATAGCGACCATGTTAATGACAAACATAATAAAGTTTTGCAAAAGGTGTAAATGTTATACTCTGACAAAACACACTGCATTCATATTTTATGCAACCTCGCCTTTAAAAAAAATAAATTAGGAATGAAAAAAAAAAGAAACAAATTGCTGTAAAACATGTTCAAGTGAATTGTTGCATTGAACTCATTTGTTTAAATGTATCACCAGGTTTTGTCAATGCGCCATACAGGTCGCAAATCGTGGTGCCAGACAGCTGATTAAGATTTAGATTTTGCAAAGTAAAAAGTAGAAAAACAACAAAAGCGTAACAAAATAAATATATACATATATATACATACATAACAAAAGAACATTTTATTGTCCAGTAAGGTGAGATCATTCGGCATTATAACATGTTAAAACAAATGGTCAACTACAAAAAAGCGAAAACAATGGGGAACTACTCAAACAAAAGTGAGACTAGATGCACAAATTTTATGGCACATAACAAATAAATAGGGATACAATGTCACCACATGATATATGTAGAGTATGAACATGTGCCTGCAAACGTATGCATGAAAAAAGGTAAAACTGTGTAAATGAAACTGAATGATACTGTGGTGTTTTACTCCTAGCATTAAAGTTTATAAGCTCAGGGGTGTGGAAATGTTAAATTGTGTACTTGTCCATGGACAAGTTCACTGCAAAAAATCTACTTGTCCACAAGCAAAGCAACTGGTCAAAATGTTTTTATTCCAAACCGTCCTAATATATATTGTCCTAAAATAATAAACACAAGTAGTTATTCAAGTATATTATGCAAGTATATAATAATATAACAAACTATTAAATCATGTTCACACACTGAAATAGTACTTGTCGATATACAACGACAAATGTAAAGTTTACTTGTCGGACAGTAAAAAAATAAAATTACCCACGAGGACAAGCCGAGCATAGGATTTCCACACCCCTGAAGCGTGATAAAAATGTATGCATGTACACAAAGGAAAACTTAATTAAAGGCGACTCACCAGAGTTAAATAAATCAGCATGTTCAAATGTCAGTTGTTTTCAAGTTTTGCTATATTCCAATAAATTGAAGGAATTTAGTACAGGATATCCCCTAAGACATTTTTGCCAATTTTGGTTAGAATGCACCATGCAATTACAAAAAGTTGTTTGTAAGTAAATATTTGACAACAGACAACAATATTGAAAAAAAACAGCCAACTAATACTATTGAGCACTTCCTATTCAGGTGAGCTAAAAAGAAAGCACTTATGCAATGGAAAGAAAAACTCAAAAAACTACAGTTACACCAAGTACAAACAACGAAAAAGAGCAATTCTATGTAAACAAGTAAACAAAACAAGGCAGCCAGAGCCACTCACTGTTTTTAAGAAGAAAATTCCTGGCAATTGCACTGACTGGAATGTATTGCTACAGTAATGTTAGTGATGAAAATCTAGATGTTTGCCTTGCATTTCACAACTGCCCGATGTTACTAAATACTTATTAGTGTACTACCATAGTGGTGTTACTTATAAACTGCAAGTAAGGAAGTCAGCCGGAATGGTCGACATATTTGGTTGACAAATTTTGTAATTTAGAGGATGTTGTCCTTAATGTTTGGGGTTTTTCTTTGCCAGTGGCTACCTTCAACAAGGCGTAAAAGAACAATTCTACAAACTAGGCTACAAGAACATTAAGTAAGTGACAAACAAAATGGCATTTTGCAGAGGACAAGTAAGTGATAATATACAGTCAGACGCAATCCGTGCCCGTTACAAATGTCGTTATATCGAATTCCGGCGATCATTTTGTAAGATGATAGGAGATAAACAGCTCTGTTAGACATTTCGATTGTGTGGACGTGTATTACTATTTGTTGCACTATCGTCAAAGATTTCTTATTATTTTTACGGGAGTAAGATGGAACGAAATTGCATTTTCTTAAATTTTTATTCCATTTAATTAAAAAATATCAATGAGTCCAACTCTCAAAACAAACAACCTGTTACGTTACGCCGTGAAACAGACTATCACAGGTAATTGTATATTTGGCTAATCCTTTGTCACCTGCTGATATCATTCGATCAAGCAAATCAATAGGACCTGTGACAAACTTACACGTGTTGAGCCCCGTCGGTTCCGAATGTCGTTACGAGTCAAATTCATGCACATTCTACTGATTGGTTCCCGCATATTTTGCGTCGGAGTCGGAAACCGAATATTCCCATTTTCAACGGGTACAAGTTTAATGGACAATAATCCAGTCCCAACAAAATTGTGTCAGAAGTCGAATAATCAGTTATAACGAATGTTGTAGTTAAGAGGGTCGACTGTATATGTATATACATTATATACGAACGAAAACAAGTGAAAGCTGCCAGTTACATCACATGCTTTCCGCTCTTTCCACAGATGCTCTTCGCATGTAGAGTCGGAGCTGCACAGGAGCATTTAAAGCAATGTACTGTTGTACATCCTCTTCAGGGAATCCAGCTGTGAGCACTTCAACATCCTCGCTAAAGCAATCCCCGTTATCTGTGAGGAGCTCTTTCGCTTCCGCTGTGCCACCAATCCCCTCGACATTAATGATTCTCGTCTCCAGAGGAGCCTCAGCAAGTAACATCAATATAGTACATTAATACAGTTGGATTTTTAAAAATTAGTATTGAACCTTTTTTAAGCAGTTTTACAAATCACTGAAAGCAAGATAATGACAAGCACATCTTCTTTTAATGTACTTGTAACCAGCTGTGACAAACTTTTTAATATGGAGGTTATTATATATGGAGGGAAATGGCAACAAACTGACGAAAATAGATGGCAGAAAAGCAGAGCCTTTCGCAGACAGTAAATTGGACGCACAGATAATGTGTCATTTTCAGTATTGAGCCTTCAAATTTAACCACTAGACCGAATCCTGGAACAAGAACTCTTAATCAAGCAAATTTTAACTGTGACCTGTCGTAAATTGTGCATTTCAAATTTTGAAAGCCACTGCACATGGAAGTAATTCTATAGGACTACATTCTATACGACGCCATTAACATAATGTCTATTTGGATTGAACAGTAATGTACATGTCGGCTTTCTGTATTCTTTACAGACACATCGATCGTCATTCGAGGAAAGTTGAAATTCCAAGTTATCAAAATATTGTGAAAACTGTTAATGTATAACTTAGGATGTATACATTATTTTGACAATTTAATGTAACACATTCTTGAATTCATGTTATTTTACTTAACAGAAGATTTCAGTCTAATGAAGTCAAACGTTAAAAATATATATACATTCAAACTTAGTGAAAGTTTCTTTTTTGGTTCGGTATATTGTAAACAACTTAAACTCTGTGAGTCTGATGTGGCGCCTGACTGGGCATAACTCAAGTACTATAAGAGCAATTAAGCCAAAAACCGAACTTAACATTCCATTTATGTGTACTAACACTTCCCACACGAAATACCATTTTCTGAAGCTGTACAATAGTCCTGTCTATGTACCTCCACAGTGCTCCTGGATGTAAGAGAAAGGGACGTCTCTCCTTAATGTAAGTTCGTAACGGCGTTTGTCACCTGGATATAGGTCCCTGGCCTGTGCGGCATGTCGTAGGCCTCGCGTCAAAGGGTCAGTTTCACTCGTCTCATAGAATCACTCATAATAACATCCTTCACACTCGTTGGTGACTGGCCAACTGTGACCTCCATTTCAAGGTCTTCCTGCAACGTTGGAAAATAAATATTTGCGAATACAGAGGTAAGAAGTACTGTACATGTACAACAGCAGTTGGTACACACCTAATATGCTACTAAACAGAAAATACGAGACTCAAAAAAGGGATTTCCACTTACGATGTGCGAATTACAGGTAACTGTATTAAGTTTTGTAAGAATTAAAAGAACAGTGGCTTCACATACAGGGGTGTGGAAATATCAAAATTGTTTACTTGTCCATGGACAAGATTGTTAAAAAAATCAACTTGTCCCAAAGCAACAGTCACTTGTCCAAACAAAAATATAGTTTTATTCCAGGTATTCTTGATATATGTTTTCCTTAACTAATTTATTAACTAATAATTAATTATTAATTAATTAACTAATTAACTAATCAAACACCATGTGTTATTCAAATGAATAAGTACATAATAATATGATTGTTTTTTTTAATTAACTTCCAACTTGTACATTATTCTAACACCCTGAAATTGTACTTGTCCATGGACAAGTAGACAGGAAAAATTTACTTGTCCGACAGTAAAATTACCCGCGTCGGACAAGTCGGGTATAGGATTTTCACATCTCTGACATAATCCTTCATAGTACAAACAAAGAGATGGTAATGCTTCTGATCGGAAAGGCTGGTTATCCCCGAACACTAGCTTGCTAGGTTATATGATATATAATATGCAGAAATATAAATTTAAAAAGGTTTGTGTCTTTGATAATGTATACAGCTGAAGTCCATGACAGTGTTTACATACATGTATTCAAAATAGACCTCAAAACATTTAATAAAACACATGATTAAAATGGTTATGCACGAGATTCAATTATTCACTATTTGTAAACAAGGTATTAACTTTACTGAAGATAATCTAATGACATACCTGAACAATGTGGCCTCTGACTGAGACAAGGGTCTTTGGAGGCGAGGCAAGTGCCTGTTCCAGGCTAAGGAATGGTGCCTCTGGTGGATGGACCAAGGCATTGGCCGCGGCCACATGGGCATCTGGAACTGCTATGGCAGCCGTCAGGAACGTCCGACTGTTCTTGGTGACAATAACAGTTTGGTCACCTCTCAAAATAAAGTTTATAATTAAAACTGACTGTCCCTGTGTGTAACGTTGAAATTGCGTGTTGTCATAAACAACAGCCTTTGCATAACCTGTAGCGTCGGCCAATCCTACAGTAAGGTACTGGCGCTGTTCCCCAACGCTGACATACTGATTGGGCCCTTTTGTCATCACAACCCTTGCCTTGAGTGAACCGGTGTGTTGGCCAGGGTGCCGCTGTTGGATCTGTGCTATATCGGAAGACATCTGAAATGATTACCAAGTATTATTTAAAACAAACATATACAAGTTTATTCAAAGACGAGTAGGAATTAAGACTTGTAAAGAGAACTTTTAAGTACAAATTGTGCAACACTCCAGCGTTCTAACTGCTAAATGCAATCGAAAGTAAATGTTGCCATTTTGATTTTTTTAAATGTAAATCAAGAAAGAAGGTATGTAAGAATTCATGTCAGTGACAACAGTAGCAGGTTGTATTCAGTTAACTATAGAGGCTTCTGTGCATCTATAACGGAAAAGCTAAAACGTATGCCTTAGCCATGCAGTGAATACTGTGCTGAATGCGACTTTTATGAACTCAGTTTGTACGCAAGATAAAGTGGTTTATGGTCAGAGTAGAAGGACTCTAAAGTACCTGTAGAAAGAGCTCAACCATCAGAAGCATGTGTGTAAATGTGATAAAAAAAATCTGGTAAAGATTGTATGTATCTTTTAGAAGTTTTGCAACAAATACAGTCTCAGTATAATCCATATTAAAGTCTCCAAGAAAAATAATTTGCTGCATGAAAGATGTGTTATTTTCAGCATTTGCTTTAGTTGGAGGACAATATAAACAACAGATGTCAAGTTCATTTTGTGTTCTCGCCACTGCATATTAAATACCTGAAAATGTATTTACTGAAAAGTGTTTCAAATCCAGCTTGGACTATACAGCTATACCATGAGCTGACGAAACAGGTGTTGAGCAATAAACGGTAAAACCATCCAAAGCATAACTATTCGAACACAGTACAGTACAGCATCATTCACTCTTGCCTCAACAAATGCCAGGAAATGAGCATTTAACATATTGGTTTCATGCCTAATGTCATTTATATGCTGAGGCAAAGATAGACAGTTTTGAAAGCAAATAACCATATTCTCATCAAAGGTGTCAAGCATGGGCAACAAAGGGATTAGACGTCTATCTTGGCGAAGACGCCGCATTTCTTCTTGTACCTCTGAAGTGACTATTTTCTTTTCATTGAAACTGAGTATATTGACACCTGAAAGTAAGGTAACCCTACTAAAACCAACATAATGCAAATGAGGCACCTGTCTGTTGCCAAAGTGCATACCAGCAGATTTCATTGTAGAACCCTGAGCCTTGTGTGTTGTTTTTGCAGCGGAGACTATTTAATGGAAATTGTCGTCGCACAACAAGGTAAGTTTTGTAGTGCCTGCATGGAAACTTTCTTGTTGTTTCCAGTATTGGAGTCCACAACAAATCAACACCATCGTTATAGAGGTGCTTGTATTTTGTCCTCCAAATGACACCCACCGTGGGGTCATCGAACTGGACCCACACTATGCTGCAACGTTGTGAATTAGGAACTCAACTCTGAAATCAATTATTTTCACCACACATGAGGCACCGTTAGTAAGACCATAATGGACATCACTGTTAAGGCAAATGTCACATGTGACCCCTTATCCTATGACAAGTTTTTATGTTAAACCTATTGTTTACTTGGATCTGAGAATAACTTAGACAACAACTTCTCCTGCAGTGAAACACTGAAGTCCCAAGATATTCTGTCAATAGGGTCAATACTAACAGTTTGTGTTGCTGGCAATGTAGAGAGAACTGCCACATTATGATCGCAGGCATAAACCTTTCTACAAAAAATTTGCGGTGACTTGCTCAGATCAACGCGATAACGCTCAAACCTACGTGCGTTCAAAATATTTAGGTCTTCATCCGTATGTTTGCCTTCACGCAATCTGTTCAAAAGAAAAGCAAAGTCCTGATCATCTTTCTGTCTCATTATGACAGTCAATTGAAACATGTCAACCCAAACATTTCCTGCCAAACTACTGCTTTGCCCAGTATTAACAGGACACGAAAAAATCCAACTATCCACAACAGGCTTTAACTGGAAGAGGTCGCCAACTGCTAAAACACTTATTCCTCCAAAGGTCTTAACACATCCCATAATTTCTTGCAGACGAAGATTTATGAAATTGAACATATAATGTCGAACCATTGACATTTCATCTATGATTAACACTTGCATATCACGAAACCTTGCCCTCAATATGTTCAACTGTTGCATATCAAGTGGTCTGAATTGAAGACCTTGACTGACTGGAATGCAGAAGGCCGAATGTATTGTATTTCCACCTATGTTATGAGCTGCTTTGCCTGCCGGCGCACAAAGAAGGCCCTTCGAAGTACATGGGTCTTTGCTTCTAAGGTGATTCAAGTAACTTTTAAGAGCATAATGGAGTGTTTAAATGACAACACGTTTACCAACACCTGCACCACCAAAAGACAAAAAAATGTAAAATGGTTCAGTATGAGCTTTTACAGTATGCAGAATATGGTAAAAGAATGTCCTTTACTCGGCATTTAATTTCTGAACAGAAGTCCGAAATGTGGAGAAGTCACTTTTACTATTACTTGGTTGAATGACTTCAATGGGCACTTTTCTATTACTAACTCCCAAATCTCCACCCTAGCCATAGATGTCACTGTTTTTAATTGTGACAGGATCAAAACACCCCAACAACTGGCTCGGTGTTAAACCTTCTTCCAAGTCCATGGCTTCCCTTTGCTGATTTTAAGATTTGTCTCAACTGCATCAACTTCATTATAACAATTTTCCCTTAAAATGTGTTCATAAAGATCTGTTTCTACACAAATTGCTCATTGGCAGATTTTTGTGTGTAAAATCTCCCCAAGTAAAGCATTGAATTTGGCCTGATTCAAAGTGACCCTTCAGGTCCCTTTCCTCATCACGTCATGCTGTAAACAACAATATTTGCTGACGATAATGTTCTACACTGTCTTTGTTTAAAGGAATTTGGTGTCAGAACATTACTTTCTGTGTTATTCTCCTTTTCATTGTGATTCCACATGGAAATACAATGGCTCTGTCCACAGCATCTTCTTTTGCACATTCAAGGTCACCTGTTTTGTCTTCATCGTAATCACTTTCTGGTAATTCAGCATGCTCCAATTCATCTATGTTCTTACTTTGTTTTTGTTTCCTGCACAGGTCGTACCAACAAGCAAAGTCTGCATAACAGGGTTTTTTCCAAAAACCTTGGTTTACGAACATATTTTTTGTGTGTTATGTGTTATCCATTTCAATGTCTTTCGATGACACAGGCATTTCCTTCAGCTCAGAGAAGGATTTGATTAAACTGTTTCTGTCCTCTGGTTTGTTGGTGTCCACGAAGACACTTGTGTAGTTCTTCTTAGAGGCATTTGAAGCACGAGATAAGTTGTCTCTTAAGCACCTATCTCAACCCTGGAGAGAAACTGATTACCAATACGCCTAACTTGGTCACGTATAGTACTGTCTTTCTGTTTTGCAACTTCACATGCTTGTAGCAGCCAATCCAATACACCCCTTTGACCTTTAGATATGTATGAAACAATGTAAGACACACAAGAGTAGGTATCAATGATGTACTGTATGTCCATATTTGCATCCCAAGACGAAATCAATAACTTATTATAGTTATTAATCCTGCATTCTGACACATGTCTTTTCAAGAGAATAGTTACTCTTTTCAAACTGGAAATGCTTCGTTTGATCAGAAAGTCATTAAATGACAGAGTGTTTCCATTTTTATGCAACTCATTCAACACTGCTATTATTTTTGGGAAGTTATGGTTGTACCCACTGGAAGTTTCTGAATCATCAAGAGGATGAAGAATAACCGTTTCTGGCATTGAGGGTATTGGGAAATTAAAGCGACAAACTGATTTCCCCATTTTTCTACAAGACTTAGCATGCCTTCGTGTTTGGTAATTCACAAGTTGAGTTATGGATTCATCGTTTGCAGAAGTAACATATCTGTCAGTATATGATGTTACTTCTGATCCCAAAGAACTGTCAATTGAGGGGGCATTTTTTTTTATCCAGAGCAGCATATGGATATGGGGCGATCCTCTTTGCTGGAACTCTACTTTATAGAAAAAGTCAGCGATTTCACCAACTGGATGTGAGGAATGTTTAAGAACATGGGTAATGAAGCACTGAATACGAACGTCAAAGTACCTAGCACATGTTACAGGATCAGATTTAATGAGGACACTGTTATCCTGCCAATTCAGATTCTTGACCTCATCAGTTGACAAACTCTTTTTATTTACTAGTTTTGACAATGAACACAAGAGAGGTTCCCACTTTGTTTCTGCAGCTGAAAACGAGCAGAACAACGTGGGGACTGTCTGATCATTGCAAAAAGATCCCAATTTGCGTGTTCCCAGTAAGGAGGGGACCCTCTAATAGTCCGTAGAACTCGGAAACCGTCATCCTGCAGAGTCAATTTGTCTACAAATAAAGGTGAAAGAATATCCCCAGCTGTAAAACTTTGCCCTTTCTCGTATTGCCAACGTCACCTTGTCTTTAATCTGCTTAATTTGTAGCTTTTCAACTTGTAAAAAAATGTTGGGAACACAGAGAGCTACCCTTCTATCAAAATTTCTTAATTCCTATTTACAGTTATCACTGAATGCAGTGCAACTTGCCTTTCTGAATTCTTTGGACGTTTCTGACCACAGTACATGGAAGGAAATGACAGAGCTTCCGAATGCATATCTTGGAATATACTAATAGGGGAAATGTTTTCTGCAGGTGAAACACATAACATCTGGTTGAATTCACGGAAATCAGCAGCTTGCAAGAATGTGTCTGTGTTGCCAGTTGGTCTGTCATGGACGTTATCATCTTCTGGCCACTCATCGGACATGCTTCCACTATTATTATCTGCAGAATGCTGCTCTGAAGTACCATCAACATTAGCTTCAATATGAGGACTTGTTGAGGAGTGTGTCTGCAGCCAGGACTCATTAACAACAATTCCTTCATTCTTAAAGAGCTCACTATTTTTTACTAACCACTTAGCTGTCTCAAACACCTTATTAGGTCTTATATTTCCAAAGAAACATGGTGTTTGTAAGACAATCTGCGTTTCAGTGGCAAAATTATGGTCTCGCTGTCGTCAATCATTCTAGGCAATGATTTAATTGTGCTTTTTACATCGGCAGGCACATTGACAATATTTCCTCTGACACTTATTTGTCCACCACGTGGCATATCTCGCAGCTGCATGAAACCCAGCCTTGGGGACACTAGCCGTTCTTCTAGGTTAGTAAATTCCAATTCTTTTGGCCTACAGGGGAACATAAAACCATTGTCAGCAGACAATTTTGGCATGCTTCCCTTCCTTGCAGATTTCAAGCATGTCTTACATATCCACTTGCTAATGCTACTTCCATGGTAAGCAAAACACTTGGATACTGAGCTACAGTCTTTCAAGTTGCTAGTGGCAGTTACATAATGTCTGAAAAATGTCTGTGAGCAGCATGAACAAACGAAGTCTGGTCCAACAGAAACCATATTTTTAAACTTACTACATACAGTTCTAAACAGATCATTGTCTGTGATTGTACTTGAGCATGTGCCTGCATACCGATCATCTATGAACATACCCAGGACGTCATGTCTTTCAAGAAGTGATTGCACTTTTCGACGCTTGCCATGTAACCCACTGTTGTGTACTGTTGTGTACAAAAGTTATTTTCCAATTGGGAATCTCATGCATTTTGCAAACGTAAATAGATCATTGACCGATTGAGAGATAATCACAACAATAGATCTACAAAACTGCATTACAGAATACAGTGACAAACCCAGTTAGGCCTAACACGCAAGGCATATTCGTTCGTCACGACCTTGACCGAAATAACAGAACCGTGACCGAACAAATTGTTAAACCATGCATTATACCTGTTTTTGAACCATGTCGATAATTCAGAAGGGCGAGTAACTATACATCGACGCAAATGTTCTACGTAGTTTTGAATAAGCGGACTTTGCCTACGTTCTGTAAGTTTTTTTTAAACCGGATAAAAAGACAATAGTGTTACTTTTAGATGACATAAGACAAATTTAACATACTGAGATAATAAAACGCAAAAATATACTCACGATGGCAGTGGATTTTTCAGATACGGACAGCTCTCCTCTATTTCTCGGCAGACAAAGATGGCGACCCATGCCAAAATTCAGGTCAAAGTCCGATATCACGTGACATTTATATTTTTGAAATTCACGATAATGCGCTGCTCGTGAAATAAATACTTCTTTTATGTTAATACGAACATGATGAAATCGCACATTTATTACACTTTTTTTTACTTCTTTTCTGCACAACATACAGGTTTATTGCGCACTATTTTCTCCATATGTACACATCTCCCGCATATTGAGACGTTGAGCCAATCAGAAACGAGAATTATTCAACGGCGTTGTATTGATATAGCAGGCTTTATGGGCTGAACGGGATGTATTTAATGTTTACGTAGTTCTGTGTATTTTACAAATAATTTAAAACATAATTTACGACTACAGATTATGGAGAAAATGACGAATCACGTAAACGAGACAAATGGGCCTTTACAACATAGCAGAGTCGGAACAAACTACTGTCGACACGTTTTGCAATCAGTAGCAAGATTAAACAGGCACGCATTTAACCGAATGTGGAAAAAAAATCATTGCTTCTATTATTTTCAGGATATTGGACAAACGGCATTGTTTGTTTCATAACCAGCGTGCTAGTAAATGTAATATTTGTACTTTATCAGACCTAAAACTCATCATCTCCGATACTGGAAACACCCTGTAATACAAAACCGGTTAGTACATCGATGCTTAAGTTTTACTGACTAATAGCCTGCAAAGAAAAGAAGTAGTTCTCCTCGATGCCTGTTTCGGAAATTCGCCTACTAAAATATGTTGGCTATTGCCAACAGTCTAAAAACGCGATTTACTGATGTCAGTATGATACACGAACACGATTTGATATAGCCTACTCGTCTTTGTTTTCAACCAGATATCGACTATTAGAAAGATGCATTGCGTCACGCCTACGCCATTCAGTTGAGTTTTCAGTTCAAACAGTGTACAAAATAGGATGCAAGTGTGTTTGAATTTAAATAAATGCATTCGGAATACACTATTTAGTGTTTCTGTGTTTTGGATGGATTATGTTAACAAAATTATGTAAATCAAAACGCTGACAGCGTGGAAAGACTGTTGGGAATCTCAAAGCAAATGAATTATGAGAGTATTTTTATCATAAGGAACATTTATTGAAGTAAGTCACCTGTCTGTTAAATAATTTCTACAAAACAAATATCGAAACGCATAACTATACTTTCTATTTAAATAAATTGGTATAAGCTGGTACTTTACCTAATTGAAGATGAAGATCCAGGCCACTGTCTTTTGCGAATTAAAACTTATATAGCACGCGTCTAATTCAATGCTATTTATCTACGACATTGTATTCATTATTTATTTTGTTTTTCGTGGGAGCTAAACACTTTTTGTGCAAACTATTTAAAAAGCAAACAGAGTTATACAGCATACAAGTCAATCTACAACGCGTAAAATTAGTCGATAAACCGTATAAGTTCGAATCTATGTTCAGTGCTTTTTTTTATCACAAGCGCTATATTAGGTAAATACCAATTTAAATAAAAATAAGTTTAATTTGTAAAATACATTCAAAACTATCTTTAGAAGTACAATGCTTTTGCATAATTCTTATGCATACGTCTGGATTAAATGGATAGATGACAAGAAATAGATCCAACTTCAAACACTAATAAACACTAATAATAACCCATTTAGTCCACATCTACAAGAGAATTTATGTTATGTCTATTCACGTAAGCATGATAGCGTATCTGTTTGTGCTGTTGACTGGTTAACTGCATATTATATCATATTGCGCAAATTCAACACAGTGTATTTTGTCAGTGCATACAGCACCGCGATCGTATTGTACTTCTAACGAGAGTATTGAATGTATTTTACTAATTTAACTTATTTGACTAACTTCAATAAATGTTCCTTATGATACAAATACTCTCATAATTCATTTACTCTTAGTTTCTTTTCTCGCCAACAGTCTTTCTACGGTGTCAGCGTTTTGTTTTTATATGTGGCTATAAAATTATGGTGCTGTACCGTTTGTGTCAAAAGTAAATGTAAACACAACAGCTATAAATAGATGGACCTACAGGTACAAAATTGTACCTACAAGCATACTTTTGTACCTACAGGCAGCAGCGTAGCATCCTTTAGGCCATATAGGCCGTGGCCTACACATTTTTCTGAAAATGTGAAAAAATAAACATGCGAAATCTGCAATAAAAATCTAAAGCTTCCGACTGGGGGTGCGGGGAATTGTCTCTGGTTTTCATCTCTAACACAACTCTAACAGATTAGAGCGGAGTTTTAAAAATGATAATGTTGACAATAATTAGTGCTTGAAACCTATACATGCGCCCCAATGTGTTCTTACATATATAGGTTTTCAATAAACCGATATCAATATAACAGGTTTGTTACTAAATCGACTGATCCAAGTGCAGTTTGTGTTGTGTGATTTGACTCATTTAACGGTGTTCATGATCATACATCAAAATGATGTGATGCTACCAGGAAGCCTCACTGCTCAGCGAGTGAAGCGCATTTATTTATCGATTTACTGACTCGTAGCCTGCAAGGTAAAGAAGTTGTTCCCTCAAGACCGATTTCAGAATACACCTACTAAATCCTGTTGGCTTGCGCCAACAGTCTAAAAACAACAATACTAATCAAGTTAGTCCACGCGTATACAAGTGAATTCATGTTATGTGTATTGACATAGGTATAACAGCGTAGCTGTTTGTGCTGTTTACTGGTTAACTTCGTATTGCATCATATTGCGCAAGTTTAACAGCAGTATATTGACTCAGAACATATAGCGGAGCAATCGTAACCACTCGATTGACGATTGTTGTTGTTTTTGAAGTATGCATAAGGATTGTGAAAAAGCATTGTACTTCTAAAGAGAATTTTATTTGCTCTTAGTTTCTTTCCTCGCCAACAGTCTTTCTACGCTGTCAGCGTTTTGATTCCATATGTGGCTATAAAATTGGGCGAAGATACGAAGAGACGACGTTTATATCGCTTCGGCGCATCATGTCGGCGCTTCGGCGTATCGTGTCGACGCGTCGGCGCATCGTGTCGGCGCATCGTGTCGGCGCGTCGGTGCCCTTTCATTTCTGAGGTCGAAATCGCGCCGAGACGATTTGCCGACGCACCGAGACTATACGCCGACTCGATGCGCCGACACGGTACGCCAACGCGCCGACACGATACACCGAAGCGCCGAGACGATGCGCCGAAGCTATATAAACGTCGCAATCTCGTGTGTTTTTTATACTGTTGGCGCAAGCCAACAGGATTTAGTTGGTGCATTCAGAAATCGGTGCTACCTTCTATGAATAGATGACAAGAAATAGATCCGACTTCAAACACTAATAAACACTAATAATAACCCATTTAGTCCACATTTACAAAAGAATGTATGTTATGTCTATTCACGTAAGCATGATAGCGTATCTGTTTGTGCTGTTGACTGGTTAACTGCATATTACATCATATTGCGTAAATTCAACACAGTGTATTGAGTCAGTGCATACAGCAGAGCGATCGTAACCACTTGATTGACGATTGGTATTGTTTTTGACGTATGCATATGCATAGGAATTATGGAAAAGTATTGTACTTCTAACGAGAGTATTGAATGTATTTTACTAATTTAACTTATTTGACTAACTTCAATAAATGTTCCTTATGATACAAATACTCTCATAATTCATTTACTCTTAGTTTCTTTTCTCGCCAACAGTCTTTCTACGGTGTCAGCGTTTTGTTTTCATCTGTGGCTATAAAAGTATGCTGTACCGTTTGTGTCAAAAGTAAATGTAAACACAACAGCTATAAACAGATGGACCTACAGGTACAAAATTGTACCTACAGGCATACTGTTGTACCTACAGGCTGCGGCGTAGCTTCCTTTAGGCCATATAGGCCGTGGCCTACACATTTTTCTGAAAATGTGAAAAAAATAAACATGCAAAATCTGCAATAAAAATCTAAAGCTTCCGACTGGGGGTGCGGGGAATTGTCTCTGGTTTACAGCTCTAACATAACTCTAACAGATTAGAGCGGAGTTTTAAAAATGATAATGTTGACAATAATTAGTGTCTTGAAACCTATACATGAGACGCAATGTAATACAGGTCATTTTTATTATGTCCCTTGTTTTGTATACGTCCATTTACTTTGTCAAAATTTAGTTTCCTGTCCAGTGTGCATCCATCTTTGTATTGTGATGAAATACTTGTTATGTCCAATCGTTTCTATGGATTTGTCCGATGCAAGATTTTCATTGGTTGGATAGTTAAAGCTATTCATTTCATGTAAATTTTACTGACCATGCTTGCATTTGGCCACAGCACTGAGTGGACGCAAGTCTCACACATTTTGTGCATCATTGTTATTCCAACCTGGTGAGTTTTATTATTATTTTCTTTCTTCAAAATATTTATTATTTAATTATGTAATGTGTAACATTGATTTGACATTAATTGCATTTCAATTTGTATTGTACATTTTGTAGTTTGTTGTGTTTTGTTTTTAACATTGTTCTTATTTGTACAGGTCTTTCCGTCATGACTATATTGGTCGACATCCAATAAAATTGGAAAAATATCAAATGGACTTTGTGTACCATGCGCCCCCACCCCACACCACTACACCAATGTGTTCTTACATATATAGGTTGTCAGTAAACTGATATCAATTTAACAGGTTTGTTAATAACTCGACTGATCCAAGTGTATGCAGTTTGTTTTGTGTGATTTGACTCATTTAACGGTGTTCATGGTAATACATCATAATGTTGTGATGCTACCAAATATAAACCCAAAATCATCTCTAACACCTACCGGAAAAAAGGCCGAGGCAACGCCGACGTATCGTGTCGGTGCGTCGGCGCCCTTTCATAAGCATATGTCGGAAGCCACGAAACTACGATGTAAGTAACAGGACACCGTAATTAGATGTATCAGTGTCATTTTTTCTACAATTACATTGATTTAAAAGGGGGCATTGTATAATGTTAGAGGTGTAACGATATCACTGGCCCATATCGCAATATATCGCAATATTTTACAATGTATCGCGATATATACCGCGATATATTGCCCATAATAAACAGCGCAGGTTCTCTTCATATCTCACTATAATTACAGTTCAAACGAATTTACTAACACAATTTTAATATTTAAATACCAGTATATTCAATTAAAAATATCATACACTATTTTAAAATATTTGCATGATGTTGAATATGATATTTAAAATATATTTACACTAGCGGATCCAGTCGCGCCACCTCCCCCCTAAAACTCCCGGACCATACATATACGGGCATATATAAAAAGGTAAAAACTGGATAAATGGGCTACAAAATGTTCGCTCTATTCGCTCGCTAATTAATTTTTTTTAAAGATACTCATAAACTTCAGTAAAACATACCCGACCTAGCCCGCCCCCTACGATTTCTTACGCACACCGTATATAGCACCGGCGCTAAAGTTCAGCGAAAACGATAAAGTGTGGACAATAGGTATATATACCTTTATGATGATATTGTTTTCTTTTATACATGCACATACTCGTATTATATAAAGATGTAAGATAAATACACCGTTGGCACAGGATACCGCCAAAGACATTGATACATTTTGTATAAATAAGATTCAAAGTCGAAATTCATCACAAATCAATGACTTCTTTCGATAGTTCCCCAAAAGTCTAAATCAACAAACTTTGTGTTCAATATCCCATTAGCAATCAAACCAAATTTCATATTGCTTTATGCATTCATAAAAAAGATATAACGTGATAAAGGAGATAGGTGTCAACAACGTAGGCTCCAATTCCTGGCGATTTCATATTTTTCCCGGCACCATATGTCAGCGAGATTGACACAAAGTCGGCATCACTTGTCTTAATAGTTCCCAAGGCAATCATACGAGTATCATTCACAATATTGTGTGTAAAAACATGTTCGTCTGTCTCTCTGTTAATTCGTTTCGATAAGAAAAACCCAGTGCATAGCACATTTGAAGACGACTGATGAACGTGGTTTTGAACGTGTGAGCTATTTAATGACATTCACATAGAAAAGAGACCATTACGCTTCGGTTATTAATAAATACAAAAATTAAATTATCGATGCATGTAAGTTTGAATGTATTCAGATACGGATTTTACATGTTTCAAGATGTTCCTGATGTATTTAACATTGAATATCATATACGTATTTCGTGGACAGGCACAGCAATCAAGGGCAACAGATGAAACAACATGTCTTTCGAACATAATATGGTGAAGTATTAATTTATTAAGTCAATCAAAGTGCATTTGATGATGAATATGAATATGACTATGAACCTTCATGATGATGATGATGATGATGATGAAGGTGGTGGTGCTGACGTGCACAGATTTAGTACTGGCGCAGTGCCTAAATCCGCCACTTGCCTAAATCCGCCACCCCATCCGAATAAGCGTTTTCTTACCGGCGATTTCTATTTTGTTGATCTCGATAAATCAGATACTTTCCCTTAACAACGCTGACGAGCTTTCATCTTGATTTGTGCATAAACGAATGTTTGATCCAAATATTGTGTACATAACCCCTAAATGCAAACAAACTGCATGCGGGGAATCTATTTCATATTGTGCATGCGCAGTTTTGAGGCCCCGCATAGTGTCCATGATAAAATTAAATTATCGTGTTTTAATATTTTGTGCATGTGAGCATGTGCAGCATAACAATAACCATTATTCATTTGCATTACATACAATAAAATGCGGAAAAAATGCATATCAAGAGCGCAAATGTCTCGCTAATCAAAACCCTCATTACATGATGTGTCCCACGTGCACGCAGGGCCACAGTTTCAGATCTATTTTTTGGGAAACATTCTATTAACAACAGACACCAATGTGCTTAATGTAGAAAATTAAATAAGAACAATAGTCAAATGTGGAATAAGAATGTCACGGTCCCTGATCTACGATTTTCACCAAGCAACTTCGGACGCCGTGTTTTTATGTTGAACACTAGAAAGTGAACCTTAAACAAACAAAAGTAGGAGTTTTGTCAATAGAAGTCAATAGAAGTTGTTTTGAAATCAGAATTCATCAAAAAATAATATTTTCGAGCAATTTGAACATTTTAAAGAGGGGTGGCGGATTTAGGCACTCCCACGCTCATTTTTTACACTGTTTAGGCCTTCAATCTCAATAAATATTTTTCATTTGCCAAATATTTGAAATGTAACCAAAACACGTCAGCAAATGCATATTAAACCTAATTGATTTACGTGAATTTTTATGTCAATCGGTAAATAACTTTTGAAAATATCGTAAAAATACCCCCCAAATGTGGCGGATTTAGGCACTGCGCCAGTATATATCTTTGATACAGATCTGATGCATTAAAGAATTCCATACTTCCATTGTTTCAACTGGGTAGGTATTTATAAAGTCGAACATTAAGAAAATCGTAAATACTAAATTTTAACCATTTGATTTTTCAACAAAGAAATGCATTGTATCAAGATTTCAACACAGCAATTGTAATATAATTCTAACAGTATCAATATTTAATAGTCGTTATATGCACCTGCTTAAAAGAAAAATCGTTCCAAACACAAGCTTAAATTTTGACTTTATTTCAACTAGGTAAGATTAACAAAAGTATTTTTTATGAATATTGCTCCAGCATCGATTGGCCTCTCCAAAATATCAAATATCATATAACCATTCAGTCCCAGAATTGTATGCATATATTTTAACAAGTTTTCCATATGTCGTTTTTTTGTCTTTTGTCACACAACACCTTAATAATATTTTACATTTTTTATTAGAAAGAAACATTCCGTCAGCTATCTAAAATCGATGAATATGTCAGTTAATGATAAAATTCTTCAATATGCAATAGCAATGTTCACAAATTATTTTTTTTAATCAGCAATTCAACAATTATGTTTCAGAAACAGTATATTGGAGCCGGTATATATTGAAACCTTGACGGTAGTAGGCTTTATTTTAAGAGAAGAATACAAATAATCTAAATAAAAATATAATAAAATAATTGTTTTAATAAACAGACACGGCACACGCATAAAAGGTACATATCGTTATATACCGGTATGAAATTTCAATATCGCGATATATTGTCGCGCGATCCAATACAGCGATATACAGGTATACCGGTATATCGTTATACCACTACTGTTTATATATATGAATGCTGAATGCAGGAGGGTTGTATTAATCATCTTTAGTGATAACTCTGGTTGAACCTAGTTACGAAAATAAATATATCAGCGATCTGCCTGAAGCACGGTTTTTAACCGTACTGTTAATAGTTGGAATGTTCATCAGAAGTATGTGTCAGCCTGGCAAAAGGATCCTCAGTTTAGCGTTATTCATCTGGCAGAAAAAAACACATTAAAAATAGATTCGAAATCAAGTAACTGACGTACGGGAAAATGAAACATTTAAAATCGCCAATATTAGTTCAATATATTTACAGTTGATTCTTTTAATAATTGCATTGACTCTTAAAGTGTTTATATCTGTCTTGAAATAATGTAACTGTAGCATATGAAATCAAGGACCTTTTTATAATGAACGTTTTTTGTCAATTTCAGAAAGTTAAGCAACATAACAATTACGCAAACATCTATCTGTAGGCGGAACGTCAGTAACATATTTACGTGAAAATTGAAATGACAGCCGAGAATGTGTAATGGACTTGTCCATTCATTCTACAACATACGGAAATATGACAATATGTATGGAGGCGAACGATGTCATGGGGTACACTTAATTATAATTACAATTAAATAAAACCGATTAGTTTCCAGTTCTACAATAACGAGCCGTAATACAAGCACGCGGCTAAATAAACTACATGTAGTTTTTAGAACTGATCGACTTTGTTAACTCTGTTATATGTTAACAAAAACTAACACTTTGACAAACTTTGAATGAATATCTACAGACTTTTAAAACACTGATATAAAAGTTGATTTAGTTTAAGCATACCTTCTAATATCAAGCGAAATGCTCCAGGAATGCTACATCAAATGACTCATATCATCGCATTATGTACTTATACAATTCTGGCTTGACGAATTTTACGTTCGTTGCACAGGTCTAAAATATACAATTGTGAGACAAACGCGTATTAAACGACTCGATTACCACCAAATTTGTATGTTAAAATTGACGACTCGTATATATACTTGACGTTGAGTCTTAGCAACGAATTAACACAACCCTAAATCAGTTTTAATTACACTTAAAAAGCAATTAAAATTAAATGATTAATAAAAGCATTTGTATTAGTTACTTCCAATCTTTAGCACTAAGAAAGCATCTGTCCATTCTAAAGCCATTGTATCTGTTAAGGCCCTGTCACACTGTGACGAATTTTAGTTTCGAGTTCTGTACGAGTTCTGGCGAGTTTAACTCGCCGTAAAGTGGACGAGTTGGTCGCGGAATTGTTTCAAGACGACATTTGTTCCAGTTCTCTTCAACCTTGACACGACACAATTACGATAATCACATTTTATTACGAGTTCAGCCGAGATATGCGTACGATATCTGTTGGACGTTTGAAGACTTGTCTTTGAGATTGTACGAGCGTGGACGAGTCTGTACGACTTGTGAGGACATGTGCACGAGTTTATGACGACATTTGAAGACAAACGGACGAGCAGATGTCATAGGCAAGTCTCCCAAACTCGCAGCAAACTCGTGTTATGTCGTGGAACGATAATATACGACGAAACGCTACGAAAACGAAAGACATGCCTACGGAATGTGTTCGAGTGTGTTTGAGAGTGCGCGAGATTCCTTCGACATGTCTTCGACACGTGCACGAAAATAAAAAATCGCCGAGAAGCGATATAAGAAGACATAAGTAGACAACACTGCGACAAATAACGACATGTGTACAAGATCTACACGACGCCAGGCGAGTTGTGGCGAGTTAGAACTCACCAGAACTCGTAGCTCAAATTCGCTACAGTGTGACAGGGCCTTTAGTAATCGAGTAAAATGCCTTTAATATAAATATTTTTATTTTGGAAATGTTATCTTCAAATAACACACACCTTTCCACGTCATTTATGCAATCCTAAATAAAGTGGGTTTTGGTATACGGCATTTGGCACACGTTCAGCTTCTTTTTACACATGATCTAAACGTTTGTACGCATGTATTTATATTGAAGCATGTATGTACAAGTTTATAAACTCGAATTTCTTTTTTAATTTTTTTAAACATATTGCTTATATTTATTTTATTAATTGAATTTTCGTCTAACGAATAAATATTTTGTTTTGTTATGTAAATGTAATTTGTTTCATTTAATTAACAAGGTATGTCACATATAGGTAGTCCTGCACTTCCTTGAAGATATTTTAGGTTTGATTTATGAAACCAACTCCGTAACCAGGTTCTGTTTTTACTTGTGAGCTAAACACCGAATGTCATTTGCTTCTTTACACAAGCTATAATATAACGTGGTAAGTCGACATCGAGCTTCCAATTTGTCACTGACGTTTTATTAATTGCTAACCATATAGTGTATAAGTTACATATACACACATGCATGTATGTGTACATGGTATAATAAATGAATATATACTGTGTAATATCAGGGCAATTGGAGAGGGATAACATATGTCAGTATTTATGTTGTTCGAATACTTTTATTGGGATATTTAAGAAATACGCTAAAATTCGTTCGATTTTCAAAAGGGGAAAATAATAATCATTGAATAAAATTCTAGTTAAATAGCCAGAATCATCAAATTACTTCGTGTCATGTAAAATAACAGTATCTCCTCAAATTAATTTTAGGATATAAGTATATCTTCTTTTATTTAGAATTCAGCATCATATTTTACTATACCATTTTGGTCAGAATTATTAAAGGGACTATGACTTCGAAAAGGGCCTCAAGGGGGCAATTTCTTTAAAAAATCTGAAATTAAGATATTAATACTTGCATAAAATAACAGTTAAAACGTGGTATATATAACAGTAAAAGAGTGTACGCATTCTGAGAAAAAAAATCAATTTATAATAAGGGGCGTGTTTATTTGGCCCTTTTCCTGTTTACAATTTAACGTCAGAATTGTGAGTGTTTTGTTTAACCATAGTTTGCGCAAGATTCATTACAAAGCAGAATAGCGCAGTTGGTTATAGCGCTGTCTACTGTCATTTCTTCATATGGCTCCTAAGTTGTTAGTTCGATGCCCACTTGGGTTTTTAATTTTCCCAAACTTTTTTTGCTAATTTGGTTGTATCAAATATCTCATATATTATTTATTTTTAGTGAATGCAAATGGCTTTGTATAGCTTATTTCTCAACTTTATGAACATTAACACAGTACCCAGATTTACCTCAAACAATTAGTATGCGTTATCTCCGGTTAGGAAACATATTTACATTTACCTTCATAAGAGTACGTACATGTACTCAGTTAAAAACACGTCCAAGTGTTTGCAAAAAAACAACAACAAATATAATAAACCAGCTACTAAACATTAATTTAAATCTCGAGTTGTCTAAAATCGTTTTATCATTGTGCGTGTATTAAGGAAATACATCCCAGTTGAATAAACGTAGCTTTATTTCAACATCGTGAACTAAAGCAAACACGCACAATATAATGGCATTGTAGAAAAAGTTCTTGGCAACATTAGACTTGTCTTGATAGTGGTGATCGTACATATCTTCCTGACAGAATGACGTACCACGAAGTACAGCATTTTAATGACTTACCGACTATGTTAGATACTCAACCAGCAAATCTTTAACTTAAAGTTGGAAAAGGGAGATACATATACAGCCATGTGCGAGTAAGATGTACTCGGATTCATTGGATACATACAGGTTTAGGACATGTCTCTGAGCAGAATCGTATTTTCTGCAATATTAATGTGTGGTCTAGTTCAATGCATTGTTTTTTAGTGAGGACTTTCAACCTGAAGCTCTATTTTATGCATTTTGCATACGCCTCAAAGGGTTGGAACAATAAGCTGTAATAATATAATATAATAATGTGTTCACAAAAGACATAGGGTTGTAGGACAAATATGACTTTAAGGCATTCTGTTTGGTTATAAGAACATTGACATATATCAGGTTGTATTTATTTACTTTGAAAGCAAATAAAGCAGTCAATGCTGACATACTTCGTGAATATCAAGCGGATGATGTCTGTCGCTCCTGTTTGCATTCAACATCAAAACTTAATAAGTATAAATATTATCCCCAAGCTATATATCTTCTTGTGCTTTTCATTCTTTGCTGCAGTTTGTTTATTTTACAATTTTGTTTAATTGAAATATATACTGTAATGCATTAAGGGAAACTAATACATTGATGCAATATGTTTTTTACGTTGAATTCGATACAGGTTGTTTAACATGACTACTAACATTCATATAATTTATCATTGTATACATATAGGTTAAGTATTACAGAAGAACATTTTTAACAATAATATTTATAACTTGATAAATAAAGTAGGCAACTACATTTTAGAATAAAAAACGTTTAATGAAAGCATCTTAGTTGTTTTGTTGTTGTTGTTGTTTTTTAACTTAATTTTAAAGATACATTTCGCTAACAAAACATTGAAAATTATAAAAAATCTGACGAATACGGATTTCAATCAACAATCGTCGCTAAAACCTTTATGGCTATCGCTAGGAATGGTCGGGTTGCCCGAAACACACAATTTATATGTTTTGGCCTAAACAAGATGAAGAAAAAACTTAATAGTAATTTCTGCAATGCAATATACATGTATTTTTATTCTCAATCGACCCTTTTGCATTCAACGTAGAGGTGTTGTTGTTTTTTCACACAAAAAACCAACCGATATATTTCAGTGAATGTAAGTTCATAAACTGTCAAGATAAACGCACAGCAACGAAAGCTGCCATGTTTTCCAATATAGCTCTTTGGTCAATGACGGAGTCATATCAAATGAACACTTTTTTAAATCTATACTTGCGGACGTGTCAGGGAATTCATAACGTTAAACGTGTATTTTATACGCATTCTTGAGTAACATAAATGAATCTTGGATATACATGTATATTTGTAAAATAACAATACCATTCAAATTTTTAATCAACCTACCGCTACATATAATTTTGTACTTTTTTGTTAAAGTATCTAATGCACTATTTCTTGAATATGCAATGAAATGATATATAGGAAAATATAACTGTTACATTGTCCACAAAACATTGATTACTGCTTCTTTTTGTTGGTTTTATTAGAAAATTGTCAACGTATCACTCCCTTATTTCATTGTTGTTGTTTCATACGATTTCGTGCAATTATAATTGCAAAAGTCGTCCGAGCAGCAGGATTGGCAGAATCCATTTCCATCAAAAAATCCGCACTAAAAATAAAGTAAGTGTATAACCGTGAGAACACAGCTAAAACAGTTAATGAGATTTATACTTTAATTATGTCTTTGTTTGTGAAAATATATGTTATAGATACGAAATACATGGTTGCAATTCATTAAAGATATACATATTAGTTGGTTGGGTTCATTACGAGTATTCGTGTTTATTGAAAGTCACACACCAATGTTCATGTATGCGTTTTTGTATGGTATACCATCACAATTGTACACAATTGTTTGTTTCTACATGAAAACTAATTATTAACATTCTGATGATTAGTATAATTGCAACCAATTAAAAGCGTCACCTGAGTGGCAACGGCAATACACTTGCCGTCATACCCCGTAAATGGACTGCCGTATGTTGTACATTTCTGCAAAGAAGTATGCGTGTATATTTACGAACTGTCATAATGAATACGATAAATGGTTGCATTACTTTAATAGCATCTACAATTGAATTGTCCTATTTTTCCCCGCACATTCCATAAATTATATTTTTATTGTCAATTTTATTAATGAGTACCCAGTTTTACAACATTGTGTTCAAGTTATGACACGATTTGCTCTTACGTTGTTTATCGTCCTTATGCCATGATTAAAATATTACCTGATTTTGAGCACACGCTGTCACCTGTTTGCAGAAACTCATGTCCGTCATGTCGTCGCAGTTCAAACAGATCGGCCCACGTTGGTGTTTAGGTGGGTATCCTGTTGTGTTAGGACGATACAGAAACATTTCAATGGCTGGTACATTAATCCAATTTGCAAAGATATGCAACACACGTTATGGATGAAAACACGACCCGTACCACCATTACACATATTCATTGCGATAAGGGTAAAGTTAGGAGTTGGTGATTCGATTTCGAAATAAATCATATACAGATTAATATTCGTTATAATACGATGTTGGCGCTAAAAGAATTACGTTCACTTATATATAAAGGCACTATTTACCGGAGAGACCACATCCATTGTCATTACAATAGTCCTTGTCACAACAGTGTCTGCAGTTATTAGCATCTGCGGGAATGCACTCCTGCAACGAAATTTGCAAAAAGCACATGCGAATAATTTAATAACGTGATAACAATAATTATGTAAGGGACCAATAAAGTCCCTGGTATGTTAGGCTTCCTACTGGAATCATGCTGAATTCGTTTGCGAATATTTGGAAATGTAATCAACTTGCTACATTGACAATATATTTGTTTACATACCGATGGGCGTCGACATCCAAAACTGAAACGGTGCGTGCCGCTAACAGTTGAACTGGATTCCACAAAACATACCTAAAACATGTGAGTATTTTTAGATACCAAAAATTAATTAATGTGTAAAAAAATAATCGAGTAATAACTAAACATTTGTTTTTATACAAGATGCATAATAGCGGACATTTAAAAAAGTTTGTGTCATCATACTGTACATACATATAAATATATTACTAAATACTCCCGTAGGTAAATTCCGTACAAAAAGCACCTTTAATTGCAAACGTTTGACAAAATATTATATAGTTCATTTTATATGATACAACGATAGTCTTAAGTCAAGTAAATAATTAATAAATAGTGTAATATTACAACATTCTCTTACCAATACTTCATAGACATACAGATATCTTTTGTGTTTACAGAAATGACACCAAAGTTATTCAAATGTATTTACTTACCTCATCTGATTTGCATGTGGTTACAAGATTGCACATGCTATTTGAATCGATTCCTTGGCATGAAAAACACTTCCTGCCGTTTCCTGTCCAAATTGCAAATAATTAACAATGAAAGGGATCACGCGAATAATATTGGTATTGCTATTCCGTAATAATGATATACCTTTCATAAAATAAAAAGTACAATTTCGTATTACGCCAGTGATTATTGTGTTAATGGTCTAATTAAACACGGTCTAAACAAATGCGTGCAAAAAGAAAATCAATTAAGAAAAGTACGAATGATCACTACCGTATGAACAGTCGATTTCCGAATAGCCCTGTGGACATTCGCATCTGAAGGATCCCGCTTCGTCATGGCATATTCCATTGTTGTGGCACGGGTTGCTTGCGCACTCATCAATATCTTAAACATACCAGAAAGTGGAGCTGTATTTGTTTTCTACTACATTATTTGCCCAACCGCGTGTTCGGTGTGCATTTTTGAGAGTAAATATATGCAATGCGCGTTTTAATTTTTATAGACAGTATGGATATTAAAGTGGCAATAAACGCTTTATTTTTATTTTAAACAAGTCAAACTAATGTCAACTTTGTTATGCTTACTTCTCTGACACATGTCTCCTTGGTAACCTACCGCACACGTGCAGGTGAATCTGTTGACCTGATCAGAGCAAGTCCCGCCGTTTGCACATGGGTTAGACAGGCATTCATCAATATCTGATATCAGTAAAAACAAATACAAAATCATTGTCATTTCCTGAAGATTATGACAATAGTTTATATTTTAAAGTAAGTAGTTTTAACTTTCGTTAACATTACTATGATACGTACGGCACATTATCTCGTTAAATGACACAGCTTAATGCATGTCCGATACCTTGTTATCACATAAACTGTTCTAAATGACTATATGAATTGAATTTAGAAATCAAGTGTCAAACATGCAGTGGAACTTGCCAGATTGACACAGATTTCCTTCGTAACCAGGAAGACAGGCGCAAGTAAATGATGTTGCGTTTGGCGTGCATGTCGCACCGTTAAGACACAGATGTGAATCACATGCGCTTTGACCTAAAATCCATTTTAATTTTATTTGTAAATCAACCAATGCTCCGAGATCAAACATGTATCTGCTATCCAAATATTAAGATTTTCATGTGCACACATTTTAACTATCTGAAGGCGTGAATTGTAGACAGTATACCTTTTTCACAGAACTTCCCCGAGTAACCATCTGGGCAAACGCACAGAAAAAGAGAAAAGTGTGAAAAACAGGTCCCTCTCAAGCACGGGTTGTCGAAACATGGATCTAGAACTGAAGACACAAATAATAGAATGATTACATAAGAAAGTACCACAATACGAATCACCCTATCCTACCATTCTCCAATGAATGGTACGTTGCAATAGTTTCGCCACGTGTGCTGAGTTTATGTTACTTAGAAGAACTATCAACAAGAAATGTCTTTAAAAAGACAATCGGACTTGAAATTAATATTGACATGTCATTTTTTTGCTCTTAATCTAATACAAGAGGACCAAGATGATCGGTTACGTGACTTCTCGGACCCCATATTTTTCGGACCCTACTAAGGAGACTTCTCGAATACAATGATAAAATAATAGGAAATATAAGCTCAATCAAATTTGCTAATAATTATTTTGCTTATTTATCAGAAAAATACCAGAAATTTACCACTTTATATTTTGTGCTTACGAGATCAACAGGCAACATTATACGTTGTGACCGACTTTCGTCCCCGTGAATTGTAGCATTGTAATTACTATTTATAGAGCGCGCCGATTATGCATTCTAAACAATATAGTTATTTCATTGTGTGAATGAATATAATATTCTCATCATGACATACAATGAGTACAATTGTTGATAATTATGTTCATTTCTAGAGTGTATGTCGAAGATATGTTTATAACTTAATTTTAACCGCTTATGTAAACAATCATGTAAAGTTTAATCCCGAACAGTTATTTGTAAACGTTAAACGATTATTTTAAGTTTGCATTCCCTAAAAATAGATAATTTGCCCAATTCTATTGGTATTCAATTTTCCCGCTGCATAATTATCACAAGATATATAGGTCAAAAGTGATCTTTGACAGCTACGCCGAAAAAACGATAAGAACTATCATAAAACGACATGCGTTTTTATTTCATTATATATAATGAATAACAAAGGATATCCAATAGGTAACTCCATTTATGTAAACGTCAAATGACATAAACTAGCCATTACCATTTTGGCAATGTTCTCCGTCGAATCCGTCCAGGCAAGTGCACGTGTAGTGATTCAACTCGTCCACGCATTTACCTCCATGTTGACACGGCTGTGATACACACTCGTTAATATCTGTGCAAACAAAAAAGCAATTATAACAATTGTATATTAACATTTCATTGTATTTAAACACTGGTATGGAATACTTCACGCCAATTACTATGGCACGAAGGTTTTTTTTGTAGTTCTACATCTTTTGATGTATAGTTAGTCAGTTCTCTAAGTATTTTTACAAACATTTGCATAAAAACACACCTGTATCACACAATCTACCAGTGTATCCATGCACGCAGTGGCACACGAAGTTATCTACATCGTCTTCACATGTTCCACCGTTTTTACATGGATGGGATCTGCATTCATCTGCGTCTAAATTGAAACGTACATCAAAAGCTTTATAAAAATCTTACTGAAGAGCAACAGAAGTATGACATGTTTACGAGTTAAAAACACTACAAGCGTATATTATTTCAAAATGAATACTTGATTATTAATTACCTCGTCAAGAACATTATATTGGTAAATTATCTAGAACTCAATGATTACAAATATTTACAACTAGTATATGAAACTGGTAATCAACGTGCTAATATTTTTATTTATAACTAATCTTAATGGATACAATTATATAACATTGTCTTCACCATACCTATCTGGCAATTGCGACCTTCGAATCCCGACGGACACAGACAGAAATATTCGTCCAGATGAACATAGCATACACCTCGAGCACATGGGTTACCATAGCAACCAGTTCCTTTAACATACACATTTGGGTACAATAACACGTTATTTAACATGTTATTTAATTGACACGATCGCTTTATATCATAGAAATATGTATAACTAAAAAATGATTGAAATGTGTAATACAAGGCATTTTACCAAGCATTCCACCAGGACTTGTTGTTGGTGTGGTATTAGGCACTGTCACATGTGATACCGTTCTCGTGTAGTATGGCATTGTTGTCACGGTGACGCAAGGTCCTGCAGAAAGCGAAATGTCGTCCAACGCAATGTCACCTTCGTAGCCATCTCCTACCTTTCCTTCGAATGTTATCTATACAATATAACGATAATGTCATCTACAAATAGAATTTGAAAGCATTAAAATAGTATATAATCAGACATTATATTAAAACATTTCCCAGACATATGCGTACGCTTTAAAGCAAAAACGAATATCGCAGCAACAACTTACCGTGAAAGGGTCACTAGTGTTCATTTCCAAGTTTGCATGTAACCACGATGATCCATGGTCACCTGATTGTGACCATATTATCTTTCCTGGAGGAGTAACCATATTTTTGGACACATAAACGTTCAGCTGCCCGATTGTTGGTCCAAACATATTGTACCAAAATGAGAGACAATGCATTCCGCTGTCTGGTGTAATTAGAGGACTTTGTATCCAGGCAGATTCGTTGGCCTGTCTTGGAGCACTGGTTTCAATAAATGCGTATATACCTGTACATTGAAATAAACAATTATAACAAACATATTATAGGCATACATATACAAAACAAGACATATTTCTTGAAGCTATGCGTCTATGTTCAATGCAAAAAGTGGATGCTTTGTACGGTATTAGTTATCATACTCGAAATCAGAAAATATTTAATATGTAGATACTATTGTCCATGTCATTATTAGAGTAAATGTTCAGCATTGTATTTTAATAATGTTATGTTTCCGGAATCAATATCATTCAGAATACTACCGCTTGAGCTTCCAACAGTGTGATCTACATTTGGACCGGTGCCGTCAGAAGGTGTGGACCCACGGCAAAGTGTCCAATCAAAAATATCCCCTGTGTGAGCATTCCTCCATCCGCAGAACGAATTGTTTTCGAAGTCGCAATTCGTGTCTGTTAAATTAAATTATGCAATATGCACATGCTCATTGTTCTATATTGATGGTGTGTCAAGACATGGACCATTATTCAACTTATTAACGTACATACAGAATAATTTGAATTTAATGTGTACTTAACAACGATAACAATACCTATATGACACTGGTTGCCCAAATATCCATTAACACACTGGCACCTGTATTTGTTAATCATGTCTATACACATGCCACCATTTGCACACGGGTTGGACTGGCATTCGTCTATATCTTGAATTTAAGGATGTTATATTGAAAGTGCAATGAAAAACATATAAAACAACATAGCCCATATTATTAACATACCTAACCCGTTATACTCAAAAAATCACATTACTTTATACTTAAAATGACATTATAACTACATAACGTATTTCAACATGACCAATATATATTCAATGTAGGTATGGATAACAAATATAAACATCATACCCTAATACCATAATAAGACCCAATACAACATTACTTTATAATTTAAACGGCATTATATTTAAATAACATGACGCATTATATAAGTGGTGCATGTTAAACAACTCATCATAACGTACTTATATTACAATCGATGCCAGTGTAACCGTCCTGACATATGCATTCACCGTTGTTGCTCATCAAGTTGGCTCTGCAAAGAGCGTTGCCGTAGCATGCCATCCCTTTGCACGGTCCTTCAACTAGTTTAATCATAAGCAGTACACAAATTGTAAATTAATATACTCCAATATTCATGATCTACTCACAAACAGACATGTAGAGAAATAAATTATTTGAATGTATTGTGTTAACATCCTATTATTGAGTAAGACAAACTCAATTACAGTCACTACAAGAAAAGCCGTATACACTTCAATTAAGTGTTACACGCATTGCGAGTTGTAAGTTAAACCACGCTCAAGTGAGATATGAAATTAAACTTGGACTTATGTTTGAAGGCACTTTAGGACAATTAACTGTCGGTATTTGACGTGATTTAGCAGAAATGATTCTAATAACAAGTGCACTTACTTTGTGAAAGAACATTGTCAACAAACTGCATACTGAAACATCTCTCTTCTCCTTGTTTACTGAATGTACAACAATAACATTTCACCAGTGCACGTCTATGAAATACATAGGATATTGCCAATAGTAGGCAATCATTTTAATTTCATGTGACAATTGTCTTAGTTTGTTATACATTAAATTTGCTTTAAATCTTACCAGTGTGTGACAATATATATTTATGTGCCTGTAGGGTACATCAGCATTACAATCAGAAAGTCATAATGTGTACTACAACAATGGTAAAAACATTATCGACTATACTGGTCATTAAATACTACTTTAAATTAAAATAGACAATGCTTGCTTGTATGTGCAATTTCAATGTTATTAATTGACTCGTACCTTTTATTACACGTGTGCTTAAAAATTATTATTTACCTTTAACACAAACATATAAACACGTCTTATTAGCAATTTAATATGCTACATTTAAACTCTACATGTACGTAATAATCGAATGCCAAAATATTCAATGAGTGTAGGAAAATAAAATAATTTTCAATTTGTATGTTTGTTTTGCAAGTATGTATTTTAACATGAAAGCAATACAAATGACGTTGCATTCCTTTAAAAAAGTTTCAAAATGTAGTTGTATAATTTCCTGTAATTTCGAATCAAAAAATAACAACTACACGACAACTTCTACGAATTAGGCAATAACAATTAACATTAATTTCGTGATAAACAATCATGAACTGCGTAACTAGTCTAGTTTGGACATAGGTATTTACTTATTTAGCGTCCATGTTGCATAAGTTTAGCGACCAGCATCGATCATACGTTTACCGGTGTTCGTTTGCACATACCTTGCCGTTGATACCTTTAAACAAAACGCTATATATTCATTATTTAAATCTGTGTTAGCAGGTACCGGAAACGCTACATCTGTCATGCAAACACCTGCTGTCATTTCAGATGCGAATATGTGTTGCTCCTCCAACGGCTGTACACTAGTGTCTTTCACCCGTGGGCTGAAATGTGTTATAGAATACCATCTATATAGTCGCTAAGTTATTTGATGCCATGTAGAATCGAAATCGACAATAACTTACAAAAAATTAAATATACTTCAATTACACTAATAATTAAATCTGGAAATCAAGACATCCCTGTTCGCCTATTTCTCAGTTGACTTATTGAAAGAGTAATCAAGAAATTGTCCAATGAAAATGTTATATTTTTATTAATACAAGGGACGTTTTCTTAAATGTCTATAAATCAAATAGAAAATGGGTTGCTTGATTCTATGGAAATGTATGTGACACTATAATAAATATATAACTTAAACTAAAATGAAACATTAGACAAACTTGATAATTAGTCAAGCAATTACATGTTTAACTCTAAACTCACATTAATAAACATTCACAACAATTATTTTCTTTTCAAACACTAATTAAATAAACTTCCAATTTGAATACCAAATGTGAAACAAAACAATAAAATGACCAGAACAGCTGCGATTATTCCATGCAAGCACGTCCATATAAATTTACTTACCACGTTTGAGACGAATTGTATCCTTCTGTGTGATAAACTATTAAGTGACAAGTTCCACCTCGTTTGCATTTGACTGCGGACAAGTTCGGAAAAGTTGGCAGCACAAAATGGGGTTGGTTCTGCAGAAAGACATTACCCAAATTACGTTGTGTGATTTGTGAAATGCACTGTTGTTTCTGACAGTGTCACTTACGAAATAATTAATATCACTTTCCGGTTGATGTCACTCATACATTGTATTTACCTTATCTACGTAGACCTCATTTGACGTATCTGAAATGACCAAACACAGTAATTGATCATTAGTATCCATGGCAAGATCATCAGTGATCAACTAACTACATATGTGTGGTTTACCGATTCTGTATCGGGATAATACAAATAAATCATCTTACTTGACACACGTACAGTAGGACAGATTTCGTCCTCGATGAACCTGTAAATATATATTACAATTGTTTGTCTGATCGGTGTATGGATCGATCGAGTATTTTACTATCAATGGTGTTATGAAACAAAGATACATGTTAATTTGGTAAATTCAATCTAACTTAGCAAATACATACCCAATTCTGGACTTTGTTTGTAAGCAAAATCGATAGGAACCCGGAGTGGAAGACGTTATCTGAACAGTTTGAATGTAACAACTGCATCCTGTATTGTTAGAGGTCGTTAAAGTGTCAGAGATAATATGTGTATGAAGATTATCCGAAGCGTAGCTGATTCGTACAATTGGCCTGCAAAAATGAAACAGCATTAAATAAGTATTAAGGAAAAGGTTGGCAATTTATGCTATTCGTTATAAATAAGTGGACCTAATACATGTTTAATATAATATCCGAATTAACGACCGATAAATTGTTTGACTTACTGGAGATAGCTGCAGACTTGGAATGAATATGAACACGTTATGTTCTTCGAGCATTTGACTTCCGTTGCAAACACGTTGTTGCTTTCGAAAAATTGCTATTAATTCACATGCAAACATACAATAATTACAGATGATAATAACGAAATAGTAAATCGTAATTGGGGTGTAAGCGTATTTATATTTATCCCAAATGCGTTTTAATGTAAGTATTGAAATGGAGAACACGAATCAATCATCGTCAAATTGCTTCGTTTTATACCTTATATACTTTCTGTTTTAAATTTATACTTTTGTTTTCTACGTTATATTATTTAATCATTTGAAAGCAAAAATGCTTACCGTATTACATCTATTCATTTTAACTGAAACAATTAACAACGAATCGAATAAAATATAAAGATATTCAACGACAGTGATCGTTAATAAATGACTAAATTAAATACAAACATTAAAATATAATCTTAAAAATGGCACTCATCGGGTGTGAGAACGTTTTGGGCAAATTTACATGCATTATAACATTTGACCATTAACTTTTCTTTGAAGTTCCTGAATGATATGAACTATCTCGTTTAAAAACGTGAGGCATACAGTAAATATGAAAATGTTCAAGTTACACATTAAATTTATCAGTTTGCAACACATATCCTCAAAATTATAAAGGGGTGTGTATGGAATAAAGACCTACGTTCACATGATGGCCCTGAGTACCCATTTCTACAATTGCACACTGGGTGATTCTCGTCATGTCCATCACAGAAACCTCCGTTATGACACGATAACTTCCGGCAACCTTCCATCCGTCCTTCAGTTTCAGTATAAACACAAAAGTAATCATTGAATGAATTCGAATACAACATGTCGTGCTTGGAAAGCCAGAGGGGGCTTTCAGAATTATGTGTACATATGCTGACGACACCTTCGGGATCTCAATAGACGATATGACAAATTGCGTTCTGGCGCTGATTCAATTTATTGCATTGCATTATTGTAACCGTTATACTATTGCTTACCGAGAATAGGCATTGTAACACTAAAACATCGCCTTTCCCCTTCCAATTGCAATCTAAAATCACAAAAACAGTACTTGAGACTATCAGCTATCAATGTACTTATGTCTTCGAATAAATTTTGCAATGATTACTTTTGAGCTAAATAGGAAATTATGCAGGGCACAATGAAATGATATTTATTATGGGTCAATTCCCCTTACCCTTTTAACCCTAACGTAAAGCACATTCGTGTATCCTGGTTCATAATTGGGACGAACACAACGTCAAGTGTGCAGTTTGAATATGCTGTTTTGTTTTCCACACATGCTTCGCAGCTTGAATACACATAGTGTTCGATTGGACGTGACGTCTGGCTTGATGACAAACTTCCGCTTAGACTGCAAGAGATAAAAAAAATTATGATGTAAATTTACGAAGTTTTAAATGTATACTTATCAGCTATGAAATTTCGACACCAATTTTAACAATCGTAGATTACTTACCACTGCAGTTCATGCCCTTTTCCGGGTTCAGCTGTATAAGACACAAGGCACTGTTCGCCAATTTGACATTGGACAACAGACTGTGGTTGAAGACTTGGTGATATAAAATACGGTCGATCCTAAATAAAAATAAAACGTAAACATCAGCTTTGAATTCATATTTTTGTATTGGTAAGAACATGATTGTGATACGTTTAAATGGACTGGATCATGTTTATTTATGATACGCAAATATCATGTTCAGTACAACGAACGAGAAAAGTCATGTCAATGATCGAAAACGGTGTTGCAAACTCACATATGAAAGCATGTGTTTGCATACATACCTCGCGTCTATAAATTAAATCGACCCCTGAAAATTGATATCATATTAATTAAAGCCTAGCAAACATTATTCCGATTTTGCATGAGAGATTAAAAATATATATATATATATATATTACGTGTACCTGGTGTTTAAAATATCACGACAAAATTAATTGGTTAAACAGATAATTCGGTTAAATAACAAATAACATTTAATCGTTTTAACAATAGGTTTTAGAATTTGATATATCAGTACGATAATTAAATGTACCTTCTATGACATCGATATTGAAACACGTCTCATCTTTGTTCGTTCTTTAGAACAACGGTAATAGAAATATGTATAAACCCAATAAAGATTTACAACTGTGCAAATTCTAGTATTTTAGTCTGAAACTGAGGTTATTATACAATAATTCTACATTATACGCTATATTAGTCATTAGAATGACAAAAACAAAAAATCTTTCAGTTAATAAAACATTGTTCGTTTGTTTCTTTAATATCTTTTAATGCTACCATTTTAGAAAACTAAATAAACATAATTTTAAATAAATCAAACAAAATGTTAAATGTCAATAACCTTTTCAACCAACAACTGACATGTACATAACAAGAGCAATATCAGAAAGAAAAAACTTACCTGTTGATGATATGCTATGAAAACGCATTTATTTTCAATAAAATACTAACAATATCTTAGTATACAATCCATTTTTAAAATAACACAGTTCACCATAATAAATGACATGAAAAACAAACAACAAACAAACGGAAATCCCATGTAGCATACATTACCGATCATTTGCAAACGTCTGTAAACAAAGCATGTACCGCCCTGCTTGCCTTGGGAGAAATGGTACGTTGATTTTAAAAACTCCAGGCATTGAATCTATCTGTATTATATCCATGCCTGTTACATCGATCTCTTTGCTCGTATACCCGACATCTACATGAGGTCTAAAAATAATGATCAATGCGTATTCGCTCGAAAATAAACTCAAAGGGTTCTTTATCCCACGTAAAAGAATAGTTATGGCATGCATAATTCTATAAGCACAACCATTTCCGGTGTCGGATGTGTGAAAAGAATAGTTATGGCATGCATAATTCTATAAGCACACCCATTCCGGTGTCGGGGGTGTTAAAATAATAGTTATGGCATGCATAATTCTATAAGCACATCCATTTCCGGTGTCGGGGTGTTAATTATTTTCTGAGTTATTCAAATCATTGCTTTTAGATAACATAGTATGGTAATGTTTAAGACATGGTGATGTATTCCGGCCTTGACAAATATTCTACCAAACTTACTAGAAATAAATACTATAGGATTGTTCGTACATTTTCGTTGGGTTATCGGTGTATATTCCACACCGATAATCCACGACCACAATTGTAAAAAGAATAATAACACAAAAAGAAATTATCTAACTATATATTGTTCACAAAATAAATACTTTATCGGACTTTCCAAGCTATTATGTATTCATCTTTATCAAAATATTGTTGAATCTATGATATATTTGTTGAAATATTGATAGTATTGCGCATCGCTAACGTGAACTATAATATATTATTTAAACAACACAACATAACATTTGAACCATCATGTAACTTACATTTGATTAAAGCCATATACCACAAATGTATAAACTTCGCATAATCTGGCCCTATTGCAAGAAACATATTTCACCAAACTGGAAGGTCGTTCTATAACAGGCTGGAATATAATTTTCAAATACTTCAGTCAGACAGAAATATAAAAAAACGATAACGCGAGAAGAATGCATAGCTTGGATTTTAAGGTTTCATGGTAATAGTACGTATATACATTTATTCATTATGTTTTATAAACTTGTTTTTGCATGTAGTCTTTATTCATGTTTGATAAACATTGTGTTTTTATTTTGTGCGCGTGTAGAATTTGCGTTTTGTTTTGTTTCAACTACATACATGTATATGTTTTAATATTACCACAGACACAGTTATATTCACCTTCAACACATTTCTAATTATAATTGTAACCTTATTATTTCAATGCAATTTTACACTCCTGTTACAATGCACATATAATATCAAAGAAAAAATGTATTCGTTTATGATCTGTTAACGACTTTTATTGTATTAAGGCCAAAGGGACTGCAATTGTTTATGCATTATTCAAACAACTTAAATATTTAAACATATAAAGAATACAAGTTGTGTTGTTTTTTTTTTGCTAAAATAACAACATTATTTCATAATTACAAACATGGAAATAGTGGCTTGCTTATCAAATCAGTATACCTAAACCTACCCATGTGACGTTCTGGTAGTGACTGACTATACCTGGAAAAAATAAAATAAACCAGTATTTGACTATTTTAATTGTAATAATGAGTGCACATGTATGATGCTTAGAAGTAGCATCAACTTAATGTACGTTTTTGAGTGCTGTTTTGTTTTGGAATTTTGTTAGAGTTACACATGCCATAGCTATATAACACACAGTGGTGTACACTATTGCTTTAGTTTAATATAGTTCAGCAACTACTTACTGAACGAGCAGGTTTTGCCAAAATATCCAGGCTTGCAAACACACGTCTTCGTGTTATTATTCACAAAACAATGACCGTTGTTCTCACAAAAATCATCACGACAAGGACCTATTGATTACAAAGTTTACATGTTATATATTTGCATGCATGAAAACGGAGGAGGAGTTCATGAGATAATGGGAGTCTTTATTCATTTTGCTACAAATATGCCTTACAAAAGATGCATTGAACGTCTTTTCTTGATTATTATGAATATCATTGACATTTATCCTTTGGCACACAGTTGTATGTATACCGTATTTACCCGGTGTATTGGGACACCCTAAATATTGGGACACCCCTATTTTGCGGAAAAATAATTATTTTTTGAGTCCCTTAATATTGGGACAGTTTTGAAATTTGAGTTTTTTCTTGTCCCTAAATATTGGGACACAAAAATATAATGGTAAATTGTCAATTTAAAATAAAAAATCTCTCGATTTTGATATGATCAGAGTAGTATAGATCTACTATACGTCTCTTGCCTTACGACCGATTATACCGTATATTGCAATAGATATGCTGCAAATAATGATACAATAAGAGTGTACCCCTTTTATATAATATAAACTACAAAGACTACCGTTTTCAAAATGTTAGTGCATGTATTACGTCATGTGCGTAAATGATATTGATATTAAATAATTTATTGAACGTCTTATAGCAACCTATAAAATTGTCATAGTGTAATAATGAAAAAAAAGTTATGAAACAAAGGGTCAAATAATTTCATGCAGCACATCACTTTCTCGGGCAAAGTCTACAGTATGCACTCAACCATTCAGCACATAACTTTCTCAGGTGGTAGTCTATTTTGACATGCGCTCGATTTTTTTGGACAATAAGCGCTGCCAGGGTAACAGTATTAGGGTAACTACACGGTAGTATACGATAATTGTCGGGTCTCTCATGAAGCCAATTAGTGTGCCACATGCGGCGTTCTTATCGCTAAACAAACACGTCTAGGGCCTGTTTAATTGACCCGTGGTGCAAACTGTGTACTAATACTCTATACTGCCCGGTGTTCTTAATTGACACGTTCCACTCAGTTAAGCACGCGGCATAACGACAATCGGTGTGTGTGTGTGTGAAAATACATTAGGTCGAATATTACCCTATACTTTGGACACATTTTAGGGAATTATTTTTTATGACCCTTTATATTCGGACAAGAAATATTGTAATTATTTTTAAGTGTCCCAATACATAGGGTTAATACGGTACTCAGTTTAAAGTTTTCCATCTTACTTAACAAAACCGCCACCGCTGATAATAATAATATTGGCAACGTTCAGCATCGTAAACAATATAGTAAATATGTAGAATAAAACGTAGAGAGCAAAATGCACAGTTGTATACGTCTCGCATATCCTGTGCATACCTCGTTCACATCTGTCTCCTGTATAGCTCGGGGCACAAATGCACTTAAATTTACTTGACTCAGTTGCAAAACAAACACCGTCATTCTGGCAAATGTCGGAGTGCAAAAGGCATGGGTCTGTGAAAATACAACACAACAAGTAAATAGAGCACGCCTATGGCATAATGGTAAGAAAATATTCATTGGAAATATTAAACATGTGGCATTTTCTATTTATTACATTAATTTGAAATTGAAAGTGTGTATTTTTTATTGCACATCGACATTATTAACATCTATTATGTGTGAAAGTTACATATTGCATATAAACGCCTATATTTGCATTTATTCCTTTCATTTCATTCGTACTTTCCACAATGCCATCATGTATGTGTTTTCGCAAACATCGAGTCAGATGAAGTATTCAAACGCACAACATATACCAGCCATTCGTAAGTTCTACCAACCTTTACTACGAACACTCTTTGAAAGATGAATTACGCCTTTGTGCAAATGCCTTGAAAGATAAGATATTTCAATCCATACCTGTGAAATTTCCTCCAAACACTACAAAGTTGAAGCACAGGTCTTCTTGTCTAAGAAATATAAATACCAAAATATAATATTTTGGAAGGAATTTGTTTCATGTATCTGGTTTATACTGATTAAATGTATGTATTAGCAAATACCTACATATGTCTCAAACAAATCATGTAGTTTCCTGCTTGATCGAAGAGAACAATCATCTGGGTCAAGCACACTGAGCTGCCATCAAGATCCGTGAACGGAACCGGACGCATAATGTGTACGTACCCGGACGCCGTTTTTACAACATCACTAAAACAATATGACATCGATTTTTTGTTTCGATAAAAACAACCACAAACAAACACAATTATAACAATATCAACAACATCTTAAAAAGAAAGGAACATAAATACACTAACTCTATTGAAACGTTCAAAATGCAGTTTGTAAAGTGCTTTTTAAGTTATTTCAAAAACTATATACCGGTAATTCGGTTTTGCCAAGTTATATGCAACGTAAGTTTTTTAGTTTTCGTTTATCACTACCATAACAACACCAATAACTAGCCTAAACTATTCGCATACCATATTCCGTTGTTATATGTTGTATACAGCACAAATGAACGTTTCACATTAACATTCATTAAAATCCGGCTGAAAGATGAAAGCGTCGGTGGATGGAGACTCCTGACTGAGGAGGCCTATAAACGTAACATATGTGGCGCGTCGTGAGAAAACCGGTCTTAATGCAGTCCGCACAGGCTAATCCAGGACGGCACTTTCCGCTTTTATGGTTTTTTTCTGTTTCAAGGGAGTCTCTTCTAAACATAAATACACTGTAGGCGGAAAGTGCCGTCCCTAATTAGCCTGTGCGGACTGCACAGGCTTATCCGAGACGACACTTAACGCACATGCATTAAGTCCGGTTTTCCCACGACGCGCCTGATATGCACTTTTATCATTATTAGTAATGGCATCATATTTGGCTTCTCATAAATTAACGAAAATAATAGTTTCATAAATACTTAAGTGCCATTTCAAAAGTTCAACAACAACTGGCTCAAATACCCATTGTTAATATTTTATTTGTGTTAAATAATTATGAATAAAAGTTCAAAAGTACATACATGTTGTTCATCAACTGTAAAGGCAAAATATATATATAATAATTCACAACATATCAATAATTATATACTCTCATACAATAAACAAGTGTGTACAGAAATGTATATGTAAAACTGGAAAGGCATTCAACATTATTATTATAATGATACAGATTCAACTTACTAAACTTTACGTCAAAGCATGTCGTGTCACCTAACCATTCTCTGAAATCACGTAAACAAGTACTGAGTAAGAACATTTGATATAGTACTCCAAGGCCATGCATTTGCTAAAACGAAATTAATGAGGTATAATAATAATTTTATAGATATAAATCGTTTACATGTATGTGGATTGAGTTGAACTAAAATGTGATTTTTGCGTCAACGAAATTATTATTTTCACCCTGCAATACAGCAGTTATTAAAGTGACCATACATTTCAAAATGATATAAAATGACGCAACAACAACAACGACATATAACAAATTGCAAATATAGTTATAAAAATTATCAATAGGACCTTATTTATATAGAGATCGTTTTAAGTATAATAATTTTAACACGCTGTAACAGCAGGTCCGCCGTTTTAACTGTTTTTATTATTTACTATACAAACGAAATAAGTTGTTTTAGTGTGCGTTTACGTCATAATTGTATAACGAAGGGTAATTCACTTCAAATTTCACACGTACCTCTCAGACACAGTAACACACACAAAATGCCCGTCGTTTTTATGAATGGTGCCGTGTATTTTGCACCGATTGACGTATGCAGCTTGCCCAGGGTAAAATGACCACTGTCTAAATCCCGTGCAGTGAAGATTTGTGGAGAGCTCAGTGGAAGAACGATTCGTCAGGGTTATGTTCTGAACACTGAAATTAATTTTATCAATGTTTCCATGAACTCGTCTGCATCACAGTAATGTTTGCAATTTGATTAAATAAAGTAACACGACAACGAAACGACAATTTGAAAGAAAACTTAAAATACGAGACCGTCAACTAGATGAGAGAAACCTTTACACTTTATAAACATTGTTTAAAATAGCATTTTGTTGATATTAACATGTAAATAGTTTGAATAAACATTCACGCACATTTGTTAATTCACGTGTTTCAGAACAAATTGTAGTGCGTTAAATGAACATATATTCAGACGCAACATAGTTGCATTTCCGTTATGTCTCTGTAAGATAAGGGAAACACCTTTTTGTTGGAATGTAGACATTATGTAAATATTTGTGAAGAACTTATAAACACTATATCCATGTATTCCGTCCCTTCTGTTAAAACTATCTTAAATTGATTGTTAATAGTAAACGATTTGATACACATATTTGCTTCAGAACCTCGCTTAAACTTCCATTTTCTTTTCTTCCCTTCACTTTCCCACATCTATATCTGTTTAACCATTCTTATGCCAACTCTCTACAATTGTTCTCGATCGATTTAGCTCTGTAATCAGAGCTTCTTTGTTTTCTGCCCTCATATTATTTGCTTAAATTGGTTATTTGTAAACCAATTCTGTTCGTTTCGACAACATGCAACTCAATATATTATACAAGGAGAACTATATAAGACTGTGTTTTTCCTTCTAATCTTATTCAAGCATGTACTTATTATTAAGTGTAATATGCTTCGAAATTGTACATATGCATGCTTTTTGAAATCAAATATGTTTAAACTAAACTTATTCTTTTTTTTCGAATTTATTAGGATCATTTGTGTATATAGCAAACAAAAGGTTGAATGTAGTTGATTTATGACATATCATGTAATACCTAATATTACATACCTTTTCAATTGTAAATTCAGTCATTAAAATAATAAATATTACAGATTTAAAATGTGTGTTTGCATTAAAAAGGTTGTGACAAATGTTAACTTGTTTACACATTAAATATTAGCATTAGCTCGTACATCTGTATTTTGAAATGCAAAACAAAACAAAGCAACAAAACAAACAACGACAAAAAAGGCTGAATAGACTTATTATCACGAGTAATTATGACATTGACACAAATTGACACAATAATAACACTTTTTGCCATAACATAGCTTAGTAACGTAACACTTACTATTACGATATAGTTATCTTAAATAATTAATTCATAAACTATTTTAAAGCAACAACTAATGACAGCAAAAGCTGACGTTGACGTCGTCATTTTTTCATTAAATAAATTGTTATTATTATATAATAGAATGTACTTTACTTTACAAACCCTGATCTGGAATTGATGTACACGTCAAACATGCATTGTTGAATGACGTCGCTCCGTTTGGTACAACCAATCATGCTTCCATATGTCAATGTTGGCTCAATAATTGAAAGCTCTGACTGTAATACACCCATATTAGCATTATACAAATTAAGAAATAATACATCGATCTGTTTTGAAAAATTTTGATATTCTTTTAACAGCATGCCTCTCTATTTTAAAAATCGTTGCATTGGTAATATGTTTACTGTTTATTATTTTCTAATTTTTGATAAAATACCTGTTTAATACTGCTCCTTTTATTTTACACATTTGTGTGCCGATATACTTACATTCTTATTTGAAGTAATGTCTACAATTATAAAAAAATACGTTATTAAACCGGGTATTCTAAACGTTTAAAACGTAAATTAGGTTCCTCTATTTATGGACATTGCAAATGATCGAAACTCATGTAATTGAACAGAAAATACTGACATTGTATTTAAAGCGTCAAATATAAGACAGTTAAAGATCCATTAGTAAACAATGTACACTTCAAAGAAAACTCCTTAAATGCAAAATGTAAATTATCTGTAGCAAAAAATCGGCGCATATAATACTTGTTTCGCAATGGTTCCCTGTGTAACCCATTCCACAGTAGCAAACACCGTTGGAGCAGGCTCCGTTTGTTTGGCAAAATTCATGAGGACATCCATCTAAATAAAATCCAAACAATTATTGATTTTGATATGTAAAACCATGCTTTTTTTTTAATTTGACGGACACAAAATTTATTTCAATCTTAACATCAATTGATTACAATTGATGTCAGTGCACATCCTTAACATAATCAGCAATCTGTCAGTTTATCGATATCTGTACGTATTTACCCCCAGTACATATAAAGCTGGATCCTCCAATGCAAAGATCTATAAAATACAAACATAATTTTTATTACTAATTTAATAAAGTATATGTTAGCTGAAACTGCTATCATAAAATGTAATGTTATAAATCATGTATTGGAAGATCTAATTTTAACATTTGTCTATACCATACATTAATGTATTTATTTTGGGGAATCAATAATGACTTTATCGGATGGAATGAATAGGGACGATTGAAATACATTAGTGATTTTGTTTAGGATCATATGTTCATGATAAAACATAGTAAATAATAATTTTTCATTTCATATTTTGCGATATCTCATATGATTGTTTTTTATTTACAATCATTAAATTAGAAAACGTTTTAAAAGATAAGCTTTGCTTGAAAAGCCTTAATTTTTTCCATCAAACCAATATATTGCTGCAGGAAAATCCGGACGTACGACTCCTTTCCAGTTGTGTAGCATACAAAAAGTTGTCATATTGCCCATATTGTATACTGTATTCATGGGCCTAAATAAAGATGTGTTGTGTCCTTTTTTATAAAAATAACTTTGCCATGTTAATTTTGTTATGAAGGAAACCGTAGTGAAAGGAAGGTCGATCCCAATTTGCTAAATATACAATGCACATTATGCTATTGATTTAACGTCCCTCTATAACTTTTATTCCGTCCATTAAAGCTTTCCAAACTGCGGAAAACAACAAATATTTAAAAGTAGTCCAAAATAACCCTGCGTGTCATCTCGAGAGCATTTCACTCAAAACATAGATGAATAATAAGATTATCATTCACAAGTATGTGAAACAATGTCACCACATAAAATAAAATTTAACCACGTTTTTTCTTTCCAGATTAGTTTACTACAATGCGTAACTGGTTTGTGTTCAATAAAATGCTCGGCATTGCATCTAAATTACCGAAATGCATATTTGCAACAGTAAATATTGTATGCAACTTGAACACAGTGGTGAACAAAAGGAGAGAGAATTGTTTTCATTCAAACTGTTCTACCGATTTCACAGTCTCTTCCACTAAATCCACTGAAGCAATTGCATGTGTAGTTTTGAAATCCATCTTCACATATGCCGTTATTGCTGCACGTATTATTTGTTGGACAATCGTTTATTTCTGTAAAACAGAAACAAACAAGTACAGAATATTATAGATTCCTAGAAAATATATATTAAATTAGCGATTACATGTATTTTTTAAAACGCATCACGTGCGAGTAATGTCACATACTTTCCGAACAGTTGACTCCTGTGTAGTTGTTCGGATTCAGACCATCATCGGAGCAGTAGCAGTAGTATGGATTCCCAATTTTATAGCAAAACCCATTCTCACATGGATTGGGATCACACAGATTTATAGCTACAATTTCAATAATACAATTATATACAACACGAGAATTGTAAACGAACTTTCAGGTTAAGCATCAATATTGATTGATATATGTGCAGACATAACAGTAAACGTCTTACGTGTTTCGCAGTAACGTCCTGTGATTCCGTGATTACATTCACATATAAAGGTATCTCTGTCGTCGTTTAATAAGCACCGCCCATATATACAAGGACCAAATGAGCAAGGATCTGTTGGAATGTTAACCTTTACATGTAAATTTATGTTACTAAGTATCAAAGTATGTAAATATGTATATATCATTATTTATATCATATTTTTCGAAATATGTAGATGAAAGTGACACAATAACTTAAATCAGATATAAAAATCAACAACACTAAAATTGCATAGGACACACTCAAATACCGAATACGTAAACACACATGTACATCGACGTTTGCATCGTTTATATAACCTACAAAAACTGTCGAGTCAGCGTTATGTACATGTGTTGTTTTCAGTTGTACAGTCGAAACAAGCATGGCCAGCGTACAATTCCATGTGACAAATTAAAATAATATGTATTTTTCAACACTTTTTTTCAACAGACTGGACATAACAGATTGCTTGTACGTTATCCTTTCGTATAAAATAAATATAAAACAAAAACATCAAATATGTCAATTATGTATGATACTGACGCCAACCTTCGACAAAATAATACAATACATTTTTGCGCTCTGGACCCTGCGGAGTTCAATGCTGCAATTTCGTTACACACCTGGTGTATAAACATCCAACTGCACACAGGACTCATCGCTTTGGACTCTGGAATATGATGTTTATAAAATTGTATTAAAGTGTGTTCTTATGCTCAAGTTGTATAAAACTTCCCCTTCTTTGTATATAGTTGTAGATCATAATTATAATGTAAGCAAAACATCGGCCATATACGTGACACAGAAGTGTACATACACTGGTTGTCTTGGATGGAATAAAACGTCAAATGTTGTGTTACCAACTTTAACGAAACAATTGCAAGGTACTTAAAGGTAATTACTAAATAAACATGGAACTGTAATTAAATTAAATAAATACAAGGGATGAAATGTTTCATAACCTGTCAATAGTTCAATTATTTTGTATTGTAACAAACAAGGGGAAGCACAATAGAAAACGAAGCTACGGAAAGCAGGAAATACACACAATTTAAAATAAAGTTTGATGATCGTAAGTATCTTTAAATAGTTATATTCTATACAAAATTGTTTGAATGCGTGGAAATAAATCAAAAAATGAATTTTGTGAATTGACTGTGGTTCATATAAGCATAATAGTTAATTTCCTGATTTAAATAATGGTTCATGGTATTAGTTATTATTCGGTGCTGTCTAAAATCCAATAACAAGTACTTTCTATTAAACGTGTAAGTACTACGATTTAAAGAGACATCAAATTAACGTGATAAATTACCCAAATATGTCGTTAGCTTTGAAACAAACGTCGAACTTTCCTGCGATATAATGTCGTATAGAAACGTCTGCTCTAAAGACATGTTCTGCTTTGAAGGTCATATTGCTTATAGACGTCGAAACTTCAGTGTAATCTACGCCGCTTTGTGTTATTTCCATGTTGGCAACCTCTCTGTTGATAAAGGGAGAACATTGCTGAATAAAAGGCTTGGTACTAATTAGACTATTATATTTACTGGCGTTGTATTATAGTAGGTATGCTTTTAAAATAGTAAAATTGTTCTCTTAACATTATGTATTGCAGTTTGTATGAGTACAATATTTAACAACACAAACTTCTTCCTACCTGGAAGACTTCACATAAATTGGGAATATGCAGGTATCATACAGCGGACATTGAAGAGTGTCGTTTGGCGAAGGCATATGGGTGAAGTACGGCTTATTCTTGAACAAATGAATATAAACAAATACATTTATTGAACTAATATTAAATAAACAAGCAAATTGACACTTAAGATCATTGCCGCATTTTAAAATCATGATTAGTAAGCGTCTATTGCTGTATTTGAATGTTACAACATAACTCAACACACAATTGAACCATTTAAGGGATCCGCCATTAATTATAATTATAATCACTTACCAAATGAGACTGTGTGCTGTAGTTAAAATGAACGTCTGAAAAGAATAATACTGTTGTTAAAGTACATGTTACAATATATGTAAGTAAACGAACTGTGTAAATTTTGAATGCATTTAGCAATATATTTGTTAGAGCTGAAAACAAATAACGGCGGAAAACAGATAGATCTTGAATACTATGTTATACGTGTACCGTACCTTTGACAAACAAACGGAAACACCGTGATTCAGACGATTCCACGCTGTAAAATCAAAGTGGTAATCAGTTTGTAATGAAAAATGGGTCTTTTTGATTTAAATAATGGCAAAATAAAACAATTCAAAAGTCCACTTTTCCAAAATATCGAATATGCAAGCGCGTATTTAACACTTTTTATTTGTCATTTTGGATAATGTCAGCATATTTACCTTCTGTCGTCTACGGCTGATACACACACGATGTCATGTTTTATTTCGTTTACCGGGGTGGCTAATGAGATTTGGGAATAAACGGTATTCAGCCTTCCTTTAGTATCGGGTTGAACCGGGGACGTGTTCAGTCGCTCTTTCATTGTGCCAATGACGATAAATGACTTTACCAGCCTTTGCAAAAACATTTGAGAAAAACAATAGCACATTTGTGTAAAACTGATAAATGACAATAACTGTATAACACTATAAACAGGAGGCGCAACAGGACCAGACACTATTTTGGCCCCAGGGCTATTTTTGTAGAATAAAAGCATCACCTAAACAATTTTAAACATTCTCATAAGGCATGGCTACATACCAAGTATAAAGGCTTTTTTTATTTTTTAGTTTAGTTTTTTTTAGTTTAAGTAGTTTTGGACGAGAAGATTCTTTTGTCAGTTGTATTCTATTTAAATTCCATTCAACAAATTTTGAACCGATGTTAGCCCATTTTAGCTAAGGGGGCTATTTGAACAATTGTGGTGTTGTAATATACGAAAATGCTACATACCAAATACCAAAGGTTTATACCCGGTACGTTCGGACAAGACGATGTTTAGTGACTTTTACTATTTAAAGTATATATTTTGTATTTGTTTAACCCGGGGGGAGGGCATCATTTTCACACAGTAAAGTAAATGACCATAAGGCAATGCTACATACCAAATATCGAAGACCTTGTAGTTTCCGACAAGAATTTTTTTCCTATTAAAGTACATGCAAAAAAATTGAGCCCTGGGGTAGGGTCATTTTTATCACATGGGCATCTTTTTAACAATCTTGGTAAAGGACCAAATTTCTAACAAGAAGATTTTCAAAGGTGTGTAAACAAAAATATATTTTAGCCACTGTGACCTAATTCGGCAATAGACCGTAGCGATATAAACAAATTAACACGTCTATCGCCCAAGGATGATGTCTGTGTAATTTAGTTAAAAGATGCCAGGTATTTTATGAGGAAATGTTTAGAGTTTTAACGGACGCGCTGACGTACTGACACACGGACGCACGCACATGCGACGGATGAAACGCACTCGCATAACCTCCCTGACTTTGGCAAGTAGAGCTAATAACATTCAAAATGTTACTATGATAAAAGCATACCCAGTGTGCGATTCAGCAAATACAGTAGTTCTCCACGTTGATCCAACATATACAACGAACGAATGGGAAGGTTCTAAGGTTGGCGGAACAAATATCGGTGTCAATAAGTTTGTTTCCACACGCACCGTAAACTAAAAGACCACGAGTCCAAAATGACTAAAAATGTTCTGCAGATTAGCAAAATAAACAATGACCTCTTGTAGCATAATTAAATTTGTGTTGTTGCCGTATCACATGAAGTCATGAGTACAAAACATATTACACAGCTCAGTCTTTTTATGAACAGACAGAAAAAAATGACAACCATACTTGAATTTGAAGTTTACTAAACGTAGCTCGTGATGGCTCGTAATACACTGAACCGAGTATCATTTCGTTTGGATTTGTGTCTTTAACTTCAACGGCTATTGCTATCCAGTCATTTCCAGTATAGTTATGCAACGAGAGTGCTGCGATCTCGACGGAACAATTCTGATAAAAGAAACAAAATAATATATTTATTCAGTCAGATATGGGCTAATTGTGTCTTAGGCATTGTGTATGGTCATACGTCTTTAGATGAGAAAGTGAAATGAATAATAAAAATCGACAATATTGTTACTTGATTAAATCGTTTAAATCTAATAAATCATTAATGATATAAAATAAGGCAAAACGGTGGTAACATTATTTACTGATGGTGTTCTATACAATCATTTTCTTCAAGTCTGTACTACACATGTTGCTGACCTTGTGAACCAATGTTCCTGGCGCAGGCTGTGTGTAAAGTGAACCGATTTCAAGGTATGATCTGCTCTTTTCGCATTGCACGATGTCTCCATCATCATCCACAACAGGCAAATTGATCAAGGTAGTTCGATTGAACGGAATCCTGGAAGCATAATTCCAAAGACTTTAGAGATGTCGAAGAAAACATAAAACATAATATTATCGCTTTTCATCAATAAAAATTGTCAAGACCATTTAATTATTGTGTTATTTCGTATGCATTTTAGGAATGTCGTGTAGCTTTGACCTTATGTGAAACTACATCAATTGCTTTAAGCACCTGTAAAAAGGAATCACAATCGATTTAGGAGAACGATTTCTCTGTTTCGTATCATTCCGAATATTCGTGAAAATAGTTGTATGAAAATTCCATGGTATGTTTGGTCCCTGCAGTGTTAGGTTTATCCAACTGTGTCCACTGTAACTGAAACTACAAACTTTCTCTCTGTCAGACGAGGTAGGTAATGTTAAATTAAACATCATCAGATCCTGTTCCCAGCCAAGTTTTTCATTAACTGAAAAAACAGTTTCATTAAACGTCATTCTGTCCTTTGGGCTTAACTCACGACGGTCAATAGTAAACATCCCAAAGTAAGAACTGTTGGCAGTGGAAGTCGCAGCCAGTTGCCGGTGTGTCTGTTTGTGTACATCTTGTGCTGAACAAAAGGGCCCACATGGGCCTGTCCCCAGTCTCCAACCTGCTAGAACCTCCATATAGGCCTGTAAGTAGGATCATGATGTATAGCAAACATTTGAATTAATAACGATATATTTTTTGGTATAACTGACCATGCATGTGCTTGAATGGCCCGTGCATAAAATGTACTGTACATTCCGTTTTGCTAATATAGGTATTTGATATACATACAACTAGTGTAGTAGAAGCACTTGACATTGAATTATGCATACACAATAGCACATATACAGGTAAATGTAAGAATCACATTTCAATAACTTCATTTTATTCATTTTGTTTTAACACAATTTGCTATATAAGTTTTAGAAACACATCTTAAGAAACGCTACTTACGGATATATTGCCTCTGTGCAAATCTTTTACAGTAAAAGTCATCATGCCTCCCAAAAATAACGGTGTCCCATTTGAAAAGCGAATACACATAACAAATAACAAAATAGGCATAACACAAGAACTGTTTATTTTCCACATCATAATTTTATGTTCCCAAGGTGAACGATGATTTTAAACTACAAACTTTTCAACAAGCACATACCAATAAAGCCTCCAGCTCGGTATGCATGTTCTAGCAATAAACGTATATATTACAAATCAAATTGCACGGTTGTCCCGGAGATTGTTAATAAAAAAAATATAATTTTAATCGAAATCAATAATTTGGGGATATATGGAATTTGTCATTTGCCGACAAATCCATTCTGCTACGGTAAGTAAACACTGTGCTATACAAAACGTGGCATAAGTGATCAAACCAAAAATCGAATAGCTTAATCATCTGGAAATTTGATTAAAATGTCAAAGGCAGGGATGAATTTAAGCTAAAAAAGACGATCACAATTTATATCCGTTGGTATATTTATCTTGAACAAATCTAAATTAAGTTCAAAAGCAAATAAATTAGATTGTTCTCACCAAACCGATATTTATTAAGCGTAAGAGATACTTTTGCGGGGATTTTTATCTTATCGAACATGCTTATGTCATTTTTACACGTAAAATATAAAAAAACACTCTAACTCAATACATGTCAACATATATTAAGATTGCAAGTTTTGAATAAACTGCTTCAGGGCTAAGGTGATAAAAAATTCAAACAGTCTTAAATGTAACCTTCTTATCAATGCAATATAAGTTTATTTCATTTCAACATCTGGATTTTGGTTGAATTTAATTTGTATCGGTTAAGATTTCTGAAGTTACGTGTTTTTTGCCTAATTCTTATATCCAAAACACCCAGTATGTTTTTGAATACTTATTATACATGTCAGGTCAACCTTACGTTGTCTTTTAGTGCCAGCATGAGCATTGTACTGCTGAAAAAATATCCCGACGTAAGCCTTCAAATTAGAATTAAATTTAAGATAAACAACGAGCTTTATGAACCGAATTTCACTTATGGTAAACTCAGAGATTCAATGCCATTTGGCACAAATATTTTCATTATGTATCTGGCACACGAATAAAAATATTGATTATGAAAACCAAAATTGTCATAAAACGCATGCACACCCATTTAATGAATGTTAGCTATAAAAAAAATACAAAGACAACATTTGGACGATACTGCTTAATTACCTATTGCCAGAGAAATTTTCCTAACGATAATACTTATTTCCAGGCAAAATATTTGTATCAGTGAATTAAACGATATTGAAATCATGTCAAGAGAAAAACCTTGCATATCTGAACAAAACAAAAAACGATGAAATACTTAATGATAATTTGATACACATGAAAAAATATCAATATAAATTGCACGCTACACTGTTATATTGCATTAACTCTGATTAAAGGACTTTAACTCCAACAGAAACAAACTAACCACATTTTGATTTTTTTCTATACCTATTTATATTAAAACAATACATATTTAAAATACAAAAAATTGGGAATAAACACGTACCACCTAAACTAATAAAATACGCAGCTGAAATCATAGCGATTTAAAGACGAAAATAGCTACTAATGACAATTCTACTATACATGTTGTTTCTATCATGATTAAGAAACGTACGAATATGGACTTAAAGACAGAAGTCAAAATTCAAGTCCATTTATTTTGCATTATCCTTGATTTCTATGGAAAATCTAAGATAATGTATGTTAATAATATGGGAATATTTTATCAGATATGTGTCATTTAGCCAGTGAGATCTTAATCAAGTGGTTAGGCGCATATTATTTTAGATGCGCTTAACTGGGTAACATTCATATTTGTGTTTACGACAAATAAGGCACGAACAAACGCCTTAAAATTGTTAACACATAAAAACGCCTTACAGTGAAATTTAATAAAATAGAATGCCTTAAGATAAGGCATCCCCAACGCAAACAAATTACAGCACTCCGGTCGCGCTGCAGGGGACATTCGGGCATAGATTGATTTACCGATCGCTGTTTATCTTAAGTTATTTAAGATCCCCTGCTGGATAGTATTATGCAATTGTAAAACGCTGATTTCATTGTTAATGGATGCACATTTTACCTCCGCCAAGGAGGTTATCTTTTTGTCACCGTCGCTTTGAGTATTTGTTTTGTCTGATTGTTTGTCTGTCTGCACGCGGTTATAAACTGATTTGCTGAGGGTTTGTTTAGGGGGGTGAATTCGAATTTCTAGTAATTTGGTGTCCAGAAACAACAAAATGCTCAGGATACACGTCGTTTTCGTGAGATAACCATGTGCACCAGTGTCCGTTATGACATGTCTCTTTTAACAGAAGACAAAACGAACTATCTGATATACGGCCTACATTTCGAGTGGACCTCCGGGGAATTCATAACTATTTACTGCTATCTAGCTTAGCTATATGGGCCAAGTTGATATTTCTCAATACAAAACTTACAATTTTATTCCAGAACGTTCAAAAAAAATGGTTGTAAAAACATCCGATCCAGTGCTCTTGTCATTCTCGGGGTATTAGACTATGCTTTGTATCTTCATAGACCTTCAGTTTCATTAGATTGTTCAGTGTTCAGTTTTGTTATATTGGTGTGTTTTTAATCATAACAACTGTAACCACAATTCAATTCCACTTTCTTGTATACTTTTTTTATATCTAAAACTGAAAGAATTAGAAATGGGCCAATGAACAAATTATTCTTTTAGGATATTGTATTAGTAGAAAGGCAATGAAGGTTACATACATGTATCACTGGAAAATTCAACTATTAAGATGGTATGCGCTGTTCAAGTCCTTCCTTGAACGAATAAGCTGGGAACAATTCGACTGTACTTAATTCAACTGTTTACATATTGTTTCAACTGTCAGTTTTGCTTTGCACACAATACCAGAGTTGTAAAGTAATCTCAGTTGCATGTGAATCAATTGAATCAATTTACACAAATATATTTACCATACACCTTTTTCGTTGTATTGTAATAATTTCAATAAAATCTATACTTAGAACAACTAAAGAAGTAAACCGATCGACCCAAACTACGTTTCCTGATTAATATTTATATGAATTGCGAATAAAATCCAACGACCACCATGGATAAGTCTTATGTTGCAATATATATGATTTCATATGATAGATAGAATTAGACAAAAAAATATAAATAACATTATGAGATTTGTATAAAAGAAAAACTCAAAATATAAATGATGGAAAAAAAATGAAAACACCAAATGAGTATCCAACGATGTAGGAGCCTTTATAATACTAAATTACGATTGATAACGCTTAAACTTCATTTCCTTGGAATAAGGTTTTGTTCGGTTTTATTTGATGCTTTGGATTTTGCAGTCGCGATATTTTTTTGACATTTTTTAAAATACGAAAATCTGTGAATAAATCCCTTTGATACTTGATCTACACCTCAAGCATACAAACAAGTGCGCGTGTTGTCCTCGTGTTTCAAACCAATTGACAAACGCCTTTGCTCGAGTTATTAGCCAAGGTACAGACATACAAGCAATTCATCACGTTTTGCTGGTGTTTAACAGGTTGTCATAATACATAAGCTTTTAAACATGCATGATGTTTCATTATTATTAGGCAAAATAATCGGGCATACATTCCATGACACCACTGAATAGCTTTAAAATGTGTTTTGTATGCTTTATTTATAGGAAAAACAATACAAAATATTTATTTCAATATCAAGAATAAAATTGTCGTCAAAAAATACAACGATACGTCGAGACACAACAATATAACGCGCTATTGAACATTTAGATCCAATACACAACATAATAATCCACGAAAGCCTAAATACTTCCTGACCTCGCAGTATTTTGCCTCACTGAACATTGTAAGGACTATATATCCGCACATCTTGTATATATTTACATTTGTTCTAGATATGTTTCATGTCTTTGCAAATTGTAAAGAACGCATATTAATTTTATACTCCTTAGTCAAAATCTAATTTTTATACCATATCTCAGATACTTTTTTATCTACCGAATATATATTTAAAAAACGACTTAATCGCTCAGCTGGATATAATCGATCCACATTATGTTAAAAGCATTTTAACAATTTTACATGTATGACGTACTTTTAATTTGAATTAATTTGCAATAATTTTCGTCTTAAAACTTAACTTTATATCGAACGGATATTGCGTCGCAGTTTTCAAGGAGACTTGAACATAATATATTTTGGTTTATAAGAGCTTTAATTATATAGCATATTATGCAAAACCTACTTAGCAAATTGCAGGATGCCTCGTTCCAAACACATTTACGCTATGCATGTTTTATAATACATTGTTGTAGTATGTTTAAGTATCGAATGATGCTTACATCACGAGCTTTACAACGTGCTCTTTAAATACTGTAAAATAGGTTAAGCGTTAAACATATTCGATTGCGATGATTGGATAACATACATGTACTATATTGATTTGCATATGATTCACGTGTGTGGAAACGTCTACTACAGTTATGTGTATCATACATAGTACGACTATATTAACAATGATGTAGACCATGCTATTGGACACCCAGTAGTGTGGGAGGAAGTTCATAGCGTGTAGGATAGTGTAAGTAAACGATAAACTGATTTTGAATCATGCCATCTATACATTAGGGGCTGTGTAGACAATACAAATCATTCTAGTATTGTATCCATTCATTGTCCTTGAATATCACGTGCTCGGCGGTAAAAGGCACTAACAAGGTGATACACGCTAAACTAAACATTACACGTTTAATGTTGTGATTTTAAAAAAGCATGTAAAATAATGCATTAAAAGCTAAACACAGATACACATTTTCATAGAATAAATGGAATTTGAATAGTTTGAAGTTCACTTTGGTGTTTATATTTCCAACACTACGAAACTAGCCGAGGTTCCTCGTGATTTATGTAGAATATCGTGCAGCTAGCCGAGGTTCCTCGTGATTTATGTAGAATATCGTGCAGCTAGCCGAGGTTCCTCGTGATTTATGTAGAATATCGTGCAGCTAGCCGAGGTTCCTCGTGATTTATGTAGAATATCGTGCAACTCGCTCCTCGTGATTTATGTAGAATATCGTGTAGCTAGCCGAGGTTCCTCGTGATTTATGTAGAATATCGTGTAGCTAGCCGAGGTTCCTCGTGATTTATGTAGAATATCGTGCAGCTAGCCGAGGTTCCTCGTGATTTATGTAGAATATCGTGTAGCTAGCCGAGGTTCCTCGTGATTTATGTAGAATATCGTGTAGCTAGCCGAGGTTCCTCGTGATTTATGTAGAATATCGTGTAGCTAGCCGAGGTTCCTCGTGATTTATGTAGAATATCGTGCAGCTAGCCGAGGTTCCTCGTGATTTATGTAGAATATCGTGCAACTCGCTCCTCGTGATTTATGTAGAATATCGTGTAGCTAGCCGAGGTTCCTCGTGATTTATGTAGAATATCGTGCAGCTAGCCGAGGTTCCTCGTGATTTATGTAGAATATCGTGCAACTCGCTCCTCGTGATTTATGTAGAATATCGTGCAACTCGCCGAATGTTAACGGTGAATAGTGCGGTTTTAATCCGCGTCGTTACAAAACTCGGCAGTTAATAAAGCTAGTGTATGTAAACAGTTTTACTTTTAAGATCAGTGTTTTGCAATAAACAGTAGCCAGCAAACCAAATGTTTATGACTTCGTTTATATAGTAACGTAAACGCATGCTAAGACAGACAATATACCGTTTTATTGCAAAGTCTGAATTTTGCCATTTTCACCTTTTGTGCGGCTTTAACCTATTTTAAACATAAAAGATCGTGGTGAAGCTTGTGAAGTGTATGTGAAGCCTGCTGATTGCGGATTAATCCTTAAAAGGCCTGGATGAAGGAATGTCTGGCCACCCCCCACCTATGGGGTATTCAACTCAATGTAGTGGTCCACCATAAAATCTCCCATCCTTATCTGCAATCTATTCTTGCAGCTGACTGGGCAATCAACGTGTCCAGGTTCACTTTAGTTTTAATATAACTGACAATCTTTGCAATCGAAGGTATTCGATTACTTCTTAAAACGATGCTGACTGAATTATGTGTTCTTTTTTGTTGATTAAACAGTTGTCCGTATATGCACACCAGCTAAAACACTCACTTCAGGTCTTCAATTGTACTCGGATATAATTTATTTTGTGTATTGTTTTATTGTTTACTTAAAGGGACCAGAAATTGGCTATTTGACAATTTTCAAAGGTTTTGCCATCGATCCCAGAAAGAAATTATACATTTAATATAAATAAGCGAAATAACACTCTTGACAAAGTAACATATTGGAAATATCGTGAAATGGATAATCATCAATTAAAATGGATACAATTATAAAGCGTTTGTAACTCTTTTCGTCGTTTTTTAAACACGTGTGTCACTTACATAGCGTTAAAATTGCACTACCATGATTATAAGCTCGAATAACCGAGTGGTTAAGGAGTCAGAATTTGATACCGAAGGTTTTGTCCCAGCGAGAGCAAGTCTTTAAAAGACAATCTTTATTTAATATTTGTTTAAGGTTAAGGTTATTCCAGATGCTTTAGTTTTTGCAGTTAAGGCATTTAATTGCATTTTCAAAAAATCTGTAAATAAGTCCCATTGAACAAAAACAGGTAAAACAAATCATGGTCACGTACGCCGCGTGGACGTCGTTCGTCGATCTTTGGATAACCATGGCGCGATTGAGGACACTATATATGTGGATGTTGCCATTTAGGGTAAGCCTCGTGTAGCACGAGGACTCAAGCGACAACATGTACTAGAACAACACCGCACCGTCTCAAGAGGATTTACGGAAAGGCGTTTAAGAAATCATCAGTTTAGACTTTGAATAAAGTAAATATCCTATTTTGCTAACCTACAGACTAACGTGTATGTCTTGATATTTATTTTTTTTGTTTTTGTGTGTGCTTTTTTCTAGGCATCCGCCGTATATATGTCAGATACAAGATACATATTTTACAGAGAAGACAAGTACGTTATTGGAAATATTGTTTCTGTAAGCATCATTCGTTTATTGGGAATTTAAACTGTATGGAGAGGATGAATATGTATGGTTCAAATAAACACTGTTTTGCGTACTTTGAATAACTTTAAAATGTATGTTATGTTTGATTCCACTCGTGATTGTGTGCAGTTCCAATCTGTTTCTACAGTATGCGCTCGTCTATAATCCGGATAGTCTTGAATATGTCAACGGCAGGGAGGAGTGCTGGAGTTTTCATTTGATCTATCATCTCTTACGTGTGGCATTCATCCTCCCGGTAATTATGACGGGGTTTTGTTTTATACTCTATCAGTCATCTGCTTCAGTGATAAATCGGTTTTAGACTGTTGGCCGATGCCAAAGGTCGTAAATATGACGAATTTGAGTGTTTGTATCGCAATACCTACTTTTCTAATAGATGCAAAACAAAACATGGTGTGATGTGCATATTATATAGATAGAAGCAGTATTTAGATTGTTTTTAATTAAACAATTTAATTATGATGTGATATTCAATGTTAATGGTCACGGGATCTCACAATCTGATATTGTGACGCGGATCGCTATCTTTAACGAGGCTAATATCAGCAAATACCAAGATACCGACAGTATGGAGTATATATTAAATAATCGATTTGTGTTTTCAAACAACAGCATTTAATGTTTCCTTTCTATTATAGCAATAGTTTGCACTCATATTTCCCATGGTATTTTGTTCTTTTCTTCTATCGCCAACAGTCTTTCAACGCTATCAGTGCTTTGATTAATTATATGACAGCGCGGAATACAGACAGAAGATACCGACATATACTGATAACATTAGCAAAGATATGGCTAATATATGAAATTGCGTCATTGCAGGCTACAATACGGGTGATTCGGGTGTGAGCAAGCGAAGTACAGCTGATGGAGTGGAGTCTCCCGCGGTAATGAAGTTGATTCTCTTTGCTGATGAGACGGTTGTTGAATTGTAGGTATGACTGCTGAAAAGTCTTTCGACTTCGCCGTGCAGCTTGTAGACGTGGTGTTCCTTTTATCGGTGCCTTAAAATTCATTGTCGATGTAGCATGACAGAAATAGTTTTCGATTTATCGTTGTTTATTGGCCAATAAACAATGATTTGGAGGTCTTAAACCACGAAGGCGTTAGCCCGAGTTGTTTAATAGTCATTCATAAGACCGACAAAGAGTTGTTTATTGACCGATAAACAACGATATTGCGAAAATTATTTAGATTCTAACATGATTTGACATATATTTTTGCATTTGTAAATGGAACTACTTTTTACAATGCTCCGCTTAGTATCGGAACTTCTTTTTGCGTTGTTTATGGGTAGTTTAACAAGGATAATTTTGTTCTTCGTCTTTAGAACAATTAGCGAGTATCATGTTAGAATGTAGATCTACATACAGATGTAACAATGATGCACGATAGGTTAACAACACAAATGAAGCGAATTTACAGAATGCTCACCGCAAACTACAATTAAACAAATCAGCGTCTCGCCAATGTAACTCAGGTGTCTTTAAAATGGCTTAAAGATGCTAATAATAGTATCATTGCAAAGTATTGATTATTATAGAACAAATGTAAACAACATAATTGAGCTTTCGTATTATTTACATGGTTCGACCTTAACTTTTGGGAATCGGTGGTGCGCAGGACCAGCTACCTTCAAAACCTAGTCCAATACTGTATGAACTGGTCCCAATAATAAGAACACAACGAACTGCATAGCGCATAATTGAACAAGAAATGAATCTATTAATTGAAATCGGAAAATATATTGAGCACACATAAAAATCTATAATTCATTATATAATATTGCATATTTAAGCTAAAATATTGTGCATACATTGTTGCTAAAACAAAGAACAGATATCAACTTCTTGAACTTGACAAAAATTTGACCCCATGCCTTATTATTTATACTTACATTAATTTTCATTCACCGACTTTGATTTCCTGATTGCTCATATAGAGCCTGATGGTAGAATGAAAGGAACCTTGGCTGGATTGTCCAGTCATCTGACAACATACAATGCCACCCAGCCATATGACCACGCGGCATTTGTTACGTTGTAAGCAAATTACTTGTGTTGTTTCAGATACAATACTATTTATCTCGTTGTAATTTAATTCGTATGCCAATAATATCGATATAATTATTGGCACACTTTATCAACTAATCAGTTTGTATGTGCAGTTTGACTTTAATTTTCAACTACGGACATTCTTATTCTTTGACCAAGATACATTAAATTTCATTCTTTTTCAAGACAACAAGAGCTACAAGTATGTGCTCAATAAATTAATTTAAACAAAATAAAAATTAACGAATGTACATTTCCCAAAGCAATTTAATAATATTTGTACATTATACACGCCGGTGTATTTCGTAAGATAAGTATTTATTAAAGAGTCATTCCTATTCGTCATTATTCCACTCGCCTTTAGTAGCTTATAATAAACAAATACAATAGCTTTTCTTTCTTCCTTCTGATTGTCGATAAATGGGGTTCCCACATCTAATTTTAAAACGATATCTTTATAAAAATGAGGTTTGTTGATTATACTTGGAAGCATTTGAAAACTGTATAATCATGTATTATTTCAAAATAAATGATGCCACATTATAAATGCACGTCAAACAAAAAAGTGCCGGTCCGTTTTCATTACGATTTTACTATTAAAGAGTGCCGAATTGAATACAGGCTTACTGACCTAGTTTCTTTAGCACATTTGATTGCATTACCCAGTAGGTGTAGTGGATCCGTGGTCTAGTGGTAACGCACTGGCTTCACAACACAGGGGTCTCAGTTTCGAGCCGCCGCCACACCATAACGAACTAACTCGTCTTTCGCGTGAGACGTTAAACTGGGGTGCAGTGTACTAGGTGCTTCACACAGGGCACAAAAAATCATGTGTCCCCTCTGGAATGAGGCGTCTCCTTGCACTATCCCCCTTAACCCAACTAACAAGTCTTCTGGGGGGCGATTGCCATATGGCAGCGAATCTCGGTGCAATCGATTAAAATTCACCCACCGGGTCACACACAGTAGGTCAAAATAATATGCCTTAAACATTTTACAGGTTGGTCGTATTTCTTTTGATAATCTGTGGGAACACTTCTATTGGCAGTGGTCAGAGTTCAGAGTTTTCAAAGAACTTCTTGCTCTTATATAAATCAAATGTGGTTTTCGTTTTCTTAATTTGGACTCCGCCAACTATTATTATTATGTTTCGGGAACGACCTTTATATAATATACCCCCAACGGATCTTCAGCCAGCGTGATAAGTAAAGTTTTTCGTAAATTGTTTGTACACCGTTAGACGACAGATCAGTTAAGAAATCTAATTGTTTGTTGTTGTTTATTCAGGTTGATTTTAATATTCAAAACTGTTCTTTTAATGCATATTGATTATATAGAAGCTTGCATTGAAGCTTACATTAACAAAACCTTTATGTTGGGCGCTGGAATTACACTTATGTTTTCTTTCATTATATTCAGACAAACATAAATTATTTAATTTCTGACTCTTGTTCATGTAACTAAATAAACAACAAACTCATAAATGAAAGGTATGGCTAGGCAAGCACATTTAATGTATCGTTTAAAGTACAAATAACAAAATAACAGTAACAGGCCCACTCATACTCCATCAATTCATACGACCTGCATATTCAAAAAATCAACAACCGAGTTACATTTCTAAAACCATTTTGAGAATTTTCGTTAATGCATACAGTTATAAAACGTTCGCAAATATAGCTGCAACTTGCGTTAATTGTCCAATATCCCCAATACAGAGAAGTGTGCATATGACTTTACGGACACCCCGTACATGTATCGGAAATAATGAACAATTCAGGTAACTGCGAGCGGGATTCGCAACCTCAACTGGACATTTTATTACTTTCTCTTATATTTATGCCAGGAGGACGTACGAGGACCCATGGCTCTAGATCAGTTTTAAGGTGCCTTCATCACCTCCCGAACCACCTAAACAAAGACGTCATAAAGAAACAAAAATTGCAGCAAGACTAAATTATTTACCAACCAAAAACGAAAATCCAAGATAGCGAATGAAAACTATTAAAAACGCGAAAAATATAAAATATCAAATCAAACTGTATGCACTTATACATTTCAAAGCCAAGACGTTCGAATATAAATTTAGATCATTTAATGGCAAAACACCTGCATATATTTACATATATAACAGAAATAATGAAATTGAATAAACAAATCTTAAACAAATGACTGCACGCAGGCATTACAACCATTCCACTTCCTCTCCGAACAACCAGCGATGACAAAAACTCATCTTCTGTAAACAAATAATAACATTTAATATACAGACAATACTAATAGGGCGGGTGGGTCGGTAAAACGTGTGCTTACTAGCTTGCCTGAAGCTCGATTTATTTGAAATAGTATTTCAACTATGCACGAGATTTATGTGCATGTATTCCCATTGGTCAACTTAAAATAGACGTATAAAACAAGTTTTATCACATCACGTTAGTCAACATAAAATAGACTACTAAAAACCGGTTTATCAAGTCATTGCCACGGATCGATGAATAATCGAACGATACTAAATATATTTAAAATTAATGTAATACGAATAATTGAAACTAAAATAGTTGCAAATTGTGTCTTTAATATTATTTATTTATTTCAAATTCAATTTGATGAATAAATTACATGTTTTACGATTGTTTATCAGATGTCGCTTCGGTAGGGACCATGTGCCAAATAGACCAATTCAACATCAGTAGACATGCTTCTGGAAATAGGCTGACAGCTGCCCTCGCCAGTACAGTAGTTCACTCAGTTGGTCATGGGTATGCCTATGTTTGATTATTTGGGGTAATATGATAGCAAGAACAACGCCTGTATGATATTGCCTATATTTACCAATTACATGTTTTTAATCAATTAGCAGTAACATGTTTGCACAAATGAACATGTTCAAGCAAAAATATGTATTACCGACGATAAGTGAGTAGTTGACTTGCACTGTGATACACATATAGAAGGCCGTATACAACTAATAATTGTGTGTGCGTCAAATTATTTACTTGACACGCTACGTGTACCATTTATTAATACAATATTAGCTTGCAAATGGTGCAACTAAGAGTATTTATTTTATAAGGATATTACGTAAACAAAGACAAACAACAGCTAAAGAACTATTTGCCTCTACCAATCAAAACAGGCAAAACATACTTTATTTTCAGGTTACCAAACAACACCACCAGAGTTGACATTCAAATATGCATAATTGTTTGCATAAGCGATACACAAAATAAATCATTGTTCAAAATAAATCATTGTTTCATTGCCTTCCGTATTCTCTTATGCTAATGATTATCTTATGTTAATGGAAATAATTTGGCCGCGGAAAAAGACATAATTGGGTATGCTTAAGGCTACAATTATGTCAGTAAAATCCGACCAACCGAGAGAAAGGTGTAGTTTACTACTGTTGTCTCAACATCAGCTGCAAGTTGGCCACAAACATTAATGTAAGATATGGTTGAAAATCACCACCATTTTTGAAACATGCTCAAATTAAATTTTAACTATAAATGATATATTGACCTTCTCTCAGCTAATCGAATTTTCCCGCCACAGAAACTAAGTATCCCCAAAAATTCCACCAATATCCAATTATAAACATCACCCTAGGCGAGCGACTGAAGAGTGATTTCCCGGTAACTTTGGCAGCGTAACGGATGACTTAACTAGGTGTAATATAACACATTCAAGGCAGGCTTCCTAAACAAGACTTGACTATTATGGTTCCTTAAGAGGGGTCACCATCATACTATTAATGAATCTAAAGATGTTTAATTATGGCGCCCTTCAAATAATACAGGTAAAATGCGAGGCCCACTTCATTTAGATGTACGCCATCTGACCTAAAGAAATTGTCTGTGGCTTGGATGTCGCAAGCTTCGTTGTCCCCTTGGCCGTCTGCCGCAACGAGGGCACGGCCAATTCGGTTCACGCGTTTTCTTTTTGCATCGATGGCTTTAACATCCCCAGCTCCGGGCCACTGACCACTGCCGGCGTGGCAGGATATCAACCCAGATAAAACAGGCCGTGGGAAAGGCCGCCCGCAGATATGAAATTTCTCTTGTCTGTACATTTTTAATTTGGAAAATTGATTTATTTGTTAAGTCATTGCCGCCTAAGTAAATTATTATTACGGAAGGGGGTGTACCTACCAGAACTTCCCTCTCGATTTCGTGGCAAAGGCCATGCCAACCGAGGCCCCTTGTTGCGTGCCATGTAATCTGGGCACCCGTCTTCAATGTCGGTTTCCCAGTTTTCATAGCCTGCTACCCTGCCCAGTACGGTATGGAGTCACCTATCACCCACACCTCTAAGAAATGAGATAAACAAAACTTAGTATGAAAATTATGATGGGCGTTAAATATTCTCAAAAACCGTACACGCTTAACTGTTAAAATGTATTCTTGTTATATAATAAGCAGACGACGAAGGAACTGTTGAACAAATTAGTTGCTCTGCCGATTATAAAACTATGTGATCGAAAATGACCAGATGAGCATTTTATTCGTTTGATACATTTTGCCAAAACCCCTGGGAATTGCTGTCGTTTTACTAGTGAACCATCGCTGTGACAAAATAGGGGACCATCAGCAAAGGTTTTTCCCAAATATATACTGAATGCCCTTACTGGGCAAATAGACTCCTCTGCAATCCGTGGCAGTTTAGTAACTAATGGTTTCCCTCTCTGATTTGTTTTACATTTCTTTAAGGTAATGCTTATGTTGTCGTGGCTCACGATGATGACGTCATTGACAGAAAGTGTTGCGTCATCGTTATCACTACCAGAGACCAACTCACTCACACGAAGCAAACCAAAATAAGCTAACGTAAATAGGGCGTGAACGAGATATGTTTCATACTTGTTATATATAGCACACCTGGGGTAGTACTCTACATATAGCTATCAAAACATTCATTGAAATTGGTGCTCGGGCATCTTTTTCGCGGGGACCTCGGCGGCTACCTTCTAACATTTTTTGAATAAGAAAAGACTGTTGAAAATCTATCCAACCATGTAATTTATGATAGTAATGTATGCCTGCTAAATAGGTAGATACAGTGCTTGGGGCGCGACCCATTTCGAAACAATAGGCAATGAACAACATCACTTCGTGTAGCTTAGCCGGCCATCCCTGCGTCAACGAATAGTCAGCCCTGAATGCGTTAAACATATTTAAACCCGTTGTGTAAGCTAATTGGGTATTTCGGGCTATTCCTGCATTTAACAGGTTTCCAGCTCGCCGCTGCAGGCATTCCAGAGAAGGCTTGGGACCTGCTGGGGTTGAAGGTTGGCTTGCGGTGCCACTTTCCTGAACTTCTCGTGCTGAAAACGAGACAGCGCATCACATATTAAGTTGGATTTCCCATTTACATGGACAGCCCTGACAATTATGTTCGCTTTTAAACATCTGAGGGTTAAGAGACGTACCAAATGCATTACCAACACATTTTTAGCGGTTAATTTGTTTATAATCTGTACCACTGCCATATTATCACAGTTAAATTTGATTTTCTTATTTGTAAGCTTCTTTTCCCAAATAAAAATTGCTACTAAAATTGGGAACAGTTGTAAGAAAATAATGTCTTTTGTCAGACCATTTTGGTGCCAACAATCCGGCCATTTGGCATTGGTCCATTCCCCTTGAAAATATATGCCAAACCCACAGCCAGAACCGCCTGCACTATCAGTGAAGAGCTCGAGGTCATCATTAGTTACCCAAAAACTATCATGAAACACTGAAATCCCGTTATTTGATGTGAAGAAATACAACCACATATGTAGGTCTTTCTTTATTTCTTTATTTCTTGTGTAACCCTAAGATGATGGTAGGGTTTTGTTAGAACAGAAACAGAGTTAATTAATCATAACGACACTTATTTTTAGGAAATTCAGAGTTATACAAAATGGTCTACCCATCGGGATAGCTCTTCAACAAAAATTCAGTTATCCTATTAATGACTGCGTATCTTTCAATGTAGTTTTTCCTTCGCCAACATTGACCTGATTTTATCAACAACCTGTTCAATTTTTATCTTGGGGTATTCTTACAGTCATGCTATTAGAATGAAGCTCTAAACCTAGAAAAACGATTATTTCGCACGGCCCTAGTGTTTTTTCCACTGTAATAGGCACCTGAATGGCAGTCATAACGCTTTGAAATTTTTGCATCAGCGTTAAACAGCTGTCTGTAGTTTTATCGCCCCCAAGAAAATCATCCAGATAGTGCATTAATTCCCCTGAAGATAATTTTCGTTTTATACAAAATTCGAACAGAGGCGAACACATTTCAAATGTTTTGCAGCTGCTTGCTGTGCCAAATGGTAGGCACTTTTCAACGAAATACTGATCCTTATGTTTAAAACCAAGGAGTTCAAAATAGGGATCAACCTGAATGCGTTCTTTATGTCAGCTTTAAACACTTTTAACAGCTTCATCAAAGCTTGTGTATTGGACAGATGCTAAGTTATGATCAATACAATCGTTTATGGACTTGCCTTCTGGGTAGGATAGATGGTGTCATACGAAATTTTTTATATTCCGGTGTCTTTGGGTCATCAACTTTTTTAGGGACTAAACCAATTGGAGAAATAATAATATTTTCCAACGGGGGTGAATCAAATGGACCCGCTAATCTCTTAGCAATCACCTCTAAACTGATCTTTTTTGAGACAATATATGGATACGCTAAAGCTAATCTTAAATTGTTAGCATTTCGAAAAACTCGCGGCCCTAAGTAATGTATTGGAAAACCATTTAAAAAACCTTCGACTACGGAATTAATTATTTTAACATCGTAGCCCTGCGCATGTAACTTTAACTGATCAACATTTATTGGGGTGGGTGCCAAATTATTTCAATCAAAATTTGTGTTGCCCCTGCCATGGGCCATAGCGGTTCCATCCTCTGGGATGGGATCTACCTCTGGCACGAAATTATCCTCTTGCGTAACGTCCCCTTATAGGAGACTGGCGTGTAAAACCAGTACTGGTTGTAGGCTTGTTGGTGTGGCTGTCATTATTTGTGCAATGTAGTTGTTGGTGAGACCCCCCCCCCCCCCACAGCCAGAGCACACGTGACTAAAGCGGCAATTTGGCCACCGACAAATACCGTTGTTAAAATCATTACAAGGCAACTTGGACGCAGGTAATGCAGACTTTGTCATAGCAACTGGGTCCCTAACCTGAGTGCAACGCCACCTCAAATCAGTATTTATATGCGCCCATGAAGTAGGGGGCACTGCTTGTCTAATACGAAACTGTTCGTCATACGCTCTCCAAGCGAAACCACCTTTGTTGGATGCACTATCCTTGATGTTAAACATATATTGTAATAACTCCTGCAACTTTGCTGGAAATTGAGCAAAAATAATGACAGCGTCGGTCCACTTTTCGATGTAACCCACCTTGTCTTTGCATTCTTTGGGTTTAGCTTCCAGTTTGCCATCACTTGATAATGTTATCTGGCTGCCTGATGCAAACTCGGCCAGTTCAGCGGTGCCTTTCAATGTTTTGAGGGACATGAACAGCAATATCATCGTCACTACGACGCAAAAATAATTGTGGACTAGGATTATCATTTGCACCAGCACCGCCCTCACCACCCATATTGGCTTTTGGAAATATGTTTGACTCAGCAAGAATTTGTGAAAAATCTATAACATTCCCCGAAATAGTACCTGACTCAGCTCGCTGAGTCGTGTGCTCCTCCTGTTCCAAATGTTTTCGTTTCCTCGCAGCCTGCATGCATTCTAATAAACGATGTTTTTCGATGTAATGTATCGAAGAAAAAATTTGCGGTGTTGCGGCTGTCTGCTTGTAAGCGAAAAGGAAGTTGCTAGCCTAGACTGGTTTGACTTTTAAGCAGCTTGTGAATAACATTGAACAGCAAATATTTGAACCATTCTAATTCGTCCTTGACTGGTTATCTAGACGAACACGCGGTAGCAATTAAATAAAGAATATAATAACTAAGCAGTCATCTTCGGATACTCTTTGCTTTTATCCATATTTCGAACGACAGCTACCTGTAATTTCCTAAAAATAAATGTCGTTATGATTATATTATTTATCATAACGAATATTGTTTTACAATTAAACATTATTCCAATGTTGTTGTTTTTTTTCTCTTTTTTTCATAAAACATGTTACATTTATAACATTTCATCAGCAGTGTACCGTACCTTTATTATACATGAAAACGAGCTAAATACCAGCTACTAAGTACTAAAGATCTTGTAAACGTTTATTTTCTTTGAAATATTCCTATTTAAATTACTGTTGATCAATACAAATATCTTCTGTACCAATGCCATCGTTAGGATTATTCTTCAATGCAAATGCCATTCATTACAGACTACGCATGCTTCATGATCTTATCGTCGGTTGCCCTGATAACGCCTTCGTCATGAGCAGCGATATCTTTACGCCCTCAGCTGCTACTAACTTCTACAAGTTCTTGCCCTGCTCTTCAGCTGCACTTGGATCATACACTCAGTCATATATAATTATATAATTTTAGATATTACATCGAATGATGATTGTACGGTTAATAGAAACTGTGCTCCTCAGCGCAAACCGCACACACGTTGACGAAATATATGCAATGTAGTGACAGATAAAATGGTGTCATATTGTGTTTTAAAGAATTCAACACTTATTGGTAAAAAAAGTTTAATGTATGAAAATTGAAAAAGAGGTGAAAACAGAAATTAAGTAAAAATCGACGATTCGTATTCAGAAAATAGAGGCAATGGATGGATTTGTTTTGTATTTGAGAGCGTTGATGCATGACATTAACCAGCAACATCCGTTTATTTATTCAATGGTAGGAGTACTTTCAAACTTTCGCACTTCATGTTTGCTACCAACGGACGAAGCCTTCTTCGAAGATTTCTGCAAAGGATTTATGGGCAATGCTTCGTCTTTGGACGACCAATGCAAGATTGAATTCGGACCAACAATTATAAGATGCGATTCTGGGGTTAGCAACGTTATTTCATTATACTTAAAGTATTAACTGTATAGGCAAACTCGACACTAACATCTTGACAATCCTATGTGTTGCATAGGCTACTTGTATTAACAATTAAAGTATTTTGGAGAAAAATGTTAAGATAATGCAAAACTATTTTTTTCAGTGTGATGCAATGGAAGAAAACTTGCAAAGCGGCTATATGGAAAATTGCATCGTCACTGCATCGTATGCACATCCATTTATTGCACGGTTCCCGGTTCTCAGACGTGTTCTTCTATTTCGGAGGCAATGACGGGCACCAAATGCATTCTCAATGGAATCCAGGATCCAAATAACGTAATAATAAAGCACGTTTAATACAGTGTACTAAGCATGTCATTTTATCAAATTATAGAAGTAACTGTTTGAATGTAGATCGTGCATGTAAGTGCTGTGGAAATCCATAGTCGTTCGACTCGTTAAAGTTTGCGTGTATTAATTAAGCATTGATAACAGTGTGTGTTTTTATCAAGCCGATTTGGGGCCTATATAGTAAAACAACTATCTCATGTTTCACAAATTTTCAACAAAAATTCACGATTGCTGACAAGTTGATATTGTGTCTGATAGATTTTTATTCCATGAACAGGTTTGTTTAGACGGACTAAGACTGATTTAGATGTTTTATATCAAAGGCCCTATAATATGTTTAAATTCAATTAAAATTGTTTACAACATTATGTTATTTAACCCTGATAAAATAACTCCGTAAAAATTGGTTTAAATGTTATTTTCGCAAAGTGTGGTATTACAGCGCTAATGTGCATAATTTAAAGGGTCCCGGCCCCATTCACAATGGGCAGGAAAAACTCGATAGGTATCCACTGTGTCTCGTTGCAGGTGTGCTATCAAGGTGTTTGTCAAAGCATTCATATGTGTACCCCGCCATGCAGCTGCAACAATATGGGATGCTGCATATTCAACTACAGGACCAAAACCGTTCGCTGCTCTGGATGCTCGATTGTTACAACCTCTTTGGGAAATGTCTGTCTTCTGAACGGATAAGAATAAGGATAATTTGCAAATCCTATATTTAGGGGAAATATTCCGGTTGATAACAACAAAACCGGGGTTAATGGTATTTTCTGTTTCAAGGAAGTCTCTTCAAAACATAAATCCACTGTAGAACTGCACAGGCTGATCCGGGACGACACTCTATGCAAGAGCATTAAGCCCGGTTTTCCCACGACACGCCTTTAATGTAGTGTATGTTCTTTCTAAATCTTCAGCGTATGCTGTTTTGTGCGTTCGACTATTGGTACTATGTGTGGATCTGAGATAAGCTTCACTTTCACAAAACATTTATAAAACTTTACTTGGGCGAAACAATTTTATCCAGTGAATATCATTTGTTTTCTTTATGCACAGGTATATTATATATCGTACATGTAAGCACACAATACAAACACTATGAATACACCTTAAAAAAAATATTCACTTGTTTTGTTAAATTCTCTTTTCAACTATGGTGTTTAAACAGTTAACCCAATCTTTAATATGTCATCCAGTGGCAATAATTCAAATATTACTCACAAGTTATTTTGAAATATGTTCTACACATTTTAATTGTGCTTAATTCAGAACGAGCTCATCTAAAAGTCACTATTCCCGACACGATTTACGGTCAAACTCATACAATTTGATAATATGTGTATGTACAACACCCTATAGGTACAAGAACTGTATCTAGGTTCTCGTCGATTTCATTTTTTATTCCTAACTGTGCACGTAAGCAATTTCTTCAAAATCACGTACATAATATTTGACTCGGTCTGGGCAAAAATCATCCTGCAGACTTAGAAATGTATCAATGCTGTAAATATCTAAGCGGTTCCAAACAGCAATACGCATGTTTTCCAATATACTTATGTTTTTAATCCTTTAGTATAAAACTGAAAATACTGAAATACACTGGTTTTAGTATAACCCAAGTCAGGTACACTACACAACATCTTGTCATGTGGAATACCCGTAGTAAGGGTCTCTGCATTAATATGGAATTATATCCATGCAATTGGAAGTTATTGACCTTTAATTATGAGTTGACCTTTGACATACAAGCATGAGTCATTTACGCAACACATCATGTGGTCACAGTGAATAATAATCTGCAGTAACATAAAACAAATATCTTCTGTAGGTCGCTCCGTCGGTCGGTCAGTCGGCCGGTAGACCACTTTCGTTTCCGCTTTCTTAGTAAAACAGTTTTCATCCGATCCTCACCAAGCTTGCTGAAAATGTATGTGGCCACAACATATCGTACAAGTTTGGTAATCAGCCAAATCTCCCCAGGAATTGTTGAGTTGTGGTCCGTGAATGTTCTAAAATTTTTAGACGTTTCCGCTCACTAAGTTCAACAGTTTTCATCCAATCTTCACCAAACTTCAGGAAATCTCTGCCAAGTTTGATAATGAGCCAAATCGCCCCAGGGCGGACAGAGTTGTGGCCCTTGATTTATCTAAAATTGGCCTTTTTAGAAGTAAACACTTTCTATGTTCAAAAGGTTTCATTCAATTCTCACCAAACTTGATACGTGAAAAATTGCATTCAACCTAGAGGGGGCATAACTGTTTTAAAAACAGGTCGTGTTATCTTTAGTAATGCGAAAATACGTCTTAACATTTAAAAGTTATAGAGCGGAAACGAAATGTGCACACGGGCGGACCAACATGGGTATATCCGATATAGCCCCCACTTTAAAAAAGTGTTGCATGTCAAATCAATGGCTGTATTATTTCATTATAATACGAAATGTCATCGATATATATTTGATTCAAGCGATTTCATGAAATACGTTTAATGTTTTGTTTTAGGTGTGGTAACGTTTTCTCATTTTGGCTGATAAGCAATGTGCCTCTTACAGAGTAATTTTCCTGATAGTATTGTTTCGATTACGACGATTATAATAGCTATGCTATGTGTTGTCTTGCCAAATTTTTACCCGTCTTATTTTTCCTTGTTATTAAATTTCAATGCATGAAACACATTAAATTCGAATACATATTTACGACGATATATTGGGGTGGTTTAAATAAGAAAATTAATACATCAATAGTATTGATAAGGATTGCAAACAATTGAACTTTCAAAAAATATTTCATTATGGAAATAAGTATGAGTAAGTTTACACGAATAACGTAATTAGTAATGACATTTGGGGAAACCTCTCTACGCAAGAAGAACTGGACATATTTGTTTCTCTTGTTGTGTATTCTGGTATTGAGGGGACACAGATGGCTCTAAATCAGTGATTCCAAATTCCACTAGCACAACTTTAAAAAAAGCAACAAAGCAGCTACTACTATGTACTTAATTTAAGTCACGGAACACCATTACAAAAGCAAATAATAGAGTGGCCGAAACATCAGAAACATTTTTAATTTGAACAACAAAATCCCAAATCATCCTGACATACATTATAACATGACATTAAATAGCAAATATAACACACACATATTCCAAATATTCTAACAATAACAAAATTGAATGAAACACCATTTATATAACATAGGTGCCTATAATCAATCAATATCCATCAAAACACGACAACCTAAAAAATAATCTATATAACATAGGTGTCTATAATCAATCACCATCCATCAAAACACGACAACCTCAAAACTAAACTGTATATAACATATGTGTCTATAATCATTTACCATCCATGAAAACACGACAACCTAAAAAAAAAATCTATATAACATAGGTGTCTACAATCAATCACCATCCATGAAAACACAACAACGTCAAAAAAAGATCATCTGGAAACAAAGCCATTTATACAAGACATATTAAAGGCCGTTTTACGATTATGATTGTCAATGAACGGGGTCACGTATGAATATGTAAACATATACACGAGATTTGTGTGACTTGGTCTGATTGTCCGGCTGTCGTATTAGTTCAGTCCCTGGAGGGATTTATGTGCATTTTTTGTCCACCCAGTTTCTTTGCATATTCGTATAGGGGAGTGCACACAGTTTAATTTTAGCGAGGGTGGACAGTTGGCATACTGCAGGTTACCATGGAAACCAAGATGGCTTCCAAAAGAAGTGCTAGTTTTTGAAGAAACACCTCGTCTTCTTGTTACTGTTATAATTATTTAACGCCAATATTTTGATTTTCAAATGTTAATGAAAACAAATATACACTTAAAGGGTTTTCAAACGAGGTTATGCTCAAGGTCACCAAAGGTCAATGTCAAGGTCATTTCAAGGTCCAATTCTGAAAATTGCTTTAAAAATTGGTTATTTACCTTAAATTGTTTATTATTTTATGAAGACGTATGAATGAAAGTGCGCCAAATGCATATTTCTGCACTGGGGCATCAATTTCTATTATAAAAATGTCATTTGGTGTTTTGTAAGATTTATGGTAGAAATTCTACAGCACTTGAATTGACTAGACCATTGTATGAAAAAAGAGCGATTTAGTCAAGAAGTCTCTAATAGAACAATTACACCTTGCATTATGATTATTGTCAAGGAATACTCTGATCAGTATTATCTAATATATTTATTGAATTAATATTTTCTTATAAATGAAGACCAAAATATCATCAATGTAAAGGTAATCAAAGGTCAAGGTCATTTCAATGTCAATTTCTGAAAATAGATTTATAATTAATTATTTACCTCAAATGCTTTATAATTTTGCGACAACATATGGATAAAAATGCACCAAATGTATATTTCTACAAGGGAAGATCATTCTACATCATAAAAATGTCATTGGGGTTCTGTAAAATGCAAGGTAGAAATTCTGCAGTACTAGGATTGACCAGACTATTGTTTGAAAAATAAGCGATAAGGTCAATGAGTCTCCAATATAACAATTACACCTTGCATTATTATCATTGTCAAGGAATAAACTGATCAGTATTATCTTATATTCATCGGATACAGAGTTTTCTTATAAATACAGACCAAACGATCATCAAATGTAAAGGTCATTCCAAGGTCGAATTCTTATAAGTGCTTGAAAACAGCTCATTTACATGAGATTGTGTCATATGTGTTATGAAGAAATGAATGCACCCAAAAGTGCACCCAAAGACATATTTCTATGATATCTTTTCACTTGGTCTCACTCATGTATTTAGTTTAAACCTATTTATTTTTGGTTAAAAAATTGTAAGGATTTGGAGTTCATTTGTTAACTAAATTGCTTTTTACATTTAGCTTCATAGTTAATTTTCATTCATTTACCCGGTAGTATGCAAATGTGTGTACAACAATGATTGAAGTAATGGCATAGTCACATTGATATTATTTGACTATGACAATGACAATGGGTTTATTTGTACTGAAAGGCCTCCGGCCCATAATACATGCATTAAAGAATCAAACAATTATATGTATAATGTATTGAGCAATATGCAAAGTGGATAACAGTGTTTATTGAAAAAGAGAGCCATCTCTTATATTAACCTGAGATATGCTATTGTTTGACAAATGTGCTGGGTTGTAACATTTGGCACTACTTTTATGACATAATACATTGTACTGTATTCAGTGAACTTTTATGAAATAAAAAAGACAATGTGCATGGAAATAATGTCTAATAAGTACAGTGTCTATATCAGTTTTACTGGCTCATATACAAACTACTTTGTAATATTGTTATGACATTTAGTTTTGTATATAAATAATTATATTCTAACAGTGTTTAAGTAATTTCTAAAATGGTACATTTTGATGATTAATACGGATCCCAAAATAAACCTGACCTTACAAATCTTTGGCCAGAATTTTGCTTAAACATGAAGGTCAATGTAATACCATTGCGAAATGTAAGGAACTGTATAGAAGAAGTATTAAAATATCTACACAACTTTTAAGCTTGACTTTCGAGGGAAGGAACATTCAGACTAAATTTTGCTTGCCTCCAGTAGCAGTTGATGAAGGATGCAAACTACACTTTATTCTGTCAAGGAAGGTCCCTGGGCAGCATGATGTAGGCTTTGCTTTGAATTATATGCCAGTAAACATTCATCCACTAGCACAGAGTCATCATTTTCCTCTAACTGCCATAAGCTGCATGATCAGCAAACACCATTAATGCATATGCTTCAACCTTCCACTCTACCCCAGAGGCGAAAGACAAGTCATATGAGGTCCTGGGCATATTTATATCCATATTTCCCTGCAATTAACGTCTGTTCATACTCAAGATATTTCAATGGGAGAAATAACCACGAGGAATGTCCTGGTTGTCGTCACTCTTTTCTAAGAGAGGTAAAAAATGAGATGGATCAACGTTTTGTAGCAATTCACTGTCACCGTGGCTTATGCATGACAAAACACATCAAAAGTCTCTACCACATTGTTAAACATTGTTAAACACGTTTTCCAATCAATACAGAGCGGTTCACAAACAAACTAGAGAAGTCACTGAGAAGAGGCCTCAAAGCTGTTACTGGAACTAAGAGAAAACAACACTGAACGGCGTGAGGCCAAGTGGTGCATATGACCAAAGCAAAGAGAAAATGCTTCTCGCCCACAATGCCCAATCCACACAAATCAAACCCAACTCATTGACAGTAGAAATACCAGACAGACATTGTGCTAACTCAGACTGGTTAAACCTTTGCAGCAGTGTCCAGACAGCTCCTGACACATTAGATACAATAAAATGATGAACATTGGGTTCAAAAGTTGACTTGCCACATAGCAACTATGCCCTTTGAATACAAAAAATCACCATAACCTAGGAGGGATGCCGCTTAAATACAGGGTTGGGTACTACTTTCAGTTGTGACGCAAAATAGTGTTACCCATGCCGCCCTAGATGCCATACTAGACTTGCCCGCCATGGCTTAGATGTGCAGACCATACTAGTATACAACTCTTACAGAAGAGTTCAGCAAAGCATTTGACTGCTTAGCTTTAAGAAATACTTCAGCTAGTAATTGAATACCATCAGAATAATTTAAAGCGATTGGATCAGGGTATTTCTCTACAAAATGTGATGTCATCATAGATACCTTAGAAAAGAAACAGGCTACAACTACCCAGTGACTTCTTGCTCAGTATAATTGTGAAGGCATATTCCCCGCATGGATCTATTCTGCATGAAAATAAAGGACCAAGTGTTTACCAAGAGACCAAAGGGTTGCTGAACAGGACCGTTTTTTTAAATAAATATTTTGCTCTCCCTGCATGTGGAGAAATATCAAGACCAGCAGATGTACCTATGGGTGTTGCCTTCATAGACTTGACACAAGATTTCGACGCGGTCAGTCTTAGTGGACTTTTGAGGCCGCCTTAAAAACAATTACTAGCTGCCATCAGCTTGTTCCACAAGAATATGCAAAACACTGTCTGTGTCGAAGGGTCATTTTCGGAGGCATTCAAATTAACAATATACGCTGAATACCACCAAAGTATTTAACTATTTCATTTGCCAACACTGTTCAAAGAACTGTTTCATTATTATTATTAATAAACATATTGGCATGTTCGATCATAAGTTATTACACTTAAATCGACACTTTATATATTTTTAAAATAGAGACACGTCTTTACTGTAACAGTATTTTTTTAAATGACCCCATCGGAAATAGCCTTCGAAAATTCGTGAGCCATCGTAGGTTACTACAGACGTTCACTTCACCTTTAAATGAATCGGTTTAAACAAATACATGTATTACTTAAAACGTGTCTTAATAGTTGTTTCTATAGCATATTCAATTATATTTAAGTAGCCCTTTATTTGTTTTGGAGAGGAGTTTTATAAACTACATGTTATATATACCATTGTTCTATGTCTTAAAGATAAATATGTAATGTGCTGTAAAGTGTGTTTTCACTTAAAAAATCTTTCCATCTATCTTAAAATGCATTATGCATCTTGCCTAATGACTTTATGGTCTAAATAGATGATACAAATGAAAAACATTGGAGTGACTTTCGTGAATTATAATTACACTAACACATTTATTTTACTTAGTTGTTTATTTTAAGTAGTTTGTACTCTCATTCATTTTATCTAAAGTCTGAAAGTATCAACTATATTAATGACATCATCGTCACAAAACTTTCACGCATGTAAAGTTTAAAGTTTACACAATACTGACAATGCTATTGAGAAGTTACAATGTTGTTTATATCAAAACCAATACCAGATAGTATTCTGTTTGCTAAAGTAGTGATAGGTGCATTCGCAACATTTAGTCAATGGTTTGCCTAACAGATAAATGGTCTAGACATTCAGTCAACGGTTTGCCTAACGGATACATGGTCTAGACAGATGATGAAACTGAATATCAGTGATGTCTACTCACTTACCTGTATTCTTAGTATTACACTTATTTTCATAATGTTTTGTATAACTGTAGTTGTTATAAGTCATAGTAATTAGTCAATTTTGAAACTTTTTATAATTTGATTATTTCAATGCCTTATACATCGACAATTAAACTACATATGGAATTTTATCAAATAATATATTAATTATATATTGGGATATATCAGGCAGTTTTATGACCTGAAACAGAAACAGTGTTAAGTTAAATTATATATATTAAGTTTAACCCGACTCCTTGTTTAAATGTGGCATGTGTTAAACAATGATCTGATAATTACTGTTGTAGAAATTATGCCACAAATTCATAGAAATTAGCTATTTTAAAGCATTTTTTGGAATAAGACCTTAAAATGACATTGACCTTTAATGACAGTGACATTGATGATCCTTAGGTCTACATTTGTAAGAAAATATATATTCAATGTATACTGGACACTGAACATTTTGTTTCTTGATAATAAGAATATTATTTTTCTATTAATGAGACTGCTTGACTTACCGGTAATCTCTTTTTTCAACAATGATCTATTATATCCTTGTGCTGTAGAATTTCCACCATCAATTCAACAGAACTTCAAATTAAATTTGTATGATGGGGAAATGGATGAAAACTAAATATGCATTTGGTGCACTTTTATCCTTATGTTTTTGCAAAATAATAAACGATTTGCGGTAAATGACCATATTTTAAGCCATTTTCAGAATATGACCTTGAAATGACCTTGACCTTTGATGACCTTGACATTGATGGCCTTTTGGTCTGCATTTATATGAAAATATATATTAAATTAATATAAGATAATACTGATCAGAGTATTCCTTGACAATAATTATAACGCAAGGTGTAAGTGTTCTATTGGAGACTGCTTGACTAAATCGCTCTTTTTTCATAAAATGGTCTAGTCAATCCCAGTGCTGTACAATTTCTATCATAAATGCTACAAAACATCAAATGACATTTTAATAATGGAAATTGATGCCACATTGCAGAAATATGCATTTGGTGCACTTTCATTCATATGTATTTATAAAAAAAATAACGATTTGCGGTAAATAACCAATTTTTAAAGCAATTTTCAGATTTGGACCTTGAAATGACCTTGACATTGACCTTTGGTGACCTTGAGCATAACCTTGTTTGAAAGCTCTTTAAGTGTACATTTGTTTTCATTAACATTTTAAAATCAAAATATTGGTGTTAAATATTTATAACAGTAACAAGAAGACGAGGTGTTTCTTCAAAAACTAGCACTTCTTTTGGACGCCATCCAAACTCCCCTACACGAATATGCAAAGAAACTGCCCGGACAAAAATGAACACAAATTCCTCCAGGGCTATACTATATTACACACGGGTCAAATCCTAACACAGCGACTACTAAAGTTATCAATTATTAAAAAGTAAAACAACTTAAAATACTAAACAAAGCAATTCACAGTTAATATGTAACAAACGATTTCATTGGTCATTTTATTTAATAGAAATACATTTGAGTCATGTCATTGTCATGGGGTCAGTTTACTGACCCACAAAACACAGCATATGAATAATGGCATGTCAAGCATACATAGAGAGGTTTGTGCCTTTGTGGATTGAAATTTGTTTGGTGTGAGCACATAATAAATAAAAAGGAAGCACACTCTATAAAAACATTACACTTCATGCTTAGTGCAAACGTATATACAACCATAATTTCAGTGTATTTCAGTGTATTTGAAAATGTATCACAATCATTTTGCCACATTTAACATCAATACATGATTTGTACAACCAAAACTAAAAGGAGAAACGGTTGCCAGAGAGTTTCCGTTGTTGCTCCACAGGCAATCGTCTTTTGCACGTGACTTCCGATCGGTTTCTGCAGCCCATAACTGAAGCCCATTGTGACGCAGTTCAGCGGTACCATGGTCAAAGAAGATCCAGAAGTTTCTCGTCTTGGTTTGAGTGTTTCAGGCCAGTCTGGAACAGACGTTGTCTAGCATATCAACCTGTACAAATACATCTAGTGATTTATCCATTTTCATTACATATTAAGTTGATAGCCTAGTTATCACAAAAGCTGACGATGCGATGAAAAAAGTATGTTCATTTTTACCCCATCAATAGCCGGGGATGAGTTGACAACATAACTGCCAAAACAAAAAAGGGCTATTTATATGCATCTTTATTCCTATATGTATGTGTGACAAATTTGCCCCTTTGTATTTTCTATAGTTCATCGGACATATTTAGCGTAAAGGCAAATATTTCATTATAGATTTTATGTCAAATATTTGCCACTTCATATTTTGTTATAGTTCATTAGCGTAAGGGCAAGTATTTCTTAGATATTTATTATGTGTAAGATAAGGTTCCATAGTCACATTCGTTATGTAATTAGGCGTTGTGCAACATTTTATTTTCTCGTAGTAGCTTTACATACATGCAAACATGAATACATCAACCATTATATTATACTATATTATACTAATACAAAAGTATTAATACATTTGTATGTTCAAAATTAAAATGATATGTCATGAAAAATATTGCATGTCTATAAAACATTGTACGTAAAACAAAGATTATGCCGAGGACACTGAGTTGCATTGAGCATATATGTAATTATGATATTGTGAAGACTACAAAACTAATGCTATGACATACAGACTAACTATTACATAACAAAATGTGATTACATACAGCGGTATTTTATACATTTACATGTATTAAATTGAAATATGTTGTAAACAACAATGCACATTAAAAAAAAAATTTGCTAAAGTTAGAAGGAATTCTGTTTTTTCTCTGGCAATGAAAAATATATCGTTTAATTTCAAGGCATAAACTATTTAAATTGTTCATTTTTGAATTTGAAATACCACGTATAATATCCTGACATGTTAGCTCGATAGGTAAGCTTAGTCTATTTCTATTCACTATATGAACAGCAAATTTAATAATTTCTTGAGCATGTATACAGTTCCAGAACAAGTGTGTTATATTTTCTACTTCATTTTTACAAAAAAGTACATAGATTATCAGCAGCTATTTTCATATTAAACATATGGGCTTTTGTTCCTAAGATTCTGTCGACAATTCTACATTGGAACCATTGGGCATACTTTACTAATATTGAACACAAGTGCATATACATTTTTTCCAGTCAATACCATAGAACTCGGCATTCCATTTTGTTTGACTGGTTGGGATATCACTGTCTTAAATATATGTTTTATAAACATGTTTTTCTTCTTTAGGACTTGTTACTATGTTCTCTACATAAGTTGCTAATATTGTTATTATAGGTGAACATGTCTCCAAACGTTTTAATGTATTTACTTATTACTTTGATTAAACCTTGATACAGTAGAAAATTCACATTTGTTCCAATTAGATAGTCCAAAGATTCTTTGGAGATATATCCATCAATATATCTCTAACGAGACGAATACCTCTTTAATATAGACTTTTAATAAATATATAATAATTGTCAATTTTAAAATTGTCAATGTAAAATAGAGGCATATCTAGAATATCATTGCCATTGACTATAGGCAACTTTTCAATATACAATATCTAGCCAAAATTTATTTTTCCAATTTAAGCAAAGTTTCTCAGCAAACATTTTACCAGTATTAAACAGTTTTTTAATGTCAATAAACGATTTAACAAGTCTATAACAATTTCCATTTCCTGTCTTAAATCTCTTAAGCCATGTTAATTTCATATGTTTTTCAAATGAAAAAACATCTATCATTTTTAACCCCCCTTCGTTATATTCTTTAACAACAACTGTACTTTTTATTTTGCTTGGACCTGCCCATATGAAGTCATAAAATAGTTTGTTAATTTGTTTCATAATTTATATTCTTGGTGTTGGCAGTGAAACAAATAAATGGGTAAGCAGTGGAAGAAGCAATGATTTAAAAATAGTTATTTTTCCTAGAGGTGTAATATTTCTAAGATTCCGGTGAGTTTTTTAATTCTTGATGCTGTTGATTTTGTTATCAAACTTTTTCATTACCATGTTGTCTAAATTTATGTCATACACTATTCCAAGAAGTTTAAAAGTGGTTGCTCCCATGTCAGTTTGTATTTAGTTGTTATCGACCTAGTGCTGTACTTCATGGAGCCTATCCAAATTAGATTAGTTTTTTCATAGTTTATTTTCAGCCCAGAGTATGTTGAGAATTCATGAAGCATGTCTAGTGTACAATTAAGAGAATAGTCAGATCCGTCAAGTAATAAAGATGTGTCATCCGCAAATTGTGATATTTTGTATTCTATGTCTTTAATTGTTATACCTTTTATTTGTTTGCTTTCTCTAATTTTAATAGCAAGGATTTCAGCACATAAAATAAAAATGTAAGCGCTTATCGGGTCCCCTTGGCGACAGCCCCTCTCTTATACAGAAGGTATTTGACAAGAATCCATTTATTTGTATAGAGGCCATAGTATTGTGCAAAAACATGGATATCCATTGTTGAAACATTGGTCCAAAATTAAAAAATCTGAAAGTGGTTTTTATAAACTGGAAAAATAAGGTATCGAATGCCTTTTCAATATCGATTGTCATAAGCAATCCAGGTAAATTATTATCTTCAGCATATTTCAAGATGTCATAGAGTAATATAGTGTTTTCCCCAATAAATCGTCCTTTAATAAAACCAGTTTGATCTTTGGAGATTAAAATATCAAGGACTGTTTTTAATCTATTCGCAATGGACCCAGATGCCAGTTTATAAACAACATTTGAAAAAGTTAATGGTCTTAAATTTTTCAAATAACAACGGGGCTTGTTGTCTTTGGGATGCAAGTTATTATTCCATGTTTTGAGTTACAGACAATGAATTAGTATTAAAGGCATAATTTATACTTCTTACTATGAATTGCCCTAACTTTTTCCAAAAAACTTTATAGAATTCAGCAGTAAATCCATCAGAACCTGGACTTCTGTCATTGTTCATGTTTTTAAGTGTAAAGGCGACTTCCTCCATACTTAGTAGTCCTTATAAAGATTCAGATTGAACATTATTTAGTTTACGTATATTAATGTTATACAAATCTGTATATATATCATACGCAATCTCATTTTCATTTCTTTTGTATAATGTTTTATAGAAGGAAACTGCTTCATTTAAAATACCATTTTGCTCATTCAACTTAACACCATTTTCTGTTTCAATAAAAGGTATTGACTTGTTTGTATAATGGTTAGATTCAAGAGAGCAAAAGTATTTTGTGGGTTTTTCCCCCTCTTCTAGCCATTTAACTCTAGAACGAATAAGTGAACCTTTATGTTTATTTTCCCTTAAGTTTTCTAATTCATTTTGTAAACCTTGAAGTTGATTAATATTAGTTTCAGTTAATGACTTTTCTAGTTGTAAGTGTTTCTATGCATTCTATATTGCATACTGGGATACAATATTTTTTTTAAATATTTTCAATCAAAGAATTATTGCAATTTAAATAGTAAATATCATTTAACAGTGAATTGTTGAATTTCCACAGACCTTTTCCATGGGCTATATCTCCAAAACTAATTTCTAAGTAAATAATTGAACGATCTGATTTATAACTGGAATCTATATTTGAGTTTCTAATTTTAGAGGACAAACTATTAGAAGTTAGGAAAAAATCAAGTCTAGCCTGCTGTAACGGCGTTAACCGTCTCCATGTGTATTGTTGGATATTACCCTTTAGATATCTGAAGGTATCAGTTAAGTTTTTATCCCTGATTATGGACTGAAATGTTTCTCTAGCCTTTTTATTATTATTAATGGATTTATAATTCGAATAGTCCAAGTTTACATCTAATACAAGATTAAAATATCCACAAATAACAAATCCATCAGTTTCAAATATTTCAATTTTTTTGGAATAGGTCTGTAAAAAATGAGGGCATATCATTATAAGGACCGTATAATGTGCACAAAATAAATCTATTTGTGATATATGTCATATCTAGTAATAAATAGTTACCAAGAGAGTCTTTTTCGATTTTATGCACTGTGATTGGTAAGTTTTTTTTAATCAAAACACAAACACCTCTTGAATTTGAACATCCAAAACTAAAATAACATTCCCCGTCCCATTCTGAATAAATTTTACTTTCCATGTCCTGAATAAAATGGCAATCTTGCAAACAATAAATATGTGCTTGTTTCGATTTTAAAAAATCAAAGCCATCTCTACGCTTCTTACTGTTGTTGAGATCCCTACAATTGTATGAAATACTTTTTAGATCCATTTACATAGGTATGATGGAAAATGTGCCTTAACAACTGTATTATTAAACACTTATCTTGACAAACAGAGTACAACATTTCTAAGTAATTCTGCATATTTACATAGAATAAACTAATCCTGATTCAAGCAATTCAGAAAAACAACAAATGAAATAAAAAGATAATGTACAAAAAGAAGTCAATGAATATAATATGACATAATCAAACACGCTTAGCATGTTTGAATATTAAACTAATGACACATGCATGATATAAGCCTATACCGTTTGTAAACAAATAAGGTAGCTTTACCAAAGTATTTCAAACAATAAATACTTTAATCGTCAAGTTTTGTAAGTAATCTTTTTTATTTACCTAGATGAATAGTTAGGAATAAAGCTTCATCAAATATACATGTACATATAAGTTATAAACTATATATTCGTGCTCTACAAGTATAACTAGAAGAGGTAAACACAACTTTGGTAGAAAACAAATGTATATAGCTTCTACAAACTTTACAAAGCATTTTCAATGATACAGGAGTCAATTTCTCAATCATCATGCTTTACAGAATAAGTACATAACACATACCTACACAAATAGTATAGTAAATAGATTAAGACAGTTTCCTCAATGTGCGTGTGTTTCAAATATTAACTGCATTAATATTCAAACTTTACAGTTACATATTACAAGCATGCATAAATCACTGCATTAATATTCTAACTTAACAGTTATATATATATACAAATACAAATATACAAAAGTGTGGAAAAAGAAAGCTTCATTAAAACAGTTCAAATATTATTGCATACGTTTTCAATCTTTACCAGTACATATTACCATCTTCAATATTGTCAAGTGTATATTATAAACAACCCCATGCAGTATTACAAAGTCACTTAGTTTAAAGGTACAAATGCTTATTTACTTACACACAAATGGAAAAAGCAGCATTATCATAAGGTACACATGTACACGCATAATCATAAAGTGCACAATCATGTACAGACATAATCATAAAGTGCACAATCGTGTACACGCATAATCATAAAGTGCACAATCGTGTACAGACATAATCATAAAGTGCACAATCATGTACAGACATAATCATAAAGTGCACAATCATGTACACGCATAATCATAAAGTGCACAATCATGTACACGCATAATCATAAAGTGCACAATCGTGTACACGCATAATCATAAAGTGCACAATCGTGTACAGACATAATCATAAAGTGCACAATCGTGTACAGAAATAATCATAAAGTGCACAATCATGTACACGCATAATCATAAAGTGCACAATCATGTACACGCATAATCATAAAGTGCACAATCATATACAGACATATTTATTAAGTCGCAAAGTATAATGTAATAAATTTAACCACTATATAGAGCGTGATAGGAACTATTCAAAATAAATTGTTTATAAAACTGTTATAAATAAAATTATGTTATGTTATTTAAGGAAGACATCAAACTATGTTATAAAAAATTAGGATTGTGATATTTAATCATACTACACACATGTTTTAGTAATACTGTTAACAGTAAATCTTGGTTACTTACACACACATTGAAAAAGCAGCATAATCATAAGGTTATATATTTATTTAGTCGCAAAGTATAATATCATAAATCTAACCACTATATAGAGCGTGATAGTAACTATTCAAAATAAATTGTTTATAAAAGTCTTATAAACAAAACTGTGTTATGTTTTTTAAGGAAGACATCAAACTATGTTATAAAAAATTAGGATTGTGATATTTAATCATAGTACACGCATATTTTAGTCATATTGTTAACAGTAAAATCTTGGTACGGAAAAGGACAAACTGTAAGACTGCCAACATGGAATATGGTTTGTAAACAATGGCACTATTTATATTTTGAAATATAATAAATAAACAGTAAGACTGTTTTTCAAAAAATCACAGGATATATTATCAAAATGATAGTTACGCGTGAGAAATTGATCTGATGTGCCGGTAGTACAAGCGTGGGCAATTTCTAACAGATCTGCCGCGGTTTTGGGTATTATTGGGACTATTATTTGGCCATTCTAGCTGTGTTGTTAACCACAGGTTTGGACACCTACTGACCCACACGATTGCTGTTTGACACACAATGAGTACAGTAATACTGTTAAGTATCGTACCAGAGCAACGCTCAGGCTCAGTCCCTGGTACACGGGGTGAAACGTACAGGCTTGTATTTTAGTGGAGGAGAAGGCTTGAGTTGTGGTGTTTAGAGGAATATAAGTTGTTTTTAATTAATTTACTGTTCTATACCAATCATTCTAATAATAAACATTTTGCCTAACCATTAAGCAAATGTGCTCATATGATGATGGCACCTTCTGACGTTCAAGCGACGATGTATTGGTTTCATAGTGGGATGTATTATTAATTTGTGTGCAACATGCCATATGTTAATGAGAAATCAGATGGTTCTATATCAGATTGAAACAAATAAATGAGGGTCTACATTTTTTTAATGAACGTTAATTAATTGCGTCTTAAAGTAACACAAATCATGTCTTACCCTCGCTCAGAAAATAACTGCCTTCGAACACATTCACCTTGATGTGAATTTTCAAACTTGCCGAACGTGTTCCACACTTTTCTCCCAGACAGGACAGCTGTTTAGTCTGGGAGTTAGAATTGACTTTGATGTCGTTGATGTCGTTGTTGTCATGGATATCCACGCCAAAGAAGGACGTGTCCAGATACCGTCTTTCCGGAAAGTCCAGCATTTCAGAGAATGTTTTGTTCGCCTTGATGTCTTCGTTAAAAAAAGTCATCGAACTTTTCAGTACAAGAAACGGACATTTTCATTACATCAGCATCAAACTGTTCAGTTCTTTCTCTCAATATGCTTTCAGATCTACAAGTGAAACATGAAACATGTACATGATTTAACTTATAGGCTGCTTCGATTGTTATTTCGCTGCATATTAGGGAGCGGCTGAAGTTGACGAATCTGCTCAAGTATGTCATATCACACCTGTTCAGGTCGCGAATGGTATCCAGCAAAGGCTTGGAGTAGATGAGCGTTGGTTCTGTAATATACCCTATCATGTCGTACAGACTGCCAAGATATTCTTTAATTCGGTTCACGAAAATTTCCTTATAGTTATCCCTTTTATTAACCGGAGCTTCATCAATAGCTTTTAAGTCGCAAATCCGATTGCTCGTTGACCTCTGAAACTTTTCAACCTCTGCGAGTCTTGTTTTCAAATTTTCCTGTTTTCCTGCCCTGTGTCGACCCCGTGATATAGCATTGTGGGGCTTATGTGTTTGTCAAAGCACGTAGTCCAGTCAATTTACATCTTACCAAACAATTGTTTACCTGTTAACAAGTTTCATATTCTTTATAATATCATGACTACAACTGTAAAGATTATACTATCGTTAGCTTCGTTTTGTCAGAAAGTTAATATGCGTGCTGCTGTATGGAACATATTTACCATTTGTTGTATGTTGATGGTTATATTTGTGACATTCACTTTAGTAGAAAGCACTTACTCTCTTGAAATTCACTTTAGTAGAAAGCACTTACTCTCTTGAAAATTTCCACTATTAGCAGAATGCCATTGAGAATGACCGTTTAGTGTCCTGGCACCGTGCTCAATAACAATGATAGTTCACTGACATCGCCCAAGCCAAATCCTTGAAGAATGTTATTTTATTATTAGGCGTTCAGATTAGTATATTCTGTTTTGTTCTCTACAAACGATTAGCAGATGTTTAGAAACGAATTGCAGAACGAGCTATAATTTCGGACAAACATATTCGGATAAATCATTTCAATCCGAATTTCAATGTTTGTTTTCCTTATGTTCAGTCTTGACTTTTGCTTTTCATCATTAATCAACATAGTAGTAGCAAGGTCATCATCAACAGCATAATTCATATAAACCATTATGATCAAAATATTTCCTACAATAAAAAAGAGATGAAAAATAAAAATTATACCAGAGTAATAGGATTTTACCATTAATAAACATGATTTTAACTTGCCCATAAACTGTTTTAGTATAAAAATTGTATTGTTTGATTGCTTATTGGAAATAACTGAAATGAATAATAAATATGTATTTTTTTCTGATCTTTGCGAATAATATAACTTAATAATAAGAATAACTTATACTATTGGAAAATTAAAATGTGTTAATAAATTGACATAATAATCATCAAATATATAAAAGGAATCAGTCAGTAATACTTCAAGAAAAACACTATTGAAATATAATGTGCCCTTTTTAACAGTGTCACCGCGCACAAAATGCCCCTTTTCCAAATCAAACGCCATGCCCCTCTGCCCTTCTAGATTAAACACTAAACTATTCTACTGATATATGTCTTGCTTAAGCTATGCAGGTATATATGCGTTTTATGAATGTTATCAAGTTATCTATTAAATTAATTATGTTCTCAATTAAGCAGTCATTAAGTTGTAGGACTTTTGCCCTTTAATAATAAGTTAGACTTTGTATCATTATATTACAACAAGTATTTAATGACCATTTTCGCGTTTGCAGTGTACGGGTGTTTTTATTGAGAGCCTAGGTAGATAATAACAAATATATTTGTGCTATACAAACAGTTTTAACTTCAGTATATGTGTGTTTATCCGCGGAGGAATGAAATAATTTCCAAACAAGCAATATGACCATGTATTCTTTTTATAACTATGTTTAAACTTGGCAATAATATCATCATATTAACTTGCAACACCAAACCATTGTATTTTTATACGTGTTTATGCAATGAAATACGTCTACTTTCACTTTAATGCTGTTTATTTTACTTTTACTTCGAACACGTATTACAAGTGAACAATTATGGATGAAAATCATGTTACCACATGTATGATACATATGTACAAATATAACCATTTAATTACATAAATAATAACATTTAATATAAAAATGAATTAACATTAAAAATAGACATATCCAATGATCAGCAGTCCGATTTCACTCAAGTCACAATAAACAAAAAATAAACAAACACGAGGATATTTATTGTTTCAGCTACCTAACGAAACAAAAAATCTGTAACAAAACCCCAAAACAAAAAAACAGAAAAATCAACAGATTTTTTTATTCAATGTAGCACACATTTTACATTCATGGACCTATTCATCTTCAAATGAACTATTTGGTTTTACAATTTATTTATCCACATACGTATTATATTATGTTTTTATTTGAGTGGGCTCTCTTTCCTTTTCTTTGAAAGATTTTTAATGATCTCTTTGTTGATGTGAAGCGTGTAACACAATGACATTCAGTATGAAAGTCTCAATGTTTTGCAGACATAACTTATTGTAGTTTGAATGGATAATGGATATCGATACTCTCAACTTATGCATGTATATAATGTATTTAAATAGTTGAATGCGCTCTCAATTTGCAATACACACAATATTTATTTCATCATACTATGCTTATAAAAAGACACTTGTCAAGATTAATAATGTGTATTTAACTACTTCAATGCGGTGTTAATTGTATAATCCACATTTTAACAATGTTATTACAACGAAGAATCATGTTATAATAAAAATCCAAAGTGAAATGCAATACTTTTGAGAAAACCTAACACTGAACATCTCAAATATCCCTATGATCAAGCTACTTGTGATATTGAGGTGTAGAACCAGTGTTCAACAGAAAATATGTTATTATTTATCAACATAATTGACAGTTCTGGATGATAATTTTCTATCAAAGCTCGCAGACATGAAACGGATAAAACAAAATGATGAAGCACATAAGAACTGGGGAAAAGACAAGCGTTTGCATGATCAACGAACAGAAAACTATATAAAAAAAAAAGTATTTAAAATAAATTGCTTTAGTCTGTTACAGATATTGTATGGAGGCAACTTCAACACCAGTATTGGTACATAAAGTATATAAATGATTATCAAGCACCATAACATGGTCGACGGTACACACATATGAAAAGAACACAATCTTGTATTTTTTGGAAAATATGTTTCAAGTAGCAACAAAATGTTGAATCGCTAAGACAAACAGATATAAAAACAAAACAAATTATTATTGTTTGGACATAGGTTTCCAGTTTAATTGGAACTCGATCACGCCTAAAAATCGCGGTCTTAAATGAAAATGTCTCTACGTTGTGCAACGTTTATCAGTGGCGCGCATGCCATTCATATCGATTTATTCTACTACTACTATATTTCCGTGCCCGCGAAACTGTCACCGATAACCACTGTTTATATATTATATACATTCCTCAACTCTTTATAAAAGGTCATCGTATTTAACAATGCCTTTATTCTATGTAAATAAATGTTTGCAAGTGCTATTGTCGACCTATCGTCGATACACCCCTTTCAGCTGAAATAAAAGCTACATGTATAAAGCAGTACTTTTCCCTAATGTTTATGTTCAAAGACAACTAATATATTGTTGTTTTATTTTTAATAGTGTTATTAGTAATTTAACCAATGGTAAAAATATGTTCTTAATAATCTGATAGCCATGGTAAAAACAAAGTCTGAATGAAACATCCATTCGCAAAATCAAAGGCCTCGAAAGATTTTGTTCATTCGTTTACCTTTCAATTATGATACATGTGTGCGTGTATTTTATCAGTAATAAACGAGCTCAAATCATGTTGGAAACTATTGAAACCAAGAGATATCAAGAGATTTCTATTTACTTACACACCTTAAAAATGTTATATATCGTTTTTACATTATGGTTTAGTATTAAAGTTGTAAAAAACATATAGTCTTACCTAAGGACGACATGAATAAGGTCAGTGCTTTGATTACACGTTGAGATGACGTCAAACCTTAAATACCACGACCAGTGAACTAATCTGCGTCGATTATGAACGCGCTGTTCACGTATCCTTTTAGAATCGCGCGTGCATACAGTACTTTTGATTGTTCTGAAACATTTTCCACGGCGTTGAGCAATGTATGGATTAAGAGGATTTGTTTCAGAAAGCCTAGACTAAGGCTGTGCTCAAGATCATGCAAAATAACGGTACTCTTAAACATCCATTGGACGGTAACAAACCGGGTAGGCGTGTTATACAGCCAACTGGAGTTGTCACTCCGCCCTAAATATCCGGGCGCAAGTCAGCATTTAGCTGACCGTGGACTGTTCCAAGTTATTGGTAAGATAATACCCGATCTGAAAAATAGAATTGTCCAGTTTGGCTTCCACTAATAGTATTCCACCCAACAATCATTAAGGATTATTTCCTGTTATTTCTTTGGCAAGTGCATCACAAGCATTATAATATATTTTGTACATACCTGTACCTGGCACAGACGCGAGCAAAAGGAGCCAGGCGCGGTGGTGTCCAAAACTATTCAGCAACACATTTTTTGCATTATTGAGATAGTTCAATCGCGTGATATGTATAGAAAGTAAGAACGGGTACTAGGCAGCTGTGTAACAGAAATATGAAAAAGATATATTAATTACATGTTGCGATGATATGATGGGCGTTTTGACAGATTTTGGAATGGCGCTTTCTGACAAACGACATTTTCCCCGTTGCCCTTTATCAGAAAGTACCACATATCACGTGTGATTTACTAACAATAAGTTGACGAAAGAACATATCATGATATTGGAAACCAAGCAATAGTAAGGTTTAAAAAAAAAAGTATTGACAATTTTTTTTGGCATACGGCGTTTCCGCCTCTTCTAAAATCGCCAATGTAAGGTATTCTTGACGGGAAAATGTTTACTCTTGATATTGAGAACAAGAGGACCATCAGGGCCAGACGCTCTACGGGCCCCAGGACAAGGCTGTTTTGGACCAGAAGCATCACTGTAACAATGTTCGAACAGGACTCTAAATCAAGGTCAGACACCAAATAAAAAAGACTCACCTCTTTGTATTACTTTTAGTAGTTTTGGACAAGAAAATCTTTTGACGTGTTTTCCTATTTAAAGTCTTATATAACATGTTGAGCCCCGGAGCAGGTTTGCACCGACGACACCGCCCATTTTTCAGATTTTGCTGACGACAAAGCCCTGGTTTTCATTTTTTACCGCCGCCGACTACGCCCCTTTATCAGTTTTTACCGCCGACATCGCCCAATTTTTCACTTTGTACAGACGACACCGCATATTTTTCAGTTTTTACCGGCCACATTGACCACTTCTTCAGCTTGTATCGACGTCACCGCCCACTTTTCAGCTTGCACCTACGACACCCGGGTTTTCATTTTTTACCGCCGGCAACGCCCCTTTATCAGTTTATACCGCCGACATTGCCCAAATTATATTTTGTACCAACGACATCGCCCACTTTTTCAGTCTGTACCGACGACATCTCCCATTTTTTCAGATTTTGCTGACGACAACGCCCAGGTTTTCAATATTTACCGCCGACAACGCCCTTTTTCAGTTTTTACCGGCGACATCGCCCACTTTTCAGTTTGCACCGACGACACCGCCCTCTTTTCAGATTTTGCTGACGACAAAGCCCTGGTTTTCATTTTTTACCGCCGAGAACGCCCCTTTATCAGTTTTTACCGCCGACATCGCCCAATTTTTCACTTTGTATCGACGACACCGCCCACTTTTTCACTCTGTACCGATGACATCGCCCATTTTTTCAGATTTTGCTGACGACAAAGCCCAGTTTTTCAATTGTTACCGTCGACAAAGCCCCTTTTTCATTATTTACCGACGACATCGCCCACTTTTTCAGTTTGTACCAACGTCACCGCCCACTTTTCAGTTTGCACCGACGACACCGCCCATTTTTTCAGATTTTGCTGACGACAATGCCCAGGTTTTCAATATTTACCGCCGACAACGCTCTTTTTCAGTTTTTACCGGCGACATCGCCCACTTTATCAGTTTGTACTGACGTCACCGCCCACTTTTCAGTTTGTACCGACGACACCACCCATTTTTTCAGATTTTGCTGACAACGCCCAGGTTTTCAATATTTACCGCTGACATCGCCCACTTTTTCAGTTTGTACTGACGTCACCGCCCACTTTTCAGTTTGCACCTACGACACCGCCCTTTTTTCAGATTTTGCTGACGACAAAGCCCTGGTTTTCATTTAACAACGACATCGCCCACTTTTTCAGTCGAACAGACGACATCGCCCATTTTTCAGTTTTTACATGCGACGTCGCCCACTTTTTTAGTTTCTACCGACATCACCGCCCCCTTTTCAGTTTGCACCGACGACACCGCCCATTTTTTCAGATTTTGCTGACGACAAAGCCCTGGTTTTCATTTTTTACCGTCGACAATGCCACTTTATCAGTTTTTACCGCCGTTTTTGCCCATTTTTTCACTTTGTACCGACGACATCGCCAACTTTTTCAGTCGTACAAACGACATCGCCCATTTTTTTCAGATTTTCCTGACGACAACGCCCACATTTTCAATATTTACCGCCGAGATGTAGAGAAAGAGTTCGTTAACATCAGAATTTTGACTCGTATAACCTTATGTAGCACGGAAAAGTTGGCCTCTGGTATTCGTTTACTTTATTACCCTTATTTAACTGTTGATTTATTTCCTGTATATGAATACAAATCCTTGTGTATTGTGTGCTGTGTGTTGGTTGCTATTATAACGACCTGACAATTTGTAGTATTATCTGCATGTACGCTGTAATTAAATTATATTGCAAATATGTTTCCGCTAACATTTTCCAAAGTATTTTATGTTAAAAGATTCTTTAAATTTTATACTGGATTTATAACACAGATTTCCGTTTATATAAAGTCTCAACCTTCAATTTCCATGTGTGTTGGTTACCGGTATTAACATTTGAAACGACTGAGCTGTGCCCAATGTTACGCAATAGCGAAAAACTCCAGAATTCTGTGCTTTGAGTGGAGATGACGTCAAGCCTTTTATACCACGCCCGAACATTTACGAGTCTATATCGCTCACGGAATACGAATGCCGTGCCGCCCCGACGTGCCCCGTTTCAATCGCGCGTGCGCGCAACACTTTTGATTGTTCTGAAATACAGATATTTTAAATATTCTGGTGTTACAATTCGGCCCTTCTTTAAGAAAGTATATCAAAAATGCAAGTGGTCACTAGCACGATCAACTGTTATAAATGATATACGTGTATGTATGTGTGCTTAACAGGTTATATTTTGTGTGCATCCGGGGAGTGTCCCATATGCCCTACCTAATTAAGACAGATCGGAAAGATATTATATAATTTGAATAATAGCAAAAATTCTCAGTTATTATTATTTGAAATATATTTTAAGATTTGGTGTGGCATTGCGCTGTGGAGGGGGGCAGTACCGACAGTAAACTTAACTGTGGTGGCCACCAACCAAACTAGGGTGCTTGGGAACGTAGAATTGAACACCTATGGCCGCAGTAAGAAGTGAGTATGCCAACCACTGTGCTAGCAAACAGCCCAACTGATAATGTGACATATATGCCAATGATATATAAAGTTTTATATATAGTAGCGGACAGACCATATATGAGTAGTAAGTAGTGAGTCAAGATCAAACCTTGGTATAAGCGTGGTAGCAGAAAAATGTTATCATGCACGTAAACTTTTGTCTTTATTAAATCTTAAAAATACAAGCATTCTACCAGATCACATATTTTTACATAATATGTGTGTAATATTGTATGAGTACAAACCATGGGTATATCAAGCATGATTTACAGCAAAAAGCTTGATAATTTGTCAAGTAAATTAAAATCTTTATTTCTTAGTCATTTATTTAATAACCTGGGACAAATTTGCAAGGGTAATGTTCTATTTCGTTTTATAATAAATTTTCAAATAAAGGACTGTGTGCAGAAAAATCAACTTTGCTAGTTTTTATGAATATAAAAAACACCAATGTTGTTCTAAAGTTTATTCATAATGTAAGTACATACCCTACACATTGACGGTAGTAACTCCCAATAAGTAAATAAATTTAAAATGTTTTTGAAGCACAAATAACTTTCTCTTATATAAGGTGGTTCTCATTTGAAATAACACAAATCTGACGCAAAAACCTGGAATGTTTCAAAAGCATAACTCTACAGAATGGATTTTATATTAAAAAAATCTTACAAATATTGTTTAAACAAGGTTATACAATAGCCTTAATTTAGAATACACTTACACACATGAACAACTGCTGTACAGGATTTTAAGGGCCTTGTTCACAGATTTGCATAGTTTTGAAAACTGTCATTAATGTCTTAACTGCAAAAACTAAAGCAGTTGAACTAGCCAAAAATAAATATTATATAAACAAAAACATAGTAATCAAAAGATTAGCCTTCATCCGGAACTCGAACCTACGATGCCGGGTTCAAAAGTCTATTGCACTAATCACTCGACCATGCTGACTTATATACAATATCATAATAGTGAATTTTTATCGCTATTTAAGTGATACACGTGGTTTCCGAAATACCGATAAAAAGCGTGACAAACCCTTTAAACTTGATTCCATTTTAATTTAAGATTTTTAATGAACAACACTAAGCTTTCAATATACAATGTATTTCCGTACCAATAGTGTTATTTCAGCTGTTTATACATAAGTATTTTTCTTATGGAATCTATAAAAAAAAAGTTGGAAAATTGTCAATTTGCCAATCTGTGAACAGGTCCCTTAAACTTTTAATTTATTCTTTGCTATTTCAAACAGGGCATGCTGGGTAATAGATTTCCATAATACTTGCTTTGTTAACGGAGCCACTAGTATAAAATAAAAAATTAATTACATTTACGCCAGTCTATGTCTGAATTTAAACCAAATAAAAAGTGTTAAACAACAACGTTGTTGCGTTAATTATTGATAAATGTAGAAGCAATATGATATAACTGTTTGAAAACAATCACCAGTTAAAAATGCAAAAAATGTACTAGCAAATAGAGAAAAGATCCACAACAAAACAGAACAGTGTTGATCAATCTTGACAAAACAAATTTATGCAACATATCTACAATTATAAACATGTATTTACATAAATAATAATACATTAAATATACAAATTAAAATTATTAACATGTCTACAAAAATAGACATCCAATTATCAGCAGTCATATACTCGAGACACAATAAACACATATAAACGTAAGAATATTTATTTTTTCAGCTATATGTACCTAATTTATCAAATAAGAATCCGTAAACAAAATCCCAAAACAAAAAAGAGGAATAATAATTATCGTTCATGGACCCATACATCCTAAAACTAACTGAAACTGGTTTTGGTTTTACAACTTGTTTGCATTTATACATTTGTATTATATATTATGCTTTTTAAAGGGCCATTTCCCTTTGTTGAAAGAGGGAATTCTTATGAAGTTGTATGAAGTTGACTGGTGTGATATGTATAATATAATAACTTTTAAGACAAGTGCCCCAATACGAATATACTTTAATAAGTTATTATGCTGTGAATGCAAAATAATATGTTTCGCACATATAATTTCACTGCTAAATGTTCTATCAAACTGACAGAACACACAAGAATCTAAATTTATTCATTATATTCTTAAAGGACACTTACATACTCCAAATTTTATTTAAATAAGAAAGCATACATTGAATGCCATTCTGAAGTAGTCTATTATGTGAGGAACTAATGTTCTGTGAAAAATACAATTCCCTTTAAAATGACAGAGTATGTTTTGTAAAAGATACCCAAAAGGCACATAGATTAAATCCATCTTCATGTTATCTAGGGGGTGTTGAGCGATTGCCAGAATATTGATGCTGAGAACATTTATCCCAACTTTTAAAGAGTTCAAAAGATAAAGCATTTACCAGATACTGTAACTGGACTATTCATTTGGGAAGACCAGTTAAACACGTCAACTCTTTTGATGATTTTGCGCAGGGAGTTGCTTTAACATGGGATGACGTACAATAATTTTTAGAATCCTAAAACTAATTTCCAAATCATCCTTATAATCCAGCTACTTGTGATTTGATGGGGTAGAATCAGTGGTCAACAGAAAGAGAGGTAAAAGGTAATTAAATAACATTATATTTTAACACAATTAAATTGATTTTTGTGTTTTTTTGTCAATGATATTTTTCTGACAAAGCAAACACACATGAAACGGATAAAAAATCAGATAAAATATAACAAAAATGGGAAAACTACAATATCGCTGGATCAATTAACAGAAAGCTTTATCAGTATGATTAAAGTATACAGAAGTATTATAAATAGCATGATTGCTGTAGTTTGTTATTGCATATTGTATGGAAGCAACTTTATTACCATTTTAGTGATTTTTTTACCATTCACTTCTGATTCAGTTTTGAGTGTATTTCATCAGTAATACATAGCTCTGGTCATTTTGGAAACTATTGAAACCAACATATTTCTATTTACTAACAGACCTTCAAAATGTTATTTTTAACAAGGTGCTGATATATATATGATTTCATATAAAGATATAAATAACATATTCTCTTAACCTGGGCCAGCACCAAAATTTAAAAAAAAATGATTTTCATTATTCAATTATTTAAAAATAAACAACAATATGACAGCAGCAATAGTGTAAACAAATCAAATCAAGATACGTTAATTAATTAAATTCATGGAAATAATACAACTTATAAAAAAAAATTTGTATGTTGATTTCATGATACTATTAATAGTCAGACAAGTTTTCAATCATTCTTTGCTTTACCAAATCATAGCCATTTCTTATCAATGATACTATTAATAGTCAGACAAGTTTTCAATCATTCTTTGCTTTACCAAATCATAGCCATTTCTTATCAATGATACTATTAATAGTCAGACAAGTGTTCAATCATTCTTTGCTTTACCAAATCATAGCCATTTCTTATCAATGATACTATTAATAGTCAGACAAGTTTTCAATCATTCTTTGCTTTACCAAATCATAGCCATTTCTTATCAATGATACTATTAATAGTCAGACAAGTTTTCAATCATTCTTTGCTTTACCAAATCATAGCCATTTCTTATCAATGATACTATTAATAGTCAGACAAGTTTTCAATCATTCTTTGCTTTACCAAATCATAGCCATTTCTTATCAACTAAACAACTATTGAAATACTACTACATATTTACATTCTATTTAAATGTATAACTATTTAATCTATAACTGAGTGATTATTAAACGATGAATAAAACAAATAGTTACTATTATTATGCTATTATTTACATTGAGCTTTACTAACAGTAATGTTGTATGCCATTTTTATTTCGATAAATTTTGATAACATTTAAAACTCCGAGTACGGAATTACAACTGTAGCAACATAAACTGAAGAAACACAAAATCAAACAACAACGAACCATTTTTTCTCAACATTTTTGCGAAGTGAAATCGACTCAAACATCTGAAGTAGAAAATATATTGTATATAGTACGCATAAGACTATCATGTTGTCATGCTATATGCTATCACCTATTATAGCTTTCAAATTATTTTTACCAGCAGACACAATTCTGTGATTCTTTGAGTCCTTTTGTGTTTTGGGAATTGCTTCCCGACTGGTTTTTCTTTTGCAATCACAGTCATGTTTAGAAACGGGTCTGGAGCAATAAACCAGACTATCACAGCCGCAATCATTAGACTGGTCCACCATTTTCAACCGCTTGGCACTAATGTCGTCTGAGCAGGAATCCTGGGACAGTGAGCGCCCAGACTGCTTCAGCCGCCCATTGGGGCCTGTCGTCTGCTGCATGTTTGTGGAATGTGAATCCTGTTGCTGGTTGAACAGGAACAGCAAGTGGTCCAGAAGGTCGCCAAAGAAGTTGTCAACCTCGTCATAGTCTGAAAGAACGGAGTTACACTGTGAAGGGACACTAAATAGTGTTGGAAATAATACATTTTATGGCATGATTATGTTTTAAACTACATAAAATACTCAAATTATAAGGTGTTTGCCACACAAAATTAACATAATATTTTTTTTTCATCAAACTTTTTGAATTTGCAAGTTTTCCTTTACAGTATAACAAATAGGAATCATGGTATGACTAGTTATGGTCCCTTAATAGCAACTTACATTTTAGAGGTCACGGGTGCTATACAACATTTTTATTGTACATGAATTATTTTTTTAGGAAATTCAATGTAATATGATTTTGCAATATGAACTATGTTTCTTAAAATTTTTATCTACATGATCACATAAAATAATTGTTTTGCATGAGCCATTTTTGTTCTCAATTAATAATATTTTATTACTGACTAGAATGTTTTAAAAAGGGCAAATTGAGAAAACACATGTACAACAATTACGGTGAAGTAATGTTGTCAATATTCAAGGAATGTTATTCATACATAAACATCCAATATTTATTTGAGAGTTAATTCCCTTAGTATAATTTGTTAACAACTATGTTTTTGTTTTTTTTGCATATTCATTAGTGATTTAATGCAATTATTGCAATAACAAGACCCAGAATTCTCATTAATCTTAAAGAATAAAACATTTCAAAACTGGAAAAATACCTAATATTGTTTATGTAAAACACACAATGTAAAACCTAATAATTCACACTGAAATCAGCATTTTCCTACTTGGAAAGACATTGATGTCAATCACAGCGTATCGTTTTGTGTCGCATTCTATAATCACATCAATGCCGAATAAGTCCAGGCCAAGCTTCTGGCGTAACGTCTCACTCAGCGCATTCAGCTGGGAGGTGTCGGGAATCAGTGGAGAGCCCTCCAAATCAGAGGCATCGAGCTGTGGAAATATTGGTTAGGTTAAATATCTTGGACAAAGACACCAGTGTCCTGGAACACATTCATAGCTTGGAGAGCACAGGATTTCTGTTTGGTTACTCCAATTTCAAAGCAACATGGACTACTTCTCATTTTCTTTTTTATCATTCTTTTGGCACATAACAACATTTTTTGATGATACTGAACAGCATGTTGTTTTCTTTACATAAGATGTTTTATTTTTCTTCTTGTATTCTTAGGCTACCAAATAACACATCTGGTAGCCCAGCAAAGTAAATTAAGTCATTACTTCTACATAAATTTACTTTCAGTGTTTAATTAATATAAATAAAAATGCTGGACAAAATCAGATTGCTTCACAAAAGAATATGTTAGATATGAAAACCATGTTCCACATGTGAAAACCATATTCATATAAAATCAGTGCCCAATAAAAGCTGTGTACCTGGTTACCCACATGATAAATGTTAAAACTATTTAACAACGTACATAAAAGAGCATGTGATGCTTGCAAAGCAAATTGCAAAAGGAATGAACGGACATTGTTTACCTATAGCTTGGGAAAATCTGAAGCAAAAACTAGAAATGTCTTTTATACACTAGTAAAAGTGTATAATGACAATACCTGGGTCAAATGGTGGGAGGAGTCACTTTTGCACACTTCATGAGTGTCGAAGTAAATGGTAGACTGATCTGGAATAGAAACCAGGCTTCAGTAAAACTTTGTCTTCATTGTTATGTTGCCGCTGTCTAAAAACAGTATAAAAACTAAGTGTGAGTCTGTTTGTCACACATTTGATGTCCTCTGCTATATCACAACTAAATAGTTATGCTTCAGATAACATTAAAAGAAGCTTAATGGTTTGGTTTACAAGTAAGTGTATTGCTGACTTAAGTCGGATATAAATATTTGAACAGATCAAAGCTGAATCCAACCTTTTCCAGCGTGCAGGTTTTTCAGCGAAGGTCGATGGCCGATGTACTGCTTACTGCCGACCTTGAAGATCTTGTAGAGCATTGCATTGTGGTTAACGAAGGTTTGAGCCACGCAAGGAGGGCTTATATCACGCAGGCCTTCGTCATTGAAAATCACAGTCATCTGAATGGTATGGATTAAAGGATTGATTCATTGGGTAAATATTGCAATAACTTCATTGGCTTTCTCTATTAGAAAATCACAGTCATCTAAATAGCATAAATTGCAAGAATTATTTGTTTTGTAAATATTGCAATAATTTCACTGTCTTTCTCTTAAGTGTACAGGCAAAATGGCATGTATTACAAGTATTATTCATTTGTTTTGCACCTATTTGCAATAATGTGCATATTACAATATCTTAATTTTTCTATAATAATTTTATGTGTCTGGGTCTATAAAATTCGTCTAAATGGCATGTTTTACAGTTATTGTTTGCTTCGCAATTATTAACCATTAACGACAAAGAAATAACTTTTAAGATTTACATTTACAATTTTCCAAGAAAGTATTTTTAAATGTTTGGTACATTGTAGTCATAAACAATTCTCAATAATAAAATACTGAAGTGTGTGAACAACATTTTACAAACGATTTTTATGTAATATAGAACATATGAAGTAAAATAGTATGGGTTAGGGGCAGGGCAAGAACATCCCAAGTCATGAAAATGGTATATATCCATATGCTTTCTACAAAATCTGAGAAGATGGAGTTCTATTGAGCCAATCAAAAGCCAAATTTATTAGCGTCTGTTAAGACCATGCCCTTAATGATTAAACATTGTGTTTCACTTCATGAGCGCAATCTAGCCATTCATTGACTGTAAATGTAGGTTATATTCTAAAGTTCAATTTCTACATTACATTTCATGTAGTTATAATTAAGTTACAAAATATATAAGTAAGGTAAAACAATTCAATTACAAGTATTTTGGTAATCATTGAATTACACAATATGTAATAATGGGAATACTGTTTTCCGTTAGTAGATAATATACCTTATGACAATCCTGGGTGCCATGGGCAACAACCGGTTTGCATACTGAAACATACAATAGTATATGGATATAATAATATCATGTGATATAATATTATTACCTGCTTCAAGTGCCGTCCTGGATTAGCTTGTGCGGACTGCACAGGCTAATCCGGGACGACACTTTATGCACATGCATTAAGCACGGTTTTCCCATGACATGCCTCAAATGTTTCTGCTGGCTTGTTTGGTAGTTTGCAACTTCAGGCAAAAAGTTATTAAAATGTAATTGATTTGAACCTGGTTCCACAGTATCCCCTTCCAGAGAAGAGATGCTTATGAGCAATCCTGGTGAAGGAACATTAGCGACACTTATTACCAACATATGCAAATGAACCATATCACGACTTGCTATGCCAGTTGTTAAATGAGCCAATGGCTACAGTATTGTTTCTCTAAAATCTATTAAATATCACTACACAGAAAACTATTATTTGAACAAAGTAAGGCAATCTGCTTCAAACACATGAGTTTTGCCGATTTGCCAGAGCATCAACGATTGTGAACACAAATTAAGAAGAAAAGATTAATAGAATCTATATTTTTACTTATTTTCTTTTATCATAGTGTATATACCATTCAGGCTAATACCAGTTAAGTAAGTGGCAATTTGTTTCCTATCAGATTGTAGCTCTGCTAGGTCAGTCAGATATGATGCAAACACAGTTTACTCTGGCAACATTTTAATGATCTAAACTCACTGAAAATGGTGATAACAGCTTGCAAGCTCTGGGATAAAGCTGTAATTTTTCATTCTAGGAAAATCTATTAGACGTGACAGTTATGTCATTAATTCAAAGAATATGACCCCAAATAGCACATGGAAGACCAAATGTGGCATTTTTAACTAGATGCATTTACAGTTTTAAAACTGGGATTAGCAGAAAATGAGAGGAAGACGAAATAAGACCTCATAGCAATATCCATATTGAAATTGATAATATGCGTAACAACAAAAGAAAATAGGATCAATATGACATCATTCTTTTTTAAATAGTAAAATGTAGACTTATTGTAGGTTAATTATTGGGAACAAAGCTGGATTTACTTGATCCCAGATGACTTTATGTAATGTGTGGTTCCAGTTATCAGGTTGTCAATCTACAATTCCCCTTCAGCTGACAGCAGAATTTTACATACAATGCTATGAAATTCTGCTATCATGTTTGCAACATACTTGCCCTTTTCTTATGTTTTGTGAAAGACCAATATTACATCTCTACCATTGCATTAAAGATTGCAAACATACACCTGCTACCAGATCAATTAACAATATATTTTACAGCGCTGGCTTTTATTGCAGTATTTTAAACAAAGTTTCGATTACAACACTTCCATCATGAGGCTGTTTGTTGCCCGAAGAGAAATCTAACAGTGTTAATACTGGGTTGCCAAGAAAAACAACATTCTGAAAAGCTTTTTGGCAACAAAAATGTTTCCTAGCCATGGAAATAAGAAAGGAAAACTGGTCTGAAGAGAACTTCACTGCATATCAGTCAGTGATAGTGGATTTCCTGAAATCTATAGCTTCTACTTAGTTTGAACTAATTATAGTCCAAATGATTTAAACACCTAAAACTTACAAAGACACTTGCGAGTCTGTTTCTTGGGTAGAAACAGTACCTGGTGTATTAGAGAAAGATCGCATAGCAAGGACACCATACCTGATTTAAACAATTAATTCACTTAATTATAATGCATGGTAAATGGGACATATAAATACATTAATTTCTTTAAGATCCAGAAACATTCACTGTTTGTTCAACCAACCAACCAAATAAAATAATTACATCACAAGATGTTACTATATACTTGGTGGCCAAAGATTGTACAAGTGCAGATAACAGACAGTCACGCAACAGAACTCAGAGGGAAGTTTTCTCCCTTCTGTACCTGTACTTGTTCATGGACAAACTGGATTTGTACTGTTTATATATATATCTACCACTGGCAACTCACTGTTTACAAACATACACACAATGTATTCCCTACCTGACTGAAGAGCCATATATTATTTCAAAACCAGCAGGTAGCATTTCAAAATATGTGCGCCACATTCACCTCATGTTTGTGGACGGAAAATGTACATATCCGAATCTGATGCTGTGTTCATAGGGTTAAGTGGTACAGATGTTGTACACAACATGATCTGATACCACACCCATAGGGATGAAATACACTACACATGTTGAGTACACTACATGATCTGACACCACACCCATAGGGATGAAATATACTACACATGTTGAGTACACTACATGATCTGACACCACACCCATAGGGATGAAATATACTACACATGTTGAGTACACTACATGGTCTGATACCACACCCATAGGGATGAAATATACTACACATGTTGAGTACACTACATGATCTGACACCACACCCACAGGGATGAAATACACTACACATGTTGAGTACACTACATGATCTGACACCACACCCATAGGTATGAAATATACTACACATGTTGAGTACACTACATGATCTGACACCACACCCATAGGGATGAGATATACTACACATGTTGAGTACCCTACAGCTGATGAAAAGCAGTTGAAAGAAGATGGGATTTATACATACTTAAACTGAATGCATTAAACACTTCAATAGGGCATATCATAATTATGGGATGCTTATATTGCTCTACTTGCAGGCTCACAAAGACAATGTTAGTTATATATTCATCGTTTTATATTAACAAAACACTGCATTCCACTAACCTTGCAATAATCTTTCCAATTTGAACAAAGATTAGCCACTGGCATACACTAAGCCATTTTTTTTTTCTTGTATTCTGTCTTTAGACAATTTGGTCCATGTCTAAGGGTCGTCTACATTTGTTCCCACCCAAAAAAAAAAACCCCCATTTTTTTTTTTTTAAATCGACCTACCCATCCACCTTGAAAGTTCTGGGTCGCGTTACCGCAAACAAACAATTTTTTAAGGATGGCCCAAGGCCTGAGTAAAACATCTCAAAAAGGCCTCCCATGGATCATGGTCCTGTGGCTTTCAAAATTTTATAAATGCAATCTAAAAGATTAAAAATAAAATGGAAATCCATATTCTCATACGCTTGTTTTTTTATAGCTGAAATATTTTATTAATAGATACATAACACATGAGTGAATCATATTTACTCTTTTGTTATTTATCAATGTTTATGCCATGTGTCTGAGATTAACAGCTTTTGTAGTCAGAGATCCTGAAGTTTATAACCACTTTTTGTCTATCAAGTGGCTGAAATATCATACTTGAATTCGGTATCTTTAAAACGTTCTATTTCCATTCAATGATAATCACATGGATACAGATGACAATGACACTGTTCATATCAAGATACAACTTGGAGAATCTCTCTAACTTTTCCGGTTCGGGTATACAACAACAAAATATCCAAAACTTAATCTTCTAAGCTGATTAAAAGTCTAAGGTATGTTATACAAATGTGTTATTACCTTTTTTCCGAGTAATTATATTGATCAGACTGATAAAATTACTTCTTTTTTATTGTTTTATTACTAAGAACATTATTGCATAGCAAAAATCCTGGCTAAAATTTTCATGGAAAAAGGCCAAATAAGTAAAACAAATATTGAGCAGCACTGGGATGTAAATTTCCAATACAGGCGATGATGTTTTAATCCCAATATCCAAATTTGTTTAAACACGAGAATATTTTCTCAATGTGTGATGTAACTCAAATTAACTAAGTTTTGTTCATATAAGTTTTATTAGTGAATCAGTCACAACATCCACTTAAACATTACCCTCTGAAAATATTTTCGATGAGACATAAAGAAAATAAAAGTAAGAAATTTGAGGTACTAGGTATAACAATAACAACGTAAAAACATTAGTGAAAATATTACATACAAAATACAATTTACACAGCAGCAATTCTTATAATGATAGGTTGATGCTAAGAACTGAAAAGTATCAGCTAAATTTTCAATATTTCCAAAATACCTGTATTTTGTAAGTATTTCTTTTTTCAGAATGTGTGAACATATACCTCATTTGCAAATAATTTCCTAAAACTTTAGAAGCCAGTGGCTATTCATCTCTAAAAACTTTAGGGTCGGCAGGGGGGGAGGGAGGGATTTAGCTAGGTAGGGTCAGGTTGCCTGAAACACAAAACTTTTTTGTTTTAGCCTTATATCAATGAAGTATTCTTTTTAGCTGTTGCATCAAATCAGAGCCAAGTTCACTTAGTGGCTTGTGAAGTGACTTTCCATAAATAATTACAGTTGACAAAGAATAAGGTTGAAAGTTGAATACCCATGTGTATAGCATACTAAGTACATTGAAAGTTGAATACCCATGTGTATAGCATACTAAGTACATTGAAAGTTGAATACCCATGTGTATAGCATACTAAGTACATTGAAAGTTGAATACCCATGTGTATAGCATACTAAGTACATTGAAAGTTGAATACCCATGTGTATAGCATACTAAGTACATTGAAAGTTGAATACCCATGTGTATAGCATACTAAGTACATTGAAAGTTGAATACCCATGTGTATAGCATACTAAGTACATTGAAAGTTGAATACCCATGTGTATAACATACTAAGTACATTGAAAGTTGAATACCCATGTGTATAGCATACTAAGTACATTGAAAGTTGAATACCCATGTGTATAGCATACTAAGTACATTGAAAGTTGAATACCCATGTGTATAGCATACTAAGTACATTGAAAGTTGAATACCCATGTGTATAGCATACTAAGTACACAGACAGATAATGAAGAGCTTGCTTTATAACTACATACATGAACACTGCTAACACTTAAAGTACGGTACAGACGAAACAAAAATATTTTGCGATTTGCAGAGTTTGGGAAATAGTCTCAAATGCGAGAAAACGTGGAGTAGATTGTTTGTACTGTGCGAAAAATCGTGGACTAACTACTCAGCGTCACATGGCCATTATTTGTACGTGCACTCAGAGCGACTCAGCATAAGTTTGTGATGGGCATCAGCTACCACTCAATGTAACTGCTCGCAAATGTGCCAAACAATTACGCAAATAAAAATTATGACTCTGCGATGGTGAGAAAAACATATGAGGCGTGTGGTGGGAAACTAGCGCTTAATGCTTCTACGTAAAGTGTCGTCCTGGATAACCTGTGCATTCCACATGCTAATCCAGTTCCGCTATTATGGTATTTTCTGTTTCAAGGAAGTCCGTTCTAAACATAAACCCACTATAGGCAATAAGTGTCGTCCCGGATTAGCCTGTGTGGGACAGGATGATACTTAACGCACATTCATTCAGCCCAATATTCCCATGACACGCCCCATATGTATTGCTTGATCTGAACTGTACATAGGAAACTCTGCTGGAGGGATTTTCACCAACAGCTGGTTTAAATGGGAAACTGCTGGAGGGATTTTCACCAACAGCTGGTTTAAATGGGAAACTCTGGAGGGATTTTCACCAACAGCTGGTTTAAATGCCGAAACTCTGGAGGGATTTTCACCAACAGCTGGTTGAAATGGGAAACTCTGGAGGGATTTTCGCCAACAGCCGGTTTAAATGGAAAACTCTGGAGAGATTTTCACCAACAGCTGGTTTAAATGGGAAACTCTGGAGGGATTTTCACCAACAGCCGGTTTAAATGGGAAACTCTGGAGGGATTTTCACCAACAGCCGGTTTAAATGGGAAACTCTGGAGGGATTTTCACCAACAGCCGGTTTAAATGGGAAACTCTGGAGGGATTTTCACCAACAGCCGGTTTAAATGGGAAACTCTGGAGGGATTTTCACCAACAGCCGGTTTAAATGGGAAACTCTGGAGGGATTTTCACCAACAGCCGGTTTAAATGGGAAACTCTGGACGGATTTTCACCAACAGCCGGTTTAAATGGGAAACTCTGGAGGGATTTTCACCAACAGCTGGTTTAAATGGGAAACTCTGGAGGGATTTTCACCAACAGCCGGTTGAAATGGGAAACTCTGGAGAATTTTCACCAACAACCGGTTGAAATGGGAAATTCTCGAAGGATTTTCACCAACAGCCAGTTTAAATGGGAAACTCTGCTTACCTATAGGGTATTTGACGTTGGCTTCTATTAGTTTTTTCCTGTTTTCATCTACATCCATGCTGGTGAGGTCAACAAAGGGTGGTATAAACACACTGGACTCTGAAATGACAGCAGTACCGGTATGTAATAAACAGGCTATGATAGGCTCAAGAACTTACTATATGCCTCATATAAACCCCTGGAGAAGAAACGGTATAAGCGTTAATGACGCTTCCTTTCCAATCCATTTTGTACTTGGTATATAATGCACATACCGACATGCTTTTATGATGGTTGTTTGTCTAAACTAGTATGATTAAACTTAATTGTAAATAAGCCATTGAAAGAAAGAAGCACAAGCGTTCAGGCTCTGCTGGAGTTAAAGGAACTTTGTATTAATGTAAGCATACATTCACTATACATAATATGCCAGTGAAATGAAAGCATTAACAATGAACCTACAGCCTTTGTTGACTCCATAAACTAACCAAGATTTTACATTACATTTACAGGCATCACTGGATTTAAAGAGCTCCATTTACAACAGTATATAACTAATATATTATTTTGTACACTGACATGAAGGTATCTGTACAGGTGTCAACAAATTTAATAAATTCATCTTAATACTGCAGGCACATAATAATTTCCACACTACCTGTGCAGGCATTTTGCAATGTTTATCCAGACCTCATAATAAATATCAAAATAATACCAATGGTTCAACATTCGGTAGTGGGGAGCAATGTCAAGACTACTAAGGTGTATTGTAGATTATTAGACGATCAATAATCACGGATCATACTTAGCTCCAGGCAATCATTTCTCAAGAACATGCAGTGACAGATAATGAATAATTGAAAATGCCATGAGTAGGGCAATTATTATTTGAGGTGGATACGTTTACAAAGGTTTCCACAATGTTCATGACAATCATATGCACAACAATCTACTGTTTTATATAATCATTGTACTGCAATATCAGGCTCCAATTTCTCAATTTTTTTTAAGTATAACCAGCTTAAGTCTGTTATTTTATTGATCAAAATTGTTATTATAAAATAAATGTCACAGCACAAAATGTTATTTATTGAGATATTCTGGCATACAATTTTCATTTAAAAAATGTTACATGTCGTTACAGCAATATTAATGCACACTTTATTGCAATCTGAAAATGTTACATGTTGTTACAGCAATATTAATGCACACTTTATTGCAATCTGAAAATGCTAAATGTCGATACAGCAATATTAATGCACACTTTATTGCAATCTGAAAATGTTACATGTCGTTACAGCAATATTAATGCACACTTTATTGCAATCTGAAAATGTTACATGTCGTTACAGCAATATTAATGCACACTTTATTGCAATATGAAAATGTTACATGTCGTTACAGCAATATTAATGCACACTTTATTGCAATCTGAACATGGTGTGCTTAAGCTAATATTAGTTATAACTATGATTCAGAATTGTCGAGAAATCGGGCCCAGGTGTTTAACAGTTAATCTATTTAACGCAAACTAGCACAATGTAAAGCTTGTGACGCGTTTGTGAAGACCGTTAAATAGAAATTAATCCTTAAAAGCTTCCGAACTCGCATTGGGCAGCACACATTTGTCTTTGTACACAGTAAACATTGACTAAAACAATCTTATTCATTTTAAGGCTTTCACATTTAACTTTAGATTCAACAATGTTTTTTAATCCGAATACAATAGTGCCAACCATGTAAACTGTTTATCAAAACAGAGTCTGTTTAACATATCTGAATGGTTTAAAACAATGTTGAACTGTCCGAATCGGAAATCATGTGTATTATGTGTTGTGTTTCATAGCATGTAACTCTGTGTGAGCATCACTGAGTATCAACAAATACACATTTTCAGAATATGTGAACAATATATGAATATTGTATTACATTATGGTTAGGCAGGGGATACTATGTTTTTGTCAATATACGTGAAATAAAGATATCTACAGAGAGCTGAAATGTTAAGTGTCAAAAAAAAAAAATTGAAATGTTAATTATTATTTGAGGTGGATATGTTTCCAAGCATTTGAAAGTGGCAGCAAGTCTTACCCGAGTTGATGTTATTGCAGTCAAGCACCAGGTTGTATTGCTCGTTTCGATCAAGGAGTTTCCGTATGCCTTCAAGGGGGTCCACTATTATACACTCTGGGTGATTGTTGATGTAATTCTTGAAAATGAAGGATTCACGTTGAGAAACAAAGGTTATTATAAACAATACTCATGTAAACAACACGGAGTGCATGACAAGTTTAATGACAAAAACAAAAGCTTCAGCTCAAAAATACGCACTCTGAGAGTAGGGCTGCAACGATTTTTTTCGATAAATCGATAAATTGATTGTAAATGGCCCGATTTGAATATCGATACCAAACAAACAAATATCGACTCGATTTTTATTATTTTTTATTTTCATAGATATTCTGTCATAAAACTGTAATTTAAATTATGTTGTTTGTGTAGATTAGTCATGTAAATTGATCACGGCATCATGGTTGCTGTTATATTGAACTAGTTGTCAGACATTATCACCAAATTTTTCAATTGTTCTTATTTATATGAACATACGTTGACATTAACCAATACAATTGCATAATTAATGACAAATTACTATAGCTGCAAGTCAAGACTAATAAATATGCAAAAACAAGCCTGTTAAAAGGAAATCAAATCGAATGACAGTGTGTTATTTTTCCTTTGGGGGAAAGGTGGCGGGGCCCTTCAGATGGGGAATTTTATGGCAATAGGGGATTTTTTTCATAAAAGCATTATTAGTAAATTTACATGTTTATATTCTACTTTGTTATAAAACATAAATTAATCAATTGTTTTGCTACCAATTATAACTTCTTTAACTTGGTTTGATGAAAAATTGCTGAGATATTTTAAGAAAATTCCTCTACCTTAGTCAATTTTTGTCCGATTTTGGTCATTTTTTTTTTTAAATATAGCTTACATTCTGAGGGGTATATTAAGGTAAATATTGGGGAAAAATATATACCTTTTATGCAGGGCAATGGGGCTAAATTTCGGCTTCAAATTGGCCATAAAAAAAAACACTGAATGATGTTTGAAATCAAAATTGAATCAATCGAAGGCTAAATCATTACAGCTCTATCGGAGTGGTTGTTGATGTAATTCTTAAAATTGAAAGCTTAACATTGAGAAATGATGCATGTTATAAAATGATACTTACATAAACATCACAAAGTGCATTACAAGATAAGTTAAACAGTCTAAAGATATAAAACAACTGCTTCAGCTTAAATTTGTTCAGTAAAAATATTTAGTAAAAGAAACATCTTCACTTCATCATACTAGCTACATAACAATTAAACCAGGGAACAATTTGCCTATACAATATCAAAACGTAATTGTATAATGACAAAGAATCATATTATGTTATTAATTGCATTCACTGAAACTAAAAGCATGATACTGTAATTCATTACTTTCAATGCTATGCATACAGATGCCAATGTCATAAAACTCAAATTCAAAAGTTTGTTCCACTAGCTGTCGCTGTAAGGTCAGCAAGTATACGTGTAGTAGTATTAAACTGGCAGTTATTTTATTGGGAGTTATATTGATCCGTACCTGACTGCGATTAGAGAATGCTAAAAATATAAAGGCCAGCGCAATAATGCTGTAATACCTCAATATGAGTTATAATCTGCTGCTCGGTTCTGTGTCCATACTGAGCCTTCACGAGAATGTCGGTGAACTTGTGGAGAATCATGTCGAATGGTCCCTGGTCCTCCAAAGGCTTCTCAAGGTCAATCTGAAAATAGGTCAAGGTCAGTCTGAACGATGCTCAGTCAATGTGCAAATAGGCCAAGGTCACTGAATAGTAGGACATGTGATTAATGAGAAAAAAATAGCGAGATTTCAAAAACGATTTTACATCTTTAAACAGCAGTTTAGCATCTGCAGTAAATAATAAAACATTTCATTTAAAATATGCCCATGTAAAGTTATTTTTTGAATAATACCAAGTGGTTATACATTGTAATTAATTCATAAACATAATATTTGTAAATATTGGGCAGGTATGCTTCCACAACAGACTATGAGAAGAATTTATTGCATGTAGTGCTGTAAATAACTAAATGGTAAAAGAACATTGCAGTAAATAGTTTAGAAATTTAAATGCTGCACACACAGTATTCATGCTCTATTTTGGTATTTTATCAAATTTAATTATCAGGCATGAATATATATATTTTATATGTAACATCACCTGTTATTTGTTACTATAGTATTAATTTCTTAATTCTTTAATACATAATTATTTACTACACCGCAAATTTTCGTACTGATTTAAGTACTTTACCATTAGATCTATGGTATTTACATTAACTTTCATAGAGTATAAATAGCTTAAATATCTTTGGCAACAGCATGATACTGACTACTGAACATGTGACTGAAAGTAATTTAGCAAAAATAGCAACTTTCAGACAGAAAGGTCAAACTTTTAAAAAGCTGGCATAGATTTGAGGTGTGTCTTGCGAAACCCATGCTAATGCATGTGCCTAGTGGTCGTCCCGGATTACAGGCTAATCCGGGACATCACTTTCCACCTACAGTTGATTTATGTTAAGAAGAGACTTCCTTAAAACAGAAAATACCATAAAAGCGGAAAGTGTAGACAACATTTTACGCGCATGCATTAAGCCTGGGCTTCCCACAACACGCCTCATTTTTACTTGTCCCGTGCTTCCGGCAAATGGGTTCTTTAGTATATGATCAAATTCCAGGACAGTTATGAAGAAATTGTTTCAGCCAATAATTTTCATGGCCAAATTTAATTTCAGCTTTTTGGCTAATGGCAGCTTGAGTACTTTTGAAATTGTAATCGCTTTCTGAAGATTATCAGACGACACTAACAAATACTTACAACTGTTGCCACAAGGCAGGATTTCATTATTCTGATTACTGTGACTGTATGTTTGCAGGCAGATTGAGGAAGCAAAATGGAAAATAACAACAACTATGTATGTCTGTCAGACACCATTATTAAATTTCTATAGCTATAACTTACTAGCCATACAAAAATATTTGAGATTATTTCACTTAATCATTAACAACCGCTGCAATCGAACGCCAAACACTGGCACAAGAATATTTACAATATTTTATTTCCCATGGAAGTTTATCAGATCTAACTAGTTTACCCTGCTTATTTCCCCTGGGAACGAAATCAGAGACTGGTATTGAACTTAGTAGCAGCTGTGTGTGGGCTATCATCAATCGATGACTAGTATTGGCAAACAGTTCTTGGTATATGCCCTGCAAGGCCAACTGAGCTCTGACAGTCCCAGATACATGGCCACTACAAGACTATGCAAAACCTCTTAAAGCTGTCAGACACCAGGATTTGAGCTGTGTCGTTGGAAAAGCGACACTTTACCGTATGCATTAAGCCCGATTTTCCCACAAAACGTCTCAAATGTATTATAAACACTACATGTTAACATTTATACACAGTTAAATACTTGATGTATCATTAAATTATTTGGTATAACATGATTCATGCACCTTTTAATTGTTGCAAAAACAATGTGTTATAAATTTTGTCACACATCCACATTCTGACGGTCTTGACAGGTTTTGCATTCTCTGCTCGACAGAAACTTTTGTTCATACTGAAAAATATGCTTATTGATAATATTTTATACAGCTCGAACAAAATAACCTGACAATATTGACCTTTATTTTGCTTTTGAATTATTTCATGTATTAATATGTGTTTCACAAGTTTATTAATACTGTTACTGTATTTTCAGTGGTTACCTCTTGCAACGATTTAACAAGTATGGAAAATCATATTATATTCATTGTAACCCATTTGCAATAAATTCATGTATAAAGCCCTGTGCCAGGTTAATTTGTCCAAGCTATTCAGTGGACAATTATGTTAAAGGGACTTGTTCACAGATTTTCGCATTTTTTGAAGTATGCCATTAAATGTCTTAACTTTACAGATTTAACCATCGGAACTAAAATCTCAAGTATAATAACAAAAAAAGTATTTAGAGACAAAAAGAAAATAAAAAACATTGATCCAACCCTGGTTCGAACCCGGGACCTCTGGATTAAAAGGCTATCACCTCAACCACTCGGCCACTCCGACTTCTATATTTTACCGTGCATTATTTACTTTATGAAAGTGTTCCACGTGATGTCAATAGTTTCAACGAAATCAACAGAAACACTCCAAATTATTCCATCGTTTAGCGTTACTAACACTTTATAATTTTATCAATTTCATCTGATGATTACTCATAAACGAAATGGTTTTTACAGTATATTTCTAGGTCCATAGTGTTATTTTGCTCCCTTGTATACACTGTTCTATAATTTTTTGAATCAGTGATAAAAAGTTGAAAAATTGTCAATTCGTCAATCTGTAAATAGGTCCCTTTAACTTCTATAACATTTTACAGTAACACACAAATTATTTGAGTTAAATGCTCAGGTCCAGTCATCGATATGTAATACATGCCACAAATCTCATGCCTAAGGTCTTAAATAATCATTTCATCTATATTTTATTCCCGATTGCAGAAATCGAGCAAGATTATAGACTCTATGACAGTAAGTGAGTAAACAATGTATACAATTTATAATACCAAGATAATGGCATTTACACTTCAGGCCATAAGTGGGTTAATTAACAACATATAGAAAGCTACTTAAACACACACACACACACATACACACACACACACACACACACTGATTTAAGAACAAAGACTTGATAGATTTTTATTAAGCATGAATACTGGTTGGCGAGTAGTATCAGTATCCGTGATTTGAATATTAAAAGCTGTAAAAGCTCTCCAGCATTGAATGTTGAGTTTACACACATCACCTAGCAACTGTTCCAAATGCAGAATAAGTTGAAGTCTCCAAAACTTCATATTTTTCAAGATATTTACATTTGTTTTAAAAAAAATCTCAAAACAACTCCTCGCAGGGCATTCACGCGCACGTCTTTTCGCATGCGCATTAATCTATTATTGGACCCCTATTTTTATCTTGTACTTCCCTATTTTTGGTTTACCAAGGGTGATCGCTAGGTTATTCACATAAAGCAGCAATTTTAGTATTTAAACACCACCATCCATTTATTCAAATGCATTCTTTGCGAAAAAGATTTTCTTAAAAAAATCAAGAATTGCATTCGCAAAATGTTTACTCAAATAAAATATTAACAAAGAATTTCAATTTTAAAATGTTAACTTAATTATACAGCTAGTTTCGGGACGATTTTGACAAAATTTAAATATGGGAGAAGCGTCTACTTCGATAATAACTAGGTTATCTGCCGTTTACAATCAGCAAATTTTTAAGAGGCGCCAAAGGGGTAATCAAAAGCCCATTTTTCGGCATCCACTTATGTTTGTAGTCGCATTATCACGGTTAATCTGGCATAGAATTTAATAATATTACATCATTATGATGTAGGTAATATAATGTAGAATAATATAGAGTGATTAAAATCTTGAGGTTTGTAGCACAAAAATCGCATTTTCAATTGAAAGGAAAAATCACTGGTACTACTAGTGTTATTGCTTCAAGTAACGCTTATTGATTACCCCTTTGGAGCCCCTTACATGGAAAAATCCATATGACGTCATGACAAGATATTTACATCCTCGTAAACAGAAGGAGCCCAACTTTGTACTGCAACAAGCTTTTCATTAAAAGTATTACTTACGCGATTGAAAATAAAGAAAAACTACTAAAAAATCACGGATACTACTCGCGAACCAGTATAGGAGTAACTATTTATAAAATAATGAAAGACATCCTATAGCTCATAACGCTCTACAAACGCTATTGGTGATTCTATAGATCCTATGCATCTACAAACTTCATTGGATATCCTATGTATCATTTGATCTGCAAAAACTATTGGAGATCCTTTAGATCCTCAGGATCCACAAACACTATTGGATATCCTATAGATCCTATGGAACTACTAACTTCATTGGAGATCCTATTGATCTTATGGATCTACAAACTTCTTTGGAGATCCTATAGATATATTGTTCCTATAAACTTAATTTGAGATCCTATATATCCTATGGATCTACAAACTTTATTGGAGATCCTACAGATCCTACGGATCTACACACTACATTGGAGATAATATAGATCCTATGGATCTACAACCACTATTGGAGAAAATATTGATCTGCAAACTTCTTTGGGCATTCTAAAGATACTATGAATCTACACACGTTTCACTTCATCGGACCCTTTATAGGTCATAGGTGTATAGATCTTAATGTCATTTATTTCTGACATCAGTATTAAAACTGCAAACTTCCTCCCATACTACTCTACATGTAAATGTGTTTTTTTCATTAAATCATATTTAAGGAGGACAAATATTGTCTGGAACATGGACATTATTAACCAGCCCTGTCTTTAAAAAAGGTCAAAACTCCCTACACACATACATGACACACCAACGATTTAAATCAAGCTAAAACTATAGTTGTCACATGAGTGATGGATATACCCCCACAATATGGCCTTGTCACAAAACTAACCATGTTTTTAGGGAATTTAAAGTCAAAAAGGGGCCATAACTCTGTCAAAATCTAGTGGTTTGTAACCAACATCAAATTTGACCTGTATTCTATGATGTTACACATGTGTACCAAAAATTATTTGAATATGTCACGACTTTCTTGAGTTATCATCCGGAAACCAAAAACCAACAGGACGACAGACCGACAAGCTCACTCCTATATACCTATATAAAAAATCTATCAGCAGCTTGCTTGGCTTGCTTAGCAGACTTCGATGACTCATTTATCATGTTGTAAATGTAAGCATGTATATCCAGTGAGTTATCTGTCTAGCCATACTGGCGTGGGGGAGTGAGGAACATAGGACAGAAACTGAAAGATGGAATTTTTGTGGTTTTTCTCATTCAGTGCACATTAATTTATTAATAAGACAAAGTGCACAGGCACATTTACAGTCATGCTATGGGTTGTTGATAAAAAGTTTTGCTGTAAATTAAGGGCAATTTGAGGTCATAGACGTTTAAAGGTAAAACTAGCATTTTTGAGAAGCAATAATTTTACTAAGACAATTCTATAAGCAGAAAACTCTTTGAACTGTTTAAACAGGTAATAACATTATTAATATACTAATGGAAAATCCGATTTTAGAAATGACTTTCTGTGGGTTTTTCGGCGTAGCTGTCTAAGATCACTTTTGACCTAGATTTCTTGCGATAATTATGCAGTGGGAAAATTGAATGCCAATAGAATTGGGCAAATTTTCTAATTTTAGGGAATGCAAACTTCAAACAATGGTTTAACGTATACCTATAACTGTTGCATACTTTTGGGGAATACAAATTTACATAATTGTTTACATAAGTGGTTAAAATGAAGTTATAAACATATCCTCGACATATACTCTAGAAATGAGGCTAATTATGAACGTATTTTCTCATTGTATGCCATAAACAGAATGCTATATTCATTCACGTAACGAAATAACTATTTTGTTTAGCCTACATTTATATAAGCGTTACGCTCTGTAAATAGCAATTGTGCAATGTTCCCATTCATAAATCTCTCTCACAGAGTTGCCGTTCTATGTAGCCCATTGATTCTAGCGAGTTCATCGCATTCCAGAACAGTTGTGTCATTCTAAAAATAGCGCGCGTAGCTAGCAACCGTTGTATAGCTGTGTTAATATACTCGTACATGCATCAATAATAGCGTTCAGAGAATCATAAACCTAAAAAATTCAATAAATGTGGACTTTATATTATAAACTTACTGTTAATTTGATTTAAAATTGTGGTTACGATTTATTAACGATTATTTATAATTGCATCTTTCTATCAACTTCTCCAATAGAAGTTATTTAATCTGTAAAAAGATGCTAAATTTTCTATAGATAAAATGTTATGAAAGAAGATTCGGAATATGTCGAATTGTTATTCGCGTAGCATGAATACACAATTTGCAATATTAATTATACACAGGAACACTTGATATATCATAATTCTACTGATATAATTTAAAATCGTCATAGTCTAATGAATTTTTATGTTTGCGTTATCAAAAATAAAGTCTTAACATTTCAAAAATCGCTGAATGTTCCCCGACTATTGCTTTTTATTGGGATACACAGTATACATGCTTATTTGACTTCATGGTTATTATATTAGATAACTAACATGAATGGTATATAACCGGTACTATAAATAACTATATAGACTTGTCCGATACATAATAATTTTAATTCATTCCCGAAATTATTTTCTTACATTGTTAATTTGTTAAATTGGCTTGACAAATTCAGATAACAATTATGTTAACCTAAATTATTTTGGTTATTCATATATCACTGGTGGAAACATGGAGTTGTATGATTGGTTTATTCACGGCATAGATATTAATTATAATTTTATTTAAGTTTTAAATTTATAAATTTATCTCAGATTAACTTTTGTGTCCGAGAAGTTTTCTTATAGTGTCCGAAAAATCTGGGGTCCAGTAAGTCTCCTAATATTGGTGGGGACCAAAAAATCTGGGATCTGAGAAGTCACTTAACCGATCATCTTGGCCATCTGTTTAGGTAATTTTTAAATGACATCTCAATATTAATTTCAACGCTGATTGTCTTTTTAAAGACATTTCTTGTTTTTTCTAACCTAATTCATGGAAATGAGAATCAGTACCCATGACAACAAAAGTTCATGAACTTTACTTCAATATTAATTTTAATCATAAACCAGTTGGGGTTTTTTACCTTTGGGGGGAAGGTGGCAGGGCCCTTCAGGTGGGAAATTTTATGGCAAAAGGGGATTTAAAAAAAAAAAAAAACATTATTAGTAAATTTACATTTAGTTTATATTCTACTTTGTTATAAAACATCAATTAATCAATTGTTTTGCTACCAATGATAACTTTTTAAACTTGGTTTGATGAAAAATTGCAGGGATATTTTACGAAAATTCCTCTATCTTAATCAACTTTCTTTCAATTTTTGTCATTTTTTTTCCAAATATAGCTTACATTCTAAGGGGAATTTTGAGGTAAATATAGGGGAAAAATATAAACCTTTTAAGCAGGGGAATGGGGCCGAATTTCAGCCCTAAATTGGCCATAAAAAAAACACTGCATAAACACAGACCAATGAAGCCATTTGTTTAGTATCGGGTATGAATGTCACTGGTCCATATTTAAAATTAAGCTCAAGATTATTCTCTTTTTTTTAATCATGAAGCCAGGCATGTAGTCTTACTAGTTATTTTTTTCCTTCTTTGACAGGTTCTCATAAAAGGACCAATTCCCACTTTACCCAATTGGAATGAAAATATTCCCAAATTGGTAGTGAACAACTCCCAAATTCACAGTGAATTTAGGTTGTAAATAATGCCTTAACTGCATGTATGAGGATAAAATCAATTTAATATTTATTTAAACTACTCAGTTACTAGTTTATTTATTAAAAAAATTATGTGATCATTTTTTTCACCATCAGCAGAATTTCAGGATGTGATTCCCAATCTGCTGGGAAGCAGACCCATTCAAAAGCAGTGAAATAAATCACTGGACAAGTAAACAAAACAAGGAATGTTTTAAAGTGTTGCTTTTTTTAAATTATAATACAATGCAAATCTACTTTTTTCATTGTTGTTATACACTAATAGAATAAGGTACATACATATTGCTATTTCCTATGCATTTCTGAAAAATAAACCTTATTTATACTTGGCCAAATTTTGAAGATGATATGGCAGTTGATTTAATTTTGTAAAAATATTCTATTACATATCCCATTCCCAATCAAATTTAAGCTGTATCTGGGAAATCCATCAAAAGTTCCAAATCATAGTCTATGTGATATTCCAGCACTGGAATAAAAGCAACCACAGTGAAACTGAAGCAACATTGATCTTCCTGACCCAGTTATTCAGTTTGGTGTGCTGCAAGACACATTTTCTGCCAGTGTAAATTAGCCAATATGGAGTACAATAAAGATAGTTAAGGATAATCAATTGAATTCTGAAATACTTGCAGGAAAACTGTTACCAATCTCAGACCGAATATGTAACCCTGATATGATTTTTGCTGATAAATTTTTAATCATAATAAACTCGGAGTTGATGCATTTCTGGCTGAAGTTCTAAAATGATCGCAGTATTTGACCCCATCCCAGCTTTAGATCTACAGCAAAAAGAAACAGAAACCTTGAAAAAAATCTCAAAAAGGGAAACTGTGTTAGATGGAATTGAGTTTTTATGTCAATAATATCATCCTCATTTTCATTTACTGGGAGCAGACAAAATGGACAAATAGGAATGAAGGAAAACAAGAATATTGGTAGAATTGGCGGACGCTCCCCGATGCCGTTTTGACCTCTCATTGTGGCCTAATTGACATTTCACCTATTGACCTTATTTTCATACCTGCAACAAGCGTTCTTGTTCAGGCAAACATTTTGCTAAGTTATTTTTAAATCCATCCATCCATGTTCAAGCTATAAGTCCGATTTGGACATTTGCCCATTAGTTATGACCTACACTCCTGGTTCATGCATGTGACATGCTGTTTTATTTTGGCAAACATTTGTGCCAATTCTAAGTAATTGGAAAATCCCTCAATTGTGGGCCAAATCCGGACAAGCAAAAAGCCAATTTTACCTCTGACCTCTAAGTGTGACCTCGACCTTTGACCTACAGACCTGGTTCATAAGTGTTTCATGCCATCTCATTAAGGTTAACTTTTGTGCCAAGTAATTATAAAATTAACATTGGCAAGTTAAAGCACAGACAAGTAATGTGCCAATTTTGACCATTGACCGCTAAGTTTGATCTTTGACCTATGGACATGATCCATGAGTGCTACACACCATGTCATTGCGGCAAACATTTGTGCAAAGTAATTTTAAAATCCCTCTATCCATGGTTAAGTTCTATACCAGCAGGCCTTTTTCTGACCTCTTTGAGAAAAAGTACTTTGGTTAAATTGGGAAATTCACGACGCAAAATTTTCAAAATTGGGAAAAATTCTTATCGCTAAATCGTAAGTATAATGATGAAATTTACAGTTTTAAACCAATAAATAAGAATTTAACAGCACTAATAATTTTAATTTAACTCAAAATTGTGATGATTTTACCATGCTATGCAACCATGAGTTTGTAATCATATGCATGTCTCATTTCCTTCAAGTTTCTAAAAATGTATCACCAAATCTGACCAACTTCACCAAAATAAAATTGTGGGATCTAGTGTCTGCATGATTTAATTTTAATGATGTGTTAATAAACATCGTGTAGTACATACACTACATAGGTCGCGAAAATATGTGATAAATTACAAAGAAATCTTTACCTCCTTATATTTAAATCCTTTCTTTAACTGACACATCCACTTGTGTAAAAATATTTGCCCATAAATCATGTTAAATTTCATCATAATAGTGGACAAACAAATCATTTTTGTTTGTCTTACTCATTTTATTACAAGGCTATTAGAGTGTTCTCCCCTTGTAAACAATGTCAAGGATAAAATAAGAGGATATCCAAGTGTAAAGTCAGTGTGAAAAAATCGGCTATAAAGTATTGAAAAATCATATTTTCACTTTCATTTTCAGAAAAAATACAGGTTTTTTTACAAATGGGAATTTTGGGGTCAGAGTTGGGAAAAATAAAATCATGCATATTTGGTTTTGGGAACAGGTCCGACTATCGGACCCGTGAGAGCAGTAGAAAAAGGCCTGACCCCAAGACAAGCAAAAAGTCAATTTATATATGAAAGATAATCAGATGGAAACAAAGTACCAGAAGGGACAGACAGACAGACGGACAAACAGACGGACATGATGTATGATGGATAAACTCATCAGGGGAATCCATTTGACACCTAGACAAACTGAATGGCAGTTGAATTAGAATCCGAAAGGACAAACAAAGTGGGTTACAATATAATCCCTCTTCATGGAGCATAAAAATAGGGCTGCCTCAGTTCAAGCAAGAATTACAGATTTAAGATAATCCATGGGCTTGCATGCTAAATACATTTTCGTTTACTGGGAATAGATTAAATGGACCTAATTGGATTGAAGGAAATATATCTGCCTCAGTTTAGGTTAGATACCAGTTACTGGTTTCTAACCTTTAGCCGATTTCTTTAAGTAAGAATTACTGATTCAGATAATCCATGGCATGTCAAATCCATGTAAACAGGCAACGGTGGAACCACAACAAATAATCAAAAGACAGGTCAACTATGGCTAATAAATAATCGATCTACACTGTGTGTGACTAATGTTAGAAACAGATAAAGAAATCAATAAGCCTACATGCACCAAAGCCAACTATAGTAAAGAAATTTGGTCACAACAACCAGGCGCACAATGTAAAAATGTCAGCGCGGGCAATAAAAACGTTTGTCTGATAATACATTTTTACATTTTAATTCCATCTGGCAGTACCGGACAGGGGGGAGGGGGGAATTTGACTAATTGTGTTTTAGGGAGTCTAATTCCCCACCCTAGAGCCAAGCATTTTTGTCTAAATCCCCTAAATGATGAATGCTTAATTGGTGTAGCAAATGGCCCGGGGCCAATATTACCAATATTACCGATATCTAAAACCCGAACAGTCCGGAATCATAAGGCGTGTCAAATTCCTGCCTAATGAGAATTGCTTTCAGTCAAAAGTCCCGTATACGCCCTGCACTCCCCCCTCGGAGAAAATATTGATAAGTGCATAATGCACACTACCAGCTGACTACAGTGAATAAGACTCCACCCAGCTTTTGATGTTGTACTTTTAACATACTTTTTTCAAAATGTGACATTGAAGAAGGATAATATTTCTTAATTTAAAATAGCTACAACCAGGTTTAATTTTTCATTACATTAAGAGTTAGGTAATAGCATACCAGAGGTGGTTAACTCTGCTCATTTTGCCAATGGCAAAACATTTGAAATTTTGGCATTAAAAAAAAATATATATCCTTCTTTCCTATAGATTCAGCCATTCCTATAGATTCGGCCAGCCCCCAGATAATGGAAATTAACTACTATAACTACTATTTCTTGTCAAGCATGTGATAGTTTTCTGTATTGAGACAATTCTATCACATAAATATTGTTGTTGGTTTTAAAAATTGCGAATTTCAGATTTTGTCTGAGAAAATTAAGATTTCAAAAAGAAACCCCCCAAAACTGCCACACACTTTGTGCATATGCCAAGAATTTTGTAAACATTCATTTTCAAACAGTATGCTAGAGTGTGTTAGTTTAATAAAGAATGCTTCTAATGAATATGCTAGAGTGTGTTAGTTTAATAAAGAATGCTTCTAATGAATTATGTCAAAATTGTAACAAAATAATAGTGTTTTCTTATCAAATTGAAGACTGAACCAAATGATTCATGGTTGCTAGGCTGCCTTCCTAGAGTTGGTCAGTAACTAAGTGAATGGCTGATCTCTACATTATCTAGCCTTTAATTAGTAGGACAGACCTTAAATTTATAGATAAAAGTCTCACTGGTGTTGGAATTGTGCTCATTTAGTGTATAAAAGCAGTTTAGCTCTTAAGTGGCTGAATATACAGGAAAAGGCTAACAAAATAATATAATTATGCAAGATGGTTTTCAATATAGTAAGGTTACAGTTTAATATTTAAAACGTAATGTAGCCCGAGTGAGATAGTAGACATTTTTCCCCCAAAAGCTCTGCTAGTTTTAGATATTTTAGTAGCAATCGACTATTTTTGCACTTCCATAGCAATTAGTGAACATTAATCTTCTGTTTGTTATAGCACTTTTTTGAAGACAATGTATCAAACACCTGTCCGCTTTACAGATGAAATGGCATTTGTGGAAATTTCATGTGTACTTAGTATTATATGTATTCATTTTATTGTTCATAACTGGAATATGACTTTTCCCATCCGTAAACAAGCGTCATAATCGATGCTAATGCATTCCATGATAGTTGGCATACTGGAATTCCCAAATAATTATGATTTTGATTGATAATCTGGATTCAGACAACAGGTAATGCTGTAATAGTTTAATTGACCTTACAACAAGATTTGATTAACAATGTGTTTAGCAATTCAGAAAGCTAGGACTTAATTGTTTGACCGACATGAATTGTAAAAACATTCGTTCACTCTCAACGGTGTTTGACGGACTTTATCCTAGGTAGACGCGGTTATAAATCCCATAGCGTATCATCAATTATGCTGGCTATGAAGGTCCTCCTAAGTTCAAAGAGCATTGGCATTGCTTGAACACGAGATAAATCCATCTCAGGTCATCCATTGGCATTGCTTGAACACGCGATAAATCCATCTCAGGTCATCCATTGGCATTGCTTGAACACGCAATAAATCCATCTCAGGTCATCCATTGGCATTGCTTGAACACGCGATAAATCCATCTCAGGTCATCCATTGGCATTGCTTGAACACGCGATAAATCCATCTCAGGTCATCCATTGGCATTGCTTGAACACACGATAAATCCATCTCAGGTCATCCATTGGCATTGCTTGAACACGCGATACATCCATCTCAGGTCATCCATTGGCATTGCTTGAACACGCGATAAATCCATCTCAGGTCACCCATTGGCATTGCTTGAACACGCGATAAATCCATCTCAGGTCATCCATTGGCATTGCTTGAACACGCGATAAATCCATCTCAGGTCATCCATTGGCATTGCTTGAACACGCGATAAATCCATCTCAGGTCATCCAATGGCATTGCTTGAACACGCGATAAATCCATCTCAAGTCGTCCTTCTGTGAACCTTTCAACTTGAGATCGATTAGTCATGTTTGTCAAGTAAAAACAGTGGTGACATCACAGTTGTTACAATGACCATTGATCATATATCACAGTTGTTAGAATGATCATATATCACATTGTTACAATGATCATATATCACAGTTGTTACAATGATCATATATCACAGTTGTTACAATGATCATATATCACAGTTGTTACAATGACCATTGATATATCACAGTTGTTACAATGATAATATATCACAGTTGTTACAATGATCATATATCACAGTTGTTACAATGACCATTGATCACATATCACAGTTGTTACAATGATCATATATCACAGTTGTTACAATGACCATTGATCATATATCACAGTTGTTACAATGATCATATATCACAGTTGTTACAATGATCGTATATCACAGTTGTTACAATGATCATATATCACAGTTGTTACAATAATCATATATCACAGTTGTTACAATGATCATATATCACAGTTGTTACAATGATCATATATCACAGTTGTTACAATGATCATATATCACAGTTGTTACAATGACCATTGATCATATATCACAGTTATTACAATGATCATATATCACAGTTGTTACAATGATCATATATCACAGTTGTTACAATGACCATTGATCATATATCACAGTTGTTACAATGATCATATATCACAGTTGTTACAATGACCATTGATCATATATCACAGTTGTTACAATGATCATATATCACAGTTGTTACAATGATCATATATCACATTGTTACAATGATCATATATCACAGTTGTTACAATGATCATGTATCACAGTTGTTACAATGATCATATATCACAGTTGTTACAATGATCATGTTATGGAAAGGAATAGAGGTGCCAAGCATACCACATGTAACACAAGACCTCTTGCATGTCAACAATAGATGCCCTCTTTCATTTTTAACCAACTGTAATACAAATGTAATGGTTGTCAATACATGCACATGAATGATTATGTAAGTTACAAAACAACAACAACCAGTTACTGTAACTTATAATGGACTTTGTGATAAAGAATTCATAAGCCTGCTAATTTCTCTGAGACTGTAGTTCAAAGAGCCTAATAAATATTCTGTAATTATTCATTTCCCTAGGCATGTTCTTAGAACTATTAAAAGTAACAAAAAATCTCACAAGAATAAATGAAGGGAAACTTTCATTTAAGATACTCTTATTTCAAAGTCTTTCTAAATTTTTCTTCCTTAAAAGAATGACACCATTAGAACATCATGGAAATCCTTTGTGTCTGGATTATGCAATTTTTAAAGAAAAGTAGAAATTTGGAATTCCAAATTTGGGTGTAAGTGCAAAACCATATTTAACGTTGCAAACATCATTTTTGTCACTTTGGGTATCATGCATCACAGGTAGTATACACAGGTATCACAGGTAGTATACACAGGTATCACAGGTAGTATACACAGGCATCACAGGTAGTATACACAGGTAGTATACACAGGTATCACAGGTAGTATACACAGGCATCACAGGTAGTATACACAGGCATCACAGGTAGTATACACAGGTATCACAGGTAGTATACACAGGTATCACAGGTAGTATTTCACTGTTGGGGGAATGATGGCGGAGCCCTTCAAGAGGGGAAATGAACAGTAAAAGGGGTATTTTCTGGAACTTTATAAAACCATTATCATGCATAATACTATGTAATATAAACATACATATATTGTTATATCATACACTTCTTAAATTTAAATGCATCCAGCTGGGTTTCTTGCAAAATGTAATGTTGTTCATGAAAATTTCTCTATCTTGGCCAATTTTTTTCTGATTTTGGTCAAACTTTTTTCTTGATAAAGAATGTATTCTGAGGGGAATTTTTATGTTAAAATAGGGGAACAATATATACATTTATAGGAGGGGAATGGGTCCGAATATAGGCCCCAAAATGACCCTAAAAAAATCACTGCATACATGTAGTATGTGAGTTTTCAACCCCTGACAAGTTTTCTACTGTACAGACATTATGCACATGTATTTGTAATTTAACTGTTTCCTTTATCATGTTAATACGTTTCGTTTTCAAGTCTGTTTGTTATCGCACGCTTATTTAGGAAACAATTCAGAGGACAAATCATATTCACACTGTAACAGCTTATCAATTTGAGAAATAAATTGTAAAATAATCTAATTATCCATGTATAGTTTGAAAGTACGTATTTTCAGCAGCTGTGAATAGTAGATAAATATCAGCAGATATCATATTATTATCAGTTTTGCCAGTCTGAGACTGATTGGGTTAAAAAAAGACCAATTTAAATGACCGGTAATCGGTCCGATCAGTTTTCTTGATTTATCCAGTCACTATACAAATCGTGATAATCCCCTGATTTCAATACACAATAAACGCATTTTATGGCCCAAATGCTCTGTAGGTGCGAACGCCAGTGGATCAGTGATGCGTTAATGACCCCAGTCATGTCACTATCGATCAATAATTGGAGTGCTTTTGCGGCAGTTTGTTGACTGTGTTATATTACTGACACCGATCAGTCTGTACTTCTCCACGATAAAATCGTGTCTGGTTACTATAGACTATAATAGCAGCCGCATGTAATCCTCGTGGAAAACGCCCATTTGCTGCATAATAATTTTATGTACTGTGGTGCATCCATAATGATATAAAATATTAATATGAAATCTATCTAAACATTGTAGTAAAAACATAGTTTAATACAATTAGTTTATTTGTAAGTTGGCCTAATTGATGTTCATGACGTCATGCAGTTAATTTTAGATTACAAAGTGACCATATTGTAGTACATTATAATTTAACTTTAGTTCAGCAAAACTCGGAAAACAGACATAGAAATTAAAAGTTTATTAAGATTAAGGGATGGAAACTTTGTGGTTTATATTAATAATTAAAATACACAATTTCGGACATACCTTATTTTTCGGATACACATAATTCGGATACAGAGGGTAGCTTTATTGTACTTATTGAATTGCATTATCTTTAAATTTTTATGAAGTTAAAACTTACAAAAGACATAGACATTACAATTTATTGAAGTTTGTGGCGTGAAAACTTTCAAGATAATAGTTGTACTTTAAAATACGCATTTCCGGACATGCACCACATTCAGATACACCAAATTCGAATACAACATAAGCGGTGAACAGCGGAGTTCAGGACCAACTGACTTTCTAGAAAAATATGATCCCTGATTATCAGATAAAGACAAAACTTAGACTGGTAGTAATATTTGAGGCATGTCGTGGCAAAACTGGGCTTAATACATGAACGTAAAGTTTCGTCCCGAATTAGCCTGTGCAGTCAGCACAAGCTAATCCAGGACGGCACTTTCTGCTTTTATGGTATTTTCTGTTTCAAGAAAGTCTCTTCTAAACATAAATCCACTGTAGGCCGAAAGTGCTGTCCTGCATTAGCCTGTGCAGACTGCAGACTAAAGAAAACATCGAATGTCTGACTTTTTTGAGCTTTCAGAAATCTGAAAGAACAGGCCAAAAGTACAGCAACCTTAGCTGTAGTACTACTGCAAATACATTATTTTCCCCCTGTACATGGCACTGATGTAAATTTCCTAATACACATCACCTGTCTATTACTAGGCCAAGGTACTTGTAACCATGACTTGCATCAAAAGAATTTCCTTCTCTGCAAGCAGTCACCTGCTATGTCAAATTTATATCTCATAAATCTTCTATATTGTATGACTGACGTTTTATTGCTGATGCTGCTTCAGTATATCTCTCCAAGGAAGTTTCCTGATACTACATTACTGTGACTGTCTAAGAGACATTTATTTGACAGGTTCATTGTATTACATATTTTATAAAGTAATAATGATGTAACAACCTTCATCTTCTACATTACAAATATCAGTATATTTCAACATACAGTAACAACAGCCACTGTTTCTAGTGTACTTTGACTACAACAACGACAACAACAGCTACTATTACTAACCTATTGCTGCTGCGCGCTACTTGGACAACTACGTAACAACAACAACAGCAACTACTACGGCAACTGCTGCTACAACTATAATAACAACTTGTACTTAAGTGAAAATTTCTTATCAAAATTTATGTGTGAAATCTAATGATGTATGTTTACCAATTGGTAAAAGATGAAAGACATAAACTATATTTACTAGTTTGGACCATTTTAATGTAAAATGACATATACTTGAAACTGCCACAGAATTAAGAAGTTTTATGAGTTTAAGAAATTTCCCTAAGTCAGAGTTCTTGGTAACGCGTAATTCGGCGTATTTGGACGCATACTTTTATGAAAAGGATGCCATAAATCTGGGTGTTAGATTCTAGGACGCAACCCTTTTGTCTGGTGTACGCATATTTTCCCAAGACAAAGAACGCCTACTCGGCAATAAACACGCTCCCCTTCTGCACCGGTGTGTCAATTATCGATAAAATCAAGACGCAGGCGGAATCAGCTTAACTACAGCTAACCAGTCAGCCAATAAGAACGTGTATGCAAATGAATGTCGTTGATAGAAAGTTTATCACGCCCTCAATATAAAATGAATTAGTAAAGGTGATTTGTAACACTTTCTTGTTAGGTATGCGTTATGCTATGTGTGTGTAATTAACACCCGCGTTTTTTTTAAAATTGCTACAAATTTAAAGAAGGAAGTATAATTTTTATTTATGCGAAATGAACAGTTTAAAAATTATAAGAATTAAGATGAAACTGTGTAACTTGACAATTTTCGCACACCGATCACGTCAAGCTTGCGTCTTCATTTGTTAAAAAAACTACAACTACTAGTGTTTATTAACATTATTTATGAATAATTCAAATAAAAATTTCCTTGTGAAAAGCAGTATTATATATTTAAAATACATGGTAAAATACGAAGCATCTTTACCGGCTTCAAACCATTTTAATCTTTAAATGAACCAGCCACAGACTTCACTAATTATCAACTTTTTATTAACTACTATTTACTTTACTGTAATTGGAATCATTAATTTATATGTGGTTTTAAAAATATTACCTTACACAAATTAGAACTTAATTGAAAATATTTTAAGATAAACATAAGATGTTTCTGGAATATGGGCCCTGGTCTCTTTGTGGAACAGTGTGGTAGATGGTATATAAGCGAGGAGTGTGGGCTATTGAATCTTACCTTCACGAGCTCTACCCCAGCATTCCTGAAACAGTGAGAAGTTCAGTGAGTCATTATGAACTGTATGGCTTAAAAATATGTTTGGTTCAGGTTACATGCCCATACAAATCAGGGTAGGTAGGTCAGATTTATTTTTAAAATTTTTAATTTATTTGGTAAATGGTCAACTTGAAGATTCTAAATCTGAATAAATATTCAAAACATATCAGTAATATCCTTAAACATTGCTTATAAGTGGATACTATCAAAACAAAACACTTATTTATCCAAAAACACATTTAATTATTGAAAAAGGTAAATAAAACAAAAATCCATCTGACAAACCCAATAAAATGTTATAGGGTCGGGGCATTTTTTGGGGGGTAGGTCGGGTAACCTGAAACAAACATATTTTTTTACGCCTAATCAAACGACCATGACACCAAAACTTGCCCTGCGGCTAAAATGTTATCATAAATTAGAGAGAAGTTCAGTGAGTAAAATCATGAACTGTAACAAGGCAGTCAAAAGGACAGCTACATCCCCCACCATGATCCTTCATTAGATTTTACAGGTGACTGAAGTATCACACTGACCTTAATCAGTTTCATGAAAATTCCTTGAAGGGCATAGATGTGGGGCTGACATGAAAATAGAGGCTAAAACATTTTACCTTTAAGTGTGACCTTGACCTTGAGGTGGCAAGACTGCTCCATGCCTTCTGCACCTTGCCTCAATGTGATAAACATTTGAGGCAAGTTTCATGAAAATCCTTCAAACGGCATAGGAGATATAGAACGGACATGAAAATACAGGCTCAAATATTCAACCTTCAAGTGTGACCTTGACCTTGAGTTGGCGTGACTGGCTTATGCCTTCTGCACATGGTCTCAATGAGCAAAACATTTGAGCCAAGTTTCATGAAAATCCTTCAAAGGGTATAGGGGATATGGAGCGGACACGAAAAACGGACACGAAAATGGAGGCTCAAAAATTTAACCTTCAAGTGTGACCTTGACCTTGAAATGGTGTAAAAGGCCCATGCCTTCTGCACATCGTCTCAATGACCGTAACATTTGAGCCAAGTTTTAAGAAAATCCTTCAAAAGGCATAGGAGATATGGAGCGGACACGAAATGGAGGTTAGAATATTTGACCTTCAAGTGTGACCTTGACCTTGAGCCGGCGTGACTGACTCATGCCTTCTGCAAATCATCTCAATGACCTAAACATTTGAGCCAAGTTTCATGAAAATCCTTCAAAGGGTATAGGAGATATGGAGCGGACACGAAATCTAGTCTCGAATATTTGACCTTCAAGTGTGACCTTGACCTTGAGCCTGCGTGACTGACTCATGCCTTCTGCACATCATCTCAATGACCTAAACATTGCAGCCAAGTTTCATGAAAATCCTTCACAGTGTATAGGAGATATGGAGCGGACACGAAAATGTTACAGACAGACGGACGGACAGACGAAGGGCATTCCTATAACTACGTTGGCATAGATGTGACATGTGCATGTTTTTATTTATGTCGTTCCCACGACATGTTAAGTTGTGGGAACGAGATCTTGTCTCGTGGAAACGAGATCGTATCTTGTGGGAACGACATAATTATGTCGTTCCCACAACATATTAAGTCGTGGGAACGATATCTTATCTCGTGGGAACGACATAATTATGTCGTGTTAACGACATAATAAGTCGTGGGAACGAGATCTTATCTCGTGGGAACGAGATCTTATCTCGTGGGAACGACATCTTATCTCGTGGGAACGAGATCTTATCTCGTGGGAACGACATAATTATGTCGTGGTAACGAGATATTTTATCAAGGGAACGACTTAATGAACCAATCAAATTCCATCTTGCTCTCGCAGAAGAAAAACTATTTCTTTATATCTTAATCCAGCATTGAAATACGATATTTATGTAAGCATCTCTTATATCAGCCATTTTGAAACATGCTTTTAAACAACGTGTATTCTGATTGGTTAAATATGTCATTACCATGAGTTAATTATCTCGTTCCCACGACTTAATATGTCGTTCCCGCGAGTTATTTATGTCGTTCCCATGAGAAAAGATCTCGTTCCCACGACTTAATATGTCGTTACCACGAGTTAATTACCTCGTTCCCACGACTTAATATGTCGTTACCACGACATAATTATGTCGTTCCCACAAGATAAGATCTCGTTCTCACGACTTAATATGTCGTGGGAATGACATAAATAAAAACATGCACATGCCACATCTATGCCACCGTACATAACCCCCCTCCCGCTTCGCGGCGGGGTATTAATAAGCTTTAGGATGGAGCCTGTACATGTACATAGTCATACTTCTGGTTGTATTTTAATGATACAAATTATACAATGCTGACATTATTTTTATCTTTTTTTTGCATTCTAATTTTATTAACTCTTCATACACCTATAAAGCCACTACTTACAGAAGAAACACACGGCACTAATCACACTCATTACTAATTAAACAAAATGCTATTTATACCCGAGTCTACTGAATGATTTGTGGAAAGAAATCTATAAGTTAGTTCTACACAAAAATATCAATCTACATGCAAGGGAAAATGAAATCTCAATTCATACATGACTTAAACTTACATGTACAAAAGAATGTAGTAAAGCAGAACAAGTGATTTGCATAGGCTTTTGTGCGACAAAGACGTCACATATGACAGCTTTTATGAAAGTAGATTGTAGGTCAAGTTCATTGAGCGTCAGCTCTGTGTGGTTACAACCATTTTACAACACGCCAACTCAGAGAACTAGTTTAAACCCAGCTCTATCAGCATATTATCAGCCTATGGTTAATCTATAAACTTCTTCACAAACAGCTGGCTGGTATCCAAAACATGCCACAATATTATGTTACTATGATTTAAAATATGAATGTGTGTGTATTTCGAAGTTAATGAGGTCCTTCCGCGCTGAAACTGCATTATGTGAGGACCCGGGGTGTGTCCCAGCACCCCTGCCTAATTTACTTTTTAGACTCATCGAAAGTTGGGACAAATTTTAGATCATAGCTGCAATTTCCAGTTATTTATCTTTAACTGAAATATTTTTTTAATTTTGGTGTGGTCTTGTGCTGTGGGGGGGGGGGGGGGGAAGCCGGAGTACCCGGAGGAAACCCAACCTGTCCGGTATGGTGACCATCAACCAAACTCACTTGTGCCGAGTGGGGAGCGACCCGGGCAGCGAGTGACTATAATATCTTGGGGGGGTCAACACAGTACTACTAAAATAATATAATTTTTTCACATTTCATTCATACATACATACATGTAAATGTACCCACAACAAAAGTTACATGTAGCCAATATTTCAACACAACTTGGCCAAATTAAGCCACAAGTATTACAGTTTTGTACATATTATACTTAAACTTTTGAAATACATATAGTTGAGGGCGTCTGGTTACCTTATTTGCCTAGTGGCTACCAAATAAATCACAAAGTAAAGTACATTACATGTACATGTGGTTCAAATCGTTTGCAATAAAACCATATTGGGAAATGTGCTGTATAAATACATGTCTATGCTACAACACGCATTAAACTATACAGAAAAAGAACAATTATATACAGCAGGGCTTGTACTAGGGCCAAAAAATAATAATTGTGTGTTTCAGGCAACGGTCTCAGAAAAGTTTGGTAGGGTCAGGATCAATTTTTTGTTTAAACATTGAAAATTAACTAAAATAAGACAAATACGAATTTCACAGTAAACAATTGTCGCTAAAAACTCTAGGGTCGGGGGGTGGGAAAGGGTGGGAGGGAGGGGGGGTTCACTAGGTAGGGTTTTGGTTGCCTGAAACACAGAAATTGTTTTGGGCCTAGGATTCCAATCCCAAGAGTCATGACACTTAAGCTCAAAATTTTCAAGTGTCAAATTTATTTATTCCGATGACATAAGAAACTTGTCAATTCACAGACATTCTGATGACATAAGAAACTAATCAATTCACAGAGCTTCAGTGGACTTTGAAAATCAATAATATTTATTCATTTGAAAATACTAATAAAATTTATCTATCAACTATAACAACCATTGATTGTGATTTTGTCATGCAAACATGTCAATGGAATATGTATTTGCCAGTAACTTATCGGCCATCTTGTATTTGTTCCAAATTCCGATGACACACTAGAACAACATAAAACATATGACAAACTAGAGCTTTCTCCTTTATTATTTCTCAGAAATGTTGAAACAATAGCATTACAGGAACAGTGCAACGACTTATAAAGAAACAAATGTGTTCTTTCATTAATTTCAAAATACAGTAACTTACTGATAGTTAAAAATACACCTGTTACTCGAACATTTTTAGATATTTCATTTTACAGGTTGTTTTTTTTTTTTAGTTGAGTCGGGGGAGGAATGAAAATAAAAATAAAATCACTTTTTTACAGCAAGCGACAAAAAATATACATTATAATTTAAAAGAGGACCATTTTATTATTTTCGAACTGAAGACTTGTTTAACTTTCAAGGCTAAAAACAAGCTCTTTAAAGACATGCTAGTTTAAAGTTAATATATTAGTTTGAAACTCTTTAAATAAGTATTTGAACAGATACAATTATTATTTCATACCTTTCCAAACATTTATTACATGTATGTCCATGTTACTAGTCCATGTGCTATGAATAAAATACCAAGTCGGCGGGGAAATTATAAATACAATTTACAATGGGTACTTCTAGTTTTGTTTTTGTTGAAAAATTAAGGTAGGGATTCTCGTATAACAAAAGATATAAAAATGTTGGCCTTAAACAAGTTACCGTAGTATGATTTCCATTCAGATACATTCGGCTAAAGAGCAAAATCTTGTATAGAATTGTTAATTTCTCTGTAACCAAATATCTGGAAGACAGATAATGAGACATGGTATACGAGACAGTATATATAATAATTATATAAATATTACAACTTTGAGTGACATGACATGCTCTGATTGCAAGAAAATACCACAGAATACAAGACCTTAGGCTAGCTTAGAATTGCCTTCACCAAGTATTGATTAATGGTGTTGTAGGTGTAAACATGCTATTTATAAAACCTAACAGAAAATTGGCAACAAAAATTAGAGGAAACTTCATTATCTTAAAAAGCCTAGCCACCCTTACCAATTGTGTCACTGAATGATGTGGTATTTTGACTCAATGTATTAATATACGGAAATTAATATACAATCATGTAATTTGTTTAAATAATAAGAACTCTGTACATTTTAAGTACTAAAGAATTGTATATACAATATTTAAATGTAAAACTGTATAAAACATCGCTATCAAGCTTATTTACAGTGTCTTTGAAATAAGTATAGTCCATCATTAAATTTTGCATTTTTTTATTTCTAGTAAATTACAGCTTAATACAGTTTAGCAAAAATTATAAATTGTGCAATTTTTGAAGTTGTTTGCTCAGAGGGGGTAATCACGTGATGATCAAAAGGGAATCACAATGGCGATGTCCTTGCAAAAACAGGTATTTTATGCATTTTTATACCCTTTAATTATTTGCTTGAAAATGTTAATGCCGCCCACTTTCCAGCCACGTTTATTACGTGTCTGTCTTCACTCTAGATCTCGACATTACTCGTGCAAATTTTCTAAGCGGGGTCTGTTTTCCAAGTAATTTGTGATCATTACTGGGGTTCACTAAGGAAATAGCTCTCTCAGCATGAAATGAGAGAAAATGTTATATTAAAAATGTGTTTGGAGTATTCTTTGGGTGTTTTTATAAGGGTTTGGTATGGGGCAGACGTCTCAAAATTTTGTTTTTCAAGTTGTACGCACCAAAATAGTTTTATGATCTAAATGGGTCCCACATCCGGTTTGATCAAAAAGGGGTCCCGTTTTATTTCGGAAAACCTCATTTGAAGCTTATCTGATGAAGTTTCAAACTTTTAACGTTCAAACCATTATTAAACATACACATGTACGTATTTCCTGTGAACACTCTTTATTTAACCTTACTTTCATGGGCATTAGATCGCATAAATTAAAGAGAACTACGGTAAGTTATATAGAAACATAGAAAATAAGAAAGACCACCTTCTCGAATATATCTATATCAGTAAAATCCTTATTTGGTTTGGCGACAATCAAATGTCTCCCTAAGTTGGAATTGTATGTTGCTCGGTTTTGAAAGATTTCATTCAATTTTAAAGTCATAAAATTATATACATTGAATAGTGCATTTTGACATGTGTGTGTTATATTAAGTAATGTTTTTGCTATTTTCATTTTCAGACAGATACGGAAACAACCGCCATTGCTACTAGACAGTGATCCGAGTGTGGCCAAGAATTGAGGTCAAGATGTGGCTACAGCCGCTATGCCAGGCGGTACAAAGCACGTGCACCTTACAGGTGTTGTGAGATTATTTATTTTTTTCCGACAATTACAAGGTTATAGTGCACAGGTGTTTCAAACAATACTTTGCAAGAAGATGTTGAGTGCATGGTGCATTAACAGGCATTTCTTAATCTTAATTTCTATCAATTCGCATTTAAAATAATGTTGAACTTTTTTTAGGAATCCTTATATAGGAGTAATTGATGCCTATCTAGTTGTTATTACATTGAACACTAGTCAACATTTATAATCCATATCAGTTTTAAAATTCGTAGTTACATAAACAGTTGAAAGTTTCACAACTCATTTAGCAATATATCAGCATGTTTTGTTATATTCTCTGATATGATAGTATATATATAATTACAGGTAGAAATTAAAGCAGATTCTATTACAAATTGTATCTTGATTCTAATCAATAAACCATTGTTTGGAATGATTACTAATAAATAAAAGCACGTCTTTTGCAAACATATTATATATATATAGTTTTTTGTTTTTACAATTAATCTATTGTAAAAATGTCAAAGTGGTACCCATATACGGTCGAGATATTAATGCCTTATTAACGTATATTAATAATAGATACGCTTGAATTGACTTTAAGTGTATAACGAGCGTGAAATACTTGAACTTCCAGCATAATCTTGTTATCTGGATAGCATAGAATGTATAAATATCCACGCATAAAATATGTCTATCTGCCTTAAAAGGTTCATTAATATGTTCAAATTGATAATGAAGCAATCATTTAAATCTCATTTGTGTTTTATTGCAACTGATTGTTGCAGTTCTTTCAGATTTCTTATCTCTCTACAAGTGATTGTATGCTCCATGTTTGATCTCTGTAATTTAAACTTTGATCTCATATACATTTTGATTGGTGTGATTTAAAGCTTCGATCTAAAATTCTATTGTGCAATTGAACATCAATGACACTCAATTATTGTTCTCATATCTCTTGCCTTGTTATTGATAAGAAATAAAATACCGGTAATAAAACTTCCATTGACTTTATTTCTTGGCAAGTATCAAACACGCACTGATTGAAATCAGGCTTATTGTGTACTATAATCTATATTTTCAGATACATCTCATATCTGCAATGACTTAACCGAGAAGGCACAGCAACGTTGAAACAACGTTGAATTGAGCGTTGCAAAATCATAGAACGCACCGCCTTTCTGTTTGTTTGTCGTACGTTGTTTGTCCAAGGATTTGAAGTCATTTGATTTAATTTATGCAACCATGTGCTATTATTTACCACTGAAATATAGACCGTTAATTGGTGAACTCAATCCTTAATTGACAAGTCGCAACTGGTCAATAACGAGTATGGGTCATTTCATCAACGTTGAAAACTAGCGAAAAAAACGTTGAAAACATTTCATTCCTTTTCAACAAGGATATAGTTTTATTAGTAGCTGACCTTGAAAAGACATACTTATAACACATTAAAACAATCAAACATAATGCTACATGTAATGCTTATTTAGCATATGCCATGAGAGAGAAACTATTCAAAGTTGACAAAAGTAATGCTTAAATACAACATTGCGTAAACACAATATGCAACCATACCTTTTACAAACAGGGCCGAAAATAAATCTTGTTTGTTTCCCCTCCCGCGACCCATGCTAATAAAGGGTGGGTCGGTAGGTCGGACAAATATTTTATTTTTATACACAATAAGTCATTTTCATTCATGTTTTCCTTATGTTCGAAATGTTACGTTATAGTATAAATACTCAATTTTCGTTGTAGTAGATTAATAATGTTCTGCTTATTTACGTAATACTATGTTCTAATTACCTTACAATAATTTATCAAAATTGACCAAACAATAAAATATGTTAAAAACAAGAGTGTTAATAAGAAAAACCTGTTAAAACTAAGGAGTAATAGCGTGACGTTGCAATTTGCCGGGCATCCAAAACAGAATGCTGTTAGCAACAGCCACAGCAATGGTGACCGTCAACCTGCGGCTAGCAGTTTGTAGCTGAAAAGCGTGTTACATGCTTTAAAAGCATCAATCTGTAACACTGTATCTGAACAACGCAAATGCTAGAGCATAAATGAATTAGCATTCTATGGACATAAAATAAATAGGACTTTGTTCATTAATACAAAGAAAGCAACATAACATTTTTGATAAATTAAAATAAAAAGAAAAGGTGCTGAAGTTTATTTACTTTCATGTTTGACGACGACATTAGTTCCACTAACTTTCATTCAAATGTTGCCTCAGCCAAAGTTTTTGCATAATTCTAATCCGTGTGCATTGACGAGTTTGAATAACACTTTCGTTAATTATTACTAAATCTATAACAAAACACATACCTAACGCAAATGTGTTACAAATGACTTGCACCTTTACCAATTAAAATTAGAATGAGGACGTGATAAACTTTCTACCGACGACGCTCATTTGCATGTTGGAAATTTTATGCCTTCTCATTGGCTGACTGTTTGGCTCTTGTTAAGCTGACTCCTCCTGCGTCAAGATTTTATCGATAATGGTGCATAAAGGCGATTTTGTTAATTGTCGGTGGGCGTTCTTTGTCTTTAAAAAAACATGCAAGCGAAAATGGTTGCGCCCTAGAATCTGACACTGAATGTTATGGCATCCTTTTCGTACAAGCATGCGTCAAAATATGCCAAATTACAATGTACGTGTTACAGAGAACTGTCCGTTTAAATTCATTTTATAAGCATCTTTTGAAAGTAAGATTGTACACGCTATTGGATTCTTTTTAAGGATTCACACCCCACATTCTCACACACAAATAAAATATTGTTTTCTTTGGTCTATAATTTTTTTTGGGTCGCGGCGATTTTGCTGGGTCGGTCGCGGGAGGGGAAACAAACAATATTTTATATTAGGCCCAGCTTAATATGTGTTTACTTCAAATACATGTATATAGAGGATATTTTTATTAATACCTTAAGCGTAAGTAATGAGCGATAAATAATGTTTTCACTCAGACAAAGTAAAATAAAAGCTGACTAATATACATGGCAACATTTATAACTTATTCATATTAATTAATGGATCACTTTAAATCACTCAGTCATACAGTTTTACATCATTCTTTACAATGCATTGCGAGTACATTTAATCTTAAATTAGTTCTATTACTTTTTTGAGACATTTGATTTACCACATCATTTTACATTTTTAGTCTCACAACTTTTATTTACACCCGGCATCTTATATTTGTGCAGTATCTTGAATAAGAGATGCGTTTGTGGCTATGTAGCTTTGCAGTAGACAACGCATCTTGTAAGGTCTTTCTCAATGTTGCATCAGGGTGATTGAAGCACACCAGAATCTGGATAAGATGATTACAAACTGCGTTATGTTTTCTATTGATCACATGTTTACAAACTAAGTTAATTCTGTCTAAATACTATTAAATACTAAATACTTTTAGAGAATACAAAATCATATCATCCACATATTATTATGTGTAATCACTGCAATATAAAATACAAATTTATTGCATTGAATTCACATATTTAAAGCAATTACAATTTTAACTTAAAATTATAAACACAAATATTAACACAGGCCAATTTTTTCATTTTGAAATAATATGGCTTTTCAGATTTAACACGTTTTAATCTATACTTGTTTGTTTAATGTTATATTCTTTTTAAACAGAAACACATGTAACTTTATTTAAGAAATGAAAAAAAATAGTTTAAAATTTTGACATGTTTGTTTTTTAATTCTAAAAAGCACCATAAAGGACGGTGATAATGGAACCTACATGGAAGAAAATAAAGTAATTACATACCACACGACTGTGTACAGTAGAAATGCTTGTCATCTGGTGATGCAATGTAGCACTGGAAAATTGAAAACAAATTAAATTCTAAAAGTATGTATATGCGGTATTTTGACACGAAATGACATACATATCAAAGGTGACTTAGATGTTACAAAAGAGCACTTTCTTATTTGGTTTAAATTGGACAGTTCTCATCCTAGTTATTAGATATCCCACCCAGAACATGATTTCAAGTTTCAATTTAGATTAGAAAAGCTTTAAATGAGTTTCTCTGTTTTCTGACATAAAACGGGACCCCATTGTGATCATATCAGATGTGGGACCTGTTTAGATCATAAAACATTTGTGTTGCGTATAACTTGTAAAAAAGATTCTGACATGTCTGACCCTAGCAAAACACATTTATAAACATTCAAAGAATATTCCGAACACATTTTTTTTGGCAATGTATCAAATTTCATGCTGAGAGAGGGATTCCCTACATGAAACCCGGTAACGATCACAAATTACGAGGAAAACAGTCCCCGCTTATAAAATGTGCACCGAGTAAAGTAAAGATCTAGGGCGAGGACATACACGAAACAAACGTTAAATACTTTCTTACTGATATGGCCAGAAAGTGGACGACATTAACATATTAAAGCACACTATTAAAGGGTATAAAAAGACAAAAAATACCTGTTTCTGCAAGAACGTCGCCATTTTGATTCCCTTTTGATCATCACGTGATTACCCCCTCAGTTGCTAACATCAAAATATGGTTTCCATCTACCTGTATTCTCTATAACTTTCTAAGTATGAATGTTATTTATATTCAATTATTCATGCTATTCAACACTTAATGGTCTAGATTTAGTTTATATGCTGTTTAAATATATTTAAGCCGTGTCGTGGGAAAATCTGGCTTAATGCATGTGCACAGGCTAATCCAAACCGACACTTTCCGCCTACAGTGGATTTATGTTTAGAAGAGACTTCCTAGAAAAAGAAAATACCATAAAAGCGGAAAGTGCCGTGACTGCACAGGCTAATCCGGGACGATACTTTGCACACATGCATAAAGCCTGGGTTTCCCACGACACTCCTCATTTATTTGCGCTCGACTGTGTCAAAAGCTAGAGGCTTTGAGGCCAACATTAAAATAAACTTTGTTTGCTATTGCCTACCTACACGAAGAAAAAGTTCTGACTCAAAAGGTTTTCTTTACTAAATCAAACCAGTTTTTATTAAAAAAATTATTTGCGAATATTCTATTTTTTCTTTGGGTTAAATAAAAGCTTGCTTTTCTTTCATTTCCATTGTTTTCCATTGGGTTAATAAATTAGCTGTATCATCTAGACCCTTGCTTATAATTGGCCATATCAAAATGCAACTCTAATCATGTTTTATCAAACTTGTGAAAACATCAGGTTTGTCAGCATTCATTGTCTAATTAAAGATGATTGTTAGCAAGCTCTCGTTATATAAACAAACACTTGATTATATTATAAAAAGCAATGTATGTGTTATACGCAATATTTTGATGCTAAATGGATCATAAATCAATTTGCTAAATATTTTTTTTTTGGACAAAAAATTTGCCTACCAACTACACGTTATCAGCAACCTTGGGTTGGCCTGATTCTATGACGCATTCGAGTCTATTTCCAGGGTCAAACAAGCACTTGGTCAAGTTGAAGTCTTTGAGAAAGGTTGATTGAATGATGATTGAAGTTTGAATTAACCTGAGTAGGACTCATGCTCTATCAGAGAGCAGCGAGGGCGTCACCATATGAAATACATGCTCTCTCTATCAGAGAGCAGCGAGGGCATCACCATATGAAATACATGCTCTCTCTATCAGAGAGCAGCGAGGGCGTCACCATATGAAATACACCATTGGGATCAGCCTGGTATAAGTATCTGAGTTTACCCTTCACTGCTTTTACAAACTTGAATAAGATTTCATTGAGGTCACAGTGTTTTTGTTAGGGCCAATTTGTGGCCGAAATTCGGCCCTATTCCCTTGCTTAAAAAGTATATATTTTTCCCCTATATTTACCTTCAAATTCCCCTCAGAATGTAAGCTTTATTTTGAAACAAAATTGACCTAAATCGGACAAAATTTGACTAAAATAGGGGAATTTCATAAACAATCCCAGCTTTTTTTCATCAACCAAGTTAGTGCATAATTTAAGTTATCATTTGTAGCAAAGCAATTGATTAAAGTTTTATAACAAAGTAGAACATAAACATTTAATAATGCTTTCCTAAACAAACTTTTGCTGTAAAATTTTCCCCATCAGAAGGGCCCCCAGCCACCTTTCCCCCAAAGGTGCAATAAAGTACTGGGTGTCACTTTGATTACCAGATTCAAACTGATAAGGATGATGGGATGCTGGGGAGTCCAGTGATTGCAACTTTTGCAAGAAAAAGTTCATCCTGATGTTGAGATTCTGATATGTTTCCTTTTACATGACCCAAGCTAAATATCACTGCAACTTAATGTTTTTGCAGCTTTATGCTTAATGTAGAAACAAATACAGTTTATAATAACATGGTCATTAATAAATTGTGTTAAGTGCCAGTAGCATTTGATTGGAAATACCACAACTGTCTAAATCATCATTATCATCTAACCAACACAGGTAAAAAACAATTACTACTTTTTTGGTACTGGTTGGCGTGTAGCATCCTTGATTTTTTAGTAGTTTTTCTTTATTTTCAATCGCGTAAGTAATACTTTTAAAGAAAGCTTGCTGCAGTACAAAGTTCGGCTCCTTCTGTTTATGAGGATGTAAATATCTTGTCATGATGTCACGTGGCTTTTTCCATATAAGGGGCTCCAAAGGGGTAATCAATAAGCATTACTTGAAGCAATAAAACTTGTAGTATCCGTGATCTTTCCTTTCAGTTGAAAATGCGAATTTTGAGGTACACACCTCAAGATTTTAATTGCTCTATACTGTTCTACATTATATTACCTACATCATAGTGATGTAATATTATAAAATTCTATGCCAGATTAGCAGTGATAATGCGATTACTAACATAAGTGCAGGGATCTCACTAGGATTTTAAAATAGGAGTCCTGGGACTCCTTCCCCCTAAAAAGTAGGAGTCCCAAATAAAAAAGAAATACAAGTTAAATATGTGACGCTCTAGAGTGAATGAAAATTTTACAATTAAAACATTTATACAATAAAAATAAAATAATAATCATGTTAATAATAACAATGTAATTATAATGATAATATATCATACTTAATCATGTCTTATAAAACAATAATTTTTAAACCACAAATTATTTTAAAAAAGATAAATTCTGGACAATTACGAATTGATGGTCTAAACTGGTTAACTGATGTGTAATGTGTAGGCCTAGTAAAAAGTTATGATGCGGTGATTACAGTCTAGCAGGCAGGTATCAAGCATAAGATACTGTCAAGTAGAGTAATTGTGAAACAGGTTAACAACTAAAAAATGTAAGAAAGGAGCAATAATTGGTCATATTAAACACCGAAGTATGTGTTTTCATGAAGTTTACAAATGTTTATGATCTGTAAAGTTGGCGACGAAAATTTTCGCGAGGTCGCGAAAATATGTGACATTGCAACATTTTGTACTGAAATTACCGTCAGTATTGTTAATTTATGTCTTATCATAGTGTTATACACTAGAAAGTTCCTTAATGTATGACTATTGATCAATGCTTTTATATTCCTGTCAAAATTCAGCCCTAGATTTTCGTATAAAATTTCTGTCAAAACCAAAACTTTTATCACCGTATTACTGAGATTTAGTTGTTACTCATGAAATTTGATTGGCAATATAAATTAATCACCTGAAGCTGTTTTTCACTCATTTTAACACTGTTGTTTGTTTTAAGTTGTCAACTGTGTTCTAATTGGGACGCCTTTTGTCACATTTCGGTGATCGCACCGAATTGACTTGTGGATTAAAGAGTGACAAATGTAATTTAAAATGAAAATTAACAGTAACTGTATGGAATGGTGTAGGCGGAGCTAAGGGACTGCTGTGGGCGGAGCTGAAGGACTAGACTTTGACAACTGCAGTGTGTACGGGGGCCGTTATTGATTTTATCGCAACTACAGCCGAGTTTACTGCAGGCACTTATGTATGTGTTAAGTAACAGGTTTTACGCAGTAAGTGAAAAAGCATGCGTCCCAACGACTCTTGGCATGGGTTTGACATGCGTCCTTTTGAAAAAATATGCGTCCAAATACGCTTGATTTTGCGTTTCCGAGATCCCTGATAAGTGGATGCCGGAAAATGGACTTTTGATGACCCCTTTGGCGCCCCTTAAAAATTTACTGATGGTAAACGGGAGATAACCATGTTATTATCGAAGTAGACATCCCTCCTGCATTTAAATTTTGTCAAAATCGTCCCGAAACTAGCCGTATAATTGAGTCAACATTTTAAAATTGCAATTCTTTGTTAATATTTCCTTTCAGTAAACATTTTGCAATTCATCTTTTTTTTTAGAAAATCTATTTCACGAAAAATGCGTGTTGAATATATGGATGGTGGTGTTTGAATACTAAAATTGCTGCTTTGTGTGAATAACCAAGCTATCACCCTTGGTAAACCGAAAACAGGGAAGTGCAAGATAAAAATAGGGGTTCAATTATATATTTATGCGCATGCGCAAAGACGTGCGCGTGAATGCTTTGCGAAGAGTTAAGCTGTTTCGAGTTTTTTTTTTTTTTAATGTAAATATTTTGAAAAATATGAAGTTTTGCAGACTTCAACTTATTCTGCGTTTGGAACAGTTGCTAGGTGAGGTGTGTAAACACAACATGCAATGCTGGAGATCTTTTACACCTTTTAATATACAAATCACGGATACTGCTAGTTCACGGATGCTACTCGCCAACCAGTATGAAATTTTTTTATCCAGTCTGACAAGTTATTTCATGCCCACCATCTATAACAGCATGAATTATGACATCAGAGGACTGGAAGAGTTTGAACTGTCCTACATTTACCATGCTTTATCAGTTTTATAATATCCTAAATACACTGAGAACAGTGCAGATTTCTCAAGTTATCATGTTGACATTTTAATTTAAACTTAATGAAAGTTTGCTGTTAGAATTTAATAACCAATAGTTTAATCTGCCATGCACATTCTATCACAGCAATGGTGACTAATAACATGCACTAAAGTTAACGTGCATGTAAATTTCCGCCCAACACTTGACATGTACCTATGGGTTAAATTTTGTGTAGTCAAGAAATACTTGAAAGATGAATCTGTTTACCTAAACAAATCCACATGGTCCTCAAAATTAAGCTTCTTGCTCTTTTTCTCACTCATCCAATATCCAACTCGTTTCATGATTATTTCTTGTATCACTTGCACTTACAATCCATTGAAAATTAAAGTAAACACAACGGCATACACGTGTGTGTTGTTTAACACATAGTGATTGGAATCTTCCTACTTTTAATTCATTGGTTATGGTTCCGCGGTGAATAAAATCCGAACAAATCCGGTGTTGACCTGCACGAGTGACTTCCCTTATACACGTGCCACAGCAACCTCCGCGCAGAGATTTGACGGGTTCCGAGCATATTTCAAGATCAGATACTGCTTACCAAAAGGGGAAGTAACCGCTGTGAGGAGTTTGGTGCCACAGTTTGCAGTGGTCTCCCCTGCTGCGCTGCGCTGCAACCTCCTCATAGTAGTCCAACTAGTCTCCCTTGCTGCGCTGATTCAACCACTGCCGCGAAATTTTTATGAAGGTTTGAGAATATTAAATACTCGTTTTTTGTTGTTGTTGTTTATTAAATACATGTTTTCAACCAGCGCACCAGATATCGGGCGACAAGAACATACTCGATAGAGTTCAGTTTAAATGAAGTAGGCGAGTTTGTTAATACAAAATTTTAAAATAGCATTTTACTGGTACATCTACTGTATATATAAAGTGGACATTCACTTTTATATGGATCAGTAAAAACAAGAGGGGGATTGGGGTGAGGGGATCTTTCTTGGCTGTGTTGATACTTCATTGTTTAACGAGTTGATTACGTCAATATGAATTAAATGTCATAAAACACGCTTTTTTAACAATTATTTTGCAGAATTGGGGTTTAGCTGAAGTTAGTTGTTTGTAGCCACATACGAGTGTAAACACTCCTGGCCCAAATTATCGCTTTCAGCGTCATTTTGTAGATTCCGTCTATTGTGCCAATTCAATTAACTCCTGTTTAACATAAACACTTTCAATACAAATTACATAGATGAATCAATTATTTAACATATTTTTTTAAATTGGGCCGAATCAGACAAGGCCGAGTTAGTATTCGGACCGAGTTGACCCGGATTCACGTGCTGAAAACCCCGTACTATATTATTAATTGGCCTAAACACGTATATATAAAGAGTTAATATTGATACTAAAATATTATAAGTTATGGTCTTAGATGACTTTCTTAGTTATTTAATTAATGAACAAATAGCTTACTTATCAATGTTACACATGTAAGTCTGTGTTGTGTTATGAAGAATTCATACAACAATCTGCGTACTAATGAAGCGCCACCTTAGGATTACAAGAGCCTATCTAACATGTGAACAAGAAGCAGGTAGGCCCTTGTAATACTATGGTGGCGTGTAGTACTGTTAATACTTTATACATATTTGTGTTTCTTAAGCAGTTACATTAGCACGGCGCTTATAAAGCTTAATGTAGGTCTTAGTTTTGCGTTTTTAAATATGATGTTTAAGTTTTATTTATTACAAACATTTTTTAACAAACCCCGTCTATAGATAGTTAACAGATTTAGTATAATTAAACGTTTGATGCTTATTTATCTCATTTATGTATTGGTTAGTTAAAGCATTATTTAAAGTGTGTAACTAGATGTATGTTGTTCTAACCTGAAGAACTTGTAGGAAAAATGTATGAGCTTCTTCTTACCCAGACTGTAGACATGCGGCGTTCGTTGTACTGAACTAGAATTTCACCTCCCCTATCTATGCATATTCAAATGAACTATTCTTTATTTACTATTACAATATCACAACGTATTGTTTTTGCACGAAAAATAATACAGTTAGATCCCCCAATATATGGAGTTGTGTGGAATTGTATGGAGATATGTGGAATTGTGCGGTTTAGGAGGACCCCTTATACATACAACGGTTTACAACGGCATCCAGATCATTTATTCTGGATTACCTGACCCTGTCACTACGTTAATGGGTCAGGCATAAACGACAAATCGGTGGACAACAACAACCTTTCGCAGAGATATAAGTTTATGAATACAAGTTTTTTAATCAGGAGTTCATTTGAAGATCACAAAGAATTTGAGTGGATAGAGGTAAACAAACTTTAATACACTCTTGTGTTTTGTGCTTCCAACAGTGTATATTGAGTTAACTGACACTTAAGTAAGTGAGTAGTGTTTCGGATAACTCCATCCTCTGAAATTTCGGATGACATTTCTGACAATAATTTATTTCGGTATATTATTTTAGTTTTTATATGTTTATACACACCTTACATGTTTAACTTTCGTTAATCATGATTTAATTGTTATAATTATTTTAATAAAGTGTTGAACATTACATAATAGAGTATGAAAAGAAAACATTAAATTGGCATAAAAGCTTAATACTAAAATTTTATTTTTAATTATTTTTGTTTTTCAAAAGGACTATGAACAAGATCATCTGCCTGGTTTTCAACACATAACGGAACAGGATAGATCGGAAACGGACCAATCGTATGCTGCTAATATTCTGGATTACTTGCCTCTATCACACCGTTAATGGGTCGTTCGGCTGTGATAAAAGACTATTAACTATCCATACATATAGCGTTATTTCACCGCATTGACTATTTTCAGATCGGATATGACTGTCTTTTTTTTTACCTGAACAGATTTATCTGATACAAACGTAACTTTCTAATGCTGAATTGTTCTATCATATCAGTCAGTGCAGCCAAAAAATCCGTTTTATTATGGAAGTGTTGTATACAGTTTAGAGGAAAGTGGTATGATTGAACATACATGATTTGGCAATGTTGAGCATAGGCAATTATCTAAAAATATATTTACAAAACTTGAAGCAGAAAATGGTCTATAAGAATTATTTCAACACTTAACATATTGTAGAGACATTAATAATACATTGTTTGTTGTACTGTATAAGAACAAGTGCTAGCTTCATTTATTGGTTTTAATACAGTTCATTCATATGTATGTACAGAATTACAAACATTGTACATTATATTGTTGTAAATATATGTATTGTTGGTGAAAATAAAGAATGATTTTTGTGAGGTATCTGTCTTTACTGTATGTCAAGTTTTCAAATACTTTGTATAAGCTTTCAATATCTCACAATAAACAATTGGTTTGTCACATTTGTTAAAATGAGCTGTAAACAAAGTCATTATGGCATGTGTTCAGGATACACTTCTTAATTTCCTATTTGGAATATTTTAGTAGTACGCTTTGAAAATAAAATCAATTATCTAAATAAATAATATTACAAAAAATAAATAACAAATTCAGTTCAATAAACAGTTCATAGTTGTAATACAAATTATTTTTATTTATTATTTAAACCGAAGTTGAATATTATATTGAATATTATATTAGTGTGAACATAGTTTTGTTAAACGTGAAGTTAGATCAGTATTCAATAAAACAATCTTAACAAGGTAATTAATTGTGTGGTACTGATCTTTTTTTATTGATGTGCATATCTGTTGTAATTTAATATAGATATAATTTGAGGCAATGCAAGGATTGTCATTTCCATTTTATAACAATTAATTATTTACGTTATGTTTTTCTGTTGTTGCACAAAGAAGTTACTTGACGAAGGATGTATCTGTGTAACACGATTGAAGTCTGCACCCATTTCAAAAATTACAATAGAACATACATGCATCCAACAAATTGTGGATTCAATTTCTCAGAAAATCTCTATCCAGTAAAACACATTCATTGCGTGCCCAATTACGTTTAGTATATTCAAGTGTATTCAAGCTGCACCGCAATTATTGTAAGTATAAAATTTCAGGTTAAATAAATTCATAAACAACAAAATGTGAATAAAATGAAATAGATTTGTGAAATGCTACATGAGGCATATAAGTTTCAGATTTTTAGATAATATTGTTTTGCCAGTATGGCCAATATATCTCTTTATGCAACATATACAGTATGGAAACGAGTCATTGATCCGAAATCTTATTCTAGATTGTTATGTCCGAAATACTCTTCACTTGTGTTTTCCTCTGTTTTAGCATTACACAAAAGCTTTATTCTTTGTAATCTTACATAAATTTGCTTCAACAATTCCGTGTGAATTATTTATGGATTCATTTTTATAAAAATTGCATAACAGCAAACTAACCGTCGTAGCCGACATGTTTTTGGTTTGTGCCAGGCGTACGAATCGGGAACCAGGCTACCAGATCACTACGCGCGTGCCATTAGATATATTTACGACAAACCTAAATTACGTTTGTTTGCAAATATATTATTTCATTCATCGATTTCAAAGCATATTTTATAAGAGTATTATATTATTTTATCGAACAACTAGGCCTAACACATAAATATAAAACACTATAATTTACGACATGTACATTGTCGGCAAACATAAACAAACATGGCGGTGTCAGAGAGTGTTCCACTTTTAATGCGGCTAGTGTCCGCGTCTGTGTCCGTCTCATACAGGGCAGCGAAGATAGCTAGAGATGTTTTAATAAAGGGAGATCTTGGAATTGTTGACAAGGTATATATTGTTGAACACTTTTATTGCTTTTTCCTAAAATAAGTTCATTCAAAAATTGCTCATGACTGGACTTGACTTTTTTGTTAATTTATTATACATAATGATTTTTGCTGACTTGACAACTCTTCATCCAGATCTTTTATTACATTTGATTATTTTAAAGGTTTATTCAAATTATAATTTTGTTGTACGTCCAATTTGTGCAGTATTGACTTCTGGAGATAAGACACATTTATATATATCAGTGTAAACAGTTATGGAAAAAGTCAACAACAACACGTGAAATAAGTCAATTCAATTTATATTTCAACGTTTCGGCTTACGCCTTCATCAGGATAAAATGACAATTATATAATTTATAAATTTATATATAAGTGTGTAAACTGTAATATACGGTTTATGGCAAAATCGGTCCCAGTCTAAACCGGCTCCAAAAAGGCAAAACCAGCCCCACATGTGATTGCATAAAGACAAAATCGTTTCCAAATTACAAAAAGACAGGGATACATTTCTAGTTTTATGTTTATTAGATTTTATTATTCTATTATATTCTAAGTATTTCGTGCATAAATAATCAATAACAACATGATAGACACACAAAATACATACCACCACCATCATTATTTACACATGCCTGAAATGGAATAATATTAAATTAAACAGCAACATATGCATATAAATGAAACAAAAATATGGAAATGTGCAAGATGTCATCATCTCATGCAAGTCGTCAGCATCAATACAACAATTAATATCAGGTATTAATTATAAAACCGAGTATACATGATATATATGTTATCAATATGGTATTACATTATACAAATAACACAACATGTTTTTACCTATAATATTAGGTAAGTCTATGTGAAATATTGTATATATTGTATATGTATTCTCAATGAATTTCAGCAATGTCATGTACACACAATTTGTTTTATACCTTTTGTGTACAACATTGGGCTCAACGAAGGAGCGTTGAACTACGATTGATTCTTGTTCCTCCGTGTCTGTCAAAACACTATCACTGTCGTTGCTGGTCACTGTCGTGTGAGGTTCATCATTACCATCATCATAATCGTTGCTTGCCACTGTCCTGTGAGGTTCAGTAACGTCAGTACTTACTGATTCCTGTAATAATATTATCAAAGCATATCAGTCATCATAATCTCAATGCTTATAATTACAAAACACAGTAGCATTGTTTATAATTACAAAACACAGTAGCATTGTTATAAATTATTCAACTCATGATAGTCATCAAATTTATTAGAATTCTCCAACATCTATTATAACTTATAATTTAATTATCAAAGTAAGCATCATACGAAACATACCTGACGAGTACAGTCTTTGCAGACAAAGTCCAGCTCTTCTTCATTAGCAACAACCCGTCTGTACTGCTCCAAAGAGATTCCTATTTACGATTGAAAATTCTAGTTTATTCAAACTAATTTCAATAAATTCAATTCAACAATTCTCTAGCATTAACATTAAGCATGTTCGTGGTTATACAAAAAAAACGGCATGAACTTACGGAACAGCATATTGCAGTTTCGTGTGAGTTGATTAATTAATTTCTTAATTCGAATTGATTTAATGGGAATTAGATATCAACATGGTTGAATTATAAGCCTAACAATAATTAGCCTTTTCGTATTGGTGCATTTGATTTTAACAATAGCAGGTGATGACTGTGGTTTGTATATCTGTCACACATAAATCACATTACCCCTTAATGTGTGAAAAAACATTGCATAACATTTGATTTATCGATACTAACTAGGACCACTTAAACAACGCACTATATTGTACACTTGATTGAATGTATACAAGGAATGTTATTTATAAATAAAAATTTGAAAAATTGGTTTCAAAATTTAACAAAATTGAATAAAATTAAGTTTACGTACACTGTTGATATGTATTTAAATGTAATTATTTCTTTACCAAATACAATAATCATATGTTATGCAGATAACAAATTAAACCATCATAATACTAATTTTATTATAATTAATGAAAATTATACCGTCTTATTATCATAATACAATTTTTAAAATCATGTATACTCTTTGAAACATGACATTTTATCTAATTCTGTAAATATCCTGTAAGCAATAATAACATTTAGTTATTCAACTTTACCTGAATCGCAGACTGTGTTGCCATCTGTCACATACTTCGCATGAGATTGCTTGCTGTTGGCTAGTAACCTTCCTGTTACACACGATGCACTTAGACATTATCACAGTTCAAGTGACACACAGAAACAAAATGTTTTATCTAATCTTATTATCCTCCCTATCACATTATTATTGAAAATGTATATTCACTCAACATTAAACACTATAATATCCTCTGTTTTTTTTCAACAATTTAGTACACAATCAATAGTATATTAATAATTCAAGATAACTTTATTTGTCAGTAAACGTACTGTACCCCTACTTATACTTACCATTTTTTTAATTGATCAACAGTTTGCAATGTTTGAAATGCCGATCATCTTTGATGTACGCTGTTACACGTTATTATAACGGTTGTTTTTCTCAATACGTACATCATAAATTGGCTGCTAATTTATGCGAAAATTATGCCACCATTTATATGTGTCAAATTATGTCATCTTTTATAAATAATTAATACAAAAAAGAAACAAACTAAAAAAACAGAAACAAAAAACCAACAACTTCAAACGTTTTATTTCAACATAATTTTACACCCATTAATATCTGTTTTATTTTTTAAGTTAATCTATAATGATTAGTTGCTATTTGATACGATAATTAGGCCGTGTATTCATGCACAACCAATACAAAATATAGATACTAATTGCAATAATTGTCTTTATTATATACAAATACTTAAGATAATATCCACTTAAAATAATATATAAAAAGTTGTGGTCGGTTTTGCACCACTGGGGCTGGTTTTGGGGCCGTTATAGACTGGGGCTGGTTTTGCCTGCTCCCGTAATATATATGTTAAGTTTTTTTTTTTTTTTGTTGTTGTTTCTTTTCATTTTTAGCTCGACTTTTCGAAGAAAAAAAGCCGAGCTATTGTCGTCGCTCCGTCATCTGCGTCAGCCAGGGTTGGCACGAATCACACACCCCCCTCGGGTTTTCCGGGCGGGTTTTAACGGTTTTTCCCGCCCCGATCAATACTATAAAAGTGGTCAATACTGGGCAATACTATTTTTGTTCAGTTAATATGCAGTTTTAATTGTTTTTATAAATCTAAATGCTCAGTTTATTTATGTCATTAAAAAAAGACTTGTTTAGTTTTGCAGATCCAATATATGCATAGTTATATTCATTCATTGTATATATGGCAACGCTTATCATGAAATATTTCCTATGTTGTCCATGAAATTATTCCGCTTGATATTGAAATATGTCTACACTTACTCATCCTCCTTTATTTCGTGCATTGAACTGTTCTTTTTTAGTTAACAATAAAACTTCTATGGATGATAATGCAAGCACGGTCATTACTATTTAATTGTCTGATATTGGGCAATACTGGGGATTACTGGACAAATCACTTAAATCTTCTATTTTCATTACTTACTTTCTTTTTTTTCACTTTAAAAGCAGGAATGATAACGATGAAGCAATAAAGAATAATAATTTTTTTACTGATGCACAATTAACAGCAGGAATCAGTCACTTAAGGTGCCAATCAATGAATGTTTTCATGATTTGGAAAAGGCCCCTAATTGACACGGGCCTTTGCCTGACCCCTCAATCATTGAGATAGGTCTTATGTTTATTCAAGGGTCCAGTTTGTCCGATTTGGTAAAGTTTTTTTTCAAAATAAAGCTTACATTCTGAGGGGAATTTTAAGGTAAATAAAGGGGAAAAATATATACTATTTAAGCAGGGGAATGGGGCCGAATTTCGGCCCCAAATTGTCCCTAACAAAAACACTGCACACAATAATTTCTTTATGTTTGTTCTGAATAAAACATGTCAAATTATAGGTTAAGATGTAGAACTTTTACTGTCATGCATTTAAGTCCTAGATTTTAATCTTTTAGTAAACTTTAGGTTTAGGTCTGGGTGATATTGTTGAAAACAAGTATGGGCGAATTAAATAATTTTGACTGCATTGTAAAAGTTATATATAGTTATAGAAAATTAAATAACAACTTTGTGGGTCGGAATATATGCCTTAACTTCCCTGAAGAGTTCTCTGTGGTAACTAAATGAATTTTCTTAAGTTACCACATGGCAACAACTAATATGAGCATTTGATATCAGTAATGAGCTTTATAATGTTCTAAGCATCTTTTCCTTTCTTCAGGGAGGAAAGAATGACCTACAGACCGAAGCAGATCGTTCCGCCCAGAGATGCATTGTTGCTTCACTCCATAGGCAGTTTCCTAATGTAGCTATATTTGGAGAAGAGGTAAAGTTTTTCGAGCCATTAACAGGGACATTTTCTATCTTAAATCAGTAAGGAAGCATTCACTTCTCACATCAAAATTACAACATTTTCTATCTTAATCAATAAGGAAGCATTCACTTCTCACATCAAAATTACAACATTTTCTATCTTAAATCAATAAGGAAGCATTCACTTCTCACATAAAAATTACAAAATTTTTTTTTAGAGCCTGGCATGAATATAAATATACCATAAAAGCTGTATATCTGCTGTAGCCACACTAATACAATTTTCAAACTCATTTGTTATTTCTATCCTAGGCTGGTTGTAGAATTTTAAAATGTCCCGTCATTGGTACTAAAGCTATGGTTGTACTGTTATTATTATATAAATATTGACTTCTTTTAGGGTGACAGTGCGTCTTGTCAACCCGAGGCAACACTGTAAGCCTCGGTCCACAGTGTTTGTCGAGGGTTGACGAGACGCACTGTCAATCTCAAGGAAGTCAATTTTATTTTATTATACCGAACAATCCCGTATCATTTGCGTACCGGGCGACATAGCGGTAGTGGGCTACAGTGCCGTGCGACATGTCAAATTGTTGCCCACTGCAGTTTATATGCATTATATAGAGAAATAATCAAGTGAGGTATAATAAATCAAATTGTTGCCCGCTGCAGTTTGTATTCATTATATAGAGAAATAATCAAGTGAGGTATACTTATAGTATTTGCAGACCTGAGATAACTGTAGGCAATTGTTAATTTTATGATTATTTTGACCTTGTTCTATTTTTTAAGGAATTAGCACCTACAACAAAGATCCCAGATGACTTTATAGAAACAGAATTTGACCAGGAGGTGCTGAAACATAAATGCCCAGAAAATCTTCGTAACATCAAAAATGATGATGTAAGTGGCTTCCTTGTAATGATATATACATGTTATTAAAGTATCCAAAACATAGCAGCTTGATACATTGTAAGAAGACATTGCAGTTTTTAAAAAGCACAAGCATGCTAAATTGCACGAAAAGGCAATAAAAAGTGGCAGATCTAGAGCAAATTGGCTAATCCTTAATGGAAGTATACTTTCTCATATAAATCTGTTTCATGTATGATTCGTTGACGATTCAAATAATGTACAATGACAAAGCAGTGATGCTATTGACAGCATTATACCTTGTCTATAGTATGACTATTTGGTATGAGTAGCACCCTTTAAAATGTACTTGGATCCCATGTTTAGAGGTATTACAACACAGCATATTGTACATTGTAAAAAGTGTATGATAAAGATGCCACGTGTGATGAAATGACATATTTTAACATACAAGAACAATCGTTTTATAAGCATGAACAAGAAACATTAAACATTGATACTGTAAACTCCTGGTTAAATTGTTAAATCGTACCAAAAATGCATACAGTAAATTTAGTTTAACTGTTTAGGTGGTCATATGGGTCGATCCATTAGATGGAACAAAGGAATTTACAGAAGGTGAGTTATTACTGTATTTTATATAATATAAAGGTACATTACCATAATTTGTGTTTTGGGAAATTTAAAGAACTACCAAAAACTTTTAGCCAACTCATTATGTACATGTATGCGCAAGATTTCATGATTTGTTTTGTCAAAGAATACACATTTTCAGTCATTTAAGAGAGAACAGTGTTGGATTTGTGTGTATTTAAGATTCAGTATCTGTTAAATTGCCCACTCAGTATATTACTGGTAATGTTTTGTATGAAAAATTGTCAAAATATTGTGTGTTTACCAGTAATAATAATAATAATATTAATAGTAGTAGACTTGCATAGCAAATTACTAGGTACATTGCTTATTTAGCATAGTCAACATTGAAAAACTAGCTCAGTTGGTAGAGTGCTGGACTGTTAATCTGGGGATTGTGAGTTTGAACCCCAGCCTGGCCACATAACTTGTGTGGGGATTGGTCATGAAATTATTTCTACCTCTGATTCAAGTAGGGCAGTTGTGAGTTACTGGCAAGTAAGTGCACTTAATACTGGTAAACCGCTTAGATTGTCTACGCTTGACCAGGAAAAGAGTAGGTTAATTGACCGTCATGATATGACTGAAATACTGTTAAAAACGGCGAACATTCAAACAAACAGACATTAAAAATCTACAGTTTGACAAACCTTAAGTTGTCTTGCAACTGCATTCTTATGAAACACATAATCTATCATTTAACAGCTAGTATTGTTTTAAAGGTTTTCTGGACCATGTGACTGTCCTGATTGGTATAGCGGTAAAGGGAATTGCAGCTGCTGGCGTCATCAACCAGCCTTTCCATAATTTTGAGCAGTTTCCCAAATATGGCAAAGCCAGGTGTATTTGGGGTATTCAGGGTTTAGGTATGAATTCATTGGTGATCTTTGAATTTCATAAGTGTATGCTTCAAGAGCTCAGTTTGACAAAAAAACTTGGTTTGCAATAACTTTCTGTGTACTTGGGGTAACATATACTGGTAATGGAATGCTTATTAAAAAGATAGAAACAAAAATTTAAAATGTATATTAGGTTATTCGAATGTGTTTACTATTAAATTCTAAGTGTATGCTTCAAGAGCTCAGTTTGACAAAAAAACTTGGTTTGCAATAACTTTCTGTGTACTTGGGGTAACATATACTGGTAATGGAATGCTTATTAAAAAGATAGAAACAAAAATTTAAAATGTATATTAGGTTATTCGAATGTGTTTACTATTAAATTCTGTAGATTTTCTATTTCAGTGGAAGTAATTTTCAAAAACAGTATATGAAATGTACCCATTTTTCTGTCAGTAGTAAATGTATTTTAACATTGCTGATTTACGTTGTTATGCTGAATTTTGTTTCCATTGCTAGGATCATTTGGTTATGAACACAATGATAACCTAGAAGGCAATGTGATAACGACCACGAGATCTCATTCGGACTACACAATAACAAAGACTGTCGAGGCTTGTGAACCTACAGAGGTCCTGCGGGTTGGAGGGGCAGGGCACAAGGTTAGAACTAAATCAAATTGTGAAACAGCTAGTGTATTTTATATTGTTACATAATGTTTCCATTTCTGGATATCAGAAGAGCATTGCACAATGTTAGAAACACTGTTAAATTGTGACAAAGGTAAACTGTATGAAAAGTGAGTGACTTAAAATTTTGAAACAGTATACAATGTACATGTATCGTCCCTTGATGTTATACAAATGGACCATTGTCAGACATATTCATTTAACAGTTGTTGGTATAAATGTATTGGCACTGACAACTAGTAATTAAAATAAAATTAACACCCTGTTTGCCATTCACTTGTATTTGGTTGCTTTGATTGTTTTTGAAAATATATTGAAAATGCACTGAAACTCTATCACATTGCAGGTATTGCTGCTCATTGAGAAGAAAGCGCATGCGTATGTATTCGCCAGCATTCACTGCAAGAAATGGGACACCTGCGCCCCAGAAGCAATCCTGCATTCTCTGGGCGGCAGACTCACAGACCTCCACGGGGTCCCTATTCCGTACCATGCAAATGTCGTCCACAATAACACCGGTGGCGTTCTGGCCACAATTGCCAATCATGACTGGTACGTAAACAGGATCAAAGAGAAGGTTGACGTGGAAACGCTGTCGAAGTTCGAGTCAGTGAAGGCGGCTCCTCCAACTCTCGAGTCTCAGCTGTCTCAAAAGACGTTGAATATCCAAAACAACAGCAAATCTGCCGATGGGAAAATCGTTGAAGGGAAGGTAAATACAGAGAGTGAAACCACTCATTTGTAAATAACCACGGTTGATAACTCAGGCCCCGTGCATATTGATAGCTTACATAAAGTGTGCACCTGATCAATGTTTAGATATTAGTGATGTCACATTGTAAACTATTTTGAGTTAAGATATTTCATGTAATCAGAGCTTATAGTCTGTTAGACTAGGGAACCCATGTTCAATGTTTTTTCCGATAAATGGTCATCAGCTTCTAAGATTTATTTTCCTCTATATTGCTGCTATGCAAAATGATGTTATCATTCGAAATTCCATGTAAAATAAATATTCGCACCCAAGTATTGCATTTATTAGAAAAAGGGTTATGTTCAGCTTACTTCATAAAAGCAAATGTACATTTGTGTAAAAAGCATTTACATTTATCCATAAAAAAATGTATATATTCTGCTCAGATAGTTACTGGTTGTTAATAAAAATGTTGTTTCATATTTCTCCCCATAAAGTAATGTTGTTAAAAAATTGCTGTCATTTTTTCACAATACATAATGTTTAGGTCTACCCCATTTTGATACTTTTGAGTAATTGGAAATACTGTGATAACACAAATTTTTTAGCATTTAAATTACTCTGTGAAACATACAAAAATAAATTGACTTTATAATATTGTGTAGCAGCATTAAGTGATCAAAACTGGTAATGTATATTGATGTCTTTCACTAGTGCACCAAAAAAGGCATTTATACGTGCCTCATATTACTCCATGAATGTTATTCCTATTTTTGAAAGCATTTTGTTGGCATGGGTCTTTTATAATGTTGTCTATGACTTCCTCTTATTCACTTCATTCTATTAATAAGTTGTTCTTATTTCTTTAGACAAGGAAAAGTCAACCGAATAAAGCAAAGCACAAAAAGTAGCCAGTTATTTGATGATATCACTAACTCGCTTGCAGAGGATGACACAGTCACTTTCATTTTTTCTGCATTGCCTACCCCTATTTTCTTGATTTCAGCTTTTATTATTGCATGATCTCCATTTTGTGATCTTGGCCAAATGATTTTCAATTTGTAAATTTACAACATTTTCGGGTGCCTATCTTTGAAATTGACATCAGGTATTGACATGTTTGTCATATTATATTTTGATTTAGATGAAAGTAACGCTACATGTATTTAAAAAAAATAATACAATATTTTTATGTTTTCTTATGTTTCTGACAACCGAATAACCTTATTGCTGATAATTTTCATCTTGAAAATAGTTTATTTAAATTTTTAACATAGCAATATGTACCATACCAAATCATTGCATGAGTATTTATTTTTATATTTAAAAAATAACATATAAAAGTGTGTCAGTTGAGAAAACTTAACCACACTTTTCTTTATATTAAATATTTGGTAAAATTATATACATGTGAGGCGCATCATGGGAAAACCGGTTTAAAAATGCATAAAAGTAATACACATATATGTCATAGTAGAACATTTTTGTGTTAAATTTAAAACTTGATTAAATTAAAAAATTTATCCTGAGTGTACATGTAGTTGGTGCATTATTGCATATTTAATATCAGGAAATATTTATATTTTAGGGAGTAAATACATATCATTAACTTACTGTAGTAGAAATATAATAAATTAGTAGTACTGTTATTGTTAAAATATGTAATATTAGAGTACATTGTATTAAATTTCTTACTGTTTTTGTTCACAGAGAACTTATTTTGTTAAAATAGTTTATAATTTTATTCAAATAGTTTAAGTATAATTATATTGTAAGTAGATGTATATTTCATTTTTATGCACCTAAAGCATTTATATTTTATATTTCATATTTGTATGTTGTTTTTTCATTGCCGCTGTGTAAAAGCTTTTTATAGTCTTCTTAATACATGTATTTTGTATTTGGTACTATAGATATTTCGTTGTGACCCATACAAATGCAATACTCATTTTAAATTTATTATGAACAAATTGCTAACATCTTTTGGAAATATAAATATTTGATGCATTTATGGTGACTGTAAAGCTAGTATAATGGAAAATGTTTTAAGTTTGAATCCAAGATTGAATCAGTCACTGAAAAAAATAGACTGGTAGATATCATGCACATATTTAATGATTTTTGTTTTAGAATTGTACATATTTGATATAAAATCAGTATAGGCCTATACATTGGTGTAATAGTATGTTTACTAAATCAAAAGGCCAAACATCCGTAGCCTTTCAAGTGTTATGTTTTTTTTATTTTGTCACTTAACAATACAGTGGGTAATGAACAACAACAACTGGATGATGTATTATATATACAAATCATGACAACAGCACACATTTTAAAGATTTGAAAGTGGCCTTTTCACAGTGTTGTTTTTTTTTTTCACTGTTTTGGGAATGGGTCCGGTGCCCATCAAATTAATTACAAGGAATTTTGTGACGTGAAAACATGCAATAAAGAAAAATTTAATAAATGAATTTAATTTATAAACAACTTAAACTGCTGTTTTATTGGTTTAATTTGGTATTGTAATGGTGTTTATCTATACACACACAATAAGTTCATGATTTACAGCTTAGAATCACATTTCCTATGTGTGTAGCATTTTGTTACTTTTGATGTGGGAATTGTTTTTCTTCCAATTGGGAAAAATGAACCATATTTGGCATTGGGTATGGGTCAGTTTACCGGACCCTGTTATATAAGGAAAAATATCACTGGGCTTGTCTGTTTGTGTTTTAAAATAAAGTATAATACATATTATGTATTTGTTATTAAGGATCAATGAATGTGCCAAACTATATTTGTTCATCATAACCTTCACTACCAGTATACCAATGTAGATGTTGCATAACTTAAGGTCAATGTTTGTGCATAATACAGGTTGTGTTGTTTGTGCAATAATTTCACTTATTGTGATACTTTACGAAACCATTGGCTAAAAATAAAATATTACGCAATGTACCGTTACAATAGCTGAGTGCATCACCATGTAAACTGCTTATATACCATGTATGTGTTATCAGATTTTTGCACTAAATCAGAAATGTTTTAAAAACTAACTGCTGTACGACATATTCTGCTGTATACGGGTAATGTTTAGCTTCAGTTTAACGAGGCTGTTCTAAATGATGGCCACTTTAAAATACGAGCATTGCCCAAGACAGAAATCTTATTTGCATTAATGACACTATTATTACCTGAATGTGATAAATATTATTACTGGAAGTAAAAACTTTTTTTGAACCAAAAACGTTCACCCAATTCTATTAGCACCACTTTTTCAGTGCATATACCGGTACTGTAGGTAATAAACATCTTTTAAGTGAATGTCTAATATAAGATCTCTACCTATATTCAACGAGAGCAAGTACAGCTTTTATTTAAGATAGTAAAACCCTTTTCAACTATTACTCCGGTACTGATATTATAATGCAGGGCATTTGGAGAATTTGATATTTTCTGAAAAATAGTCTAACAAATATTAGTGTTAACAGCTTAGAACTAACCATGCTCTCGTTTTCATACAACTTAGGTATAAAAAAATTGTTTCTTTTAGGTTACCCGACCTACCCTAATAAAAATGCCCCGACCCTAGAACATTTTATTGAGCAGTCAGGTATTTTTTTGTTTTATTTACTTTTTTCCAATAAATGTTTTTGAATAAATGTTTTGTTTTGATAGAATACACTTCAAAACAATTTTTAAAGATATAACCGATTTGTTTTGAATATTAATTCAGTATTAGAATCTTCAAGTGGACCATTTCCCTAATAATAAAATAAATAATAAATCCCTACCTACCTATACCCTAATTTTTGGGGGCATGTAACCTGAAACAAACATTTTTTTTTACGCCTTACAGTAGTTACATTGTATTTCTTCTGGTATTTGGTTTCCATTAAGTTACTAGCCCAGGAGAGGCAAAATCAATTGCGCTTTAATATTGGCAGACTTGTCTAATATATGAACAAGTGAAATGTTGCCAGAATGTACAGTATTATGACTACGGTGTACAGGCAGAGCTGGAAGTATGACAGTACAAGATTTTGCCACCCCTGTAAGCTAAGTACCGGTAGATCTGTAATGTGTACCTGGCAATTTTCTTATCTAGGAATCTGTTGCTACGGAGAAAGAGCGGTCGTCAAGAAAACGCCGAATGGATGAAGGGGACTCTAAGCTCTAGAGATGCTTTGTTGCCAGTAGACAATAATATTCTTTGATCCCTGTAGACACTTGCATGTTCACACTTTGTTGTTCTAAATTTCATGTTATGCATGCCTAACTGCTTGAATCGACTCAAGAGGTATTAGATGCGCAGAACATTTTGTTTGTTTTGTGTTGCCAATATGAACACCCACTAGGCGCTGAGCCCTCTAAACATGTGCACTTTCACACTCGTAGTTACAAAATTCAGGTTATATATACGTACCTACCGGTATTTCTGAATCAAGTTAAGTCATATTACACTCAACATTTTGCTTTCCTGTTGGCTTTCACATTATGATGCAAGTTGTAATAAATTAAATCAATAAATTGAAACTCTTTAGATTCAATAGTGATCACATACTCCTGGTAACGTTCTTCACATTAATATCATCATGGTAGTTTTATTAAACATTCCATATTTTAATCAGGCCATCCTTAAAAATGGTTTGTTTGCGGTTACGCGACCCAGAATTGTCAATGTGTGTAGGTAGTTGGATTTATTTATTTTTTTTTTTTTTTTTTGGGGGGGGGGGGATAAATTTAGACAACCCTTAGACATGGACTAAATTGTCTTAATACAAAATACAAGAGCAAAACACATTCCTTAGGGTATGCTTGTGGCATATTGCTTGTTCAAATTATTAGAAGGCACTGTTTAGTTGATATAAAAACGTTATGAATTAATTACGAACAAAATATGATGAATAAATAAGTAACATTTTCGAATAGGAAAAAAAATTGGAAGCCTATAAAAGCGTGTGATTTGGGCTAACTTTTGTGAGTCTGTCGCGTTACTGCAAACAATTTTTTTAGGATGGCCTCAACGAATTAGGATGGTAGTTTTATTTAACATTCCATATTTTAATCAATGCCATGTATTTGTTCCATTAAAGCATACCTTACCTGTAATCCACCTATTTATTATCAAGGCTTGCTTGTCAACTTTACTGCCTACTTTACTGCCATAACTGCAAGGGTGCGGAAATTCTATGCCTGCTTTGTCAGACCTGGGAAATTTTATCATCCGACAAGTAAATTGTCTGCAGACATGTACAATATTGGAGTGAAAATGATGTCAAGTTAATTATTACATTATTATTAGCCGGATTTTTCAACGAAAAATCTCGGCTTACAGATTAGCGAAAACCGGTCGGTTGGGCGGGCGTTGCGATGTCGTTAACAATGTGCGTTAAAGTTTCGTATTCCTGTCATATTTTCATAAGTTCCTTGGTCAATCTTCTTGAAACTTTACAGACATGTTCCTTGGATGGTCCTCTACCAAACCTGTGAAAATGGTTCTGCTTCACTGCACAAGATGGCCGCCAGAGCTAAAAATATATTATGTCTAAACGCCATTTTCTTCTAAACCTATGGCTAGATTTTCCAATAATTTTACACAAATGTTTGTTTAGTGTTCCTCTACCAAACTTATTCAAATGGTTCCACCTCCTTGCACAAAATGGCCACTAGAGCAAAAAATAGAATTTGCGTTAGAGTTTTGTATTCCTGTCATATTTTCAACAGTTCTTGGGTCAGTCTTCATGAAACTTTACAGAAATGTTTCTTGGATGGTCCTCTACCAAACCTGTGAAAATGGTTCAACTTCACTGCACAAGATGGCCGCCAGACATAAATTTAGAATTATGTCTAAACAACATTTTCTTCTAAACCTATGGCTAGATTGTCAAATAATTTTACACACATGTTCGTTTAGTGTTCCTCTACCAAACTTATACAAATGGTTCTGCCTTATTGCACAAAATGGCTACTGGAGCTAAAAATAGAATTTGCGTTAAAGTTTTATATTCCTGTCGTATTTTCTAAGTTCTTGGTCAATCTTCATGAAACTTTACAGAAATTTTCCTTGGATGGTCTTCTTCCAAACCTGTGAAAATGGTTCCGCTTCACTGCACAAGATGGCCGCCAGAGCTAAAAATAGAAATATGTCTAAACGCCAATTTCTTCTAGACCTAAATGATTCCGCCTCACTGCACAAAATGGCCACAAGAGCTAAAAATAGAATTTGCGTTTAGGTTTTATATTCCTGTCATATTTTCTAAAGTCCTTGATCAATCTTGATGAAACTTCACACAAATGCTCCTTGGATGGTCCTCTACCAAACCTGTGAAAATGGTTCCTCTTCACTGCACATGATGGCCCCAGAGCTAAAAATAGAAATATGTCTAAACGCCAATTTCTTCTAAACCTATGGCTAGATTTTCAAATAATTTCACACAAATGTTCGTTTAGTGGTCTTCTACCAAACTTATTCAAATGGTTCCGCCTAACTGCACAAGTTGGCCGCCAGAGCTAAAAACGAAAATATTTCTTAACGCCATTTTAGAAATATGTCTAAGCGTCATTTTCTTCTCAATCTTGGCTTGTACATGTACCCACATTCGCAAAATAAAAAATCCGGCTTTAATGCGGTTTCCGCATTTTTCACTTCTATAATTATAATATTATTTAAGAATGATATAAAATTGTGTTTTTTTGATAATCTAATAAAAGTATATTACGAAAGCCTGGAAAAATAACTTTTATTTGGTCAACTTTCGCTTGCGGACAAGTTGATTTTTGCTATGAACTTGTCTGTGGACAAGTGAGTAACTTTGATATTTTTACACCCCTGCAAGATAACTTTTACAATTCTATTACTCATTTGGCATTTCAGGTCTTTTGCCTAGCGATATTAATTAATATTAGAATTATGACCAAACTTCTTAGATTTTTTTTTTAAATAAATGCTGTGTGCTACCGCTTATGCCAGTATTTTATAATATAGGGAACTATGATGCTTGTACCTTTACATTTCAAATTTGTATTTCTCTACATTCACATGTAGATTTTTTCATATTGTACTTTAGCAATAAATCGTGTCAATGTATTGTTTTCTTTTGAATTCTTAATAGTTGTTGAAACATGCTTCACCATTTCTTTTGTCAATAGTATAGCCAAAGAAAATGTAGATTAATAAACTAATAAAATTTGTTATTTGTTTATATCCCAATTTATGGTGTATGGCACAGAAAACATGTTAAACCTTACTGGAGCTTGTGTCATATTGTGAACGTGTAGTGTGATATTGTGAACATGTAACCAACAAAACAAGAAAAACTTCTAGAACCTGTTTGAGCCTTCCATTGAATTGATTTGTTAGGTCTACTACGGGCATGACTCATCGGTGGAAACCCACAAAGCCTACTTAAACATATGGAAACCCACTCAAAACTAGCCGAAACACATGAAAATAGAACATTAACTCTAACCCAAACCCAAGGAAACACGAAAACCAACTGAGGCCTTTGTTGACAAAGTAGCGTTAACCGCCGAAAATCTATTAGAAGTAGCAAAAACACAAGAAATCTCGTTGAACGACACATACAGGTTTTCATAGGTTTCCACTGTTTAGTTAGTTTTTGTTTGTTGTGTCGCCTAAAAAAGGCAACATACAGGTGTTACTTTCATGGCATAGGCGGCGCCGTCCCTTTTAGTTTGTGCAGATAATAACTTGAGGGAAGGAAGGTTAAGTTTGGTTTTGGGCATTACTGCTCTTATCATACTTTAGTAATGACCAGCAGCCGACACACCTGACTTGCAGAGTTCTAGTTAAAGTAGGTTTCTGTGGGGTTTTGTGGTTTTTTGTAGGTTTCCGCTGTCGAGTCACTGTTTTTGTTTGAGTAGGTTTCAATGGGTTTTTGTAGGTTAATGGTGTTTAGTGTTTACTTGTACTGGGCTAGTTAACTAAAAGTAACTTACTTGCAAATGCAATGCATTTATTTTGAATTTAACAAAAAATCTTCAAATTCTTTCAGATTTGCATTTATCATGTCCTGCATATTCTGATTGCCCTGGTACTAAAATATCCCAAAGTAAGAATAATACATAACAAGAGCTGTCTGAGGACAGTGCGCTCGACTTTTATTGTGCTCGTCAGTCACTGGCATTTCTTCTTAAACTGTATTCCGGAAGATAGTAGGGGCCAATTAAACGAAGTTAATTTCGTTCTTGAGTTACTGAGTGGAAAGCATTTTTCTTATTTTCAAACAGTGACCTTGACCCCATCCACCCCATATGCAATCTCATGCGATGTCTAGCTATACGGTATCTATAAATTAATTTAATTATTTCATTATTATTAATATTTCAATTTGTTCTCGAGTAATTGAGCAGAAACCGTTTTTTCTATTTTTAGTAACGGTGACCTTGATCGCACAAAGCCCACCCGAAATGCAATCCCAAGTAAAGTATTACTGTAGGCTATCTATGTATGAAGATTCATTCTAGAGTTAGAGAGTGGAAATCAAAAGTTGAAGCAGCCACCCCACCCGCAGGAAAGTAAAATTACTAAGTGTAAAATGGCCCATAATTTTGACAAATTTCAAAATAGAATTATCAAAATTGGCCTATGGGTTCATTTTAATAAGGGGAATAAATGTTTCAAGTTTGAATGAAATCCCTCAAGCCATTCCTGAGAAACTAACTTACCGAAAAACTTTAACATATCCAATAGCTTATATGTAAAATTTTAAAGTGTAAAAACGCCCATAATTTTGACAAAATTCATACTAGAGTTACTATACTTGGCCTATATGTTCATTTTAATATGGGAAATAAATGTTTTAAGTTTGAATGAAATCGCTCAAGCCATTCCTGAGAAACTAGCTTACCGTAAAACTTTAACCTAGACCAGATGCCGATGCTGCGGCGAATAGAATAGCTTGCCTTTACTTCAAAGAATAGCTTGCCTTTACTTCAAAGAATAGCTTGCCTTTACTTCAAAGAATAGCTTGCCTTTACTTCGAAAAGTCTAGCTAAAATAAAATGATAAAATGAAGAAATATATTAAATTGGTTATTTTATTTACTTTAAGTTGAAAATTCATAGACAAAATCACACTGTATTGCAACAAATATGATAACCATGAAAATATACAATTACAAAACTTCAGGCTGATGCTAAACTGTTGACAACAAGCTCACAATGTACAACATCAACAAAAAGAATTACAGAAAATACCAAATAAATAAAATTAACATAAATGCATCAAAATCTATGAAAACAACTGCAATAAATAGTGATGAATGTAAATATTAACAGTGCGAGTATGAAGGTTCAGTGAACTGCAACAATTTTACATAATGTACATTACTGGAGTTTAGATTCACAAACATTTGTCAGAGGGAAGACCCCGTGTTTCGTAACGAACTAAAAGCAAACTGATCTTCCCTCTAAGACCACTACAATTATTTTGCAAAATTATAATATTGTCTTTCGAGTCCATAAGGAAAATCACCTAATGTAAGCTACAATAATAACTAAACTGTAAATGTAATTTAATTGATTTTCCCATACAATAAAGTTGTATTTGAATTTTAATGTGCATGTACGTACACAAATGAGGTAGCGTTGAAAACATAATACCGGTAATTAGATACCATTGCAATGTTTATGAAAATTCAGGCTTGACATAAATCGAGAAAAGCTAACATATAATCCATGAAAAAAAAATTCAATACAATTTTATATTTAATTTTATACAGAGGAAACATATATTGTTTTGATAAAAACTGCTACTCACAAACTACTGTGAATGAAAACAGAGAAACTAATGAACACCATGTCAAAAACTTTCCACAGTTGAACAGATATAATGTAAGATGCAGCAAGTATATACATAAAATATACAATATATTTCTTTAGAATAAATATTTAAAAATTGACCGCGATAAATATCTTATGAAACAAAGACAATACAAACAAAAACATAAAATAACATACACCAATAACATACATTCTGGAAAAACAATATCAGATCAATTCAATTCACAAAAACAACACAGTATACAGTTTAAATCTACACGTTATTCATGTTCAAACACTTTAAAATTTACATATGTGAACAAATCATATATGATAGTCATGTATCTATTCTGTGAGTGCTAACATCGAAAGCAGTCTTCAGTTCAACCATTGTTTTCAATAATCTGAACTACGGTCCGATTACCTCAATCAAAACAGTGGTCTGTTTACCTCCATCAAAACAATGGTCCATTTACCTCCATCAAAACAATGGTCTGATTGGTCCAATATCCTCCATCAAAACAATGGTCTGATTGGTCCAATAACCTCCATCAAAACAATGGTCTGTTTATTACCATCATTGCACATCAAAGGGGGCTGTAACGTGACCTCGCAGATCGGACACTCACACTGTTTGACCGTGTGACTCGTTTGCACACGGGCACCCTGGTTCTAGCAGTCACATTCACTTGTCCGATGTCATTGACCCGACTTCGCCTCCTAGGACTCGGCTGTGCTGTGACGGGTTTGGCATCGCTCGCTGCTGGACAGCTCCTAGAGCATGAACTGATTAATATTGGTTTACTGTTTTTCAACGTCTATAAAAGCAGTTGCGTTATTAATAACAATCAAACATACACAGTCTTTGATATTAACTTTAAAAAATTACTTGCCATTCGGGCCAGTAAGTTAAGAATTTTTACTTGCCCAAAACATTTTTCACAAGCCCGAGCTTTTAAAAATTAAAAACTGCATAGAACTTTGTTGACTTTGACAAAAATGCGGACGCGAAAACCAGGTACTCGATTCAATTAACTCTGAGGCTAAACACAATCCAGATCTGTTTACTGTAAAGTCATTATAATAGTGATCAAGATAATGTTTATGAATGGCCATAACCTTAAAATAATCGATTATAATGCATCGGTCCGAAAGCAATACAACAACGTTTCACAAGCAGGTGCCCGTTGTAAGTGTAAACATATCAAATTTTTGTTAGATTTTAACAATGAATTTGCGGCTACATATTTGTTTGCAAATGAAAAATTTGCAATCATGTTTACGTTTTGTTTAGTTAATAACATGTTTTTTAAATACCTGTTTTTTGATCACATTTTACTAGCCAGGTGGGCAACCTACTTAGAATTTATTCTGTGCCCGACAATATTTTTACTTGCCACGGGCGAGCGGCAAGTGCTAATTTCAAAGACTGCATATATTTGGAAATTAATGGTATTTTCTTTAACATTTATAGTATAAAATTTAACTATATGTTGTTAATTGGAATTGTTGTTACTTGAAAGAATTTCTTCCCACAAGGGAAGATGCAATGTGTAATGTGTCTTATCTACTTGTGTGGGGATTGGTCATGAAATTATTTCTACTGCCATTCTCCCCCTACCTCTGATTCAATTAGGGCAGTTGTCAGTTACTGGCATAATTATGTGCAATTAGTACTGGTAAACCGCTAAGCTCGGCTAAGCTTGCCCAGAAAAAGCGTGAGTATGTTATTGTAAACTGACTGCTGTGGTATGAGTCATATGACTGAAATGCATGTACTGTTAAAAACGGCGAAAAATCTAAACAAACAAACAAACACAACAGACATTGGTAAAATGTCTACATAACAGAACAAAACTGCAAAAATAGTTTTAAACGAATAATAAGAATTATATTTTTGCTACAACCTAATGACCTATTTTTTCTCTGGCCTGACAGATACAAAACGTCTAACAAATTTTTTACAAAATGCAACAACACCTATGCATTTGGACAGTTTTACCCAAATCTTGGTCCTTCCTCACCTGCCATGCTCTTCAGTTTCCCAGTACCACATCTCCAGTCTGCAGCCTGAGGGACACACCGTCACACCCAAACATTCTGTACCTCTATCACCTGAGTCGGGATGATGGGTCTGTGCAAATAACAAGTCATAACTATACGAGTACATCTAATTCATCCACTGAAATGGTCTGTCAAACAAATTAAGGATGTTCATCACAACCGCTAGATTTTTGTAAATAGACGATTTTAATGCAGTATCTGACTACAACCTTTTTTATTAGAACCGGGAGCTTGTTCTATTTTGGTCAGCTATTCTTTATCCGCATTTATGACTTACTACCATCGATCACATTTTAACCAACAAGAGCTGTCAGAGGACAGCGCGCTCGACTATTCGAAGTATTTCAGTTGGTTCATATTTTGGATAGTGAAAGGGGCTTAAATTTGTTAAAATACAATATTTTTAAGTGAAGCCTTTTATAGATTATAAAGTTTTGGAACAAAAAATTTAACCACAAAGTCTGTGTAAAAAGTGGGCTAACTGTCAAAATACGAAACAGAGTTATGGGTAATGTTGCCCCTGATACTGGAGTTGATGACAAAGGTTAGTTCCAAGTTTCAAGTGAATAACTTATGTAGTTTTGAAGTTACAAAACTTTTGAATATAAACTTTAACCAGAAAATCTAAGTGAAAAAGGGGCATAACTCTGTCAAAATACAAAACAGAGTTATGGGGAATGTTGCCCCTGACAATGGAGTTGATGACAAAGGTATATTCCAAGTTTCAAGTGAATAACTTATGTAGTTTTGAAGTTACAAGACTTTTGAATAAAAACTTTAACCAAATTCAGATGTGGACGCGTACGCAGATGCCGGGGGTAGTAGGAAAGCTCATCTATTCTTCGAATAGTAGAGCTAAAAATGTCACCACGAAGCTAGAGGAAAGTGTTTGCACTTGAGTCTGCTTACCAACAAATTACACTGCTTACCACATGCATGGCAGAATTAAAAGAAATGTAGCAAAGACTGCATATTCTCTGCTCCATTGCAGTTGACAAGGCACTTTTACTTTAGTCTTTTAATATGCATTATATATAACTGCATACACACCTAGTCTTGGGAAAGGAGTCAGCCATCGAGCAGACTGGGCAAGCTTCCATGCATGGGCGCCTCTCATCTTCCACGTAGAGGCAATCAACACATATCCTATGCTGACATTGTCCTGATACCATATGTAGACGTGGACCCAGACATATGCAACACCCAAATCTGGCAATAATAAACAAATACAAATATATACAGAGTAGTTCTACCGTGTTCATCTGTGATATCAGGGTACTTAACATTTAAACACGAAAATAAAAATAACAACTAAACTTCTGTTCAAAAGTAAATTGTTTATTCTTAAATTACCATGTTTTTCAATGCACCATGCGGTCATCTTGAAAAATTACGTAATCGGCAATCTCGTGGTAAATCGTTTGTTTTTAAATAAGTTTGCTGTTAGTATAAAGTTAAACTTAAACAAAAAATTTGAGATTGTACGTTTTTACTAATATTTCAAAACAAACATTTGAATCTTCTTTCTTTTATATTCTAAAGACAAGAGTGTAAACACTGACCCTGTAGGGAAAGATCTAGGATCAGAAAAGGTACAGTGTGCTGCTAAAAAGGAGCAGGTTAAACAGGTGGACCAGTTCATTGAGATTTTCTAATAATTTGCTTAATCTTGGTTTTTATGAGTCCAATGCTTCTATATAAGGTTTTTAAACATAGTCTATTCATTTGACATTGAATATTTGCAAAAATATTAATTTCAAAATATATTCAACAGCAGGGGGAACCAAAAAGGAGCTGGGCGCAGCACCCTATTCTGCTCTAGATTTTTTCCTAACACTCTAATGTCTACTGATGGCTTAGTCTAATTCATGAGACGTGCTGCGAATTTAGTGTTACTTTTTATATAGGGCTAAATTCGCTGGAACGTCTCATCCCTGAAAGACCATTTATGTGGTGGAAACCCAAGTTTAAATTTTCATTAATTTCCATTATTTGCGACAATAAAGTTATAAACCAACGTATTTTACTTAAAAAGCACCTAAACTGCTTAACAAGTGCCGAAATTTACCTAGAACATGCGTTTAATTCCGATTTAAACTTGCGAATAAATCTACATTCATGTACAGTCCACCATGTTTACGTTGCCTTGTTCAACCCTTCAAATGTGCTTCAACCAATCGGATGATGAATGATAGAATTGAATGACCAATCAAAATTATGTTATCGTACAAATATTTACAAAACATTATTGAGGAATACATTCTCTTTGCAGGTATGTAATTTTATTAAGAAATATTAATGCTAACCATGCCATTTCAGCGCGTGAAAGTAGCAACGAAAATCCTGTCGCTACTCTATAGACATATAGGGAGAAATTTCCATAAATTGCCCATATATAAAGTAACTCAATATTGGCACAGGGCCTAACTTGTTATGCTACTGATGGCTGTAAGCTGATACAAAAATTATGAAGATTTACAATTTAAAATCATATGACGATCATTTCCAAATGGAATCATTTGTAACATTATTTTCTTAAAGAAAACCAAAAATTTGTGTGATGACAATTATGCCTGACAATCAAAATGAAAAGATAAAAAATTTGCATATTGCGATGTTTAAATTTATTCACTATATATCGTGTAGGTACCTATTCTCGAACCTCACCTATTTTTGAACCTTTCGTTCGTGCGCTGTTTACATCATACATGTAAGTAAAGTGCGTATTACGTCATCAGATTATGTGTGGCGGTGCTATGTTAAACAATCTGTACAATCGTAGCAAATTTATCGGAAATATGCATCAAAAACATGTATTTACTATTATAATTTTGTTTTGTTAAATAATTTTATTGAAAACTGTATGACCTTTTATGCATTTCAAATAAATGTACATATTTCGTAAATTAAAAGTATTTTTCTGAAAGAAAAACTCCCCTTTGAGCTCCCCTATCGGCTGCATTGGAAAGACACGTGATAATCATGTGATACACCCTGTCTTCGTTATTTATAGCGGTGGGTTCGAGAATAGGTAAGCAATTTTTAGGGCGCCATGACAGTTTAAATAGCAGGGTGGCAACATAATACAGTGTAAATTTTCTAAAATAGACAAATCTGTGTCGCTATTAATGTACCATGTGTTCGTTATTTATAGCTGTGGGTTCGAGAATAGGTAAGCAATTTTTAGGGCGCCATGAGTTTAAATAGCAGGGTGGCAACATAATACAGTGTAAATTTTCTAAAATAGACAATCTGTGTCGCTATTAAGGTATAAACATGTGTATCAGAGTCAGAAATATTGATCTATAATGTTGTTTTCAAAAATGCTTTTGCAACAAAGTCCACAGGCCAGGGTACATCCTTAGAGGTTCGAGAACTGGTACTTCCATGATAAGTAATCAAAATTTATAAATAAATGGTAAAAAAACTGTGTATTCATGGTGACTTTTAGTTTGTTTATATGCGTTTTCAGAATTCTGGTAATCAATCGGCAATTTCTCATTTTGTGTAAACAATCTTTTCCCCACCCCACCTTACATGCATAAGAACACTGTTTGTACTGATTTGTTAACAATAAGGTCGGCATCTGTTTGACGCATTTAAGAGCAATTACCGCTGTTCGAACGTCTCTTGGAAATCTTCCAATTCCGTTCGCTTCATGGCTAAAAAACGAAGCAAATTGTTTCTTGTTTGCCGTAACGTTTTCATACGTTTACCGCTCCGCCAGTCACGTGACCATGAAGACTGCTGATTGGTCGATTAATGTAAACATGTACCATTGTGTCCACATGGTGTCGCTTCTCAAAACTCGACGAAAGCAGTGACGTCACACTCTATGTATAGAATGAACCAAAGTCCACGCAGCGGTTACCTCCCCGATCATTAACGGTAACCACTGCCGTCACAATTGCCATTCCTGATTTGGAAGGATTACGTGTTTGTAACTTTTACTTATTTAATGCAACTCAGTGCAATTTTCTACATAATTGGACTTTTTATATATCGTTTCCAGTCAATAATGAAAACAGAAAAAGAAAATAACTGATTAAAACCATAAATAATTTCTAGAAGAGTTAAATCGATCATCATCACGTGGATTGGATGACAGCAGGGATTTGATTAGAACTATGTTCGGAACCAGTCAAATCTCTGCGCGGAGGTTGAGAATGAACATGTACCAGTTTTTATTAACACGTACCGTATGGAGGTTTCCAACCACTAAATCTGTATCAAAGTATTTTAGATAAATTTAAACAAGAAATATCGTTAAAAAAGATATTCGGCGTATGTGGTAATTTTGCAAATAAGGAATATAAATTAAACTTCCAGCATAAAATATTCAAAACAATGTAACTAAGACTAGATCCGAATGGCATACAGCACTCAAATACTAAATAATTATAGTATTTTACACCTCTTTACATACCATTATATATAACTTATAATATACGTTACTTAATATATGTGTGTGTTTTTTTTAAACATCAATATTTTATATATGCGCTTCGGTTAATTAAAGATTATCTAATGATGCATAAACGGTTACATACTAGTATACATCGACAAGCCGGAACATACACGGCAAGAAACTTTATTAACTACTGTAGTACATTTTTGTTCTAAGTATGCACGCGCCTAAATATGTTAAAATATTTATGGCAAGATAAATCTCGTGGAGGTGTAAAGAATACATGTATGTCAGCAATGATATATTTTAAGTATCTCGCCTGTTCAACTGCACACTGTCAGTTTGACCCCCTACACGGACCTCCAGGCGAGTAAGCCCTCAATATTGACTATCCTTCAGGTGGGAGATTTGTCTTAGATACCATTGATATTTATAGAATCTCTGTGTCTATTGTGTACGAATATAAAAGAAAACACTAAAATGTAAAAGGTGTGTACATTAAAATCGTTGCAAAACATCAAATTTATTGCTTTTTAACATGTCAAATTCATGTCAAATCATTTCAATAGCGTTGCGCATATACGAAAGCTCTCATTTTGTGCGAACTTTTATTCTTTAATTGAATTTGCTATTCATAATCCAAACCTGTTAGGAATACGTCTGCTATATTGTTGGGATGTTGCATCTACTGATTTATGACAAGTGTAGTGAGAATTTATCGTAAAAAAGCCGATGGAATGTTAGGATTTATTCATTTGGGAGTACTGGCGGGAAATTTTTAGAACATTTGATTGGATATTCAGGAAGGTTAAATTTTGGATTAAACAGTTACGCCGAAAAAGTTTTCACACTGTTTAACATTTTTATTAGGATAAAGTCATTTGCAGTTTAAAGCGACACATATTGTTAAAATGAATTAACTTGGTGATACTGATCATTGACTTTATTTGCAACAATGCAGCATCACTATACTGCCACCTCATTACAAAGACCAACACTAAAGATGCGAAGCTGAATATTTTTCAATTAATATATATGTTAATAGTTTAAGAGAACAAAGCATAAATAAACAGCAATGACTTAAATATTATGAAGCACAATGGCATAAAACAATTGTCAACTAAACTTATTATTGAACGAAAAATGTAATTAAGGAGAACATATGTTAAAACGACAATTATTTGTTTACTACTGATCGAAATTATTGACATTTATAAATACTGTACATAAACAACACACATACGCAACCCGAAGCAGTTTAGAAACTGAGCAGGGATTACAACAATTGAACAATAAATAAAACAAATTGACAATATTTTCGGTTACGTAATATAATATAAAAAGTAAAATATTGCTTGTGATATAAAAATACATCGAATGTGTATTAAAGTTACATCCTAACAAATCATTTTGAATTGAGTTTTATGATCATCTGTCAATTATCCACCAAAAATATCACGACATAAACTTTTAATAGGACGATATTCATAACGGCTTATCGTGTACACAGTACCATTGTTGATATGAAGTTATGGGCGTTTTATTTCAGATTGTCCATACAGTAAAGCACTAGTAAAACATATGCTTATTATCAAATGTTTTAATGTGATGAAAATGCAATGCCACATGTTTTAAATATTTATTTAAAAAACAAAACAACACTATATAATAAAATGATTTTAAGCACGTATCACAAAAACTAGTTGAATCACACATGGACATGTGGTGATTGTAAGCAGGTAAGTCTTGAGACTAGGAATATCCCTGTGTGTTGTAGATTCACTGTTCAAAGAACAGTGTTACATGAATTGGTGGTAGTAGTTCTCATTGTTAGATAAAGATCGATCAGCATGAAAACGGGCTTGCCAGGGCAAATAATTGTAAAACAACATACATAAAATGATTTATACAAATAACACCGAGAGGATGATATGATACGTAATAAATACAGAGGCGGTATAAATACAATATAAGTTATATGCTATCATCATTTCAGTAATTGTTATTAATTTTATTATACCAAATAAAATGTTAAAAATATGATCAGCATTCTATATGCATTTCAACATTTCATTGTCGTCGAGAGAAAAGCGAAAGAGCGTGGCAATATTACATTATATGAATCACGATATATTAAAATTAATGGGTCTTATGAGTTTTAACGTTCCAAAACATAGCAGCATCAATACATTCCATCATGAGCATGTTTTTAATTTAGGCGTAAAAATGTTTGTTTCAGGTTACATGCCCCAAAAAATTAGGGTAGGTTTTTCGGGATTTTTTTTTTATTTGGTTAACGGTTAACTTGAAGATTCTAAAACAGAATAAATATTCAAAACATATCAGCAATATCATTAAACATTTTTTATAAGTGGATGTTATCAAAACAAAACACTTATTGATGCAAAAACACATTTAACTATTGAAAAATGTAAATAAAACAAAAATATATCTAACAAACCCAATAAAATTGTATAGGGTCGGGGCATGTTTTTAGGGTAGGTCGGGTAATCTGAAACAAACATATTTTTCTTACGCCTTACGATGAAGTGTTCAGCTATAAAAAGTTTTAATCTACAAATATCTATAAAGCGTTAAAAAGCACATATTTAAATACAAGAGTATGAAATGCAAAATTAAATAAGAGGTACATGGTTCATTTACAAACAAGCCGAATATTACTTTGATAAAGACATTTTAGCATTTTACCACACCAACATTTATATTATAAGTGTCCGGATAATGTCAACATACAATACCTTTATATTCTTTAAAGTAAATCTACCAATCTACCATAATAATCTTTTATATATTGAATGTATATACATGTACATGCATAGTGATATAGTGAATGCCACACGTATTTCATTAGCCGATGCATTATACGAATTTGTTTCACGCCACACAAAAATGATTCCATTTCCGTCCATGACTATGCTTTTTCACTTGCAGAAATATTTCTGTTCAAATGCTCATTTGATACTGGCCGATTAGTTGATTTTGAAGACGCACATTTTGACAATATACATCAAACGCTCGCTATAATTACACAACGTTGGACATACAATAGCTATGATACATAGTGATTAATACATATATGTTCGTTATGGCCTTCATTGCAATCACAGTCTTTGTTTAGAATCATGGTTTTCACTATCGACTACTGTCTGTTTACATTCTCCTTGTAGGGATTCTGCAGTTGTTCTGTCAGATTCTGGTTTTTCATTTTCCATCCAAATATGCACGAATTCTAAATAACAGAAAACAGGGACTTGTCACTCACAATGAATGAGTCTGTTGCATTCGTTGCTTTTTTTAAAACAGAAATGTGCGACTGTACGTGCTGTTTACTTTTTTGTCATATTACAGGAACAAAAGAGACTATTATAAACGAATAGCTATTTTGTCAAAGATACTTTCACAATTTAGGGCAACAAACACTAGAAACCTACCTTCGTAGTCAAGGTAACCGTCGTGATTCTCGTCCACCTCGACCAACATACTTTCCAGCTCCGCGTTGGTCATCTTACCACCAAGGGATTCCACTACCACTGCAGAAAGGAAAACACGTCAACTATGCACACAACAATCAAAATACGACAGAAAAGTAATATTTAAATGTGTCTAAGTTAAATATACAGATTTAATTACAAATTGCATTAGATTGACATTGCACTTACCGGTAGATTAGAAATATACACCAATTGCACAATGAACAATGGATTCCGGTTCAATAGAATGATAACAAAACAACAACAACTTAATTTATCGGACTGTTTACAGATAGACCGATACGTGTTTTATTTGAATAATACTTTGTCTACCTTTATATAATAGTTTTTAGTGTTTTTATATTGACGCATACTTCAAAACAAATCAAGAAAATGTCATCCGAGATAATCAAACTGATAAAGCACGTTCACTCTGAACCTCTGATTTCCTCGGCGCTGACTTTCCCGTCACCATTCTTATCAAACACTGCGAACGCCTCCTTCAGCTCCTTTTCCGGGTCGTATACCTGCATCTTCTGAGCTACCATTCGCGAGAACTCAAACATGTCCACGGTTCCATTACCTAGAATAAATTCGTTGTTTTGGTTTGTAAAAGTCAAGGGGGGTGGGGACACGAGCGCAAGCCTTTGAAGTACAACAGTAAATTAACACATGTTTTGTTTATTGTGATCAACTGCGTGCCATTTTTCAATGCAAATAAGGTTAGTTAGTCTTCCTTGGTTATATTAACAATTCGAAACACGATGAGTATTGTATGGTATAGTTATCATCATTTGCAATGCAAATTTTCTGTCCTTAAGACCATGCTTACTAGTAATTGACGTATTATAAAACCTGAATGACTGTACATAACAGTATTTTAAAATTAAAAAAAAATGTGCAATTTTGAAGTTCATATTCGCCTCACAATATAAACAATAAAGGCATCAGACAATAATATAGAACTTGTAAAAGAATCTTTGAAAATCTTCAACGATATCATATACATATAAAAAATAATATTTAACTGATAGATCATTGTTTTGCATAACCTTTCACCATAAATACATGTATAAAAGAAAGTGAAACTCCAGCGTAAGAGTAGAGAGAAGCTAACAAACAAATTTATTAAATTTAAGACAATTTATTATTTGCATAAAATCATACAATATACGATTCAATACGAAAACCACAAAATATACACAAAACACAAAATGCTTTCTTGCTGGTTGCACCTAATTGGGACGTTTAATGCACAGCCATGTGACATACGAATTACATACCGTCTTGGTCGATCTGCCTCACCAGTTCGTCCACTTCTTTCTGAGTGACGTCGACTCCTATGTGCCTCATGGCCGTTTCCAGTTCACGGTTATCAAGGTAACCACTGCTATCCACATCCAGCATCCGAAACACGTCACCGATTGCTGTAGTAAATGAACATTCCTTTCGCTTTATGTCTGAAACGTCTTATGTTAGTGCATATAAATGCAATTTCACGATCGACATATATCAATGCACATAATATTTACAACTACAAGTATTCTATTATAAAATTATAGACTTCGCTGGTGTATTACTTCGGTGCAGGGTGAATGAAGATAAACGTTTGGTTGTTGTAACAGATTCCCCATGGCATCTCATTTTCAAGGACAATATTAAGTTTTACTGAGTAATAAACTAAAAGAGCATTCCAAAATAAAACAGAAGTTAATAAAATACTTAAGAAATTGCAATGATTTTGCAGGTGACAGTTCGACTGAGCAACACAGAATACATGTTTTAGTATTCTTAAATAAGGAATATTCAATCCTATATTATACCCATTATATGCACCCAAAAATTACTGTCCATTGTTTTAGTTTAGCGGACATTGAAACAAATTCACTACCATGGTCTTTGTACAAGTTTTATGTCATGTAGAGCGAACTAGCACATAGACAGCTACGAATTGCATTATACAAACTCTTGATAAATGATAGATATACTTGCCATTGACCGTTTCTTCATTTAATCCGATAGCAGTAATTTGATCTTCACTGAGCGTATACCGAGGATCAAGTTCTTCGTCACTTGTAGCGTCATCTTCCGAATCTTTGTCAGTGTTTGATATCTCAACCTCTTCGTTTTTTTGTGCGTGAGTTTCCTTTACGCTTTCGCTTTCTGATTTCTTAAATATATAACGGATTATTTGTACCCATCCGGTTGGTAATAGAAAAAAAAGTAGTATATACATATTAAAAGTAATGTAGAAAATAGGCCCGGCTAGTTCAGTTGGTAGAGCGCTGGACTGTCAATCTGGGGATCGTGAGTTAAAACCCCAGCCCCCGCCACATAACTGGTGTGGGAATTGGTCATGAAATTATTTCTACGGATATTCTCCCCCTATCTATGATTATATAGGTATATGCACTTAGTACTGGTAAACCGCTATGGTCGGCTAAGCTTGCCCAGGAAAAGGCGTGAGTAGGTTAACTTACCACCGTGACTGCAATACTGTTAAACACGGCGAAAAATGTAATCAAACAAACAAACAAACAAACAAGTAATACAATTCTTCATGATTGAACTTACCGGTATTTAGAAGGCCAACATGTGCTTATAGTCAATATTCAGAATTTGCTCATTTAGCGCTATGGATCAATAACACAATTATATAATAACAAACATTCAGACACACCGCCTAGACACCAACACAACGCATTTTCTATAGTACATGTATAGTAACAAGTTCTATATATTAACTTATATAGCAATTTGGCAGATAATTAAAACAAAATGAACGATATACCTCCATGTTCGTTCCTTGGCCAGCTTAAACGTCCTCGAAACACACAGGATGTTGTGATTCAGCTAATTACATTTGCTCTTGCTATAACTATATATTGAATGATTCAAATCATATTTCCGAAATTATGCACCTAATTTACTCAAAACGAAATATTGGAATATGAGAACCGATGAATTGACGTCATTTATTAGGATAGATTGTAAAAATATAGTTAAACGATAGATTTAGCACTATAAGATACGTATCAATGTCGAATTTGCAAACGGGCACAGGTAACCAAATAATTGTTCATGCATAAAGCGGTCAAATGTTGAACGATTAAATGACAAAGGCCAAATAATTTAACCATTAGAACGCCGAATTAAGTAAACAAAATAACTTTAAATGATGAGTTTAGATTTCATAAACATGGTATAAACCCTGCAGTGACCTATATGAGTACCTGTGTACGGAGTTCAATTTTCAAAACCTCTCTGCAGCTGGCGATTATATTGAAACCAAACCATATTAAAAAGTAAATGCTGCTCTTGTCAATGTCAAATGTTATTGACAAGAACTGTGTTTTATTGTTTCGTAATTGAGACTGTGGTATACATTCATTTGCATTTCCGAACGCAATAGTGGAAAACAAAAATGTCAACATTACTTTAGGTTAGGAGTTTAAAAACTAGGTTTATTGACATAATGTATGTGAATTTCACACCACACTAGCACTACTTATCATTTTTCTACTTCCCACTACTGAGTTTAGCTATTAAAACACATTATGTCAACTACATTCGAACAAACAGGATCCGTATTCTAATTATCTAAGAATAAAGAATGTTCGTGAAACTGTTCTGTTCTAGCTAAGAAGGCTGTTAATTATTTAAAAATTCTAATTATAGCATTCTTTATTCAGAACGACTTGTTAATGACGAAAGCGACATGCGTGCACGCATTTTTACGAACACACACTTATTTTTGCTTAAGTCTAAGTCTTTTTTACAAGTATAAGGATGGGTTGGTAGTAAAATATATTGGTACATGTACAGTTTTATTACTTCTTTCTACTACATCCATTGATGACATGCAACTACCACGGTATACTATACATGAGGCGCGTCGTTGGAAAATCGGTCTTAATGCATGTGCGAAAAGTGTCGTCCCGGATTAGCCTGTGCAGTCCGCACGACTGGTTTTCTCACGACACCCCTCATATGTATTATAGATTAAAAACGTAAGATGTAATTCTGCCACTGACAGGGTATCTTTGAAAATGTAATTATCTCGGGAATATACTGAAACGCAGCCTATATTTAAATCAATCACCAGTCGAGGTTTATAATCAATCACCAGTCGAGGTTTATAAATATGTTTCCTGTTATTATATGCCAATTCCAATTGCATGCACAAACAAAAGGCTATAATTATAACTCAATCTATAGATGTCAACGGAAGATAGGAAACAATCGCCTTAGAACAAAACGTTATTTGATGGATCAGATTATGGTTTTATCCACTGTTTAAATGACACACCATCCATCCACAGAAATTTGAACGAACGCCTCATTTAACAATTATGCAACAGCGAGGTAGCTTACAAAAAGAGCACATTTCCAACGCCAATACCATGTGACAACATCACTTATCGCATTGGTTGTAGAGTGGTTTATTGACCTACCACATTGCAGGTTCACACGCATTCTATACACCGAGTGTGACGTCACTGCGTTCGTTAGTTGCGAGAAGCGACACCAGGTGGACACAATGGGTTTACACGAACTATTCTGACGTCCATTCTATGGAGATCTAAATTCTAATGCATGCACGAAGAATTTAGTACCTTGTATAGTACTTTGAATACATATAATTTTATATGAATATAATAGCTTTTTGTATAAAGCTATTATATTATTAATCTTTATTTTTACTTTAAGAGCTAAATATGTCACGTTCATTATAATATTGACACACACTGGATGGGGAGTTCCATGTTAGGTTTATTAGCTATCAAATGTAAGAATAAGCATACCGTGATAAACAATATATCTGACAAAATGTATTCAGATGCATATTATAGTCGATAACGACAAGACATTTTGTTAATAAATTCTACTATGTAGATGAATACATGTTTGATACCCGCAAAACTTAATCATTGTGGTTTATCTTCATGAATTAAAGAAATAAAAAAAAAATAAAAAATATATTTGTTCAAAGTTGCTAATCTCTGCCATCTATATCTTACACAAAAATTACATAACCTTTTTTCATTCCCTAGAATCGTACACACCCATGCAATAAAGATAACACAAGAAAAGAAGTAAAGGTAAGTGTTCGATATGAAACCACAATTTGCAATGAATCAAATCTTCGCTGAAAGTAATGTTGGCACAAAGCCCGATGGTGAGAATAATTTAAGAGAACGCAATCCAAAATATGAATTGTCATTAAAGCCCCAACCACAATGGTGAAGGATAAGAAACAACATCAGATAACATTAAAATCTTTATAAAGAGTTCGTAAAGTTGTTATCACATCAGTATCTCCTTAAAAATAGCATAAATTATTTTTCTCCTTTTTTGTGTTGCGTGTTTTCTGACCCTTAAAGCAGCAGTCCAGAAATATGTAAAAATAATTAAACTTGGCAGAAATCGTTTCTAATGGACATCTTACCGATAAAAAAAACGCATTGACATCGGTAAAATAATAATGTTTTGGTAACCTTTTTATCGTAAAGTTTCTGTATGCAAAAGCTAGTGATGCCTCTGGATAAATCAGCATGTACAAAGTGTATATTCCGTTCGTACCAAGCGTTTTCGAACAAAGACATTATAACATGCTTTCGTAAATTAGAAACAGTTTTCAGTCGAATAAACGTAATTAACGTTCGTTAGAGCTAATGTCAATTTAAGACGTACTAAATTATTTTCTATGGACTGCGGTTTTAATTCTCCATGACCTCACCTCCAGTACAGAAACAGAAACTAACGAGTGGTACTGTACATACATATAAAGGCAGCTGCGTTGTGTACAATCTCCAACACTATTAAAACTTTTATTTCCCCTGATTATCATATAGATCCGCCACTCCAACAGTGAACCTGTTATTACCTGGATGTTGTATCATACATGTAGTTATGTTTGTGATTTTCTGAAGTAATACTCAGTGAAGTAGTTAGATCAACCGTGTTCTTAATTTATCTGTCGCAAACTAAGAGATTAATTCGGTACAGACTATTCACCATACGTATGTGTTAATTACCTTTTCTAGACTAAAGCGTTGCGTGTTATATGTTCTTTAAAATTACAGGTTATGCATATGACAGTCAAGCTGTTCTATTTGCACAATTGCTGCTGGATTATGACGAATTACAGACTTCCTCAGACAAAATTATGAATAAGACTCACATAGCAGATATTAAATAATTCGTACGCTTCAGCTGTAGAGTTCTATTTTAAGTATTTGAAAGATGAGCTGATATTTGATTATTTATGTTATGAACAAAGAACTACTCCATAAGAACCAATGCAGCAAAGCATTGCTAAATATTCTCTGATTAATTGTGCGTCGCAAAATTCGCATTTGTTTTTGAACGGACTGTAATGGATTGCTTTCGTGCAAACATTCATGTGCATGGATAATTAAATAATTAAGCCCGAGCTTAACAAAAACACGTGTGAAAAATAGGATATCATTCTCCACACCTCGCAATCTCATTCTTCACATTTTCTGTAAAATTTGCGATCGAGTCCAGTTTTTGATAAGCACTGAAATCATATTCTTCACACATGAAAATTTTCAAAAAAAGTGATTTTGTTACAAAATAATCCTATGTTTCACACTGTATGTGCCCAAAAAATAAGGGTATGATTTACGGTACGGTACGGTATGCATGGTATGGTATGATATGGTGCGGCATGGCATGGCATGGCATTATGGTATGGTTTGTAATGCTATGGTATGGAAAGGTACGATACGGTACGGTACGGTTAGATACGGTGCGGTACGGTACGGTTAGGTACGGTACGGTTAGATACGGTTAGGTACGGTTAGGAACGACACGGTACTATACTGTACTGTCCAAACGTACGTATCAAAATGTGTGGAGGTTCTAATAAGGTCAATATATTATCGTCCGTGTATACGTATATTCTAGTTTGGGCGGACATATGCATGGTTATTTTGGTTTTAATAATCCAAAATAAGACGGGTTTTTTTGTACGTACGTTCTGATGCATGCATTTGTTAATATCCCAATAAAATGGTAAACATTCGTATGGACGTACGCGAGTATGCATTTTTATATCATAATTTGACCGTACACACGTATTGACTAAAGATTAAGCGCATGCATACATTAGTAGATAGCTCCTAAATAGTGCTTAGTTTCTCATAGTGATGACAATACTGATGATGCCGTTAACTATAATGATAACAATGGTGATGACGAGAATAATTGATGACGAGAATAATTGATGACGATGATGACGATGATGACGATGATGACGATGATGAGGATGATGAGGGTGATGAGGATGATGAGGATGATGAGGATGATGCTGATGATGATTATAATGATGATGAGTACTGTATAATTATGCTCTAAATAATAATTTCATCGATTGTCGCGATACAATTTAACCATAAAATATGTGAAAAATATAAACCGTACGCATACCCCGTTTTTGGCCAATCACATTCTTCACACTAATTAATGTGACAAATGAGATCCTATTTTTCACAGGCGTGTGAAAAATATGATTTGTGAAAAATATGATCCTACAGAGCATTGATATTATCGATCCCATCCACTTTATTGCTCTGTATTTCGATTCGTTTTAACTGAATCATGTAACTGACAATCTTATGTGTGGTTTGATATTATTGACATATTCGACTGTATTGCTCGGTATGTCGAGTCGTTTAATTAAAACATGTACTTGGCAATCTTATGTATGAATTGATATGAATTACCTATTCGACTTTATTTCTCTGTATGTCGAATCGTTTTCATTGAAATAATTAAATGGCAATCTTATGGGAATGAAGTAATTGAACAGTTTCTTAATTTCGTTCGTCATTGGTTTTTCGTACGTCGAGTATATACAACCTGAAAAAATTGTATGTAATACTATTTACACCGATATATGCGTACATTACAACTAAGAGATTAAGAAATCCGCAGTTGTTTTGTGTAAGTTATTAAACATAATGTCTGTCTATATACTAAAGCAACCGATTGGCAAAGAAGATGCATTCGCGAACATAGACGTTGGACCGACGATGGGCAGCAGAAAGAATAGTGCACGTTGGAGAAAATCTTTGAGGGATTTTTCTCAGAATACTTCATTACACGGAATACGGTATTTGTCTTCACCGTCTTCCTTATTTCGCAGGTAGGTGTATTGTTTTTAAAGGTGCAGTTTGACAGTTATTGGGCTGTGAGAAATAATTTTACCAAACTGACTCTTTCCTTTTCTATAATAATAATACATTTATTGTTAATATTTCAAGGTTTAAAAAGCACATTTACTCGCGCAAAGTTAAACTTTGGCGAATATGTGTTATTTTGTTGCAAACGATTGCTAATAACTAGTAGTAGCCATACACTAGTATTTTGTAAACAAAAAGACACAATAAATATCACAATAACTATGTTTTGCAATGAAAACATCTTAACAGACAAAAAGATTCCATAGATTCTACTCATTCCTGTTTTTAAATTTTAGAGATTTTTTTAAAAATTTAAAAGACAATATGTTAACGTTATTGCATGGTCTCATCTATTGAAGAATATGGTTTCGCAATTTATGCTTTGTTTTTTATCGCTCTTATACGTTTCAATAAACACATTTTAACTGATGCAATTAATGAAAGTTAAAACTGTACTAATGATGTGCACCAGGTATAAATATTGAATAAGGTTAATAGGTCGAGCTGTATTACGCCTCTTTGATGACTTATGGTGATTGCAAAATATATTGGCGGACAGAGTATATCGAAACTCAATTCAAATGAATTCATAGGGATGTGCAATAACACGTTTAAAAATTCGAGTCAGTGCAATGCAGATTTTGATATTATACAATGTAATATATAACTTACAAAAAATGATGGTCACGCAACCGCACATATTCTGCTTTAGCTATATGTACTAATGGATATAGGAAGATGCACACGTCCAGATTAAGACATGGTCACGATTTATATCTTTGAAACAGTCTGTACACATACGTACAGTGTTTACATACATACCCACCGACTTTAGTTTATCGTATCCGCTGAACATTGGCGCAATCGCTGAAAAGGATACTGTACTACCATATGTGTCAGCTGCACACAAATAATTTACAACCTTGATACATGCTTATTGTTATATTAATTATAAAGCACAACTATACAAGTGGTCCAAAATACAACCCCGAGGGATCCCACATGTAACATGCTTAAATCAAAATGAATTGTTTACACTTACTTTTAAGTTAGTGGATTCTTCCGCTTACTATGACACAGCGAGTCAGTATTTTCAGTTACCACCAAATGAAGTATATCACAAAACTACCATTATCCATGCGATGTGTATCGAAAGCTCTTTGAAAGTTCAACCTAATCGTGCTTGTATGTATACCTTCAGAGGTATTTGTTCTGAAACCATCTGACACGATCTAAACTGCAAACATGGCCCGTGTCCGCAGGATAAAAATTTCTAAAACATAAGTTGACGTTTGTGTACAAACGTCCGTTCAGATGTTTAAATGATATGTTGAAGTTTTGATGGGTAAATGACAAAAGATATCGAAAAAAGCCAATTGAACACATTTATAATAGTTTTTCTCAGAGAGCAAAACTTAATTCTCCTTATTTTCTTCCTTGTGACGCACATATCTTCGTTATTGACGCATAATAATGAAAAGCAAATATTACATCCATTAGCTACTTTTTCAGCAATAGGCTTGCAAATAATTACATTGCACAGCATTGATTGATTCATATAATAGTTCTATTAATAGCGAAACTGACTAAATGCTGTTAAACCCTAAACCCATAATGTTTGCTAACATGTGTTAATTATGTTAGAAACTTGGTTTGGCGGACGGGGGGCGTAGATGGGACAAAATAAATTTTAATTGCTATGGAAACCAGGTGGTGCTCAGTTTGAAGCATTTATATTACTCATTGTTGTTTTCATTTTTATTCTGACGATTCACTCATATAGTTATTGAATAATTTCTATGTACATGAAAGTTGTGTTGCATAAAGAATTGCATGTAGATATTTGGTACTTTATAGAAGAAGCTAAAAAATTGAATTCATCAGTATCAGATTAGTGTGATCATTTCCATTTCAATATTGAAACATCATTTGTATAATCGCATGTTTTACATAAGGGGATAGGACAGCTTTACATTTAAAATGTCAAATGATGGTATAGGTGTGCAACAATTTTTAAATGCGAGTCCACTCAATCAAATGAAGCATGTATACTACCAATATACTCGTATATGTCATATGTATGATTTGATACATGATTTTCACTCTTTTCAATCTAATCCGTTAATTTACATGAAGTTCACTTTATTCGTGGCCTCCGAAATGTGTTTTAGTGACTGTATATATTTGAAAGGTTTCAGGTGTGTATATTTCGAAGTTAATGTGTTTACGAGGTCCTTCCGCGCCGACTCAGCATTGTGTGTCGACACGGCGTTTGTCCCATTGCCATACCTAAAGTATTACTTTCGTCTGGCGTGTAGCAATTATGCTATAAATATCTTTAGAACGACGCATATTTTGTCCACTGACATTTAACTTAATTTGCGGAATAATTTAGAGCTTAGATAATGAGAATATGTTCTGTCTTTAGAAAATTATACATTTTAACCATGATTGGCGGACTAATAGATTTTCATTTGCAACATAATGACTTGGGCATCAAGTCCTATGGAATCGTTTAATTAATACAATCAAACGGCTGCAGCGACACAATAGTGATGACTGTACAAAACGAGTACACAATGTGTTCCTGAATAAAACACAAATTAGTATATATGTCATGTGTAGCGTTTAATGATTTAATTTACTTAATTGAAACGAATACACGCCAATTCGGATAAAGCTTTACATGACATTAAACATATACTGAAACTCTTGCTGCTTTTGCAGTTCAGAAACTCCTTTTAACGACTGACACGTTAAAGCAAGTGACCAGTTGCCTGCACAAAAGACAATACTAGTATACAACACGAAAGACACAAAACAAACGCAAAACACAAACCAAAACGGATCTCAACACTAAACATACTTAACGAAAGTAATATTAATACACATGTACCATCGTTTTCTATGAGGTCATTTGCAGTAACCATATAAAAATGACCATCGATTACTAGAGTTAACAATTTATAATTCATAACTTATTTCTGCTCAATTCAAATGGCACAAATGTTCAACACATTTGCTATCATCAGTGTTTTGTTCTAGAAATAGTATCAACATATTTTTTTCAAAATTCAAATGGGAATACTTTCAGATATTAAACGCTGGTTTCAGTTTCACAAAGCTTGCCATTACAAACATATATTGAAATTATAATACTATTCTATGTAATAAAACGTCATTCCATAATAACTATTTACAATTACATGATTAACTGTTATTTGGATGCATCTCTTGCTCGAAGAGAGATTCTGCAATACGCGGCATAAGAGCCATGTACGCAAACTACACGCTGGAAAAAGAATCCAGGAACAGGTCCAAAGGATATGCTATGATGAAATATGGATTGTCAAAAATGCTGCGTGGTGTAAAATGTCTGTTTGAAGAGTTTGCTTACAACACGTCTTGTAATGGATGTAAATTTATGGTAGACTCAAAACCTTTCTATAGGAGGTAAGCATTATTATGGCGCATATAGCACTGAACAACTTATTCAAATTAAGAATTAAGAGCGGACGGATTTAATAACGCTAAATATTAATGTGTATATTCGAGCATAATGGCAAATTTGCTTTTATATGTACTAACATACTACTATATATACTACTAAATATCGACGACCTGATAGAACTTACAAACTACTTACTATCCCACTTAATTCCATTCTTGAAATGCATATCTCTCTGTTCAGCCACTGCTTTATTATATACAATACAACATAAGGCACCCAAGTGATAATTAGAGTTTTGTTATTGAATGTATTGTTTTCTGTCGGCAAGATTCAATGGAAATTGTTAATAAAGCAATAAACAAAACAAAAGTTAAAAAGAACGCAGTATTTTCGATATTTTTGTGCGACTGAAGAAATGATGAAATGTTATTTTATGGTATTCATCTTGTATTCATCCAGCTGGTTTAATGAGAAGCATGATTTGAACCACCATCCTTTTAACAAGTGTTCTTTTAAAGTAACATACAAGGTGTTTCATGATAAGTAAATGCATTCAATGTTTAATTTAGTTTTGACATAATACATGTACATAAAATCATTGGAATGAAAACGTAATTTAATTTTCCGTCAAATATATGTTAATTTAAGAATTTGAGTTTCAAATAATGTTTACATTTTCGACCAGACGAAACCAAAGGATGCTCCTTGTGTTTTATTTAGAATATCGTGCATCCTGTCAAATGTTTACTAGTAATATTTGTATATAATCCGTGTCTCCACAACTCCAATATGTAAATACAGCTTATGTTTATAAACAGTTTTACTTGAAGGATCAGTTTTATTGTATTAAAAAATATCTATTAACAGGACCTGTTGACAGATTCCAAAACTATAAGAATTGTGTATATGTAAAGGAACGAAATAACACTAGCGACACATAAATATCCTGTCAATACCGTTTCGTTTATGAGTTACCATCAGTTTAAATTGATATTATTATAAAGCCTTTGTAACGCTTAACGATTGGATAATTCGGAGTGTTTCTGTTGTTTCCGTTGAAATTGTTGACAGCACGTGGATCAATTACATAAAGTGGAAAATGCAGTGTCAGGTATAAAAATCTGAATGGCCGAGTGGTTAAGACTTAGCCTTTTGATCCGGAGGTCGGAAGTTCAAACCCGGGTTGCGGCTTTTTGGTTCCGATGCTTAAATCAGTCTAGATGTGTAATTGCATACTTCAAAGATACAAAAATCTGTGGACAAGTCTCTTAAATAACAAACCGAGTGTTTCCCGAATTAGTAAATGTACCACATACATACACCAGGAAACATGAATACAAATAATTGTTCATTCTGGGTTTGGTCATTTTAACCTTTTGATTGACTCTAATCAATATATCAATTACTCTTTGAACTATTGGACAAATATTGAAATATAACCTCTTTTTAAATGGCAACTAAGGAAACATCATAGCAACAAGCTTATAAGCCACTAACGAAAACAATTAAGCACACAAAACGCGGTATTCAGGTTTTTAAACCAGTACCGTGAATGAATTCTTTTACTCTAATTAGCTCGATGACATGTTTATACGTTTGTTAGGTTACCGATATTGAATCAATAGGTTCATCGCGGAAACAAGAACGAACTGATTCTGTAACTGATATAATCAGAGTGGGTAATTTGCGATGTTTCCGCATCAAAAAGTCAATGAACGGTTTTTTCATCATTTAAGACTGTAGAGTCGTGTGTGATAACCATTGAACGTTCATTGTACAAAAGTGATATTTACAATACATAATTATACAGGGTTCGTATAAGCTATAAACGTTCATTACGAAAGAAGGGATACACGAAAAGGGATTGCATTAAAAAATACTTGTGGGATATATTCTGAGCTGCTTCATCCAAGAAGTCTTTAAAATGTTCAGCAAAGTCAAAGCCTCAGTCAAAGAGTGGTGTGAAAACACGACTTTCCATGGTTTAAAACATATTTACCGTTAAACGGAATTTCTCAGACGGTGAGCTTTGCATTCTTTAAAAAAAAGACGTTTTGTTTGTTTTGTTTTTATATATAAGGCTCAACAAATAGTCACGTACATTGTTAAATAGTGCAATTTATACATATTACTTTATATATTTTTTGTTAAGCGTTCCGGAAAAATATATTTCTTTATGCATACCCGGTAATCCTCTACCTCTTGTCATTACAATTAATGTTATATTACATTTCGCCCATCTTTGGAAACATCAGGGGAGATCGTAAAGTGAACTCTGGCTACCTTTAAGTGAGGCAAAAAAAAAGATGGTGCTCAAAATGGCCGGTTTTGAAACAAATGTTGGATGTTTTTCTATGGTTCGTACAGGTTTTTTCCGCTTTTCATCCCAAGAATATGCTCTTGTTGGGGCCCAATAATCCATGTAATCACGTGTTTTATTTCAAGACTAAATTTTCTTATAAAAAAAGTTATTGAAGGTACAGTGTTTGCAGGTGTGTTGTTGACTTGTAGATCTCACAACATTTTTTCGCAGTTTAATAGTTTGAAGAAAATTTCATACCATTTTATGACTGTCGATATGCAGTTTAGCCTTACTCTTACACAATAGCCAAGTTTGACACTTCTACAACAAGTATTCATACTTTCAGGCTGCAAAACGTAATTTAAGCTCAAAAATATTGCCGGTGACGACTTTAAGTACAATATAACAATTGGTAATAAAGCATTACCTTACCAAGTACAATGTATATACACTATACAATCGCTTTTAGTATTGGTTAATGATGTTAAAACCTCATATTTTTTGGTGTGGGTAAACCGGCCATATAATACGATGTAGATAAAACCAATTAATTAATTGACTCGTATGCGTCGGCGTCGGCGTAATGCAACAACTCCATATCTCTGTATCTACTATATATATACATATATTCAATTGAAACTTCGCACATGCCTTCAGAGTCAGAATATAAGGTCACTGGCCAAGACCCATAACTGTGACAAGCATTTTAGCAGAATTATGCCCCTTTTTGTAATTAGAAATTCAGGTTTAAGTTTGCGTGCAACAACTCCATATCTCTATAACTACTACAGATATTCCATGGAAACTTTAAATATGTCTTCAGGATCATTATATAAGGTCATTGACCAAGGCCCATAAATTTGACCTGCAATTTAGCAGAATTGTGCCTCTTATTGTACTTAATAATTCAGGTTAAAGTTTGCGTGCAACAACTCCATATCTCTCTAACAACTACAGATATTCAATTGAAACTTCTCACATGTCTTGAGGGTCATTATATAAGGTCACTGACCAAGGCCCATAACTCTGACCTGCAATTTAGCAGAATTATGCCCCTTTTTGTACTTAAAAATATCAGGTTAAAGTTTGCGTGCAACAACTTAATATCTATTTATCTACTACAGATATTCAATGAAAACTTAACACATGTCTTCAAGGTCATTATATAAGGTCACTGGCCAAGGCACATAACTGTGACCAGCATTTTAGCAGAATTATGCCCCTTTTTGTAGTGATAAAGCCAATAACTCGACAAAGCGGTTGAATAGTCGAGAGCGCTGTCCTGAGACAGCTCTTGTCTTACATACACGAAAATAGGGCATGCGCTAAAAAACAAATTACAAGACTATCGCAACTGAAAACTGACGACTTTGAAATAACCTGATTTAATTTAACAATGCATTCATATTTCACCATGTATTAAAACAATATAAAACATATAAATGGATGATACCACAAACACACATTATAAAACTTCTTCAATACTGAATAGTAAATATTGAACATATTTATTAGTTACACAAACTGATGCTAAGATACATTCCAAACACAAGCAGCACATTGTTAGTTCCACTTTAAGTAATAATGTTAGACTGCAACAACTAGTGAACAGTTGCCATGGTCAACCGTGAATGGACAGAAAGTGGTCATCTGATCATTGCTATTGGAGAGTCGTTCGCTGAAAACGTGAATTAACATTAAAATTTAATAATTTATATGCAAATCATTCAAGTGGATTAATCAATATTAAATTGCCTCATACGCAACATCACACAATAATTAAAACAGTTGCACAACGATAATGTGAATAATTTTGATAATTCATTAAATTATTATATTAGTTATATCATAGTTTTGCTCATATTAATTCCATTAAATTAGGTAATTATTAAATGCTCAAACGTTAAAGTGTAATTTTGGTAACAACGTATGTACAAAACGATTGTAATATTTAATGTTGATAATGCATATACATGGATTAATGGACGAACTGATTGTGCTGCATATCTGCAAATCAAATTCTTTGCTTTGCAAACGTTAATGTCTGATTACCAGTTGTTATCTTGTACTTAAAGTCGTCATCAGAAACAGTTTTTGGCTTAAAGTACGTTTTAGCAGCCTGAAAGTATTAATAGTTGTTCTAGAAGTGTCAAACTTGGCTATTGTGTAAGAGTAAGGTTAAACTGTGTATTGATAGTCATAAAATGGTATGAAATTGTCATCTAGCTGTTAAAAATGCGAAGAAATGTTGTGAGATCAACAAGTCATCAACACGCCTGCACACAATGTACCTATAATAACTTTTTTATATGAACAGTTATAGTCCTGAAATAAAACACGTCCTTACATGGAAAATTGAGCCACAAAATGAGCATATTCTTGGGATGAAAAGCGGAAAAAGCTGTACGAACCATAGAAAAACATCCAGAATTTGATCAAAACCGGCCATTTTGAGCACCAGCTGTTTTTGACCCACTTAAAGGTAGCCAGAGTTCACTTTACGATCACCCACTGGACACATGTATCAATTTGCCTACAGTTTGTTACATGTTTTATTGCTAATAATGTTGGTTTTTTTTGTCTGTGCGTATTATTGCTAGCATAACTGCATATTTCGAAATACATTAGATTAACTTATTAGTTATATTATTCAGATCTTGTTGCTTTTTTATACCCATATGTAATGATTACATAGCGACTACATTTAATGATTCATCATACGGTCAAAACTCGTATAATTGTATTCGACGTCTTTGTGAATACACAGGGGTCGTATTCCAGAATCATCTTATTTGTATCCTAAACTTCATCCTGCATTTCATTTAGCTTTTAGTCGACGTCTACTGTACATTGTGCTTAGGATAAAATTGAAGTAGTTATCACCATAATTATAAACAATTGTTTGTAAAAGGATTCACTATTGTATCGGTAGCTTTAAACGTAAAACAAAGAGATTTTTTTAAAGAGCGAATTTGTTAAATAAATGCATTTTTTCTGGAAGACATATGAGCCGTGAAAACCGGACTTGATGTATGTGTGTAAATCCTTTTAAGCATCGGTGCACGTCGTTGTCTGCCTTTGAATTAAAACACAAGTGTGTTAAAATTGTTCTTGTTTTCTTTTGTTCATTCATTCCCGACTGCATGGTCAACATATATATTTGATTTTACAAAATTTTATTAAATGTCAAAATATTTTAATCTTAATTACTCGTTTTATACAAGGGTATACATATTGGTTAAACCTTAGCAGCCATTAACAAGTTAATTCTAAAAAATGAAACATAAAATTCAGAGCGATGAGATGGTGACTTGCATTGATTGAATTAAATAATAGTCATCATCATTAACTCAGTACTGGGAAGGGTTCATTCGACATAAATTGATAATACTGAAAACCATTTAATGTAATTAATAGTATCATACTATATTATCTGCTTTACCAGGAGGTTTAAGTTGTTGATTCTTATATAATGAGTCACAGAATTAACAACTATCAAGTTTTCATGGAATTCGATGATTTTATTAGAATAATTGTGATTTTATGTTAATAGTTCTGGTGTTGAATTACATTTTTGTCGAAATAGCCAGGTCATTAGGTACGCATTAATTTTGACCGATTTATTATTAACTACATGTAGTTACGCACGGATATGTTCGTATTTAAGGCGCATTTACTCACACGAAATCCGGTTCTAGATAGTATGTGGGATCACGCTACCTTTACCAGTTGTTATGTATTTAGACAACTGCTCTTAATTATTTTAATTGTAATACAAAGATCACATTTTAAGGAGTTTTAATTTTATATTATAAAGAAATACTTCCTTCTGTCTGATGTGCCAACGAACCAACAAATCCGTCTCAAAAGTAAGTGGACTATATAGTGTTTCAAGTAACCTTTTCACGTATTTTTACGTAAAGTTGTTTTTAAATTAGCATTAGTCATTAATAATGAAAACACTGACTAACTTGTACAAAAACTCCAGTACAAAATAACAAAATTCAAAGCCAGACAAAAAGTACAACGTGTTTAGGATTCGATCTGGGTTAAAATTCGCGGACGCTATCGACAATGACAAAGACGGACAAAATGATTAAGATTGTAGCAAGTAACTACGCTTTATCGCGTTATGTATTTTAATAAAATTATCCGTTAAAACCCATGTGTTATTTAAAGCCTGTTGATGATATCCATGTTCGCTGTGTAATCCATTCTTTCCTGAATGTATGACAATAATTAAAATTGTCAATTTAATAACAGATCACCGTGACGATAAATGGATTTTTATTGATTTTTAAACATAGATTATCTAAGCTTTTATTAATTCAAATTATGTTTGTAATGAGTGTTAACTGCTAAATGTTGTCTTTCTATTCTGGCTATCTTCGATTTTCGACAACAAATACCGATTAAACATATACTTCCCAATAATGATGTGTCAAATATTAGATACATAATCGACATTTCCGGAGAAAAATCATCATGGTATTCGAAACATCTTCCACAACTAAAGCTTTCATACAGTGTAGTGCAGACCAGACTAAAATGACATAATATATACAAGTACTTATTACTCTCAAAAATTATATTCTACGTGTGCCAGATTTGCTATGGAAACGTGTTTTTATTTTCAGACTGATGTGGCTCCTGTTTGTCCTGGGGTGTCTCACGGCGGTCGTCCTGCAAATCATCGACCGCGTCAACTACTACAACTCCATGCCTATCAACGTGAACGTCAAGATCAACTACAACCAGTCGCTGGAATTCCCCGCAGTAACCATCTGCAACCAAAACGCATTCAGGTAAATTCAATGTTTTAAAACTGGTTTCCACAAGCACATTATGCGTTTGCAAGTTATTATAGTATCTTCTATCACCTCAGGAGACGTTCAACATACTTTATGCTGTTTACGTGGAAATGTTTGACTCATTCTTGAACAAAGTAATTTGCCTATCGTATTTTTGTACCTTATTTCACAAAATTATTAAGAAATTAATAACATAAGGAATTTAATGTAGAGCGACAGAGGCTGCAGCAAAAGGGAAATACCGACTCATCGAAAAGATGTATTCGCATTCGGATCCGTTGACGTTGGAGGATCTTCGACGTCACAACGCGTCTGACGTCAGTTTGGGGGAATTGTTCACGGAGCTGGCGCATAGAAAAGAGGACATGGTTGTCTAGTTAGTACTGATAAAGCATTGATGAGATTCCATTATACGTCCATCCATCTTCATATGTAAAAATAATCATATTATTTGACATTTAAGTTATTTTTAAAATCAGCAATGCATGATTTTTTTAATTACCTTCGAATCATTTTAATGGATTTTTAATGTTCAACCAGTGATTCCACAACTGTATGATGCAGGATAAACTTGTTTGTTTGTTTTTTAATTTTCCAATATACGTAACTTACAAATTACGAATTCTATAGAGGTCAGGATTTTTTTTCAAATAGTTGTGCGTGGAAGGGCATATCTTGCGGGGCAGAAGACTTTAAGGTGGTTCTCACAGATCATGGTGTCTGCCTTATGTTTGAACGGAATCGTTTTGACATGTTTGTAACTTCAGCAGGTAACCTACAGATTCGTGCTACTTTAAAAGTTGTAGAAAAAACGTCCCTAGCTGCGATAGTGCACCCTGATTTCAATAATTGGTACACAAATACTGTGTCTGCTTAAACAATACAATTTTCCTTAATACTTTCTGTTTTCTGGGATTTTATTAATCGGTCTAACACTAAGCACTGTTTTGTCCTATTATATATTAAATCATGTTTGCTACACTGTTCGTATTTTGTTTGAATAAGAATTTACGTGAAAACACAGTATGCACATTTACAAAAACTGCGGTATGTTTGTGAAGGGGTGGAATCGGGTCTCACATTGACATTGAACGTGGAACAGTACGAGTATATGGCGGGGCCGCACGACGCCGCCGGGGTGAAGATCCTTCTGCACGAACCCCGTGCACTGCCTTTCGTGCACGGTCTAGGACAGGCCATACCCACCGGCACGCATGCCTTTCTAGGAGTCAAATTTATGACTGTAAGTTTGATTGAACAATCATGTTATTATATGAAAAAATATTAATTATATTTTAGCTATTATATATTGAAACCAAACAATTTATTTTACCCAATATTTTGTACACCATTAAAATTCCATTAAAAAGTTGTCCATTAACAGATCGACAACCTTCCTGAGCCTCATGGCGACTGTCACCGGAAGGAACTGCGACACACGGACTACTACACTACCGAGGAGTGCTACTTGGACTGCCTTGTGAAACTGGCAGAGGAGATGTGCGGATGTAGTGACGTGTACATGCGCCATGTTAATGGTACATTTCGGTGGTTGATATTATTTGGTCTTGGCTACAAGTTCCAATTCATAGCAGAATATGCCGTAGATTCTTTTATGTTTATTATCTTCAATGTGTGTAGTATTCATGTGCTAATCACACTTCGCTTTAACACAACATCAAGAAACGTCATATTTCTCGTTAGAATTAAAGTTTGTGAAGTCCAATACTTTGCATTTGCATCCAATGATGCAAGTTGTTCTTTCAATTATTCTTTCAGGATCACCCCCAGTGTGCACTATTGGAGGTTATTATTCTTGTATGAAGGACCTTAAAGGTAAAATCTAGCCTAAAATTTAGTGAAAGTTTACTCCATCATTTCTGATGATATCACACTTTATTTGATAAATGACACTGTGATATGACCAGCACCAATCGACTTTTTTAATAATTAAACCTACACGTAACCTTAAAAATGGTAATACTCGCTGTTCGAAAAAAACGGATAAAAATAATTGTTAGATATTCAACTTTATTAAAATGTGTATTTTACTTGCCTTTTTCTTCTTTCTTTTGCCGAAAATAATATTTTATATACTTCAAACATAACGTTTCCTAAGTACCGTCATGTGAGATAATAAAAAATGTTAGTTCAGTAAAGTTACAGTGTAGTTTTTTGTGAAATTGGAAAACAATTCTTTGTATTTGATACAGTTGTTTGTCTATCATAGGAATTGAAATCTATTCGAAAATGCGAATTTACTTAGCTTTAAACTATTTATTGTTAATAAATATGTCAATTTATGTCAGTCAAATTCCTGTGGTTAAATTGTCTTTGAGCATAATTACTAGAATCCTTTGGTCGATATGAATTGAGAATGTCCGTGTCAGTTGTTTATCACATACGTTTCAGAGCAATTTACTGTATCCCTCCGCAAAGCTTGTGGTTGTCCAGTGCCGTGCCATTATGCAATATTCGATCCATATTCGACAAAATTCTCACTTCGAACGAGACAAAGAATCTCCTAAAGAAGTTAGAAAATGCGTCGGAAACGTCGGCGAAGATGGACAATGATAAGTTCGATAACTTTCGAAAAAAGTCACGAGCTTTCATACGAAGACTCGGAGCAGTAAAACTCGCAATTGAAGAAATTGGAGCATTTTTTAATCGAGCAAGAAGGTATTATTGATGAAATATTTAATGAAATGGAAAGCTCATATTATGTCAAAGAAAGAATGTATAGATACCAAGAATATGCAATTGACAAAAACTTCCTGCGTGGTCGCGAAGCTATGGAGGAAAGAGTATTAGCAAACGTGGCCAGTGACTACGCAGAATTTGCGATGCTTACGGTCCGTAGAATCCGCAAGTTAGCCTCTGACACAATGGATGAATTAAACCGACGGATGCTCTTTGAATTCATAAAAGATACACTCAAAGTCAGGCAAGAAATAGCATTATTAGGACGTGAAAATATATCTGAATTGGTTGAATCATACATTAACGGTACGCCTATTTTTAATTACAAATTTGAGGATTTACCAAGGACTCACAATCCTTTCATTGTTCCAAAAATTCTACTAAACGAGAGCATGCATTACAATAGCTATGTTTTAAAGTACGTACCTAAACTGCGGGATAACGACTTCGATAGTATGTTTGATAAATTGATGATGTTCGAGAACTTGACAACAATAGCATTTTACGAAAAAGAAGTCAATGAAACCGAACTGAATGATGTATATGAATCTTACCAGTATGCTTGTAGAACGTTAATGTATAGTAAAAGTGTTGTGTATAGCTACGGCATCGATCGACCTTTGGCAATCATCCAGTCCCGTCTTTTAGATTTTGAAAATGTCTGGAAAGATTTTGAAAATAACATTGCCGATATTAAGAAAAATTGTGCACATGTGTTGGACCTTATAACAAATACAACTAATTCCATAATTCCAGAGTTAGAAAATGTAATTGTTACACTCAGCAATTACACTGAAAATGGAACCGGAAGCCTGCTTGAGTTAGCGTCGGTTGTCCTTTCAGACCAAACCCGGACCCGGGCAACGTATATCGATGCCTTTTTCTGGGAGATAGAGTCCCGTGGTCAAGCTATATCAGACCAATTAAACGTGATGAATGAACCAATCAATACAATGTGGACAATGATTTTTATTGATGATGTAGATTCATTCGAATATTACAATTATACTGATAACCAACTATTCATGAGAAATTTAAGCTATGTCCGTCAAGAATGGATCGTCAAGGTTGACAAAGCGAAGAAGGTTGATGTCAGAAAGCCCATCAAACAAACTGCTGAAAACTTTCAATCTGCGTTTACCGATTTATCTGATTTTCTCGGCGCATTCAAAAAGGCTATTGTGATCGACAGCAATTTTTTTAGGTACACATTTTATCAAATACAAGTATTAAACCTGTAATCGCACATTGAGTTAATACTGTAGCATCTAACACATATAGGCAAAACTTTATCCGTTCATAGCTGTCTTACCTCTAGTTCCGTGTAGAAGAACTATTGATAAAGTGGTTCCATCATATTGCTTAATATAATTTGCTTCTGTGCTGGCGCGGTTTATAGGTCATATAATATGTTTTTAATTTTACAATCGTAATGGTAGGCTATTGTTCATGGGACTACATATATGGTTATCGCATAGTTTGTCAGACAGCTTCCGTCTCAATAGTATGCCTTACTGTGTTCAGCCATAGCACAATAATTGGACCAAATAAGTGTATTTCTATATGTATTATGTATGTGATAGCCAAATATCATACAATTTGACCAATATACACCCATTGGAGTTATTCATATTCAAGTGTTAAACAACTGCAATAGGTATTGCTAAAACAAATATTGCATAATTATATAGTTTAATTTATTTCATGGAAAGGGACAACTTCATCCAGATCAACATATTCTACCGCCAACTCAGCTATGAATACGTTAATCAGCAGGAGGCCTACGATTTCTTCGCCTTAGTCAGTTAGTATCAATATGCTTGTAGAAGACTTCAATGAATGCTATCCCCTTTGATGAATGTGCAATGATATATTACACATTTTGATATAATTAATTTAGATAACTTTGCATTCCACTTATATATTTTCTTTCTCAATTACGCTACTGTAATAACACACACCATTTTATTTATTAATTATTATAATTATTATTATAATAAAAATTAATCTGTTCAACGATTGCTTATTATTGATATAACTTGCTATACAGCTATCAAAAGAACATACATGCAATCTTCTTGTGCTATATCTCCTTTTTCTTGTGCTATATCTCCGTTCTTGCTCTCAAGAAGAACAATGACAATGTCAAAACACTTAGATCTACCTCGTCTAGCGTTTCCTGAACGAACTTTTCAACTACCGTTCGTTTGAAGGTCTTTTTTCGTCAACCCCTAATGAAATTCCTTTAGATATATTCGGTTTATAACCACACTTGATATACAAGCAATCAACACCTTTTTACAGGCGATGTGGGCGGAGCTATGGGTCTGTTCATCGGTGCGAGCTTGCTGTCAATCCTGGAGGTCATTGACCTTTACCTCATGCAGTTTTCCTTCTTCAGGCCAAAGATTGAAAAGATGTCAAGAAAGGCTGCTTACATATCATGAAGCTCACACAAAAAGCGTGTATGCCTGAAACGAAACGACAGCAATTGCTTTATTTTGGCAGGACATATATAAGTTTCCCTGCACATGTTATACTTTGTACGTTGATCCAGTGTGTAAGATATATCAATGCCAGGAGAAAATCCCTTAGTAACTAAAACAGTAATTATTTATCATTGATTAAAATCCATGGCATTCAAATTACGGAGTCATATTAAAACATATCAAAATGTCGTAATATTTTTTAATCATATACATGTGTATGTTGTTTTGTTTGCCATATATCTTTAGCCAGTTTGTAGTTAGTTGTTAAAAGGACGATTTAGTACAACAAAAACCTAAACGTTCTACTAATTGTACTAATTGTTCAGTAGAATACTTATAATTATATATTACCCCATGACTTGCGTGTGTGCTTATTCAAAGGCTTACATTATCAAATCATCAAGACCTTAAATTCAGTTTGTTTTACAATGTGACAAAAAACTGAAATTGCTTCCTGATTTGGCGACATGACTGGGTTTCCATTTACACTTTGCCATTAAATATTATAAGAACCATGAGTTTTACTTGGAATAATTTGATCTTCACATAATTATAGTATATCCATTGTCCACATTGTCTCAGTGGAATTCAAAATACAATAAAGAATATTGCAATACTATAATTGAAGTGTAAATTATGCACCACTTGGGATTTGAAAACTGTTTCCTCAAAGTGCCTCTTTTAACTATGAAGCAGACTACTCAATAAAATTGTCTTTTATTTTATATATTGATTTCTACATTTATTCATTAAACATTTGTTGGTACATTTTGACAAATACTTGTATTAGCATGAACAATACAATATGTTAACTGGATTAATAACCTTTGATCTAAACGCAAGTGGTTACATTTTATTTGACATGAGGACATATTATTTAAGTGATCTGAAATTTCACGGACCATGAAATCAAACGACCTAAATCTTACCAAAATGTATTTATTGGATCTTATAACAAAACCTAAATATCTACTTTTAACTGCGCAAACTGTAAGAATTCTTGAACATGATTTGATCCCGGGAATGTAAACCAACGAAAGATAAAAACAATGAACAAACGCTATTGCAACAATCTATAATATCATCACTGTGTTGAAATACTTTTTGCAACATATTGTACTTGATTTTGCACGTCTGCATAATGAGATGGCCGAAAGAACTTCTTGCCTTGGATGTTTATTAATAGCCAGTTCACCGTCACGAAGGCCGATTGTAGGCTTTTGATACTGGCAGTAAAAAGCAAAACATAAGGACTAACATAATGATACTGTCTGTAAGCAAGAACACCATTATCTATTGAACAGGAACATTTCGTCACAATACACTATGACAGTTGTACAAATACATGCAAATACTTGTCACAGTATCAAAATAATTAAGTAAGTAAAATAACAATTTCATTGTGTAGTTCGAGAACAAAGGTGGACGAAGAACCGCTCTGGAAAGTTGTATCATGACAACCATATGACTAGAAACCACTGATTATTAGGAATGCAGACAATTTGTGTAACTGTTAAGAAAGAGCTGTTTAAAAATGCATTTCGTGTTACGAATATACCTCTCTTTTTTTGGCGTAACTGTCAAAGATCACTTTTGACCTAGGGAAAATTGAATGCCACTATAATTGGGCAAATTTTCGAATTTTAGGGAATGCAAACTTACAACAATGGTTTAATGTATACCAATAACTGTTGCATATTTTTTAGGATTAAAATTTACATAATTGTTTACATAAGCCGTTAAAATTAAGTTATAATCATATCTTCGACATGCACTCTAGAACTGAACATAATTATAAAAAGTTTTACGCATTGTATGTCATGATCAGAGTGTTATATTCATTCACATAATGAAATAACTAGTTTGTTTAGCCTACATAATCGGCGCGGTCTATAAATAGCAATTACAATGCTACAATTCACGGGGACGACAGTCGCTCACAGCGTTTAATGTTGCCTGTTAAGCTCGCGTCACGTCTGCCTGTCAATAGTGTTAAGGTTTCTTGTGAAATGCACAAAATATAAAGTGTTAAATACATGGTATTTTTCTGATAAATAAGCACACAAAAAATAGCAAATTTGATGGAGCTTATATTTCCGATTATTTTATCAGTGTATAAAAAGATTATTGTACGTTGTGACCGACTGTCGTGCCCGTGAATTATTTCTAACGAGTACAACACACTCCAGCAGAAGAGTGAATCATTCTGAAAATAGCGCGCGGTAAAGTTGTGTTAATACACACGCGTCCAGAGAATCCTAATCTCGAGAATTTCAATAAATGGGGAATTTATATCTATAAACTTTATGTGCATGTTAATTTATATTTGAATTGTGGTTGCGTTTTATTAAGAATTATTTATAATAGCACCTTTCCATCAACTTCTCTAGTAGATGTTATTCAATGATAAAATGTTCAACATCTTTGTATAAGTAAAATGTGGTGCAAAAAGTCTCGTAATACGTCGAAATGTTATTCATGTTACTTTAACTTCATTTGCGTAGCATGAAAACACGATACTAATGATACATATAGTTTATGATTTAACATAACTATGTACACTTTTCTGATAAATATTTCAAATTTCATTCGTTCCCGCTGTTATTTTCTGACAATGTTAATTGGTTAAACTTGCCGGACAAATTCATGTTTTAAATTATGTTTACGTAAATTACTAATTATTAGGTTATTCATGTATCACTGGTGAACACATGGGGCGGTATATAATTGGTTATTTACGGTACAAATATTAAGAATAATTGAGTTTATCTCAAATTAATCTATGCCGATACGTTTTATTATGGTCCGAAAAATTAAGTGTCCAAGCAGTCTCTTAAATAGGGACCGAAAAATCTGGGGTCCGAGAAGTCACGTAACCAATCATCTTGTTCCTCTTGTATTATATGTAGAAACAAATGACATCTCAGTGTTTAATTTCAACGCCGATGGTGGTTTTTAAAAACATTCTTGTTCCTCAGTAACTTTCAGATGTATGTGCTGTCCTCGACGTGGCTTTATTGAAATCTAATACATTGCACCCACTCGACTAACTAGATTAAATGTATTCATTAGAAAAAGAACATGTCAGTGGTGCAAAACATAATTTGAAATGAATGATACATACTATACTTATTAGCGTGGTGATTATTACATAACCACTGCAAAGTGTGGTTTGGAAACAGTTCGTCATTTCTGTAAATGAGCAGTGCATGAACACTTTGTTTTCTACCAAACGGTGTGGCGTTCGGAAAACTGTGTATATCCAAACAAGAACCATTAAGAGCTTGAGCCGCTGGCGTCCTTGGTAAATTTTGATTCTGACTTTACCTACAGTAAGTACTTATTTTTTTAATGAAAAAGATGCAATCATTTCGACTCTTATCTGCCCTGATGTGCATTGTTTCGTCGAAATAAATCCGTCGGTACGTTGTTCCGCCACAGAAGCCTGTCTTCGTCGGTAACACTACATGTACTCGAATATTAGCAAAAATAGCGAAGTAGCCGATATCGCTTTATCCGAGATGGCAGATATGACATACCACCGCTGTTATAAAAATCCTTTTACCAAATTTTAACAAAGAGACTCGAATAAGTATTTTAATAAGTCGAGTTACATGTAGGTGTATAGTTGTTTACCATTATCACGCTGCAAGTGATGGTATACACAATTTGAAGATATGTTTGTCAACAAGTACTGCCCACAACACAGATTACAGATAAGCGCACTAATACTAATGCTAAAGAACTGTTATGATGACAGTCTCGTATACATTTTTTCTTGAGTTAAATGTAGAGACTCTTTATAATACAAGACTTTTGAAAGTACCAAACAATTTTTTTATTTTTTATTTTTTAATAACATTCTTCTATGCAAGCGTCCTAGTGCCACGGTCTATATTATTTTTGTATTCCATTATCTCATAATTTGGAGATAATTAGTTCTAATTAGGAGTTACTATGTCCTAATTATATGAAAGTAACTCCTAATTATCTTATAGTAAGTCCTAATTAGGAGAAAGTAAGTCCTTATTAGGAGATACTAAGTCCTAATTATGAGATATTAAGTCCTAATTAGGAGTTACTAAGTCCTAATTAAGAGATAGTATGTCATAGTTAGGGGATAATAAGTCCTAATTATGACATACTAACTCCTAATTAGGAGATACTAAGTCCTAATTAGGAGATACTAAGTCCTAATTAGGAGATACTAAGTCCTAAATACGAGATAATAAGTCCTAAATACTATAATATAACTTAGTATCTTGTAATTAGGATGTAGTATCTCCTAATTAGGACTTACTTTATCCTAATTAGGACTTACTATCTCCTCATTCTTGTCAAGGGTGATACATGCATCGCTAGGAAATTGATCAATGTCATATTGTCATATTGTCATATTTGAAGATTGTTTTGGAAATTTACCGCATAAAGCCAGTGGTCGTATTTATTTTCGTGGAAAAAAAGAGATGTCGCTCACGATCACCTTTTATTATTACTTTTATATCCAGTATATAATTAACAGGATTGCATTGCAAATCATATAACTTTATCAGTTATACAGACTTCATGATAGCATTTCAGAAATAATATATTGCAGCTTTCAAGACATTTCAATGTAAAATATCTAGCAAAATCAATTACTCTGTCAACGACTGGTGTAAAAACACGACGTTTCATGCGATTAAACAAATTTATAAATCAACGGGATTCTTCGGACGGTGAGTTTCATGTTCTTACAAATTTTAAAAAATCTTTTGTCGTTGAGTTTTATTTTTATAAAACTATAAACATTTTCATTAAATTTAATATTGTTTCATTATGTAATAGTAACTATTTTCTTCAGTGGTTCGATACAACATCGAGGAAATCATATTTTGCAAATTTGGAACTACTTGTGTTTGACCCATCCTTTGAGACATCCTGAAAGGAAAATAATTCTGACAGTAGTTTGCAAATTGGAGTTCATGTACACAAACATGATTTCCGTGGCAACAACTGCAAACTGTTTGGTAGTTGCTGTCTAAGCCAACGGTCTTTGTATATACAATCAAAAATAAAAATTAGTCCAGCGGGTTTCAGTTAATTATTTAATATTTTCTGTGGGAATAAGGCTATACTGTTGATCAAAGAATGCGTAACATCAGATAAAAGACATAAGACGTATGTATTCGTAGTGAATGATTTGTTTAAATTGCTCCACAAGGAAGCGTGTTGGTGATGGTCATTTTTTTGTTTTATACCATTATAATATAAATATCAAATGTATATTTTTATATAGACATTGGTGTGTAAGTTTCAGCTCAATATTTAAAATAAAAACAGACACGAATGCACTCAACTATGGTAAGGCGTAGTATTTCACAAAATATGCATTAATGTTTTGCTGAAGAATTTAATTCAACTTTTTTTGGCATTTATACTTTACAAATATATAATACAAAATATAAATTTCGTTGTACACAGAAGTTTTACTTACGATACCGTCTTTTTCCAGCCAACCTCTAGTGCATATAGGTGTCAAAACTAGGCTTAACTGAATAAATATCATTACAAATATGTTTGTTCGCCCAATGTGGTATGTTCCACAGTGTTGTTTCGTAAGTTTGCTCGTTTATTACGGATGCAACGGGTAGCAAATTTTGATCGGGTCGGGTCGGATCGGGTATCTTTTTTTCGGTCGGGTATTTGCTGGTCGGGTCGGGTATTGATATACGTAAATGTACGCATCAACTTTGCACCTCCAGTGGGCTGAACCGATTAGTAAACATTGTTTCTACCCTGAAGAATTTACGATCAATGAAATTATTCTCGTTTCGATAAATACATATTTGCTTGGTAATTTATTTGCATGGGCTCTTTGCAGATAGTGTACGTTAATAATTCAGTGGGAACTAGATGTGTCACAGGCATGGATGCTCACACGACACATGTTTGGACACAGACAAAGGGCGTGTCGCCAAGGTTAGATACCAGTACATCAATGTGTACCCCTCCGTGGCCAATTCAAAAGTAGTGCCTATTACTAAAGAGTTCCTCTTTTCTTCTGGCATAAAAGCCATTTAGCAATCTCAGACATGGCTTTTGTGGTTATTTCTAATATCCTATGCGTGTCTGCAACATTTTAGTGCATTTAATTGGCGGCTAACTTGAAAGGTGAGCTTTTGGGGTGTGTTTACTGTGGTATGGGGCTTTTGTCGAAATATAACTGCCAAAACCCTGTCTTCTGCCGGTGCCTGCATTCAAGTGAGATGCATTTTCTTAGAAGTAACATGACATATCTTTTTTATTGGAAATTTTGGAAGATAATAGATTGATCTTTAAATTGATACCAGGCTTGCACATTCTGAAATAAAGGAAATGCTAGAAAAATGCTTGGAAAGTTTGCCGTTTTATAATAGGACATTATGGGAATTGGAATTACTGGTATCTAACCCCAACACTATGTTTTGCTTTGCAAATTAATTTTCATAATTATATATTCTATAGTGGAAAAAAATTTACGAAGGGATCTAATTCTGCCAAAATTGGTCGCTGCCAAAAATTCATTATTTTATGATCACCTACACATTAGGATTCTTTAACTGTGGAAGTTTGAGCACAAGTGGAAAAAATGACAAAAGACCATAATTCTGCCAAAATTGGTCGCAGCCAAAATTCCTTCCTTTACGATCACCTAAACATTAAGGTTCTTCAGCTGTGAAAGTTTGAGAGAAATCGGCTCTGCAATTAAAGAGGAGTTGAGTCCACAAAATTTCGGGAAGTATATATATAACAGTGGAAAAAATGACAAAGAGCCATAATTCTGCAAAAATTGGTCACAGCAAAAATTCAGACACAGTTGAGTCCACAAAATTTCGGGACTTTGTGGGGCATAAAAATGCACAGGCTTCTCGACTACGCATATATATACTCTGACGGGGAAACGATATGACGATGGCAAAAAGGGTGAATAACCGCCATTCCATCCCTCACCAGTTTGGTACGCTGAAAAATTGGACCACTTCTTTTTATTACCGATAAATTTAACAGTTACGTAGGTTTCGTCAAATAAATAACGGTGCTCTGAGTTTATTTTCAGTTCCGTTACATGTCAATGCACTCTGCCATACTTAGGCCTATTTCCGCAAGTGGACGGTTTGAAACTCCTTTTGGTTTAAGACGTTTTTATTATTATTCAATATATAACAATACAGTAATTAATAATATTATTTTAATACCCGACCCGACACAAATTTTCCAATGAGGAACCAAACTCGAGTTAATTTAAATGGAACCGAAAATGCGGATATTTTCGGGTATCCGTTGCATCCCTATTGTTCATGTATTTGTTTCTGTTGTTGTTGAAAATAAACTCAATCATTTTTTTAAATTTCATTTTAAACGTCAATAACAGTAAATGTTGATTATAAACCATCAACCCATTTATACTAATATTAGGATTGTGTTTTATGTAGAGCGACAGAGGCTGCAGTCATCGATGAGATGTACTCTCATTCGGATCCGCTGACGTTGGACGAACTTCGACGTCACAACGCGTCTGACGTCAGTTTGGATGAGTTGTTTATTCAGCTGGCTCATAGAAAAGAGGACATGAATGTCCAGTTAGTATTGTACAAGCATGGATTTTATTTCATGTTTGCCTATCTAAATATGCGAATTAAAGCTTTAATGAACAATATTGTGCCGTTTTCAAATATACAGTTTCTGGTTTACAAACACTTTTACTAGTGTTTAAGTTCTATTAGCTGTGAACGCCAGCATTTCGATTCCTGTAAAGTTATAACAAAATGAGTTTTGCTAATACGCGTTGCTGTACACACATTTGCTTGTCAATTATGCTAAACGCACGGAAGCCTACTTCAATCACTGTATACTATTTTTTGTTTTGTTTTCCAAATAGTTGTTCGTGGAGAGGCATACTTTGCGGACCAGAATACTTTAGGGTTGTCCTCACAGATCATGGTGTCTGCTTTTTGTTCGAGCGGAATCGCTCTGACGTCTTTGTTACTTCAGCAGGTAGCATACTTGATGTTAAGCTGCTTTATGTTGTTGTCTGGATGTAACGGCTCGAGCCTCGTTTATTAAAGCAGTTTCAATACATTTTGATCAAAGTAACGACCGGAACCGGGAAAGATACAATATTAATTTTAATGTATGTAAATAATTGATATTGAACTTATACGTATTTGTACAAACTTGCTTTGTGCAAAGAATTATTGGTTATCTTTGAGATTCAATAGTAAAACGCGTGTCGTGTTTATCTCTAGGTGTAGAGTCGGGCCTCACATTGACCTTGAATGTTAATCAGTACGAGTATATGGCGGGGCCGCAGGACGCCGCCGGGGTCAAGATCCTTCTTCACGAGCCCGAGGAGTTGCCTATCGTTTATGGTCTAGGGCAGGCCATACCCACGGGAACGCATGCTTTTCTAGGAGTCAAATTTATGACGGTATGATTAAGCTGAAGCAGCAAAATAACCGTATGCAATTTTTAAAAATATAAATCACTGATATCTAATTGTGTAAAAAAAGAACTTTATGGCACGCATATGTTATTATTGGAAGTTACAAAAACACAATGTAATATTTAAGGATAGTGAATTATTTATTTTAAGCTTTTACTGTTTTCCTAGACTATAAATTTAGAAAGTTATGTATTAACAGATCGAGAACCTGCCTGAGCCACACGGCAACTGTGACCGGAAGGAGCTGAGACGCACGGACTACTACACGACCGAGGAGTGCTACTTGGACTGTCTGGTAAAACTGACGGAGGAGAAATGCGGATATCGTGACGAGTATACGCCCCATGTTAACGGTCAGTTTGTTCTATGTTAATACCAGTTTGACAGGTCACCTTCCTGCATCCAATTTTATTCAAATAAATCTCCAGTGTAAATTTAGGCTTCTAGTACAAAGACTTGGCCTAGTCCATTGGATTCAAATAGTCAAATTTGTGTAATCAAATTCTTTTCTGCATTAGCTTCGAATATCTTAGATATAATGCGAGCTGTTTTATTATATGTATTATTATTTCAGGATAACCCCTATTCTGCACTCTTGGGGGCTATCATTCTTGTTTGAAGGGCATGAAAGGTAACATGGAGCCCACATTAATTTTATATTTCCAGGCGATGCAATCGATTTTATTAATTAAACAATGATATGCTAGCGATTGTTAAAGGTTAAAATAAATACTTGTAATGCAATTACATATAGTGAGTTGGGACGTTACCCATTGTTTATTAGTAGATATATTAGAATGATTAAATACTGGCTGAAAATTGCTAGCTCAAACAATATTATTGTTAAAACTATGTATTCCCAATCTGTTATTGATAGTTATAACGGACATTTAAATTGGGCAGCAAATATAAGAAAGTTGTTAGCTGATTATGGATTTGCATATGTATTAGTATCAATCAGGATTTATATTTTAATGAGTTAAAAACCCGTATTATAGACACCTTTAAACAAGAAACGATGTCAAAAATTGACAACAGCTCAATGTTGTGTCAGTATAAATTGTGTAAATCAACACATTATTACGAGCCATATTTAGATATTTTATCAAAACGTTATTGCTTATACATGAGTAGATTAAGATTAAATGGACTTCCTCTCAGAATACAAACAGGAAGATATAATCGAATTCCACGAGAGGAAAGATATTGTACGCTTTGTAATTCTACAGATTTAGAGGACGAATACCATTTTGCCATTATTTGCAATTGTTATACTGACATCAGAAAAAAATATATTAGAAGATATTTCTATGTAAAACCTTCTGTCTATAAATTTACCCAGCTTTTAAATTCAACTAATAAATCAGATGTTTTTAATCTGTGTAAGTTTATTAAGGAAGCTATGACTGTTATAAATGCACTAACTTTCGTTAATAATGAACACACGGTTAACGTTCATCCTCCGATTTCCTACTTTCGAAATATGCATTGATTATAATGAATTGTATATATTTATTTAACATTACGCTATGTCGTGTTGATTGCATGTATTATATTGATATGTGTTGTAGACGATGTACTTGTACAAGTCTTAAATAAAATGTTCTGTTCTGTTCTGTTCTGTTGACTGGCGAAAGGTTTGTTTGTGTTTTGGTGGCTGGGTGGGGGGTAATAATTAAAGTTAACCTAAATATACGGAAATACTCGTTGTATTAAAATGTACTATGCAAATCATTCTTTACACAGAGGATGACATCACACGTCAAACCTCTGTACTTAACAGTATTATTTCGCCGCGAGACGCGAAATGTGCTTACGCATAACGTTATCCCGATTATGAAAGTTGTTTCATGAAATAACTTTATTGATACCATTTGTGTTACACGCTATTTAGCGCGTTTATTATAAAAAGCTACTTTCACTTTCGTTTTGAGTGAAAATTACGGTTAGCTACTAGTAAATCCAATTTCCATAGGGTCCCATTATAAAATGGCGAACGTTCGGATTTCAGATTGTGCATCCTTGGTATCAGTTTAAAGATGAATCTTTCCTCTTCCAAAATTGCAATATAAAGATATGGCATGTTACTTCTAAGAAAATGAATCTCATCTGAATGCAGACACCTGTAGAAAATAGGGTTTCGACAAAAGCCCCATGCCACAATAAACACACCCCAAAAGCTCAGCTTTCAAGTTAGCCCGAAAAGGAATGCGCACAAATGTTTCAGATACACATACAATATTAGGATATTGAACATAAACACAAAAGCATGCCTGACATTGCTGAATCCTTTTTAAAACAGAACAAAACAGGAACTCTAGTAACAGGCAATTTTTCGAATGAACCACGGAGGGAAACACACTAATTTATTGGTTTCTAACCTCAATGCGAAGTTAAATCAATCATTGCGAGCCATGGTGGAAAGTAGCGCATACCCATAATGCTTAGAGCGTGAGTACACAGGTAAGTCAGACCGGTGTAGACACAACGCTATGCAAATATCTATTAAGTCAAGATATTAAACTTATTATAATGGATATTAACTTTTCTGCTCATTTTACCTGATGAAATAAGAATTCTTTTGTGTGCAATATGATATATACAATTTTTTTTACTGCACTACCGTTTACAAAAGCTTTCGACAGTCAAAATCTTATCTCTGAGGCAGATATATTTCAATATCTCCATAACTTATGTAAATTAATTTCAGCTTAAATTACATGTATCTCGTCGTCAGTTTGCCATACAAAGTAACCACTAAAAAAATCCGATGTTTATATTCCTCAAACTTAACTGTGCTGTAGTTAAGGATCAAAAGGAGCATTTTTCAGTAAAGATTTAGTGTAGTTGTATTAGTAAATTTAAATCAATAAAATGATAAAGTTTCTTGAACCGTGATACACATCAATCTCGTTCTAAAGGAAGTTTTTTTTAGATCATTGAACAAATTTAAGCTCAAAATCGAAACAATGCCCAAACACGCTCGTAGCCAAATTATTTGTGGAAGTGTATATCGCTGTAATTTGATATATTTGATATATTGCAGTTGGCAGCATTAACACTTTAGATGGGCAGTTGAACTTGCTGGCTTTTAATTGTAGTTGTATTGTGTATAATAGCCACATATTAAGACGCTGTTTAGTGTGCATCAACAAAATGAGGATCACAGAATAATAATGTTTACAATATTTGGATTCTTGCATGACATTTCATGTTATATGCAGTAGATATATGTTTGTCTGTCTAAGTAAAGATAATAATCTAACTAAATTCTGCAAATTGTTATTACAGATGTACTGGATATTGAATTAAAAATGTTCTGTTCAGTGGTCTATGACATACTTTTTAGAGCAATTTACTGTATCCCTCCGCGAAGCTTGTGGTTGTCCAGTGCCATGTCATTATGTAGTATTTGATACATCAATCTCACATGGAATTATTTCCAATTACTTGATGGACATCATTTTCACATCGTACGATACCAAGAATTTCCTGATCAAATTAGAAAGAGCATCGGAAACGTCGGCAAAGATGGACAATGACAAGTTCAATTTTTTTGCAGAAAATTTCGCGAGCATTTATACAACAACTTGATGCTGTAAAACTCGCATTCGAAGAAATTGGTGCATCTTTGGTTAACCAAAATGATATCGTTGGTGGAATATATATACCATGGAAAGCCTATATAATGTCAAAGACAGAAAGAAAGTATAGATACCAAGAATATGCAATTGAGAAAAACTTTCTGCGTGGCCGCGAAGCTATGGAGGAAAGAACATTAGCAAATCTTGTTAGTGACTTTGCAGAATTTGCTATGCTAACGGCCAGTCGAATCCGCCATTCTGATGCATTTGTTGAACCAATCAGACGAAATATATTTGGTATCATAATAGATACACTTACAGTCAGACAAGAAATAACATTATTAGCACGCAAAAATATATCTGTATTGGTAAGGGCCTACCTTACTGGAAAGACAATATTTAATTATCAATTTGAGGATATACCAAGGGCTGACAATCCTTTCATTGTTCCAAAATTTCAACTTAACGAGAGCATGCATTACAATAGCTATGCTTTAAAGTACGTACCTAAACTGAGGTTTTCATACTTCGATCGTATGTTTGATGTATTGGTGATGTTTGAGAACTTGACAACAATAGCATTTTAAGAGAAAGAAGTCAACGATACCGAACTAAATGATGTATTTGAAGCTATGGGTCTGTTCATCGGTGCGAGCTTACTGTCGATCCTGGAGATCATCGACCTTTGCCTCATGCAGCTGCCGTACTTAAGGAATAAGGTGGAGACATTGACTACCAAATCAATGATAACCGACGAAAGGACGAACTGTTTTATGACGCAATGATTTACTTTTTTGAAAGGTCATATAGTTTATCAGTGTGTTGGTGTTGTTTTGTTTTTATCCTGTGTCTTTTTTCATGCATTTTTCCAAATTAATAAGAGCATTAATTACATATATTTATTTTAATTTATTTATAAATTACATTCCAATTCACTCATACGAAATCATCTGACACCTAACTAGAACATGTTTAACAATTTATCATACTAGTGCTACTACAGACAAATCACTTGGATAACAAAAGCATCGCATAAACTTTAGCTATATTCGATCGCTATTTTAAGCACACGTTTATTTGATCGCTATTTTAGAAGGCTATTTATTTCAAATTGACGTCATACCAAATGTCAATTTTGTACATTTTAGTCTACGTCTGAAAGTTAAAGTTATAATTGCTGAGGCAATATTTTGATTAATAGTTCAGCTAATTCACCCTAAGGCCTTTTTTATCTTCAATCTAGCGATCAAACTTTTTTATTTGTCTATAGCCTTTCATTTTATGTCTTCTTTTACATGATACTTGAAAACTTCCAAAATTTACTCCTCGCTGACTTGCATTATATATTTTTGTACTGTTTGTGCAACTTAATCTTTTGACAAAGATATAACCCACTTTTTAGTTAGGTGTCATATCCACTTTTTTCATTGTGTTTTTCAATATGTTTTCGTTAAATTGTGTCTGGCTTGATAACCAATATAAAATGTTTAATAGCCACTCATAAGAATAACAACGAGTTGTTTATTGGTCGATAATCAACTTTAATGCAACAATTTCTATTCTAACATGATAAGAACAAATATTTTTGCAATTGTAATGCGAACTTCATTTTACTTTGCTCCACTCAGGATCAGGACTACTCTTTGCGTTGTTTATTGGGTAGTTTAACAACGATAATTTGTTATTTGTCAATAGAAAAAAAAAGGAGAGTATCATGTAATATTTTATTTTCTAGTGCTGATGCTACGCCTGATTGGCGAGTGGCGATTGTATGCACGACCAGGTAATCCTGCTTGCCTGGTAGCGAGCTTTAAGAAGTACATAAGCAAGCTTGATCCCACACAGGACGCATTCTGGCAACGACCCGTTGACAGTTTTACTGATGAAAGAGCTTACTGGTATTGCAATGCTCCTCTCGGTAAAAATACCCTAGCTGACATGATGGCTACAATGTCAAATTTAGCTGGACTGTCTAAACGTTATACTAACCACAGTATCCGAGCAACGTCCATTCAGCATTTGGATGGAGCAGGATTTGAGGCCAGGCATAAAACCAGAATAACAGGCCATATATCACATGCTTCAATTATGAGCTACTCGAAGCGACTGTCAGAAAATACCAAAAATGATATTTCAAACTCACTTGGTAGCGCTCTGTATGTTGCTGAACCTGATGTCCATGTAACAAACGCAAAGAATGCACATATAGAACTGGTGTTTCCAATGAGGCTGGTGTACTTGTTGATGTATTCAGTGACAATTATGATGTTGAAACTGACCCTGTTTCAAGAAACGCTTTCGATGTTACACGCCATGAAATGCAAATAAGCAGCAAATGAACGTTATACACAATATGCCATGTATGTCTCAGACTACTGACAATTCAACATTGAGTGTTAGTTCGAAATTTAACATTCATCCTGTAATGAACAACTGCGAAGTTCATTTTCATTTTCCGAACAATTAATGACATTGCAAAAGTACGTTTTTCAGTACTTATAATATATATTGTTCTTTAAACATTTTCACAAATGTTGGGATTGGTTTGTTACATGCTGTTGAAATGTGATATTGTTTTTGATTAGATAAAGTGACCCTATTACAAGAACACATGTTGTTATTTCATGTTATGTTTCAGACTACTTCAATTTTAAATCAACGTTGAACATTCATCTCCTGTAATGATCATAGCCATTAATATCATTGCAGTGTAATGGTTTTCAGTAGTTTGCAAGTATTTAGTTGCTGTATTGTTTGTCTTAGTTATTCCACAAATGTTGAGACTGGGTTGTAACGTGTTGCTAAAATGTTACATTGTTTTTGAATACATTTTACTCCCAACGTTTTGTTGTGTTTGTTCGGTGTAATAATATAAATAACACACGACATCAAGGGTTCTCGGGTTGATATTTTTCTATGTCACCCTCGCTGCCATGTGTTATTTATATAATATTATTAGTATGAGCATAAACGTTCACGAGTGCTATGTACGCAAATTTCACGCTGGACAAACGATATGAGGAAAAAACGAACAGCCCAATAATGGTTTAACACGTATGTTTAATGACTTTACAGAAAGTACTTCTTGTCATGGATGTCAATTTATTGCCAGTTGAGCGTACTTCTATCGAAGGTAAGCTTTGTGGTGGCGATTTTGTACAGATTGTCAAATCACAAATGTAAGGAATAACGTTAAGGATCCGGCTATTAGCGAATATATTATGCATGTACTTCAGCGATGGCTTATTTTGGCCATCATTAATATGATAGCTAAAACTTTTAACAAAAAGTTCAAATATGGTTTGTATCCCTATGTATTACCAAACACAATATTCAAATGAGATTTGCGCAAATTTTGGTTGTTCATTCTTGCCTGTTTACAAAACCTTAATACCGGTATGTGAAGGGTAAAGTGTTAAACAGATATGTCAGATCTAATGTTGTTGTTTGGTTCTGTCTACTGGACCGGCTACCTTAGATCTTTCACAGGACGGCTTACAAATCACCAGTCAGGTCCTTCGGTAAGACACTTTTCGGAATATCTGTCACAATGTCTTCTCAAATAGGCATTCCATATTTAATTCAAATTACTGAAGAATGCTCAGGTATGTTTACAGTGTGTAATTAAAAAGCTCAAGTATTTGATGTTTACCAAAAACTATATTGTTAACGTTTACTTCATTCTTTAAGATGAACTGTAAGTGAGTATTCTTGCAACTCTTTCTTCAGTCATATAAACAAGATTACTGATATATGCATATCGTATTTGTTTATAAAAAGGATAACTTTAGAGTGCATGATAGTTTTAAGACAATATATATAAAGCACAAAATGTCAACACTAACAGCGTTTGATATATGTTTCATTTCAAAATATCACTAAGAAAAATGTTGGTTTAATACATGCATATTATTGTGTTTTATCTTTAAAACTACAGACTAATGGTCTTAATTAAACATTAAAATATTACAATTTAACAGGCTTATATGCGCGGAACCTTAATAGTGTGCATAAGATAGCCTAAGAACAATGTACATAAAAGCCCTATACTAAGATTGGCACTAAATGCATGTAGTAGGTTAAATACCAGTAATTCCAATTCCAATAGGGTCCTATTATAAAACGGCGATTTGTCCAAGCATTGTTCAAGCCTTTCCTTTATTTCAGATTGTTCAAGCATGGTATGAATTTAAAGAATAATCTTTTCTCTTCCAAAAATTTTTGTAATAAAAAAGATATATCACGTTACTTCTAAGAAAAAAGATCTCGCCTAAAAGCAGACACCGGTAGAAAACACGGTATCGGTTGTCACATTTCGACAAAAGCCCCATACCACAGTAAACACACCCCAACAGTTCACCTTTCAAGTCAACCAGAGATTTAACTGTGTCCCAGCTTAGATGGTTTAAATCCCTGCCGTCACGAAGTTCCACGTGACCATAGGCAACACTTGGCGCGAAATAAAATCGTAGACAAGCACATTATAAAAAACATGGACAACGTAAAATCCTTGCGTTGTTATGTTTACTTTCTTATTTATTGATGTTTTGTTTTTCATTTTAACTCATAATATATATACCTGGATTAATAATGCACCATGTCTGTGTAATTGTTATAAAAATGAAGATACATTAAAAATTTTGAAGAGGTCAATGTCGCTTCTAGGCAGTGATGTTTGGCTAATCATTGCTCTTGCAAACTTGCATGAATTTGTGTTAATATTTAGATAAGTATGGTTCTAAATTACGCATAAATACTGGTTACACGTGATAATATTTTAACACAGAAAAAAGAGTGATGGAATTATAAGATTTTTGAAGATTTGCGTCTTAGAACTGATCGTTTTTCATAGTTCTAAATTTGGAATACTATGGAGTAGTGATTTTCTGAGATCCCTGAACTAAAAAAAACATGTAAAGTGAACGGGACAGTTGTCATAATTGGATTAAATTGGATTATTTTCTGACAAACAGCTTTTTGCTGTGCATACTAAACCTTAAATGATGAGTGGTAACGGTAAATCAGAGCAAACAAAGTTAAACTTCAAAGGACAAAAACCTCAAACAAAACAGGTTGTGAAAAAGTTAAAACCAGATACTAGCCTGAATAGCAACACTAGCATGGAAGAACTTAGTAGTATTTACTCACAATTAGAGGTCATGACTGGTGGTTTATCTGAACTGAGGGACGATCTCAAAGCCATATTAAAACGAAATGAAATAGAAGATCTAATAAAAAATGCTGTTTCATCGATCATGGCAAAACTGGAAGATTCTATGAAGAAACAAATTGAAACAGATGTAAAACACAAAACCTCACAGTTACGTGCAACAGTAAAAAGTCTTGAGTTTGAAAATGACCAACTCAAACAGAAAATTAGTGATTTGGAAAATAATCACAAACATACAATCACAGAACTACAGACACAAGTTGGCCAAAGTTATGACAAGAGTAGACAAGCAATAAAAATGGCAAATTATTACGAACAATATTCCAGAAAGAACAATATTAAAATTATGAATGTAATAGAACAAAAAAGTGAATCAGAAACAAATCTTACTCAAACAGTAACAGAGATACTGAAAACAACAGCTCAAATCACACTTCCACCAGAGGACATCGTGGCAATCCACAGAATCCCTACTAAGAAAGGGGCCATTAGACCTATCCTTTTAAAACTGAAAAACAACAATGCAAAATCAACTTGTATGAAGAATCGTGCCCAGATGAAAAGCAGTGGATTCAGACTGGTTGATGATGTCACCAAACTTAATCAGGGCCTGATTAACAGACTCCTTCAACATCATGACATAACAAGTGCTTGGTTTTTTAATGGTACTGTGTTTGGACAAACGCAGGTTGGTGACAGAATAAAATTTGATGTGTTTGACAATATCAGCAATAAAATTGGAGAATACCAGCAGAAGAAAGGTACAACAGCGGCCCGTGTGTTACAGTGTATCGGATATAAGGCGGCAAACGAAAAATGTAGTGGTGAACATTATATTCAAGACTTCAACCGTTTGGTAAAGCTATGAATTGTTTTTAAATTAATATGTTGTCTGCATCATTAAGAAAGCACACGGTTGTCTATTTCACAATTACATGATGCAATGATTAATATTAACACTCGTACATTTATTTAGGCTACAGAAGTATGTTATTTTATAAGGAAAACTCACTAAGTTCAACATCCAGTCTCATATAATTATTTAATTTAATTATATTATTGGACATTCTGAAAGGGGCCATATGTGTTGGGTTTTCTCTTTCGGAAAATTACCACTATTGGTACCGATGCCTAGCAGTTATTTAAATTTTGTTCATTATGGCAGACACTCTGGGTACACAGGCGATTCTAAAAATAATTCGCCTCTGGTACCTCATGCGACATTTTGGACTACTTTCACTCTCATGATCGGCGAGAATGGCCGCGCCCATAAGCAACAGTATTGAAACTCCGATCAATAAATGCACACGAAAATGTTGAGCATTATTGGGAATTATTATAAATAAAGTGATCAGAGGGTAATAATTACCCAAATAACAGTACGGTAAATAATATGGGATGTCATTCAGCGGTGGAATAATGTTAAAATTCGAAGACAACTGGAGTTTGGAAATATGCTGAGTTATCTACAGCAGCGTTTCTGTGGAACACTGAAACATACATACTAGTGCTTCATAGTTATGGTGCTTTTGACATAATTCACTCAAAACCTTGATCGAAATGTAACTAGTCTACAGGTAAAAATGTTTCAAGTTTATGCAGAATTTGTAACCGTTATTCTGCTTTCTTTTTCTTAAATGTAGGCTACACTACCACATTTTGCTTTTGTCAAATATACTGATTGATGAATCTGTAACATTAAAATTGTATCCTTACTTGTTAATCAACTGTCCTCCACATTTTAATGTGAAATAAACCTGCCATATCAGCATGAAATTGTGTATTGATTTTTTGGATTTGCTTTATGATATTAACAACACGGTCCTGAAAATATTAATAAAATGTATTATAAGAAAGCCACTCACTTTAATACTATTATGAACACCCATTCTTAGATAGGGATTTCAATTGATGCAGAATCCTGCTTTCTGATGCAAGCAAATTGCAATTGTCTCATTTTTGACACTAGCAAACAATGTGCCTTGCATCATTTTCATCCAGTTGTTTTCAATAAGCCAACTTCAGAAGCACAAGAAAATAATATTTGTATGATGCAATTATCAATGTTTCCCCCGGGGGAGGGGAGCGGCGGGCATATACGGGACTTTAGACTGAAAACGATTTCCGACAGGCGGGAAGTTGACATTCCGGATGATTCCTGGTCCTGGGGTAATAGACTACTGTAAGGATTTTAGATCCCGGTGATACAGTCCCCCGGGCCATTTGATAGACATATAGCTTCTCCCACTGAGGGGATTTAGACAAATATGCTTTACTCTAGGGTGGGGAATTAGCCGGCCGCCCCCCCCCCACCCCCCACCCCTGGGGGACAATATTGATAGGTGCATAATACTCATAATATTTTTTTATTGAAATACATAATAAAAAAAAAAAATGGAGTGCAAGAACATACTGAAAAAATATCTTCCATAAGATCAATACAATCATTTATCCCCACTGACCATGTATTCAACTGACAGTAATTATGTCAATCCAGTTTGGTAATTAATTTAAACATCGAACCACAAAACAAAAGAATCACACTACTTCATTTTGTTTATAAGCATTGGGCATATAATATGCATACAAAAATATAGTTAAATAAACCAGATGAGTACAGATTATTATATTTCATATTTTGTGTAAATGTCACTTTCATGTTTGATTTCTGGAGAAAATTGATATTAAATGGTTATAACACATTATTATGTGAAGTTGGAATAAGACATCAAACATAGAATAAACTGTTTTATTACAGCAATGTAATATGCAGTTTACCATTTTTAATTTAAGAATTTTGCAGAGTGATTAGTGCAATAGACACCTGCATATATAACTGCATCAGTAAAACTGATTTTGCCACAAAACTGTATACTTGTATGCATTTACAAAATTTTCACAAGAAATTGAACTGAGTGTGCATAAACACATTTGGTAAAAACAGTAAAAATGATCAAATATACAATCTGTTTGAATGAAAAACTCATGGAAAAATGCTAATTATTCCAAAAGTATTAACAGAATATCACAAGCATACATAAACAACATGTTTATGTGAAAAAAGAACAAAAATCATGTCCATTCTATGTTTGATGTCTTACTCTAACTTCACATAATACAGTTTTTTTTATAATTGATATAAATAATTAAATGGTAACAATAACATCAAATAATGTGATTCACTTTATCACCATTTCATTACACTATAGTAGATGCATACTGCTTCCTTCAATGTTCATTATTGCACATACATCACTTAATACAATATAATTGGTAATCTTGTTAATAAAGGCCTATTTCAAGTGTTTCAACTGGCTATATATAACTGAGTACTATCATATTAAGGAAATGTCCTTCTGGGTTGTTTACTTGCTTGTAGAAATACTGTTTGGTTTCTGATTTCATTAATTCCAAATGTAGCTGGTGGATGTGTCCATACATTTCAATATTGTCATATTGTCACAGTTCAGGCACATACAAATATATGTATTTCTTTCACATTGCTTCTCAAGTTTGTAAGTGATTATGTGTTTTGAAAATATTCCCATTTCCCTCTATCGCATTTGTTATAATGCCGGTTACATTAATAATATATCTTAATATATAACATATTATTTATAATATACATTTTACATGGGAAAGATATCAAAGCATTTTTCAACGCTATCTAAATGTATAACGAGTTATAAAATATGTGTTTCAAATACAGCATTAAGTTATTGCAGTTTCAGGACACTGAAGCTGAAAACAACTTAAAATTGTCACAGTACATGATGGTAAATTCAACCTATGTTTCTTTCATTTCAGTTAACACTGTATCATAGTATCATAGTCATATTTATATAAAACTGGCAACCTTTCATTATATCCTTGGATAATATTTGGTTGGTCTGCAAAATTATTTACAGTCTAGTCGGAGTTTCTAAACTGATGGTTCTCATTGAGCTCTTGTAGGGATACCCGTCACAGCCAGGTTTGGTATTCTTGAGGAGATGACCATATTAATCACAGACAGTTCACCTGTAAAATAGAGACCTGTGACTAAATTTTAAGGAACATTTTGTAATTCAGCATGCGATGTAAAGGTAAACATAAACAAAAAGTATAATATTTTATTTAGACTTAAATTTGTTGTACCAGTTAAAAAAAAGTATGCCAACTATTCATTGCTTAAGTGGTAATATTAATGCTGCAAAAACACAATAAATAGATTAACTTATGGTAAATTACTAATAAGAAACCATGGACATTAGATAAAAGTTAATGAATACAATGAAACCAATGGTATAAAAATATACTAATAATAATAATAATAATAGGAATACTGGATATACTGAAGAATATTGTAATACTTTTTTGATAATAACAGAAACAACATAAAATTTAGTAAATTTATTTAAAATTAAGTATTAAAATATGTTATTTTACCTGACAAATAAGGCCTTTTAGGCAAGTAGTAACACGCAATGGCAGTCCGTATTGTGTGGATATTTTCATTATCTTTATTTGATTCTTCCTCAAAACCTTGTTTTATTAGAATAATGTAACTTAAAATCTGTTTCACTAGTAAGTTTAGTTTCGCTTTTAGTTTGGACAGTTTGAAAACACTAGAATCAGTTTCGATATCAGATTATAATTTCTTGAAATTATGTTTTCAAAGTAAGCCTTTTGGATAATAGGTCAAGATGCCTATAAAATATACATCTACTTTTCTTATTTTATCATCGTTTCGACATAAAATGTGGTGATATTTCAACGCGCGTCGTTTATAGCCTTATAACACAGGCGGATCACGCGTTGAGTGCATCAAGCCAAGATGGCTCCATGATAGACACGATATCTATCTTACGGAGCATTCCGGACATAGTCGATGTATCACGATTGTATGGCAGAATACAAAATAACCTATTTAGTCTTGTTTTGCTATTTACACCCGCATGCTACAATTACATTTATCATGTTTATGCCGTTTTTCGTCCTGTCCTTTTACTGAAACATACTTGTATACTTAGCGCACTCCCAGTTTCTTGTATATAATGTATTGTAGTTAACTTGAAAGTGTTATGCAGTGTATATAGTCTATTTTCGGTGCCTTATACCATACGCATACGGTAATAGTGAACCAGTCATTCTTATAGTCTTTATCTATATTGTATGGCCATGTGTTTAAGTACATTGTATATAGGGGCATAGTCTTTCTCTTAAAGACAAATAGCAGTCTTTTCATTTAAAAGCACAGAGGTGATTTGCTCATGACCCATGATTTTTTTTCATGAAGCACTGTACTTCTAACAGTAATAACAATTGTTACAAATGGATCTGTCATTTCAGGGCTGTCTTTAAAATATGTTGTACATTTTTGAAGATTGGATTTTATAATACTCTCGACAATTTATAAACTCAAAATCACCTGGTCAACTTCTGACCGCTAATATGTAACTTTTTACAGTAAAACATGTTGCGTTGGTTTATAAATGCCTACTTTTTCTCAATTTAATTTGTCCTTTTAAAATCTTGATAACACACTAGGTAATAAGACGTTCCTCGAAAATCGAAATACTGCAGTGACCACAATAACGGGATTTCTCCATGCAAAAATCATGCTTGGGAGCTACATTTGTTGACACTTAAAGGTTTCAAATACAGACTTTAATCGATTTAGTTCAAATATTTTGGTAGTGTACAGTATGTTCAAGCAAAATTCATTGCAGATATAGTCTTTTTCTTATTCAGTTATAGTTAGTTTTGATATTAACACAGATTTTTTTCGCTTTGGCGTAGAGTGCTGATCTTAAAGTTTACTAATATCGGGTAATGTGTGTGTTTAGGTGTAGTCTTTATCTAATGTGTATATAGTCTGTTTGGACTGTTCCCTAGTATAGGCGTTATATTTGCTTGTAGATTGCAATTTACTGATAACGAGTTTAAGTTCTTGGATTGCCGTTTGCAATTAAAATTTATCCTTTTTTTTTTTTTTGTATTCTATTTATCTGATATATATAGTATTGGTTTCTACTATAGACATGTTTTGTATACATGTAGTTAATATGAGTACATTTGTCCTTTATTAATAATTCTATCAAGTGCATGTCTACTTTATTCTCACTAATAGCTGTCTCCTTATGTGTATATAGTCTGCTGTGAAGAACTAAAACATGTATATATGCACGTAATCATGTAATATATTTCACAAAATTGGCTGTACATAAGCATTTGTTTAGGTTGTATTAAGAACCTTTGTACTTTAAAATCAATTATAACATGTCAGATAAATTACCCTTCACCATTTGTTTATTTGTGTAGGTTGTTGGTTTCTACTATAGACATGTTTTTGAATGTTTAAGATGAGTATATTTGTCCTTTATTGTTGATACATTTAAGTGTGTATCTCTTTACTCTCAATACCAGCTGTCTCTATATGTGTATATAGCTACACATATGCATTTGTATAGGCTGTATTAAGAAACTTTGTACTTTGAAAACAATTATTACATGTCTTATACTTGACCTTCCACCGCTTATTTTTTTGTGTGATTGGTTTCTAATATAAACATGTAGCCGAATAGCTGATTATATTTGGCCTTTATGAATAATACTATTAAGTGTGTGTATATTTTATTCCCGCTTTTAGCTGTTTCTATATGTGTATTTAGTATGTTGTGAATATGTGTGCATATTTATAAACATGTATATATGTATGAAATGTAATCAACAAACTTGACTATACATATCCATTTGTATATGTTGTACTAAGAGCCTTTGTACTTTGAAATCAATTCTTACGGATACCTGACCTTTCACAATTTATTTAGTTTTGTTCTATTTGTTTGACTTATGCACTTTGCAGCTTTTATGTGTGTTATCTTTTTCTGCACTCTTGTCATGCCGTCAAAATCAAAATACCATGTACAGACTTTTACAACTAAGTTTAGCACTACATCTCACGCGTATATTGACTATTTAACAAGAATGACAAAAATAAATTATTTACATGACTGCAGTTAAAAAAAAATTCGAATAATTTTAGAGGTTTAAACGATCCTAAAAAACGAGATGATGTTTTCCAATGTTTGAATGAAATTAATTTCGATATATTGCTTACAGGACCTACATTTTACAGCAGATATGGAAAAGAGCTTATACTCACAATGGAATGCAGAAGTTGTGTTTAGTTATTGCCAATCAAACATCAGAGGTTGGGATTTTATTTAATAGAGTTATAGATGCGAAAATAAATAATGCTATCAAAGACCAAAACGGTTATTACAATATCTTGGATGTAACAATTAACCACACTAAAATAAATATATAAACATCTATGGTCCAAACACTGATTCGCCACATATTTTTAACCACATTGATTACATCAGCAATGACTCTTCCATTTGGTGCGGCGATTTTAATTTAGTGTTAAATACCAGCATAGACTATGATAACTGCAAGTCAAATACTAATAATAAAAATGCCGGAACAGTTTTAAACGATTATATTTTAAATAGAAACCTTGTTGATCCTTTTAGAAAAATTCATGGACACTGAGAAAATATTCGTGGCGAAGAACTAATCCAATTCAGCAAGCAAGGTTATATTTTTTCCTAATTACTGGTGATCTTTTACCGCATGTGAGGGAATGTGACATAGATATAATTTATCGATCAGATCATTCCATTATAACATTAACACTTTATTTTGAAAATATCTCTCACGGCAAAAGACTTTGGAAGTTTAACAACTCCCTATTACTTGACCAATAATACGTTAATCGCATTAATGCTAAAATTGAAGAAATTAAAAGGCAATATGCCCTTCCTGTATACAATTTTGATAATTTAACTATGGTTAGTAACGAAGACATACAATTCAACATCGACGACCAGCTTGTTCTTGAAACATTGCTAATGGAAATAAGGGGTCAACAATTTCTTTTTCATCATACAAAAACTACTGTAACAAAAGTCGTGAACAATAATTAATAAAAGAAATTGAAAAATAAGAGGGAAATTATTCATAATCACGCAGATGTTTTAAAAGAAACGGAATCGCTTTATAAAAAAAAAGTATTCCAAAAATGAAGAGTCTATTAAACCAGACATTGAACACTGTTAAGGTAGTATTAATGTCCCGAAACTAAGTAAAAATTAATCCGAATTTTTGGAAGACCCTTTGTTACCCTCAGAAGTTTCTAACACACTAAAAAATACGAAAAATGACCAAAGTCCTGGTTCTGCTGGTTTCACATTCAACTGCTTGAAACAATGTTTTGGATTAACATTCGAAATTTTGTTTTAATCAAAAGGGAACTTTCAGTAACTCAGAAAGAGGGTATTATTACATGCATACCCAAAGCTAACAAACCAAAACAATTTTAAAAAAATTGGCGTCCCATGACTCTTTTGAATACAGTCGATAAATTAGCGTCAGGTACTATTGCAGCAAGGTTACAATCTGTCTTCTATGTTCTAGTTAATAAGGATCAAACATGATTTATAATGGGAAGATTTATTGCAGAAAATATTCGACTAGTGTACGATATAGTGAATTATACCGAGGGAAATAATATTTCAGGGCTGTTAATGATGATTGATTTTGAAAGCCTTTTGATACCCTGTTCTTTGATTTTATCCTTAGTACATTGTCTTTCATTAATTTTTGACCGATTTTTATTAAGTGGATTTCCATTTTTTACCACGAGACACATACTGCAGTACAATTAAATAGTTTTCTTTCAAACTTCTTTAGAATAGGCCGTGGATGTCGTCAAGGAGACCCAATAATCCTATACATATTTACCTTATTATTGGCTATTAAAATCCGAAATGACAAAGGCATTAAGGGTATACGCATTCGCGATACAGATACATATAAAATTTCATAGTTTACAGATGATACTACTCTACTTTTAGATGGATCAGAATAATCTCTAAAATGTTCTTCATAAACACTCTTTACATTCTGGTCTCAAAGTTAACTTTAAAAGAAAACACATGTAATTTGGATTGGTGCATTGAAATTTAGTACAAGATCAATTCAAACAAAAAGGAAACTTATGTGGGGTGTCACTACATGTAAGTTATTAGGAGTACAATTTCATATAGATCTTGAAAAAAATGATCTCCATGAATTTTAATGAAAAAATAGATTGTATTGAAAAATGCATGCAATCTTGGATCAGAAGAGAATTGACACCAATTGGCAAAATAACGGTCATTAAATCAATATGTTTGCCTCTTTTAACTAACTTTGTTGAGCACACTGCCAAACCCAAAGCAGGATGTATTGAATAAAGTTAACACAATGTTCAACAATTTTGTCTGGCAAGGGCCTCCTAAAATAAAAGGTAACATTTTACCAAAGATTATAACGAAGGTGGTTTAAAAATCATAAACATATATGCTTATGCCAAAAAAAATAACTAAAATTATCATGGCTCAAACGAATCATAACTGGTAATAACAGCAGCTGTTACAATCTTGTTTCAAGACATATATTTGAAACAAATAAGCTGACAAACCTAGGGAAACATTATGTGGAAACCATTATCAACAACATAGCTAAACTTTTTTGGAAAGATGTATTACAATCATATGTCGAATTTATAGATATTTTACATATAGACAACATTAGTACATTTCTAGATTTACCACCGTTTTTAAATCATAAGTTTTTAATTGGAAACAAATCTTTCTTTATTAAATCATGTTTTGATAGAGGAATTAGATATATAAAAGATAGTATGAATCGAAATGGAATTTTTGTACAAAGGACGGATCTGGAAGAAAGACTTGGGTTAGCAGTCAACTTTTTTAGTTTGAAGGGATTAAACAATCTATAAAAGACTACTTTTGTTTGCTTCAGTTAAACAATACTACTGAACAATTCCATGATCCGTCCTTTCCTATTGTACCGAGTTACATTAAACCAATATTGTTGGAAAATAAAAACTCCACAAATGTTTATAAGATGTTGATAAAAAATATTGAAATTCCCACGTGTCAGGCAAATTGGAAATGTTTCTTTAATATATCCCAAAGTGATTGGAAAATTATTCATGAATGGATCTTTAGAACTACTAAAGATTCCTTCTTGCAATGGTTCCAAACAAGATTGACCCATAACATTCTGTGCACCAATATTTTGCTCAATAAGATGAAAATTTAAGATTCTGATAAGTGTTCTTTCTATAGCAAAGAAAGAGAAACACTTTTCCATTTATTTTGGAGCTGTAATATTGTACAGTTTTTATTAAATGAGGTAACTAGCACGATAAAATGTACAGATACTAATTTTGAATTTGACCCCAGGTCATTCATTTTGGGTTCAACAGGAAAATCATCAACTAAATACAACATTTTATGTTTGGAAATTAAAAGATATATTTACATCTTTAAAAAAAATCACTTTCTCCAAGCATCCATAGTCTTAAACATACGTGCAAGTTAACCTTTACAATTATTCAAAAATCGAATGTGAACGAAGAATGTAAATTTTTGTGGAGATTTGTGAACTCCCTTGTAGATTGTAATTAACGACTTGTATCTACGATGTTATGCATGATAGTTTGCATCTTTCTTTCTTTTTATGTGTTTTGATCACCTGCAATCATTAATCTCTTGAAAATTTCAGTATTTCATGCTTTACGTTATATGCATGTAATGCTTCTGCTTGATATGTGCATGTATTTATTACATCAATCTGAATGTGTTATATGATTATATGATTTCTTGTTATATGCATATATTTTGCTTGATTTGTGCATGAATTTACTACATGAATGCTATTGTTTGATATATGCGGGTGAATAAACAGTTATATTTGAAGAAAAAAAAAAATTGTAAACATATATCTTCAAATCTCATAATCGTCTCCCCTGAAAACTTCCAAATCTGTTAGATTTTAACTCGTGGTGGAAGTGGTAACTGAGACGAGCACCAATGGGGAAGTTACCACTGCAAGGAGTTTGCTTTCAAGTTAGCCTCCAATACAATAACCAAAATGTTCCAGACACACATGGGATATAAGAAATAACCACAAAAGGCATGTCTGAGATTGCTAAATGGCTTTTTTACAAGAAGAGAAAAGGAACTATTTAAGTAATAGGCACTATTTTCGAATGGACAACGGAGGGATACACAACAATTTACTGGTATCTAACTTGTATGAATGACAACACACTAGAAATGTAAAATTTAGCAAGTTTTATTTTATTAAAGTGTTTTGGACAATACATTGCAAAGAATGTAATTTTACCGCGTACATTTATTGTGTGAACTCCAAGTCGACCGCACATCGGGACATTCAATCTGGTTCATTCTTTGACAGTCATAAAGGAAATCTATCGCTACGAGGTTGATGCATATTCAATCCAATCCCCTTAAGAAATGGTTCCGCTCGCAACCAATTCAAACTCAATTATTGAAATTATCAGCAAGCTTATTGTTGCAGATAATGAGAAATCTCCATCTCTGTGACATGCTCGCATCTGTGCCATATTTACTGAGTATCGTTACCTACAAAACTCTCAGTAAATATCTGTATCGAAAGCCAATTGAATGTGTCTGTTTTAAAATATATTTATGGGTCGTCACTTTGGTAGATTTAGCTTTTGAGCAAGTTGAGGCAAAGAAGCCTCCAGTAAAATATCGGAATATGTTCAGAAGAACCAGAGCATCAATAAAAGACTGGTGTGAAAACACAACCTTCCATGGCGTGAAATATATCTCGCGTTCAACGGGGTATTTCCGAAGGTGAGTAATTAGCAAGCGTAGTTTGAAGAAAACATTTAAGATTTAATGGTACACCAAAATTAAAGTATTATATTTTATTTTAAGTTTTAAATTCAGTAAATATTGCCATATCCATATGCAACAAAGCTTTCCAATGCAGTTTTAAACCCAGAATTACTGTTTCTTTGTGTACAGCGTGACGCTAATAATAATAATAATTATTATTATTATTATTATTATTATTATTATTATTATTATTATTATTATTAAATAATAGTAATAATAATAATAATAATCAATTAGGATTTGCATCTACCGTTCCAAATTGAATTATGTTTTGTTTTTGTTTATTGTTGTTCGTAACGTGTGCGGAGTTGTATGGGCATTTGCTCAATTGCCTCAAGTAAAGCAATTAGTTTTCTCTTACTGGGGATTCTGAAGTGTCACTTTCATTATATTACTAAGCACATGTATACTACAACCATCCTGCATCAAAGCTACACCGGACATCATCAATATTCAGGTGTCTATGAACTGTTTGATATCTGTAACATGGTTTAATCATTGTTCCACTGTATTGTCTTTATTAACCCGTTTAACAACTTCACCATTTGATTATAAAACAATAAAACATTAAGAACCATGTTTTAATTTTGATTTCTATTTCAACCACGCATCAGGCCCTGTGTTCACAAAGGATGAACCGCAGGATCAAGATCAGTCTTAGCTGATCTTGATCTTCCAGCTCAAATGAGTGGAATCGCACAATATTTAAGTTTTGAAATAAGTTTTCTTCTAGACAAAATAACATGATTTTTTGTTTGATTTTAAAAATAATCTTTATATCAGACAGCAAATCTATGATGAAAAGAGTTTATGGTTATGTAATGTTATGTTATGTTATAGATCAATTTGATCCAGATTTTTTCGTGAGCGCCATTTTTGAACCTTATCCTGAAAATTCAGAATCAGGCTCAACTTAAACCTGAAAATCAGACTCAACTTGTTTTGTCAACACGGGGCCTGAATATCATTTCACATATATGTAGATGTGTACACTTGAAGTTATAAAATATTATAGGTTGTAAATGCCTGGCACAAATATGTTAAATTGGAAACAAGTATAAATTGAATATGGTGTTTTGCTGTGTTATTACAACCGAGGATCAGCATTGGTGTAGGTGACAATTCGGAGTCTGAAATAAAGCACAATATTTATGTAAATAGTCTTATACCCAACCATTAAATAATTGACATTTCCAGATTGATGTGGCTCATGTTTGTCCTGGGGTGTCTGACGGCGGTCGTCCTGCAAATTATCGACCGCGTCAACTACTACAACTCCATGCCTATCAACGTGAACGTCAAGATCAACTACAACCAGTCGATGGAATTCCCTGCAGTCACCATATGCAACCAAAATGCATTCAGGTACGAGTGTTATATTTGGTTGTCATTAACAAAGAATTTAAATGTGCAATTGTCTGCTGAATAATTTTAAAAAGTCTATGCTGTATAAAATCAACGTATAACCTACATGACCATTACCGTAAATTGCTAGAAAATTATTATGAAAAAAAGTGATATTACGGGAAGCGCATTTACTAGATAAATAGCATGACATAAATGATACGTTGACACACGAATTACACATTTGCTGGTTACAATCAAATTTTTATTTTACAACTGCAATTTATTTGCATTTTTATATCGTGATATACGAATCTCTAGAGCAACGGAAGCTGCAGCCCGAGGGCAATATCGACTCATTGAGAAGATGTACTCGCATTCGGATCCGCTGACGTTGGAGGATCTGCGACGTCACAACGCGTTTGACGTCAGTTTGGAAGAGTTGTTCTCGCAGTTGGCTCATAGAAAGGAGGACATGATTGTCAAGTTAGTATTAGAAAACATAGCTGTATGGGTTGAATATATACGAAATATGGAATCTACATTTTCTTGCACTTCTTATGGTTTATTTGAATTTTACATTTATACTGTTTAGTTAAAGTGTTTTTATGATTAAAAAATACAATCTTAAATTCAATCGTAAATTATAACTTAGTCGGTACTGTAATACATTTCACACGTATAAACCACACATACGATTGCAAAAAATTGTGTTTTCTGTATTAAATTAATTACATCAGCTGCGCGTGGAAAGGCATGTCGTGCAGTGCAGAAGACTTTAGATTTGTTCTCACAGATCATGGTGCTTGCTATACCTTCAATCGGAATCACTCGGACATGTTCGTTACGTCAACAGGTAACATATGTCTTAACAAATACATATATCAAACAACAGTTGATCACTGTATTAAAGCGTTATATTTAGAACTATGATATGGATTATGTATTTTCCTTAGTAGTTCATTGTTACAAAGTATTTACTAAGTGTATTTATTAAAAGTTTAAAAATATTCTTGTTTAGAGACTTTTTATTATGTTAATCCCTGAATTGGTATGGTATCAATAAAAACATTTAGATCATCAAGGGCACAAATATTATGTATATGTAAATATGTTGCATATCTCATCATACTAGATCGTCTTTCGTTACTTGTGTAACCAGTTTATTTCATAAGCTACACACATAATCGTCTCTAGGTGTAGAGTCGGGCCTCACATTAACCTTGAATGTGGAACAGTACGAGTATATGGCGGGACCACACGACGCCGCCGGGGTAAAGATCCTTTTGCACGAGCCCGAGGAGTTGCCCTTCGTATACGCTCTAGGACAAGCCATACCAACGGGAACTCATGCGTTTCTAGGAGTCAAATATATGACAGTAAGATTAACTGAATTTTCATTATCGCCTTATGTCATCGCTTAAAATATTAATTACCGATATCATATATTGAAACAGAACATCTCATTTTTTACATATTCTTTATTAACAGATCGATAACCTACCTGAGCCACATGGCAATTGTGACCGGAAGGAACTGCGACACACTGACTACTACACGACCGAGGAGTGCTACTTGGAGTGTCTGGTAAAACTGACGGAGGAGAGGTGCGGATGTCGCGACGTCTACATGCCCGATGTTAATGGTCAGTTTAAACTGCCAGTTTAAACTGTAGTCATTCTCAGCAATTCACTTAATGTTTTTATCTTTAACAGTTACGAAATCGTGAAAGCAAAAACTACAATAAGCCGTGAACGAAGTTATTTAGAATTTGCACGGAGTTAAGATTCGTAAAAAGTTTTTGATAATGAGTAATGTACCTTTTCTTATTACATGCCAAATTTGCAGTATTTCTATTTCAGGTTCACTACCAGTATGCAAACTTGGCGCTTATTTTTCTTGCATAAAGGACCGTAAAGGTATGCGTATAGTGCGTACAACTGAATATATAGATTTCAATAAATAAACGTGAACTGTCATTCATGCCGAATTTTCGCTGTCAGTGTTTGTACTTGGAGTATGTTATCCGTAACAGTACTATCTGTTTCCTGCTAGACTTTTTTTTCAGTGGAGTTCACAGCATCACTTCGCGGAACATGTGGCTGCCCAATTCCATGTCATTACGGAATATTTGAGACGTCAATATCATACGGAACTATTTCCAACCATGTGGTAGACAAGATCCTTTCATCGAACGAGACGATCAATCTTCTTAGGAAATTAGAAAAAGCGTCGGAAACATCGTCGAAGATGGACGAATTAAAGTTCGGTACTTTTTGTAAAAATTCTCAAGCGTATGAACAACACCTTAATTCTGTAAAGAATGTCATTGATGAAATCGGAACTATTCTTTGGGTACAAAAAGATGAAATTGGTAAGATATATAACGAGATGGAAAGTTCATACAGAATCAAAGACAGACTGTTCCGCTATCAAGAGTATGCGCTAGAAAAGAACTTCCTTCGTGGGCGTGAGGCTATGGAGGAAAGGGTATTAGCGAATGTGGCGAGTAACTATGCAGAATTTTCAATGCTTACTGCCCGTAGAATTCGTCGTTTGGCTGGCCAATCACTGGACGAAACTCATAGAAGTATGTTGTTTGAACTAATTTTGGACAATATAAAAGTCAGGCAACAATTAACAGACATGGCTAGGGAAAACATATCTCAACTGATCGAATCGTTTATAAATGGAACCCCAATTTTCAATTATCAATTTGAAGATATACCAAGGGAGCACAACACTTTTATTGTTCCAAAATCGCTTCTTAATGACAGCTTATATTATAACAGCTATGTTTTACGATATGTGCCTAAGCTAAAAGAAAATGATTTCGATCTAATGATGGAGGTACTTGAAATGTTTGAAAACCTTGCGACCATTGCGTTTTATGAGAAGGAAGTCAATGAAACGGAACTGGACTATGTTTTTGAAAGGTATCATTTTGCTTGCAGAACATTAATGTACAGTAAAAGTGTCGTGTATAGCTACGGTATAGATCGACCATTGGAAATAATATATTTGCGCCATTTGAAATTTAAAAATGCTTGGCAAGAATTTCAAGATAAAATCGCTGAGCTACAACAAAACTGTGCGCATTTGTTAGATCAAATAATTAATATTACTTCACTCACAATTCCGGAATTAGACCAATTAATTGCAAGACTTAACAATTTTACTGAACATGGAAGCGGAACATTAGTTAATTTAGCGGTTGTTTTCCTTTCTAACCGAACTCGATCTCAAAAAAGTAACGTTGCCGCCTTTTTCCGGGAGACAGTGTCGCGAGGTGAAGCCATTGCAGACAACTTGAAGGTGCTCAGTGCGCCAATTATTAAAATGTGGGATATAATCATAAATGATGAAGATTCACTTGAATATTATAACTACACCAACAACACGCTATTTATGAGCAATTTCAGTGAAGTTGTCCTAGAATGGACGGGAAAGGTGACTGAAGTCATGAATTATGACGTTGGATCCGTCATTAAACAAACGGATGAGAACTTTCGATTGGCGTTTGAATTTATATCAGCGTTTATGGAAACATTCCAGGCATCCATAGCAATCGACAGCAATTTTCTCAGGTAATTTTAGTAATATGATAAATACTTTCAGCCCATGTGAAAAATGTCAAATAAAATCTTAAAAACAAAACATTCAACATTTAAGTCATTTATTTTGCGATGTCAAAACATTACTTTGGGGGTCAATTCTTTATATAAAATACGGTCAACACACAGATTATTTTTTTTACAGCATTATGGTATATACAGTGAACCAGTTAGAAGAAACATTCACCTGCACATTTGATAAATACAGAGTTTAGAGTTTTTTAGAGTTTATTTATTGATTGAAGCGTCACATGTAAAACAGATAAGTGTATGATACAAACATAAAACATAAAATACAGTTTCACATCTACCCGGTACAGGCTTATGAGATTCTAAAACATGAAAACCTTATCTTATTTACACCATATTTGGACTATTGGAACATTCCAATTCTCTAACCCGCGTGTCACGGGTTAGTATTCATGTGTATATTGAATATAGAAAGTCCGGTTTGAAACATTCAAATAGTGGCTATAAAATAGAGTACACAGTTCATCTTGTTCTAAATATAGGTTGTTATAAACATTGAATTATTATATACATGTACTATATAAAACAATGATAACTTGTAAAACTTAAAAGAGATTAAAATAGTGGAGTATATGCTGGTATGCATACAGAATGTTATAAATTAACAAAACCTAGCACATGAAGTTTATAAATCATGTTTTATTCGCTTTATCATAGCTAAAAGACAATTAGTCACATTAAATTGCAAAATACTACATGCCATTAAAAAGGACAGCTTTGTATCAGTGTGCATTGCGTTAATGGCTGTATCATAAACATTTTTATTAACTTCACGAAAAGCGCCAGAAGTTGTCCTGAAACATATCCACATATATTGTTAATAAGGCATCATGTAGTGTTGTAAAACAAAACGTATTTTACGATTCTTTTCGAGGTTCACTAACATGTGCACAACGGTGATATTTTAGCATCTTTTGTAATATTAATCTTTAGAGTATGGTTTGTCAATGTTAAAACTTTAGTGTACAGTTATCTTAACATCGACCATAAACATTTAATGCTTTAAATGGAACCTATATTGTACATTATTGTAAACATTTCACTTAAGATATACATGTATTCGAGAGTAGTAGTGAAAGCTCCAAATAAATAAATATCCAGATATTAAATTATTCAGTTAACTTAGTCTTTGTTTCAGTGCGTTTGATGAATTACAAAGTCTGAAATATTGTTATAATGTTATTATTATAATTTTATTATGAGGTTTCATTTTTTATTATTCACAGGGACAACTTCATACAAATCAACATATTCTATCGCCAACTCAGCTATGAATACATCAATCAACAGGAGGCGTACGATTTCTTCGCCTTAGTTTGTTAGTATCTGGGGGATTGTAAAAGTAAAATATAATGACACTTAAAACATATACTCAAGTTAACGACTGTACCACTTTGTTTCTATATATCCATTTTAATATTTTTTGACGTTTCACTAATGGGGCTACCAATATATCGCAAAATTGTTGATTGCGTAAAAGCAAAAAAAAAGGTACAGTATAACAATGTATCTGTTTAACCAATGGCAAATAGCGGCTTAATTTATAAAACAATCCATCGTTGATAATTTTAAGCTATAAGAGAAAAATAAGTATATGTTCCATTTTAGTAAAAATGAAACTTTGTTATTACTTTTCGCCATTTCTTAAATGTCACCAATCAATAGCGGTTTAATTAGGCAAATGATGATACTCGAAGGCGCATTCATTTTTTTCCTTACACACATCGTGCCCATCTAGCATTCTTGTCCACTTTAATTCAAGCTGTTGCGATTAATATTACTGGTTTTAACCAGCATTTTAATAGTTATTATAATCAATCGCCTTTACAGGTGATGTGGGTGGAGCTATGGGTCTTTTCATCGGCGCGAGCCTACTGTCGATCCTGGAGATCATCGACCTTTGCCTCATGCAGCTGCCGATCTTCATGCAATGGGTGGAGAAGGCGTCAAGAAAACCTGGATGATATTCAGCTTGCAAAGACCATACTTCGTAAAATTCAGAGAATGAAGACAAAAAGAATGACAGCTACGCTCTCGCCCATATTAATTTAATAACCTGTATCCCACCATACGGGGTCAGTGAAAAGCAATGTAACTAATAATGTTTACTGACCTACATATCTGCTGGTTGTGACGGTTACACCTCCTAATTGGTTATATATATTGATAATACTGCATGGATTAAAATTGACTGAAACCCAAGATTAATTACAAAATACTATTGGCTGCATATCGTGTTCTCCACAGAGTATTCACAATATACAAAACACATAAACTGAGTATCTGTTGCATTAAATTCCAGATATAACCATCACAAAACCCATGTTAAAAAGGGGTAATTATGGCCATTTACCACGCGGATTGAATGGTAGCGTTACGTATTCGTAACTTTAACATTCATTGATAGGTGTTTGTAAAACTTCTAAACATAGACATGTACCTATTAATTCATCAGAAATGTTGTTCAAGTATGTGTGGTACTTAATTTAATTGGGCACCTACATTTATCCTGAACAGTTTTAACATTTCTTAAAAAAATATATAATTTAAATTACGAATTATGTGTTATTAAATGGCACATTAAATTTTTTCAGTAATCGATGTATATGGATCTTTAGATCCCGACAAATCTGAGTGATTATATAACTTGTTCACTTAATTTAATATTGCATTGTGCTTTCAAGTACTACATTCTACACTTTAAAACAAGCATTTGATACCACTTTAACAATTGTCGTACTCGGTTTACATGATAATATAGTGCTTGAAACGTTCTTAGAATATGTATTGTTTGAAAGACAAACATTGATTTCGAACAAGAAATTTATATTGCACGGAAAGGGGTAAGCTTATTCAGTTTCTGAAATTCATATACCGAGGCTGTACAATTGTTATAAAGAAATGCCGATTTTAATTGCATGGTATAAAACTGATGATTTGGAAAAGTTTGTTAAAATTCTTACGGGGAAATACATTTTCACTATTAACTGTTTGTTTTAAAATTAAACAGTCAACACTTGATAAAAATACGACTAATTAACCTGGAAATAAAAATGTTGCGAGTTTAACCTTGTGTAAAATAGCATGTTTGATTTAGCACCCATTACTCCTGTACTATTAATTAAATTCTTGAATAATTATTATTATGCAAGAAATCGCAATATCAAGTCTCACATACACATGTAAAGCAACATTCAAATTAAAAAATAAAATGAAAAACATTGTTGTTGACTCGTTTATAACTTGTTATTTACTCATTCTGTAAATAATAATGAACTATACATTACCATTAATGTTTAGTTTAAACCTATTTATTTTAGCTCGATTGCAGCGAAAGCCTAAGGCTTATAGAGACACTCTCGAGTCCGTTTCTTTGGTAGAACCAGTACATGGTGTCTATGGGGGCGATCTTGAAAACGCTCCCAGAGTGGGGATCGAACCCGGGACCTCCCGATCGCTAGGCGGACACCATATCCACTACGCCACCATTACCATTAATGGCCAACTAGAATTTTTAAAATATATGAAGCTCCAATTGCATATGCAGGATAGAAAGCTTTATTAGCATCCAAAGGTCCTTTATTTCAGACCAGTGACCAATTCAACAAAGCACAATATGAACAACACGAAATAAACACAAAACACAAATATTGTTAACACCGGGGTCACCACAACGGAACGGTTAATGCAAAGCATTGAGGGTTAAACGGGTTTAAATATGCTTAACCGCACACTTTTCCCACAAATGATCACAATACATGTTAAGGTAAATAAACATTAACATGATAGCATTGCAATTCAAATTAAGTAGAGATTAAAGAGAATACCTCATTCAAGTAAATTACAGTTTAATTACTTATTGGTAAAACATTAATAGCCAGAGTAAGAGAATAACATTTTTCTGAGGCACGGTGTAACCGAAAAAATTAGCATTATGTATTGAAGTAATTGGAGAAATGTATGCAAGTTAATATTCGTGTTCAATAGGAAGGGCTATTAGAAATTGAACCCACGGAGTACATTCTGAAATATTATAACAATAAAAATCTTGGAAAATTAAATATAAAACTATTTTATTAGTAAATAACAGAAGTCACGTTGATTCAAAACATTTTTGGCATATAATCAACAGATAGTTTTGTTTAACATTGTCTCTATAAGATAAGCGTTTTATCTATAGGTATTATGACTGTTAGTATGCAATCAATCTAACTTTCTAAAGGACACATTTGAATATAGTTATATGAAGTGGAACAACAACCCAATCAAACTCGCAGATGTACAGAATACAGATACAAGAAAGGCAAGTACGATTAATAAGAACCAAACCGATTTACAGCAGACAAATACAAAGGAATTGAATAACAAACAAATAGTCGACTCAATTTCACAGAATAAAAATACATATGAATGTAATAACAACCCAATCGTACATTCAGATATTTTCAGAATAAAAATACAACAATACAAAAAAGTTTAATAAAACAGTTGACTAGTGAAAATCAACATCATGCTTGGTATAAATGTCGCAATGTTATATTAAAATACTACCAATAAACAATGGTGTGTTTTCACTTTAAGATGCATTTCTTATTTGCTAACATCCTAGTTGTTGCTAAACTTAATTTGACTTTGTACGTATTAAACACTCGTGTTATTTTACTTGAAATGAACGGAAAAGAGTGTTGAATAATAAATCCTATATCTAAAACATATCGACGGTCATTGTAAGGGTAAGCTGTTTGTAAACTCATAACCGGGGATGTAATCTAACCAAAACATGAATTATAAAATAGTCATGATAAGCATGATACTAGCAAAGTATTTACTGTTTATTTAAATTAGATTTATGTTTGTAGAAATGGCTACGCCTATCATGTCCAACTCTAAATGAAATGAATATATTTATATATTGATATCGACAGTGAATACTTGGGAAGAACGTGCAAAGACAAATAGTGTTATTATCGTGTCATCCATCGTCGAAACCCACGGTATATATTCTGTTACCACTGCATTATATACCATGGGATAATAGCCTATCAAAAGTTCGTTTCATGAATATTTATGAGCCAACTACTGACCAATGAAACTACAATGACATTTTAAGTAAAGTTGAATACTCCTCGAATGAAGTCTGGAAAACAATTATCAGTCGACCGGTTATAAGTCATTGAGTACACACCGCTTAAAAACCGACCACTTGCAGGATAAATATGATAACAGCGAACATCGCCAACATGCGACTGTTGTATTACCGCGTCGATTTGATTGGCGACTTGGACACGGAACCATTGAGATGTCTCATTACATTATTCATGAGTACGAAGTTTTGCTAACCTAATCGCCCACGGTCGATCAACAAGAATAGCGTATTTGAGCGAACGTGGGTTCCGACGATGCCTGTCATCATAACTATCAAATCGTGTATTTTAAAATCACAAGGGGAATCATTATCTTTGTCATCATAAAATGGATCGTAACACCATCTTCCGAACATAAAAGAGAGAAAAACAGTATTATTACACCCTCACGTATTTTAACGACACATTTTCTTGAAGATTTGTGTGTGTGTGTGGGGGGGGGGGTTCACAAACTTACGAACAAAGAATGACAAGACATTGAAAGTTCCGTTTATTACTTGTAATATGAGTAATTTTGCCATGAAAGCAATTCACTAATAGTCTTTCAAATAAGTGCATTTCAATAAATTGGTTTGCAATAAGATTGCGAGTGTTCACTTGTAACAAGATTCTGTAATGCAAATAATTAACTAAAATATACATAAAATATAAAGTAAAATATAAATTATTGAAAAAAAAATTGTTTGTACACTATTTTGTATTAATGGATTGAGTATATTCATTAATTATAAACGCAATTCCTCTCCGTACTGTTTGCATGCGTCTAACATATTATATCTCATATATCTCATCAAGGATTTACCATTAATTTTATTGTTCACATTACGGTTGTGTCGCTTATTGGTAAAACATAGTTTGTTTGGTATTCCAACCTAACATATTGGAGTTGCAATAATAACGAAAGTGATTGTTGAACTCCAAATTAAATATAGGATATTTAATATAGGTTCACGGTTAAATGAATGTGACATTTTGAATGATATTTTTGAACATTAGAATGTTTTTCTGTAGAGTGAGAAACCTATAAAATACCCCCTTTTCTCTGTTTGCATTAATTGAGACCAACAACAAAAGTATCAATATAATAATATTATGAGCCTAATATTATGAGCCTGTTTGTGATACTGTTTAGCTTTACGACGTATGATATCAAGTCAGTGTTCATATTTGATTGACTGTTTATCTTATGTTCATGCCCTCTCTGAATAACAGTGTACGCTAGCGATAACCTGTATAGACAAGAATGTATTCATGTTCATGCTTTCCACAACAGTTGAAAGATTAAGTGTTGACCGATATACCATCAGTAGAGTAGAGTCTGATCAGTTAGATGTTGTTGTTGTTTTTATAAATGTTAGCAATGTACTCATTCATGATGTACTATTTATTATTTATAATTTCATATCAATGCCGCAGTCATAAAAATACAACATGTGGGCCCGTATTCATAAACCCATTCATAGGCTTTAGAATAAAGACCTGACTTGGACTCAAGAAAAACTACTTCGGCGTTCGCAAATATGCTGGATACTTATGTTGCTTATATCATTAACAAATCGTTCTAAATAAAGAATGTTGTAATTTGAATGGGTGAATACCAAGATTCAAATTTGCAGCGCTCTTAGAAAAGAAAAGTTTAAATAATATTCTTTATTCTATTTCTAAAGTCTAAGAATAGGTTCGTGAATACGGGCCCCGGTTATGATTTTGAACACAAGTCTTTATGCTTTGTCAAGTCAAGTCAAGTCTAGTCAATACATTTATTCACTCAATTTCATGCAAAATCATGAACAAAATGAGGTATTACAAAGATACTTACAATAAGAGGCTCATTATAGATGCATAAGTTATTGAAAAATTAACGGTTTCGATGTTAGCAGTGCATGTTAGTCAAAAGGAGAGTCATACATAGCGTACATATACAGTGATGTAGCTAGTATGACCATTTCTGATAGCACACATGTATAAGTTTGTTATAATATTAATAATAACAAATAAAACAAACATATACAGTGATGTAGCTAGTCTGATTTTTTATTATAGCACACACATGTACACGTTTGTTATATTATTGATAATAACAAATAATGATATTTTGTAACATTACCATCATACCCGGTATGTTTGAGCATTAAGTTTGTGTTGATAAGCTGCTGTGAAAAGTCACAGTCGGACATAATATTATATTTACTAACATTACTCAAACAGCTGTCATACCTTGAACGAAATAGACATTAATGCAGTTGTTACAAGATACAGCATCAAATGCTGCTACCATCTCCATCATCAAGTGGTGTCCATATTCATCGGGCGTTTCGGCGCTACCCACAACGCCCTCTTATGGTGCGCTGACTAGAGTGGTCAAGCTCTAGTCTGGAGATGGTAAGCTTGTGCTATCCCTGCTTCATCTGCCTTGAAGCGGGGGCTGCCTAATTCTCTGCCTTGCGGCCTCCTATCCATGGCTCTTCTCGTTTCCGCCAGATCCACAATGAGGCTGACTCTGCTTCTCGTGCAATGGTTGATATTGCCTTGTTTCGTACCTGTCCAGTTACCCCAAGGCTACTGAATGCTCGCCATAAATACATATATGGATATTAAGGTTATTTTAAAATGTTCAACGGTTATGCTAGCTTTCTTAAGTTGATAATACTGCCAAAATAAGCAATTATTCAGAAGTTATGTAGTGAAAGTATTAAAGTATGTTTCTTCTGTTTATACTTATTCATAAAAGTTTTACATGTGATTCGAAGATAGAGTATCCAGTAAGAACAACACTAACCGTTCCAAGGCGGTGACACCAGTTTGTTTCATGTTTGTTTGGTGTGAATGTGTTGAACGTGTTTACAGGAATCTGCTTTGAATAAAAAAAAAATTCATTGTTGGTAGTAAGAATTTCTTTAATATCGATGCAGTTACAGTTTGATATTATTAGTATTTAATGTCAATCCTGATTCACACTTTAGCCCCTATGCTTCAATTAAATTAAATCATTAAACATTACACCTTTAACATATTACTTTATTGTCCTTCTATGCAGATTTCATAGCAAAGAACACATTTTGTATATTTTGTTTTGTAAAGTCATATCGTTTGCCTGTGCATCAGTACGTTGGATTTTATTTATTAAAAGCACTTTATGTTATTTGAATGTGTACTATTTGACATTGTTATCACAAGAAAATAATTAAATTTGCGCATTTTGATTGATTTGCTTCATCAGAAAACGCAATTACACGTCTATAAATAAACCTGAAAATAAACCTACACCTATACCTTTTCATGAAAGAAAAGGTCAGCATTGCAATGTTCTTGAAGATGTGTTTCATTTCTTGTTAGAATGTTCACTGTATAATGATATTAGAAAACTATATATTAAGAAGTATTACTGAAAAAGACCAAATGTACCCAAATTTATATAATTAATGCAATCCGACAATGTAATTATTAACAGAAACATAGCTATGTATGTCCATAAAGCGTTTATTCAAAGAAACCAATATACATAATTATTATTACGATTAATATTACCGTAAATGTATTCACACTTGACTTCTCGCCTCGAATGTTGCTTTGTATATTTATTAAATAATCATTTAAATTGATATTTTGCTGTTGTTAACTATAGCATTGTTAATATTTGTATTTATATGTGCAACCTGTTGTAATTTATTTATGCTTAATTCAGTCGAGAATTAGTATTACACAGATGACCACTATGCATGCTTTTATATATATTTGTGTACTACTGCATGTATACTCATGGACTGTATGTCTGATGTATATTGAATAAACCATATTTATAAATATATAACACAATAGCACTTTATAGAGAGAAAAAGTTGGAATGCAAAAAACGTCCCCCGAGACGTTTGTAATGTGATTGTGTCAATTGATAAACGAGAGAACATCTCGAACCTAAAACAACAAGTTACTTAAGGCCGTTCATTAAATGCATTATCATTTTCGACAACAAACAATTATTTTACTTCTGTCTTACACACTCGGTCTATAAATGCTTCTAATGGACTTGATTCCCTGGACATTATACTCTAAATGAAATTCTATAGACTGTCAATCAAAGTCAGATGCCGAACTGTCTATAGACAAATCACTTTTCCAGAAACCATATCCACTTGATGAGTCCGTAAGTCATAGCACAAGGTCATTAGTATAAACATTTGTCATGATAATGTTCGTATATAATTGCTACATACCGGACAAAAATCGTTCATTTTCAAAATTCGATTTTACTGATTACATTGACAATGATGGATGTATTTTATAAAGTCTTTAATATATATAAATTACATCAAATTTAGAAATAAAAATTACAATTGTGTTTCGTATCATGATTTTGTTAGTATTACCTTTTAAACATATTACAAAGACAATTTACCCGATGTGCTTATACGCCATAATGAAATGAAATCAAATTTGGTTTTGGAAGAATTACATGAAAAGTCAATAAATATTAAAAATAAACGAACATGAATTGTCACACAAAAAAGTTCGCTGATATTTATATGACGGTTCTGTTTATTAATAATTACAAAGAGGTTTCCGTATAACTGAATTCAAAAATAACCAATCCATGCCAATGATACTGGCTTATAATAATAATATACGGTATCTAAACCAATCTCTTTGCCTAATTATCACGCTAAGTTCTCTCAGCGTATTAGCAATGCGAAGGGTATTTTTAGTGTGCCAGAGGAAGATCTCAAGGTAAGTGTGAATATTGAACATATGCTGTTACAAACCGACAAAAAAATGCTTGACGTGGAATAAGCTTATTAAGGGATTGCTGATGCTACAATGCATGCAAGAAAATCAATGATGCATTATTGTAAATCATCAAAGGGTGTCGTTGTTGATGTATAAAAATTCGATTAGAGACTCAATACTAATCGACGACAATTGTTCAAATTTTGAGAGTTGACAGTCAAAATGTTTTATTGTATTGAAGACGGCAGGGGATTGTGAGAACATTCTACAGACATGATGCCATGAGTGTTCGGTGATGCCACATAATATCGTTAATATATTAAGTTTTGCTCAGAAAGCATTCACATGAAACCAAATGTTGTATGAATTCAAATGAAACGCATAGGGAGTTCAGTTTGCGTGCATTTGTATCGTGACATGACTGAGGCATTTACGCCTTGATTATGGCACTCTCTATGGACTTAAAGTCTCTGGCGGTTACCTACCCTACAGACATCATTTTAATGCAATGTTATTGATATCGTCAAATGCCAACGTCGATTAATATTAATTATCGTTATTATTAAATAATGACTATGCCGACGTTCTTAATTGTCATAATCTTAACATTTGACGAATGACCTGGGTTGTGGTACTGTTAGTAAAGATTTTCTCCGAGCGCACCAATTCGTTCTGAACGTATACCACAAAAGCCTCAGAGTAGTTTTTGTATATTAATAATAGAGATAATTCTAGAATGGCAGAGAACAACCTTACACAATTTTAGTTTATTTATTGACAAAGCAATCTCTGTGATGAATTTAACAACAAAGGCAATGATAATAATTTAAGTGCATTTTATTTTAATGGATAGGCGATTGTATTCGTACTTAAATACAATGCCTCTAAAGGAGATAACCTGCAAACCTGTGGATGGTGATGATGTGTGTGACGAATCAAGGAAGCAAGCAAAACCCCGCAATATGTTCAGCAAATGCAAGGACACCATTGTAGAGTGGAGCGAAAATACCACGTTCCATGGAATTAAATATGTTGCTACTTCGAAGGGACTTTTACGAAGGTTAGTATCAATTACAATACTTTTGCATAATATAATAATTATATTATGCAAACATTCATTATTATCAGCTGTAATATTTAAATTAATATATCATGATAACATTGAAAAATATGTTAAAAGTTTTAGCATTTTAACCTTGAATAAAATGACAACTGGTAAAATGATATTATTTTGTAAAGTAATTCAGAGTATACTGAACAATATATCATACAATTTAAAGTTCTATAGATTAATAGACAAGTAAAAATGTCTTTCAAGCACACTGTTCCATTCATTTTTGATATGTCTAACGTTTATAAAGGGTGTGCACTTAATGTAAAACACACATTATCTAATTGTCAATAAAAAGAAAAACTATGAGATTAATTATTAGTATATTTTTTTAAACAAAAAACCGTATCAATTTCTTTGAATTTCTTTCTTTGTGTTATGATCATTTTTATAAAATGCATATAAAAGATAATCAAACTCAAGACCTTGTGTAAGTAGTGTCGATACAACTTATAGCATAAAAGATCCTGTATTTAAGTCAGGCAAGACACCGGTTGCCCATTCTCTTGCACATTCACTTAAATAACGTGTATTGTATTGTGTTTGCTTAGAAGAATTAAAAATAAACGCTGAGCATGGGGTCAAATTACTCGACCGTCGAATAAACGTATCATCACCCATGCGGGACCCTACGGAGAAGAACAAGACTACCTTGGTGATATAACAATTTAAGTTGGGTCTCTTTTGTTGTTGCTTTTTCTCGATAAATAACAAACAACGAGGGACTAATCTTCTTTTTTCCAGAGTAGTGTGGCTCCTGTTTGTCCTGGGGTGTCTCGCGGCGGTCGTCCTGCAAATCATCGACCGCGTCAACTACTACAACTCCATGCCTATCAACGTGAACGTCAAGATCAACTACAACCAGTCGCTGGAATTCCCCGCAGTCACCATATGTAACCAAAACGCTTTCAGGTATTTAAACTCCAAAAGGTCTATGAGGATGTATGTTCACAGTTTAGCACATCTATATTTATTCCCTGATGTAATCCTACAATTTGAAAATGCTAAATTGTGGGTCTCATACATAGGGCGACAGAGGCTGCAGCCCGAGGACAATATCGACTCATCGAGAAGATGTACTCGCATTCGGATCCGTTGACGTTGGAGGATCTTCGACGTCACAACGCGTCTGACGTCAGTTTGGAAGAGTTGTTCACGCAGCTTGCTCATAAAAAGGAAGACATGATTGTTCGGTAAGGATTTAATCCATTTCCATCAAAGATCGTTTACTTTGAACTGTTAAAATATAATAATTATGTTTATAATAGAAATTAAACACTCTAGGGCATGTACTCGTTTCTTCCATATGATTGCAAAAAAACACAACCAGACGATAAAACGAACGTTGTGCTACAAACATATGACGTGTTGTGTATCAAATGTATGCATCCAAGTTATTATCGTATTTAACAAATGAATGGTCTTCGTAACTTATTCTATTTTAATATTGATATTTTAATGTTTATCCAAATAAATGATAATAGATTTTAAGTAACCAAGCATCAAAAATCAAACTTGGATATTGATATCTTGGACAGAGTCTTTCATATTCTGATATATACATAACTGTGTAGTGTTAACAGTACTATAAATACGTATATGTGTACTTCATCACCTGAAACAGTTGCTCGTGGAAGGGAGCGCCGTGTGGCTCGGAAGACTTTCGACTGGTTCTCACAGACCACGGCGTCTGCTTCATGTTCAACCAGAATACCTCAGATATGTACGTTTCGTCATCAGGTATGTTTGTTTCCACCTTCTGCAGTAGAGTTCAATGTATGTAGGTAAAATACCAATTTACCCAACTGATCCAGTATTTTTACTAGTGTTACCACTACAATTAGAAAGTACTAGTATCTTAGAGAAATACCTGTATGTCAAAAGAAAGACTTACAATTAAAAAATATAATAACGGACGGTACTAGTAAAGCATATGGTAAAAATGGTCAAATCATCATGCCTGTTTATCACAGACCCATATCCTAATATTTTGCCTCAATAAACGCCAAAAAAAATGATTGTGCAGTCACAAGATGCAAAATGTCAGGACATGAATGATAATTTTGATGCATTGAGCGAAAATGTCTTTATGTTTGTCTAGGTGTAGAGTCGGGCCTCTCATTGACCTTGAATGTGGAACAGTACGAGTATATGGCGGGGCCGCACGACGCCGCCGGGGTGAAGATCCTTCTGCATGAGATCGAAGAGATGCCCTTTGTGTACGGTTTAGGTCAGGCCATACCCACGGGAACGCATGCCTTTCTAGGAGTCAGATTTATGAAAGTAAATAACAGTTATATAATTGTATGACATCACTGAAATATGAATCACACATAACATAATCATATTGAAAACGTTTTGATTGGGGTCAATGCTGTGTATGAAAAGTTGTCCATTAACAGATCGATAATCTTCCTGAACCACATGGAGACTGCGACCAGAAGGAGCTGCGACACACGGACCACTACACGACCGAGGAGTGCTACTTGGACTGTCTGGTAAAACTGGCGGAGGAGAGATGCGGATGTCGCGACGTGTACATGCCCCATGTTAACGGTCAGGTTTAACATACCTATGAGTGCAAGCAAATTACGGTTCTTCTTTACCATTCATATCAGCAAACACATACTGCAAATATATAATTATAATTGAACAGCCTTTATTTTATACATGCATATTGACTATGTTATTTTAAATAAAGTTTAACTTATCATTTAGTTTCGTAGTAAGAGGCTGGATTTTGCATTGGTGATTTATGTTATTAAGCCGTTCCATATTCCGGTATGTTTGTTATCTTTTTTTAATAAATAATTTTTAATCTATTAATACAGGGTCACCACCTGTGTGTACACTGAGCCAATATTACTCCTGCATGAAGGACCTTAAAAGTAACGCGGTCATTCCATCTTACTTAACCATTTTACCTGTGTAACCTGTCTTACTGTTTCAGCTAATAAATTCATTTTTGTGTTTGATGAACATATTTAATGTGTGATTTAATGATCACATCAGAAACAATGTTCAGCAAATACATAATTGCAAATTAAAATAATTATTATTTTATAAATAATGGCTTCGACGTTCACCTCCGTATAGATTAATTGCCTATTTATTCTAATTGCAGTATAGTTTAAACCAGGTTATTCCAAGAGCAGTATGGTTTAAACGTGGTGGTTTTGTTTCGTCTTGAACACTTGAAAATGTGTATATCTATTCGTGTTGTTTTCTTCCTCACAAGTCATAATAGTAGTCCTGGTGTATTACAATAATCTATACTGGTTAGTTCATGTATGTCATTTAGAACAAAATAATTTTCCTAATGTTTAAGCAAGCGTTATTTCAATTTATTTTCATAATCTTTTTATATCTTTTGCTGTCATTTTCAGTTGAATTCACGTCTTCATTGCGCGAAACATGTATGTGCCCCGTGCCGTGTCATTTTGCGTCATTTGATCCGTCGATCTCGTACGGAACAATATCCAACCACGTGGTCGACAAGATTCTCGCATCGAACAATGCAAAAAGTCTTCTTGAGAAGTTAGAACAAGCATCGGAAACTTCGGCAAAAATGGACGAAAGCAAATTCATCCAATACCAGACAATGTCCCAAACGTATGTGCAGCACTTTTCTGCTCTTCAAGATGCTATTTTAAAAACAGAAGAACTTGTAGAAAGGAACGTAGATCAAATTGATGAAATATTCAGTGAAATGGAAGCGGCATATAAAATTAAAGAAAGAGTGTACCGTTACCAAGAGTATGCAATAGAGAAAAACTTTTTGCGTGCGCGTGAAGCTATGGAGGAAAGGGTATTGGCAAATGTGGCGAGTGACTATGCAGAATTTGCGATGCTGACTGCCCGAAGAATCCGACGTTTGGCTGCTGATACTATGGATGAATCAAATAGAAAGATATTGTTCGAACTTATAATGGATACTATTAAAGTCAGGCAAGAAATTTCCGAAATGGCTCGTGCAAATGTAACTCTGTTAATTGACTCGTATTTAAATGGATCATCAATCTTTAACTATAAATTTGAGGATTTACCGCGAGACCACAATCCTTTTATTGTCCCTAAACCGCTGCTGAACGAAAGCATGTATTACAATAGTTACGTTCTGAAATATGTGCCTAAATGGAAATATGAAGATTTGGACCTGATGTTCCAAGTTCTAGAAATGTTTGCAAATCTTACAATTATTGCTTTGAAGGATAAAGCTGTCGATGAAACGGAACTGAATTATGTCTACGAACGATACCAGTTTGCTTGTCGAATGTTTATGTACAGTAGAAGTGTTGTTTATTTCTACGGTATCGATCGACCTTTGGGAATCATTCAGTCTCGTCATTCGGACTTTAAAAACGAATGGCTCGATTTTACCAACGTCATTGACGATATGAAGTTTGACTGTACGCATTTGTTAAATTTATTAAGCATCATTAAAAGCACCACGATTCCTGGATTGGAGCAATTGGCACTTACACTTAATAAGTATACAGTAAATGAAATCGGTAGTCTCTTTGATTTAGCGATTGCATTTGATGCCAACAATACACTTTCTCAAACAACTGAAATTTACGACCTTTTCCGCGAATTAGAGGCTCGAGGGCAAGCTATTTCAGACAATCTGAACATGCTTAAACAACCAATCAACACAATGTGGACAATGATAATTGATGACGAAGATTCGTTTGAATATTATAACTATACAAATAACACAGTTTTCATGAGAAATTTAAGTGAAGTGCTTACAGAATGGGATGATAAACTAAATACAGCCGCCGTTCAGTTACCGGGTGCTCACACCGATGATCGTTTTAGATCGGCATTTAATGATTTAGCTGCATTTCTTGGCGAGTTTAAAAAGGAAATTGCAATTGACGGTGATTTTCTCAGGTAATGACTTGATAATATTACATCCTTTACATGTAATAAAGCTTATATTACCAATTTGGTATATATTGTCATTACACGTAACTCTTAATTAAGCCAACATTAATTATACAAGTTAAACTTCTGGAATTCATACTGTAGGTCTCATTTTGAGGTTAAAGATGAAATCAGATGAAGTTGAAAAATATACATTTTTACTTAATCTTTACAGTAGTGCTGATTGCAGAGATTGAAGCAGCAGTAGTAATTTTAGTAGTATTTGCATGTGTTTTTGTAGAAAAGTAGTTGTAGTAGTAGTAGTAGTAGTAGCAGTAGTAGTAGTAGTAGTAGTAGAAGTAGTAGTAGTTGTTGTTGTTGTTGTAGTAGAAGTAGTAGAAGTAGTAAAAGTAGTAGTAGTAGTAGTAGTAGTAGTAGTAGTAGTAGTAGTAGTAGTAGTAGTAGTAGTAGTAGTAATAATAATAATAATAATAGCAGTAGAAGTAGTAGTATTTATTGTTGTTGTTGTTGTTGTTAATGTAGTAGGAGAAGTAGAAGTAGTACTAAAAGTAGTAGTAGTAGCAGCAGCAGCTGCAGCAGCATCAGAAGAAGAAGTAAAAGAAGTAGAAATAGTAGTAGTAGTAGTAGTAGTGGTAGTAGTAGTAGTAGTAGTAGTAGTAGTAGTAGTAGTTGTAGTTGTTGTTGTTGTTGTAGTTGTTGTTGTTGTTGTTGTGGTATAGTAGTGGTAGTGGTAGTAGTAGTAGTAGTAGTAGTAGTAGTAGTAGTAGTAGTAGTAGTAGTAGTAGTAGTAGTAGTAGTAGTAGTAGTAGTAGTAGTAGTAGTAGTAGTAGTAGTAATTGTAGTAGTAATATTGTAGATGTAGTATAAGTAGTAGTAGTGGTTGTGGTAATGGTAACGGTAGTGGTAGTGTTGGTGGTAGTAGTAGTAGCAGAAGTAGAAGTAGTAGTGGTAGTGGTAGTGGTAGTGGCAGTAGCAATAGTAGTCGTAGTATTAGGTTTTGTTATGGTTTTTGAAGTAGTAATACATGTATATGTCGTTAAATCACGATTTTGCTGTTCACTTTAATAATAGTATTTATTATTTTGGAATATTTGAAGGGACAACTTCATACAGATGAACATTTTCTTTCGGCAACTCAGCTATGAGTATATCAACCAACAAGAGGCTTATGATTTCTATGCATTAATCAGTAAGTTTGGGGGTCTTACTTCACACTATTCTGTACATACCAGTACACACTGGTTTGATATAGTTGATGTTTCAGAATATATTGCCTTGTTCATTTTTTGCCTTGTAATAACTGAAGTTTTTAATTGTTTCTCAAAACCTGGCATTTATGTTTTATCTGTGTTTTGAAATATTGTTCTAAACACGCTCACGCTTAATAAAGTTTCTTCGTCGCATGGTCGGTAATGAAGGCGTCGGTAGGGTGTTTGCAATACAATAGTGCATATCATCAGGTACTTGTTATCAGATTCCGACGTGCTCTTATTATAAATCCGTCTAAGCTTCTGTGTTGTTTTTTAAATCCGTCTAAAATTATGCCCCCATCCTCAGGAATTGATAAATTTTAGGAGTCGTGAGGATTCGTGAAAATTTGCACATTTTCGTGGTCGAATTTTGAAGTTTTATGATTCGTTTACTATACAGTTACGATAGTGTTACGAATATTCGTAGGATTCGGCTGGAAATGCACGAATGTTGTCAAATATTTACTACGATTTACAAGAATATTTTACGATTACTGCACGAAGGTTAAGAATCAGTTACGTATCGGTTAAGAATACCACGAATGCATGCACGAATTAGGTACGAATTATGATATATTTTTTAAATTTATTTTCGGTGTGTTTTCGTGGGATTCGTGGCAGATTCGTGGCCGAATCGTGGTCAAGACGCGAATTCGCGAATCCCTGGAATGAGATAAGAATACCTACGAATGCATAAGAATGCATTCGAATCGATAACGATTCAGTTACGATGCCTAAGAATGCACTACAAAATTGTTACGAATTAACTACGAATTTTTGGAATCGAGTGTTCGTGGCCAATATTTTTAACAGTTCAAAACTTTTGTCTCGAATTCCTGACTGCTCAATAATTGCAAGAACTGACTACGAACATAGAAACGAATCAGTAAAGAACTTCACGAACTGATTACGATTCTACTACGGATACTGAAATTTATCAGTTTTTGGACATTCGTTAAATTCATGATGTCTGTGTAATGGGGGGAAAATACGGCGGTCACACATTCCCGAATTTAGCTCCCGAAAACTTCCCGATTGTATTCCGACTATACAAAATCGACTGTGTCACCCGAATGTTACGGGACAAAGCTAACTGTCGGGAGTGTTTTGCCGACCTTGCCGGACATGTCCCGATATTCCCGATCCACACGGCAGTGTCTCGATAGCGTCCTGACAATGCGGTAAACGGCTGAATCGGGACGATGTTGGGATAATCGGGAGTTTGTTCAGTTTGATTCGGGACGAAATCGGATCAAGGACGGCAGTAAAATTCGGGAATGTGAAACTCAGACTTAAAGCTTCGTGTGCATAGCAATATGTACACTTTGCAACGTCAATTACGTCATTTCCATACATATATCCAATTTATATTCAAACACAATACTCTTTTAATAAAACACCTTTTATAGGTGATGTGGGCGGAGCTATGGGTCTGTTCATCGGTGCGAGCCTACTGTCGATCCTAGAGGTCATCGACCTTTGCCTCATGCAGCTGCCGATCTTCAGGCATAAGATGGCGAAAAAAACATCCAAGTAAACAATAAACGAGGAACGAACTATTAATTTTATTATATTTAATGTAATTTTAGACGGTGGGTGTGTCTTTTACATTGCTGTTTCGAGCATGCGCGCTGTTCCAGAGTTGTTAATATTATTAATTGAATATTTTGTTAAACATATGTGGAATAATTTTTGAGGTACTCCCAATGGTCTAGACAATAACTAAAACTTCGCTATCACAAATACATATGGTTAAGAAAACGTGTGTTTAAACAGGTTTTGTTTCAGATAGCATTTTTTATGAAATGTAACATAATTGTACATCTTTTTTGCGTGTTCACAGTGTTGACGTAAACGAAAGTGAATTTTCTTGAAAAGCAAGTCGTATAACTTATCAAATAAACTTAAACATATTAACTTTACATTTGAAATGTGTAATTATTACGCTGCAGCACATTTTATCGGCCAATCAACAATTTTGTGTCGTTCTGATGCGTGGCTATTAAACAACTCGGGCTAACGCCCTCGTGGTTTAATTTCTACGCATCGGAACTCCAAATCGTTGTTTATTGATCGATAAACAACGATAAATCGAAATTCATTTCTTAAAAACACCGCAATTTGTCCAGCTACCATTGAACATCAATGCATGTTAAAGTTATGTTTGTTTGAATATGTATATATGTATGAACAACAGCACCTATATGACGTTTGACGTACGCCTCGGTTGAAATAACATTTCTCGGATTGATATTTTCACCCTCTCAGCCATGTGATATGTATATAATGTTTATAATGTATAGTAATTACCGTGTGCATTATCAACATGTATAATCATTTCTAATTAGCTTTAGTATGTGATTTATAGTTACTATATACTGCTCCTGTTTAAAAGTGCTCTTTAATATAATGGATAGTGATAGAACATATTAATGTTTAGCCCTAAACATTAAATAAACATGTATTAACATGTGGAATAAATTAGTTACATGAAAAAAGTGGACATACTTGTACATACAAAATAACTATATTACGATAATTATTTCCCATACAATGGGATAGCCTGATTATATAAAAGGTGTAGTGTGCATTCTAGATTTATTAGATTATACAATACTTCACCAGCAGCACAGTGTTAATACCGTAATAAGAATAGCCGCAGCAGTACAAGTGTTAATACCATATATATGGAACAGTGTTAGTTTACATGAATGTCAAGAAGTAGAGCAATAATTTAACGAATGAAAAACGTCAGAATGCGTCATGTTATTTTTAAACTAATACTGTTCCATACATATAACAATAGCCTCAGCAATACAGTGTTAATACCATATACCGATAGCCTCAGCAGTACAGCGTTAATACCATATAACAATAGCCTCAGCAGAACAGTGTTGATACCATATACCGATAACCTCAGCAGTGCAGTGTTAATACCATACACCAATAGCCTCATCGGGTACTTCTTTTGTGTTGATATGATGACCATAAAAGAAGTACCCGATGAATCAGAAGCCAATCTCACTCCAACCGTAACTGAGATCCTGAAGACAGCAGCAGACGTTGAACTGAAACCTTATGAGATTATTGCCATACATCGCATTCCATCCGAAGGGGGCGCCACGCGACCAATCCTTATCAAATTAAGAAATAACAATGCGAATTCGGCAATCATAAAAAACGAACTCCCATGAAGAACAAAGGATACAAACTTGTTGATGACGTCACAAAGTGCGATCTAGTTTTAATAACGCCTGATTCTTTAATGGCGCGGTGTTCAGACAATGCCTCTCTGACGAAAGAACAAAATTTGAAATATTTCACAATATCAATAACACGATCAGTGATTTCCAGAACAGAAACAGGAAATTCAAAACTGCAGCCAGTGTTCAAATGTGATGACAATATACTCCAAATGGATACATCATGAACCTCTGAATTTTACTCGGTGTACCTGTTTACCGCTATGTGAATGCTTACGTATTTCATGTGTGTCTCTTTATACTTGATTAAAATGAATTTTGTTTTATTTTACCAGGTCCAATATTGTATATAAATGTGTTGTTGTTGTTTGTTGTTGTTGTTTTTTTTTGTGTTTTTTTTTTACTTTTGTTGTTTTGTACAATGATGTATGCTCACAGTACGTACTGTTGTAATGTTAAATTAAAACCAAATTATTTGATATACTTGTGTGATGTAAAACAAGTTTCACCTTACAGTTTAATGACCCGGATGTTAGTGGCAGATATTTATAGTCAGTTGATAAATGTTCTGCATGTTGTATAGTATATCTATATATAGTCTGTTTTGATCAAACCAAATTGGAGATTTGTCTGATGTATACCCAGTTTCATATTTTTTCAGGACCTGCATGCTTACTGGGTTTAATTATAGTCTGTTTTTACAACCTTAAACTTGATAAGAATACAGGACTTTCTTCTGTTGCAACGTCTTGTTGCAAGAATATGCATGGTTTTTGCTTTTTATGTATATTCATAGTTCTGTTATGCTACCATTGAACAATCACATTCTGTCGTTTACACAATAGGTAAATTATGTTTTTAATATATTATGATTTAAATTTACTATTTAAATCGCGAAAACATTTAAAAGTCTTATAATCTAAGCCATTTATTGCAATGATTTTACACTGTTTTATAACTGGATGGAGCGCAAATTAATCAATATATCACAGTAATTGTATACATATTGTGTTTACTTTTTACTAGATACATAGCCTTAGTTTTTTCTGTGCTGTATCATTACCCAATTAAATTTTATTTCATCCACAATAGGTGATTTACGGATAACGGTGTCTTTTTGTATTATTTTGTATTTCCGGTCGTAGTAAGCCGAGACGAGCAGACGTGTTTTTTTTTAGCTCTGGCAAGATTTGGATATATTTTGTCAACTTTAATATGGTTTTTAATAGGAAAATCATAATTTTAATATCAAATAAAGGATATAATGTGAACTTGGTACCAGTGTAAAAAATGTTATTGAAATGACAGGAAGAAAAAGAAAAGAAAAGAAGAAAAGAAGTGAAAGTGGGGAGGATTTTGAAGCTAGCAAACGTGTAAATACGCAAAAATCGCCAGGGGGGCTTGGATTAATCAGCCAGGTATTGGGCGAAGCCAACTCTGTGTTATATCACGAGGAGATTACCGTGAGCATAAGTAACGTATTTGACGGACTAAGTAGTGTGAGTGATATTGACGAAGGAATTAACGAGGGGATTAACGTGAGCAACAGTTGCGCATTCGACGAGCTAAGCAGAGTGAGTGATACAAACCAAATCGGCGAGCCGAATCTGTTTATAACTATGGAAAGCAAAACGTGCCAAAACAATATGGGGCCAACAAACTCGGACATTATAGCCATGCTTGGTAAAATGGATCTAAAACTAAACGATATGGACGCACGATTTAAGGTACTCGAGGGACTAGAGAGGAAAATGGACAATTTTGAAAAGGAATTCAAAAAACTATGGTTACACATGGGTACAGTCACCAAGGATTCTAGGGAAAAAGTCGACAGGGTGGAAAACAAAATAGATTCCGTGGGCATTGACATAGAGGGGGCAAGGAGAAGGATATCTGACCTGGAACAGGCTAACAACAGACTAAGAGATGACATGAACTATGTGCAATCACAGAGTATGAGAAACAATCTAATATTCGGCAATATCCCAGAGGAAGAAAATGAAACGCCGACAAAATGCGAAGAAATAGTGAGATCATTCATGTCGGAGAAGCTAAAATTTACCAAGGAAGCGGTGGCTGCCATGAGATTTGAGAGAGTGCACAGGATGGGCCACAAAATCACAAACGGAATCAGACCTGCCGGAAACGGCGGCGATGGGAGGCACCGAAGCATCGTATGTAAATTCTCGTTCTTTAATGACAGAGAGCAGGTCCGCGGGAGCAGCCGAAATTTAATGGGAACACCGTTTTACGTCACAGAGCAGTTCCCACCGGAAGTTGCACTTAAAAGGAGGCGTCTCTTCAAAAGAGCCAAAGAGGAAAAACAGGCGGGAAAACGGGCGTGGGTGTCATACGACACTTTATACATCGACGGCAGGCCAATAAAGGATGCATAGGAGGGGCCGGATGGACTTAAGTGTATAGTTTGGAACTGCAATGGTTTGAGTGCAGCCAAGCGGGAGGATCCGGATTTCGTTACTCTTTTATCACAGTATGATTTAATTATATTGTTAGAATCATGGACTGACAAAGCAAGCAAAATAGAACTTTCTGGGTACGATTGTAATAACATTTTTAGGAAATATAGACACAGGCAAGCCAAGCGCAATAGTGGCGGTATAGTAATATACACGCGCAGTAGCTTAACCAGTGGAATATCGGTTGTTAAGAATATTCACGACACCATAATATGGCTTAAACTAGATAAAACGTTTTTTAACAATAATGAAGATATTTTTATTGCAGCAGTATATATGTGGGGAAGCGAATCGCCGATGGCCAACTTGATAGATACGGACCTGTTTGAAAGTCTCGGTAGCGATATTAACCATTTTCAAGGGTTGGGTACAGTAATGATAGCTGGGGATTTTAACGCTAGAACAGCGTGTAAATGTGATGCTATTCTCTGTGATTCTTATGTATACGATATTGACCCCGAATACTATTTAGCTGATAACACGCTACCAAGATTCTCGATGGATAAGGGAAGTAACACTCAAGGAAATAATTTACTTGACCTATGTAAGGCCACGACATTGAGAATTGCTAACGGGAGATTGGGCTCGGATTATAGCATTGGTAAATACACATGTTTTAATACTCATGGTGCAAGTGTCATCGATTATTTGATTCTAAGTGAACATTCCTTTAATATAGTAGATAACTTTAGTGTAAAAGAGTTTAATAATTACAGTGATCATGCCCCGCTGTCGTTTAATATAAAATGCAACTTGCGAGTTGCAGTATACAAACCATACATAAGCGAGCAGGTGAAATGGAGGGATGATGAAAAACAGCATTTCCGAGATGGTTTAATAAGCAAGGCAACGGATTTTAACAATCTAATTCACAGTCACGTAGATCCAAATAACGCAAATACTGACACAATAGTTAAAAATTTCACAAATATTTTAAGAGAGGTGGCAGACCCATTATTTATCAAACGCGTTAAAAAATATCCACAATTTGAACGACAAACTATATCGGACAGCGATAAATGGTTTGATCAAGATTGTAGTGAAGCGAAACAGTCGTATAAAGATGCATTGCATATATATAATAACTCACATATCGATACTGATAGAGTTAAAATGTGCCAATTAAAAAGTAAATTTAAAATGATTACAAAAAATAAACGCAAAGCATACAATCTTAAACGCTGTAAACAATTCGAAGACCTTAAACGGAAAAAACCCAAGGAATTTTGGAAGTACTTTAGGTCGCAGAATACACATTGTTACAATAGTAATACGTCGCTAAATGATTTTAAAAATCATTTTCAGCAAATGTTTTCGGACGAAAATCTTACTTATAATGCTAATGCAGAAGAATTTAACTCGAACCATGACTTCGAAAATTTCGATAATGTGCTAGGTGACCTTGATAACCAAATTACATATAACGAAGTAGTTAAAGCTATTGCCCTCTTAAAGAAATGTAAATCGCCTGGTTTAGATAATTTGCTAAACGAATATTTTATAGAAGCCTGCGATATTTTGGCTGGTTATATAACAACGATTTTTAACATAATTTTAAATACTGGTAAATTCCCGTTAGCTTGGACAGAAGGGATTATAATACCTATATATAAGAAGGGAGATAAATCAGATCCTAGTAATTATAGAGGCATCACCTTATTAAGTAACTTTGGAAAACTGTTTACATGTATACTCAATCAGCGAATATCGATTTGGTGCGAAAACAATGATGTTATATCTGACGCGCAGTTCGGATTTAGAAAATGCAGGTCAACTATAGATGCAGTTTTCATAATAAATTCAATTATTGAAAAATATGTTAATATGAATAGACGATTGTATTGTTGTTTTATTGATATGAAACGTTGCTTTGATTCCATATATTTAAATGCATTATGGCTAAAGTTATATAAGTCGAATGTGGACGGCAAAATGTTGCGCATTATACGCAGTATGTACCAATCAGTCAAATGTTGTGTTAGACATTGCAACACATACTCCGAATATTTTAATATAGCAGTCGGGCTAAGGCAGGGGGAGATAACCTCGCCGATACTTTTTTCTCTTTTCGTAGACGATCTTGAAATGTTTTTACAAAATAGACATAATGCGGGAATAAATACACAAGACATATGTTTAATTCTACTTCTATTTGCAGACGATATGGTTGTCATAGGTGAAACGCCGGAAGATCTACAACAGTCTATCGACCGTTTATATGAATATTGTAATACCTGGGGTTTGCAAGTCAACATTACAAAAACCAAAATTATTGTTTTCCGCAAACGCGGAACTATCAAACGTAATGAGCGGTGGGTATATGGTAACGAAAACATAGACATTGTAAATGATTTTATATATCTGGGGGTAACACTTAATTATACAGGGAACTTTAATCTCAATACTAACACTCTGCGCGGTAAGGGTCTAAAGGCACTAAATATATTGCTATCAAACTTGAAAAACTATAGTTGTACACCTAAGGTAGCTTTACAGTTGTTTGATGCGTTTGTTGCTTCAACTATTACATACTCGTGCGAATTATGGGGTTTTTCAAAGTGTAGCGAGTTGGAAAAACTGCACCTTAAATTCTGCAAAGCTGTTCTTGGTGTAAGGAAATCAACTTCAAATGTAGGCATTTACGGCGAACTTGGTAGATACCCGTTATATATTAACAGATATGTACGCATAGTAAAATATTGGTTTAAAATAACTAAAAGTGAAAACATTATAGTACGATCCATACTGGAAGAAGGTTTGGCTGACTTAAAGGATAATAAATGTAATTGGTTCGGAAAGGTCAGGGACTTACTATGTAAATACGGATTTAATTATGTGTGGTCAAATAACTCACAAATAAATGAGGCAACTTTTATGTCCTTGTTTAAACAAAGAGTTATCGACGAATTCCTACAAGAGTGGAAACGAGATATTGAAGATAATAGGGTACTTATTGTATACAAAGCATTAAAAAAAACCTTCTCTTTTGAATCATATCTCGAGACGATTTTGTCAAGAAATCTAAGAATAGCGATAACGAAACTACGCATCTGTGCACATAACCTTAGAATTCAGACGGGTAGGTATGATAGAATGGAAAGAAATATGCGACTCTGCCAATTATGTGACAGCAACGAAGTGGAAGACGAATTCCACTTTCTGTTGAAATGCCCCAATTTTGCCATAATCAGAGGAAAATACATTAAAACTTATTATAGAGTCAGACCTAGCATGTTTAAACTCATACAGTTATTATCCACAAAAAGTAAAAGTGAAATGTTCAAGTTAGGCAAGTTCATAGCAGAGGCACTAACTATTCGCCAAGTTTACACTCAAAGAAATGTATAACTGTGTTATATATGTAACGGTGGAGTTATATGTATAACTGTAGACTGAATTCATTATGATACATTATGCCATAAAGTGATAGGCTTCTACCAAGTTCTTCTGGGTACTACTAATATTTTACTACGATTCAAATTGTAATATTTTCTGTTTTGAAAAAAAAAAAAAAAAAAAAGAAAAAAAAAAAAAAAAGATATTGATTTATTTTATTGATCATGTTGTGTAACTATTGTATGCTGATAGAGTTGTTGCATTAACATCAAGTATAAATAAAATTCGGTATTCTGTGTATTACTAAAATTTTATTATGATTCAATTTGCACTACCTTTTGTCCTTAAAAAGATATTGATTTATTTTATGGATCATGTTGTGTAACCATTGTATGCTGATGGAGTTGTTGCATTAACATTAAGTAATACATAAAATTCGGTATTCTGTGTACTACTCACATTTGACGGTGACTCAAATGGTATTATTTTTTATTCTTTACATAGATATTGATTTATTTTATGGATACAACGACATATTAAAGCAGTTACATATATAGCCAGATACTCTGTTATCATGTTTGTCTAAAATATCTGTATAGTTCATCCATTACCAATTTATTATTTATCTGTAAGAAAAACAACGACTTACTATATTCATGTATTTTGTATTATCATTTTGTTTAACACTAGAAACTGTAAAGTTTATGTGTAATAAAATCCTGTTCTGTTCTGTTCTGTTCTGTATTATGAAATGCAATATCATAACTTTAATTCGAGCAACCAAATGTCAGTCTTATAGTTAGGGCAATTTTTTATTTGCACTGTTTGTACATTTTGTCATGTGTTTACATCTTCACGCTTTCTTTCTCAGTTTTCAATGTGTTCACTTTTATGATTGTCATGTTGTATATAAAAGTAAGGAATGCTTTGCAAACTTTTACCTTGTTTTAAAGCTACATTTGTGGTGATGTCAGTTTTTTTAATAGGTATTTTCCCAATATTATTCATAAATGAATAAATTAAAGATTATCTCATATAATTGATGAGGCTTAAATTATCCAAAGAAAAGACCAGGAGTCTTTCAGTTTTAAAAAGAATCTAACTCACATATTTTTTGTTTACAACATTTTTTACACTTTACATCGGACATGGAAAAGCAATTATATTCAATGTTGAATGCAGAAGCCTTTTTTATTTTTGCCAAATCAAATGCCCGAAGGGTGGGGAGTTTGTTTACAAAGGGATTAGATATCAAAGTTAACAAAGAGTTTACCGATGATAATGGCAACTATACAATTTTAAATCTTATTATAAAAGGTAAACATATAACACTTATTAATGTTTATGGCCGAAATAATGATAGCCACGCTTTCTATCAACACATTTGTATTCTAATTAAAAATATAAGGAATGAAACCAATATATATGGTGTGGATATTTTCATTTAGTGTTAAATACAAGTCTTTATTACAATAATTACAATTCAAATATTAATAACATAAAAACATAAACATTTTAACAAATTTTATTGCAGAAACAATGTACATGACACATTCAGAGAAACACATGGAGAATTGAACACGTTTTCATTGCGAAGGGCAAACCCCTTACAACAGACCAGGGTATATTTTTTTGGTTACTAGTGATTAGTCAGTGATTGTAATATAGGGATTAGTGATCATTCAATTATTGCATTAATATTGGATTTTGAAAATATTCCACATGGAAAAGGACTTCTAAAATTCAATAACTCTCCTCTTTTTGATAAAGATTATCTTGCCTACATTAAACCTTAAATAGAACAAATGAAATACTATATGCATCGCCTGTATATAATTTCGAAAATAATTCTTCAGTCAGTCTCTTTCTGGAAACACTATTGATGGAAATCAGAGGATCAACATTTTCATATTCATCATATTAAAAAAAATAGCTCTTTAACAGGCGTTAATAAATGAAATTGAAATGACTGAGAACAATTTGAATCAAAAAAAAAACATTGTAAATACACAATGAATTACAATTGATAAAAGAAGAAAAAATAAAGGAAACGTAATTAGATCTAGAGCTGAATGGTTTGAAAATGGTAAAAAATCAACTAATTTCTTTTGTTATTTAGAAAATACAATTACACTAACAAAGTAATAACTTTCTAAAAACATGTGATGGGAATATTTTTTATAATCAGAAATTCTAAAAGAACCATAATTATTTTATAAAAATCTATATACTACGTCTAACGAACTATGAAATTGATATTGAAAGCTTCTTAGAAAATACGCATGTTAACCAATTAAGTCCTGAACGGTCGTCGTCGTTGAAAGGTCTTTTACTTTTCTCAGAAGTTTCTTATACTTTAACAAATATGAACAATTACAAAAGTCCTGGTTCTGGTGGATTTACCTCTAATTTGTTTTAAAGGCTTTCGGGGGAAGATTGGTAATTTTGTAGTATATACAAACATTTAACTTTTCATTTGTTAAAGGAGAACTGTCCATAACTCAGAAGCAAAGACTAATCACATATTGTATTCCTAAAGAAAACAAACCAGAGCAGTTTTTAAAAAATTGGAGACTCATTAAATACTGTATACAAACTAGCCTCGGGAACTGTAACTGCAAGAATGAAGTGAACTTCATAATACTTCTACTGCTGTGCAACTGAATGATTTCCTTTCCTATTTCTTTAATATAGGTCGAGGCTGTAGGCAGTGCGACCCAATTAGTCCATATCTCTTTATTTTATGCGGAAACATTATCTATAAAATCAAAAACAACAAAAACAGCAAAGGTATCTTTATCAGTAGCGCAGAATACAAAATAACGCAATTTGCAGATGACACAACCTTGTTGCTAAATGGAAGTGAAACCACAGTTGATAAAACTTTGATATTATATATACATATCAATTTTCCCGATACTCAGGTTTAAAAGTTGACATTTTGACAAAACCCATGTTAATTGGATTGGTACCTTAAAATATAGTACTCCCTCAATGAAAACAAAATGGAAATTGGTTTGGGGGAACACTAGTTTTAAATTACTTGGCATATGTTTTAACATAAACTTGGTAAGTATTGTGCCTGTCAATTTCAATCAATTTTAATGATAGTATACAAAGTATTGAAAAATGTATTAAGTTATGGAATAGAAGAGCACTAACGCCGATCATTAAATAGAATTAATGACATGTTTTAGGAATTTGTTTGGCAAGGTCCACGTAAGATAAAAAAGTAAGGTTCTTATTAAAGATAATAATAAAGGAGGTTTGAAAATGGTTGACATTTTTGCAAACGTTAACAAGTTAAAAGTACTCTGGTTAAATAGACTACTTACAGGAAATAAAATGTTACAGTTTTGTGTTGACAAATATACACAAATCAGAAAAACTATTAAATTTTTGAAAGCATTATGTTTAGGTTAATCTGCTGCAACAAAAATGTTTAATCCATTTTGGAAAGTTGTTTTTAAATTCTTTGCAGATTTTATTGATCTTTTCCCAATAGACAATATCACTCAATTTCAAGAACTTCCACTCTTAATCATAATTTTTAATTGGCCATAGACCGTTTTGTGTTCAACAATGGTATATCAAAGGAATTAGATTTGTGAAAGACATCATGAATTATATGGAACTTTTATAAACAGAACCGAATCTGAACAAAAACTTAGAAATGTTACATAAGCTGTATGGACAGGTTAAAGTTTTTCGGTTGTTTTTTTCTCAGGAGTGACTCAAGGGATTTCATTCTTACTTAGGACACTTATTCCCTATGTTAAAATGAACTCAAAGGCCAATTTTGATAATAACTCTATTTTGAAATTTGTCAAAATAATGGGCCTTTTTACACTTAGAAATTTTACATATAATCTATATGGACAGGTTCAAGTTTTTCGGTAAGCTAGTTTTTCAACTTTGTGTTTCCACTCTCCAACTCGAGAACGGATTAAGTTTTTGTTATGAAACTGCAAACATAGATACCTTATAGCGAGACCTCGCTAGGGATTGCATATGGGGTGGGTGGGGTCAATGTCAAGGTCACTGTTACTATAAATAGAAAAACGGTTTCCGCTCAATAACTTGAGAACGCATTGAGATATTTTAATGAAACTTAATACATAGATACCTTATTTCGAGACCTCGCTTGGAATTGCATATGGAATGGGTGGGGTCAAGGTCACTGTTACTAAAAATAGAAAAAGTGTTTCCGATCAATAACTTAAGAACGCATTGAGATATTTTAATGAAACTTTATACATATATACCTTATATAGAGACCTCGCTTGGGATTGCATATGAGGTGGGTGGGGTCAAGGTCACTGTTACTAAAAAAAGAAAAAAAACTTTCCGCTCAATAACTTGAAAACGCATTTAGATATTTTAATGAAACTTAATACATACCTTATATCGAGACCTCACTTGGGATTGCATAAAGGGTCAAGGTCAAGTCACTGTTACTAAAATAGAAAAACGGTTTCTGCTCAATAAATTGATAATGCATTGAGATATTTTAATGAAATTTTATACATAGATACCTTATATCAAGACCTCGCTTGGTATTGCGTATGGGGTGGGTGGGGTCAAGGTCAAGGTTACTATTACCAACAACAGAAAAACGGTTTCCGATCAATAACTTGAGAATGCATTGAGATATTTTAATGAAACTTAACATATAGATACCTTATGTTATTCGCGATGTTGCGGATCCTTTATTTTCAAAGGAATACGTTATTTCTAACAAACCGAAATTTGAAGAATGTAACGCTGTTAAGCATGCAGATTGGTTTGATGTTGAATGTAAAATGGCACATGCTCATTATGGATCTCTGTTGAATATTTTTAATTGTGATAAGTCGGACAATAATAGAATTCAATTACTGCATTATAAAAAAGAGTATAAAAAATTAATAAATACGAAGAAAAAGACATATTTGAGAATTAAGGTTAATGAAATCGAAGGATTAAAAAATCATAGACCCAGAGATTTTTGGAAATATTTTAAATCAAATACTAAAACAAAAATTGATAATATTTCATTAGAAGACTTTAGCAATTTTTTCTCTAATATAAGTAGTGGTTTGTTTGATTGTGTAAACGATGATGCCGAAACTTTTTGTTCAACACCTAATTTTGATTTACCAAATTCACGTTTCCCTGAATTATATCAGCCTTTTACCGTTGACGAGATAAAAGCTTCAGTTAAACTGTTAAAGCGTAATAAAGCCCATGGAAGTGATTGTATTTTGAACGAATATTTAATTGAATGTATTGATATTTTAGCTTTGCATATATGCGACTTGTTTAATGCGGTATTGAACTCTGGTCATTATCCTGAGAAATGGACGGAAGGTATTATAATCCCATTACATAAGAAAGGCGATACTACAAATGTTAATAATTATAGAGGAATTACCCTACTTAGTTGTTTATCTAAGCTATTTACTTCAGTTATCAATAGTAGATTAGAAACGTTTTGTAATAATTTTAACATCATTTCGGATGCCCAATTCGGATTTAGAAAAGGGCGCTCAACAATTGACGCAATATACATTCTTATGTCCTTAGTTCAAAAATATGTTAACGAAAATAAAAGATTATATGTCATTTACGTTGATATGATGAAATGTTTTGATACTGTGTATAGAAATGCATTGTGGCTAAAAATGTTCAAATGTGGCATTGAAGGTAAATTATTAAGAATAATAAAAAATATGTACCAAAATGTTAAGTCATGTGTTAAGCATTGTTCATCATATTCAGAATATTTTAATTATGCTGTAGGTCTACGCCAAGGCGCAGTTATGTCCCCATTGTTATTTTCTTTATTTATAGAGGATTTAGAACTATTTTTGCAGAATGAAGCTACTTCCGGTTTAAGTATTGATGATATTGTACTGATATTGTTACTATTTGCCGACGATATGGCAATCATAGGTAAATCTCCAGAAGAAGTGCAAAATCATTTAAATCTTTTATCTAATTATTGTAATTGTTGGGGATTAAAGGTAAATATTAATAAAACTAAAATAATGGTGTTCCGCAAACGAGGAAGACTATTGCCATCTGAAAAATGGACATATGACGGTCAGCAAATTGAAGTAGTAAACGATTTTAACTATTTGAGAACTGTTTTTAATTATACTGGAAATTTTAATTTGAACCAAGAACATGTATGTGGTAAAACACTAAAAGCAATGAATATTCTATTTAACAAATGTAAAGAGTTTGACCTTAAGCCCAAAACACAGTGCCAACTGTTCGATGCTTTTGTTGGGTCTATTCTGAATTACGCATGTGAGGTATGGGGTAATACTAAGTCACAAGAATTGGAAAGGGTGCACTTAAAGTTCTGTAAACGACTGTTAAAGGTTAAACAAAATGTTTGTAATGCTACAGTCTATGGCGAATTAGGTAGATACCCACTTTTTGTTCATCGATACGTAAGGATTGTTAAATACTGGTTTAAAATTACCCAAACTGAAAATATTATTACAAAATCCATATATTTGCAAGCTTTACACGATTGCCACAACGGACGTTCAAACTGGGTTTTAAATCTTAAAAAGCTGTTAGACAATTACGGTTTTTCTTACGTGTTTAATAATCCAAGCTCTGTTGATGTTAATACATTTATAACGCACTTTAAAAATGTTGTAATTGATACATATAAACAAGAGTGGTTTAGATCTGTTGTTAATAGTTCTGTTTTAGATATGTATCGTGTGTTTAAGCCTATTTTCAATTATGAATACTATTTAGATTTGCTACCTAAAAAACTAAGACATTATGTCACAAAGCTTAGAACTTCGGCTCTGCCACTGAGAATTCAAACTGGAAGATATGCTGGTCAGAATATCCCAAGAAACGAACGCTATTGCCTTTGTTGCAATGAATTAGATGTGGAAGATGAGTTTCACTTTGTCTGTAAATGTTCTTCATACTCTGTTCTTAGGCGAAACTATTTAAAGCAATGTTATTACAATAGACCTTCTGTTTACAAATTCCACCAATTGTTAAATACAACTAATACATGCGAACTTATTAAGTTAGCAAAATTTGTAAAAGAAGCACTAATTATAAGAAATAATTGTCTTAATGTTGTGACATAACTATAAGTAGTTATCCTCCATAGAAATTACGAATGTACATTATACTTATTTATATTAAGCTTTTACCAAAAAATATATATGTACATGACTGTTAATTTGATTGTATTTGTTATTATTGTATTCATTATAACGTGACCAAATGTATGTATGTAAAACATTTTAGTGTTTAGACGATGTACACTGTACAAGTCTTAATAAATATTTGTCTTGTCTTGTCTTATATTTAGACATCGCTTGGGATTGCATATGGAGCGGGTGGGGTCAAGGTCACTGATACTAAAAATAGAAAAACTGTTTCCACTCAATAACTTGAAACAAATTGAGATATTTCAATAAAACTTAATACATAGATACCTTATATCGAGGCCTCGCTTGGGATTGCATATGGGGTGGGTGGGGTCAAGATCACTTTTACTAAAAAATGTATTGATGTGCTGACTTTAATGCATTTCGTTAGAAAAATTTGGTTTTCGTGGAATTTCTTGTTTTGGAAAAAAAAAATGCTAGTAACTCTGACAAGCACAAGAAAAGTCGAGCTCGCTGTCCTCCGACAACTCTTATAAATTGGGATCCAGTATTTTGCATTGAAATAAAGCGGTGTATTTACCTCTGTATACGTAAAATGGTGACTCCAACAATTCGTGGCCTTAAAAATAGTTGCAAACAAGCCTTTGCAGTTATGCAAAAAAACGCAACTACTAGATAAATATAAATGTTCGTGGAAGCTTGTAGGATCTTTTGTTATATTGATTTATCTTCTTTATTTTGTGTATTGTATTATCATATATATGATATAGTTAGGCATGCATTTTTTCACAATATATGCTTGTGTTATATGTATATTCCCGTGATGTGAAATGCATGATGCATATTTTGTGAATAAATACGTTTTATTAAACAAAGATTTACTATGCATTCTAGATGTGGCATTTTCTGTTATATGTTAAATATGTCAATGTTGTTCAATAAAATTGTGAAACCGTCGTTATTTTCACAGTATCCTCACCAGTAAACGTTTTAGAAATGTGACCACATTTTAGAAGTAATGTATATTGAACGGTTGTAGCAAAATTTAGAATATTTCATAAACTAAAGTGAATAATTGAAAGATTTCTGGGAAGTAAGTTCACTATGTGAAGTTCTGTCATTATGGGAACTGATACAGGCGTACTCCCAAAGAACGCGTTCACAGGCAAGTGTTCAAACATTGCAAGTCACTTCTTTTTACGTATAAACGTTTGCATTTGGAATGTTACAATAAACATTACACATAAAGTGAAAGCAGCAGACCTAAAACGATGAGATCTATTGTTGTTTTTATTTTTTGGCATTATGATGATCAGGTATTTACGATTGGAATAACGTTGAGCAACAAAAATTTCAAAAAAAAGCCAGAATCACAAACATGAGCAAGGATAAGTGGAAAAGGCAGATAAACATCCCGGTGTTAAAATCAGGATTTCGGTTTTTTAACTTCCCTTTTCATCCAAGATCTTGCAATACAAAGCCCAAAAAGTTGTACGCTTTGTTTCTCAAACTGTGTTGCCATTACTCTACAAGCATAAAAATATGTTCCTTATAAATGAAAAAATTAATTTAGCTTCTACGCACAAGTAGCTAGCATAAATATGCAGAATGTCACGAATGTGGTTCCGATGAATGTAAAAGAGAATATATTAATAAATTGTCTTAAGCAACCCTTCATTGAAATGGCGTTATATCTATGACATTTTGACGTTCTGATATATTGTATAATGCCCTGATGAGCTTTTTCGAAACGCGTTGGCTATATTTTTATAATCCCATGTTATGTATTTTTACTTTTCATACATATATATATTTATTTATTTATTTTATTAATTTTTTTTTAACTTGCCGACATATTGGGTCATGCCCATTGTAAACTCCCAAAGGTCGATTATGGGGGACGGACCTATTAGCCCCAGTAATCGTAGGGATAACTACTAAACCAGCAACAATTGGTGTTCGAACCCTAACCCTAAACCTAACCCTAGCAAAAACTATATATATATATATGAATTTAAGGATTCCAATTTGAGGAACCTGTATTTGAGGTTTCCTAGTTCCTATGCATTTGAGGATTCCAATTTGAGGATCATGTATTTGAAGATCCATATTTCCATTTGACTTTGAAGATCTATATTCCTATGCATTTTAGGGTCCCTATTTCCTATGCATTTGGGTATCCCTATTTCGTTATAGGATGCCTATTTCCTTTGCATTTAAGACACCTATTTCCTTTGCATTTGGGGATCCCTATCTCCCATGTTTTTTTTAGGATCCCATTTCATACGAATTTGAGGATCCCTATTTCCTGTGCATTTGACGATCAATATTTCCTATATACATTAACATGTCCCTATTTAATATGCATTTAAGGATCACTGTTTCCTACTTATTTGAGGATACATATTTCCAGTGCATTTGAGAATCGCTATTTCCTATGAATTTGGGGATCCATATGACCTACGGATATGCGGATCCCTATTTGCAATGAATTTGAGAATCCTATTTCCTGTGCATTTGACGATCAATATTTCCTATATACATTAACATGTCCCTGTTTAATATGCATTGAAGGATTACTATTTCCTATGCATTTAAGGATCACTGTTTCCTATTTATTTGAGGATACTTATTTCCAGTGCATTTGAGAATCGCTATTTCCTATGAATTTGGGGATCCATATGTCCTACGGATTTGCGGATCCCTATTTCCAATGAATTTGAAGATCCCAATTTTCTAAGAACTTGAGGATCCTATTTCCAGTGCAATTGAGAATCACTCTTTCATTTGCATCTGAAGACACTTATTTCCTATATATTTGACGAGTTTTTGAGGAGCCCTAAATCCTATGCATTTAAGAATCCATATTCCCCAAGTATTTAAAAATCCCTATATCAAACGCATTCGATAATTCTTCTGTTTTATGCATTTGAAGATCCATATTTACTACATGCATATGATGGTCCCTATGTTCTACACATTTGATGACCCATATTTCTTATGCATTTGAGGATACCTGAAATAACTAACAATTTAACCACGCATTTGTGGATCTAGCAAGACTACGATCAGAAACAACATTTATTTATTTTTGTTATAAGTTGTCCCTAGGATGCACTTTCAGATATTTTTTATCATTTCCTTATGAATGATCTAAGTGTAGTATTTGGGCATTTCGTTCACTAAAACTGATCAGAAAAAATATACCGTCTGAAAAACCTGTTAACAGGGAAATAAGTAAATATATTCCGGGTAGGTTTACCTTAAAAACATGACAGATGTGTTTGATTAGACATGTACCATAACCAACTTCATTTTGAGACCATTAAAACTATTTTGACAAGACAAGGAAAGTGCTCACCAGCGTCATTTCTGTTTAAACCAATTCTGGTCGTGTGAGCGTCTGTATTACACAGGTATACAATGTTTTTACTTCATCACCTCCATGAATACTCCCGGTTGCATTTACCCATCATTGTGCGAGAAACATGATACAACCAGAAAACACTGCAACAATGCAAGAAACGCGTATTTTTAACTGATACAGGTAAGCGCGCTTCGTTGTACACAGTGCGACCAATTGAGCGACAACATATCGAACAACCCCCGGCGAAATAGTTCAGTAGGCAACACAGTGTACGTGCTGTCACGACGCCCTATCTTAGCTTGGTGGTTTCACATTGTACGTGTGAATCGTGAACGAACAACATGGTGGATGTAATTTCGAGTGTGGCTGGATTTTATGATTACTTATGCAGCGATATAGGTAAATATTTAGACGGTTTCGTTGGATTTTGTTGCTCAGTCTCTCTCTTAACCTTGCATTGTACATTAGTGTGATTACTGCTCTTTACATTATTGAATTATTACTAACGGTGTGAACATTTATGGTGAAGAAATAAACATCTTGTGAGTAGCGTGAGTCTTACGTGTTTTGTATTAACGATCAAAAGTAGCATTTTATAATTATATTTCTTAGAGATAATTCGTGTACATTCGTCCAGAATGCACCATTGATTATAGCAGATATTATTAGAGTTCGAATTTATTTAGTATTATTAATAATATAAATATGACATTATACTCGTGTTTCAAATCATAACTCAGAAATAATGGTTTTCCGATATTTACATTGCTACATTTTTATTTAAGAGTGGTGTTACCATAGCAACACAGTGTTTTAATGTTCAGCCGCAGACAAACTATACATCCAGACCGTCGTTTAATATATAATTAATACAACTCACAGCACGTATAACGCTGCATACTATGAACTGTTAATGAATGTATAGTTATATATACTATGGTGTAACGGATTCGACACAGCTATATGAAAGACTCGGTTAATTTATCCAGAAATTCAAGAAACAAGTTTAAAGCAAACGTTGTTCGTTGTAACACTAGACTACCGTGGTTCACATAAAAACTGTTGATGTTATCGCTGATTTCGTAACGCAATATCTTATATTCCTATCAACGGTAACGCTTTACATGTATAAGTGACTGAGTACTTCTGTAGCTGAGAAGAAAGATGTCAGGCATATTCGTACGGAATACAACTAGGCCATTCTAGTGATAAGTTGCGAAGAGCTCCGACACATACATGTAGAGGCGTAACCCAAGTGTGCGATTTCAAGCCTAGCATATCGAGTCTGATTGCTAATTTGAGGCGTGTCTTGGAAAAGCCGGGCTTAATGCATGAGCGTAGTGTTGTCCCGGTTTATGTGCAGTCCGCACAGGCTAATCCGGGACGACACTTTCCGCTTGTATGGTATTTTCTGTTTCAAGGAAGTCTGTTCTAAAACATAACATTTGAGGCGTGTCGTGGGAAATCCGGGCTTAATGCATGTGCGTAAAGTGTCGTTCCGGAATAGCCTATGCAGTCCGCACAGACTAATCTAGTACGGCACTTTCCGCGTACAGTAGATTTACTGTACGCGGAAAGTGCCGTCCTGGATTAAATCTACTGTACGCGGAAAGTGCCGTCCTGGATTAGTCTGTGCGGACTGCATAGACTTCATCGACTGTTATGTATTTTTTCTTAAGAGCGGCGTTTCGTGGGAAACCTGGGCCTAATGCATGTGCATAAAGTGTCGTCCTGGATTAGCCTGTGGAGTCAGCACAGGCTAATCCAGGACGGCACGTTCCGCCTACAGTGGATTTATGTTTAGAAGAAACTTCCTTGAAACAGAAAATACCATAAAAGCGGAAAGTGTCGTCTTGAATCAGCCTCTGCGGACTGCACAGGCTGATCCGGGACGACATACGCACATGCATTAAGTCCGGTTTTCCTAAGACACGCCTCAGATGTGTTTCATTCATTGCATAGATGGAGATTTGCTCCTCTGACAACGAGTTTTCTCATACTTTATAACCCAAAATATGTTTTATGTTGGGTTGGTAAACGTCCGTCAGTAAAGATTTACCGATAGATCTTTTCACATTAACACTATTTTACGGGCGCCGGTTTGCTACTTCTCACCTTGTGTGATGTAGTAAAACGGACGATAAGAAAAATGTAATTTTCTTTGCTCTTAATACGCTAAATGATATATAGTACATTGTACATTCTAACATAATACTCGCTAATTTATCTATAGACAAGGAACACAATTATCGTTGTTAAACTACCCAATAAACAACGCAAAAAGTAGTCCTAATTCTGAGCGGAGCATAGTAAAATGTAGTTGTCATTACAATTGCAAAAATATTTTTGTCAAATCATGTTAGAATCGAAATAATCTTCGCATTATCGGTTGTTTATCGGCCAATAAACAACTCCCTCCCTCAGAACTCCAAATCGTTGTTTATTGGCCGATTAACAATGATAACGAGAAAATTACTTCTTAAATATACGCAATATACTTAGTATTTGGTTTACCCTTTATACGCTAGATGACATGCTATGAACACAAATGTAATTTTCTCCTTGAAATGGTATGCAGTAAACCGGACAATAAACAAAATCTGTTTCCTCTAGCCCTAATCGCTAAATGTGCCCATCACTAACGTCGCCTACGTTACGTACGTTAGGGTAAAGGTCAACAATCATGCGATATATTAGTTGTGTCGTTGGTGTGACATGTGTACATCTGTTTACCGGCTACGAAATGTGAGGCGATCTATATGACAGATGTATTTAAGTAAATTGCCTCCACATCTGTCACATGTGTATTATACACTGTGCGAATTACAGGGATTTATTCACAGATTTTCGTATTTTTTGAAATATCCCAAATATGTTATATGCAAAAACTAAAGACGACAGCGCCGAGCCTCGATTCCGCTACAAAAGTCTGCCACGCTAACCAATGGGCCAGCAGGAATTGAGGACTTGTATAAATTAATGTAATTTTAAACGCAACGTGCGTATCCCTGATTAAACCTAGGCACGCCCATGCTTTATGTGTTTTCAAAAATATCGACAAAAAACAACGTTACAAACGCTTCATACTTTTCTCAATTTCAAAAATTGATGTAAATGCATAAACGACTCATTCTTTCACAAATAGTTCGTTGGTATATAATGTATTTGTATTTGGAATGTGTGGAAAACTTTTGGAAATTGTCAACTTGACAATAAGTGAATAGCTACCGCATAATTATGTCCCATATTACCCACAGGACACCTTAAATGGACATAACCTCACAAAAAAATTACTAAATAAATGCCTAATAATTAACAAAGAGTATTAAATGTGTTTAGATGTGTGTATAAATTCAAATTATTACACAGCTATAACTTTGATGCAGTGAAAACCGTTCGCATTGTGGGCATACAACTTCTCTTTAAAGTTTGTCACATAACGAATACAAAGTAATATTACTTTATCAACGGTGTGTTTGTGTATAATGTTCACTATAGTTATATACTCTGTCATTATAGTTTTAATTGTATTTGGTGTTTATTATACAGTTATTTCATTGTGTGATGATATCAATGAAAGTGTCACTTTCCGTGTATAACTACCACATCTGTCACATGTTATACACGACAGGCCTTAATGACGTTCGCAACAATTTCCTTCATTTTTTTTTCCAACGACAGATTTTCTTCAAAACTGGCACAAACATGCATCAATGTATCCTAAAACTAAAACAGTCTTAAAAAAATAGGGGTCACCGGCCTTTTTCCGGAAATATTCAATTTTTAATACGGTACCTGTCGAAGACCCTTTTTTAGTGTGTGTTACTTAGAATGTTGAGTAATATAAAGCGTTCATATTCAAAGAAAGATTGAGATTTTTAAAAGGATCTTTTTTTAAATGTTTCGTTTGGTAATATACAAGTACTGTTTAGTGATAAAACGTTCTTTATCTACAGTTATCATTTAATAAATGACTTTTTAATGGACGCTTAACGAGGTTAATTATGCATTTAATATGCCTGTAAAAGCATCAATAATTTATCAAATATGCGAATATCTTTGGTTCCAAACGACAGATTTTGTTGAAACTTCCCATACACACGCATCATTGTATACTGAAACTAAAACAGTCTTTAAAAATAGGGGTCACCGGCCTTGTTCCGGAAATTTGGGATTTGAATACGGTACCTGTCGAAGCCCCTTTTTTCAGTTTGCATTTTTTATCAATGTTTAAAGTATATAGGAGAGCTTTTTTTCAAACAAGGTTATGTTTCTTTCAACTGATATTTTACATGTCTTGATTGGCAATACACAGTGTATTTTGGTAATAAAAAACGCGTTATCTACAATTACTGTTAAAATAATGAATTTGACTGGACACTGAAGTAGGGCAAATGGGTACTAATAATACCTTCTGAAACGTCATTTATTATGCATCAATATATTTTGTTCCAAACGACAGATTTTCTTAAATTTTCGCACATACATGCACCAATGTATACTTGCACCAAAACATTAATAAAAAGAATGGGTCACCGATATTGTTCGGGAAATATTGGACTTTAAATAGGGTACCTGTGTAGCCTTTTTCATGTTTCGTGTTTACGTAAACAACGTATCGATTGCCAAAATAGAATATATGTGGCGCGTCGTGAGAAAACCGGTCTTAATGCATGTGCGTAAAATGTCGTCCCGGATTAGCCTGTGCAGTCCGCACAGGCTAATCCGGGACGGCACTTTCCGTTTGTATGGTATTTTCTGTTTCAAGGAAGTCTCTACTAAACATAAATCCACTGTAGGCGGAAAGTGCCGTCCCGGATTAGCCTGTGCGGACTGTACAGGCTAATCCGGGACGACACTTTACGCACATGCATTAAGTCCGGTTTTCCCACGACGCGCCTCATATATATTTTTATGGATCTTTGTTTAACTAATTTGTTTGGCAATACATGCTTGGTTAACTTTTAACCATTGACTGGAACTTACACAGATTTATATTTATTGATTGAAATTAGTGTATTGTAACCTATATACAGTAAAGAAATAATGAAGCAAAAGGAGAAATTAACCCAATTATTTTCTTTTTGTTGAGAAAGTCCTTAAAGGAATCCTTGTTTGAAACCGTGGATTATTCATCTTATAGGCGTTGCTACATTTAATGGCGGGTTAAGACTGTTTATTCTTAATTGTATTGATGTTGTCGGGCTGTTTCTATCCCTCTTACGGACATGTATCAATACACATCCGCATTCATTGAAAACAATATTATATGCGTCAGCTTGTAGCGAAAACTGTTTCGAATTACCGCGGTTGTAAGTACTTTTTGCTTAGTCGTGCCCAGGAGCAAACTACGGTAAGAATACCCGTGATTTTTCAATTAATAGAGTACAAGGATTGACGAATTTATGAGTACATTATGCGTATACATGTTTGTATAACGATTAAGTAAAATAACATCTTTTGTAGATGTTGTAGGTATGAAATCAAGACTGGATATCGCCCCAGAATTTTATGATTAAAATTCTTGCGTGTTCATCTATTAGATTATTTTGTTTCTGAACGTTTATGCTTTTGTCGGAGTCCGATTAGTTATAATGAGTATCTCGACGGTATCCAGAATTAAGTCGAAACAACTCGTGCATAGTCAGATCTTTAAAAAAAAATCTAAATACCTATAAACACATGTACTAAATAATGTGTTAAACTTGTTTTTAACGTCGTAAACAAATTTAGTTTGCTGAAAAATGCAGTTAATCCCTCGCTTGTTTCTTTGTACTATATTGGTCCAGACAATGTCGTTTAACCATATTTCCATTGATACATAAATGGAAATACATTATACTGTATTCAAATAGAGTTATACATTACATGGATAACGAATATGTATATCAACCATTCTAATTTGTATGCATCACATAAGATAGCATCCCTCTTGGTTTTTAAGTGGTGCACGTTCATTCATACGGAAATAGTTTACACAACAACGTTTTACAACCGGATAAAACCAATTTAACGTTTTATTGCAAGATTTCAACAGGCGATTACAATATGTGTGTTTTGAAGAAAATATGTCTCTCAAATATGATTAAATGCGCATCCTCAGTGGATTAGGCACGGCGACATTCATGTAGAAATGATACGTGAACATGTATGATCGACATTATCCGTCAGTATTATTACTCGTAGAATTTCACAAAATGTCGTCACAAACATACACTTATGTCGTCACAAACATACACTTACTTGGAATATCTATTCACAAACGAAAAACACCGGTTTACTAGATATTGTACATAGTTACTAGCAACAATAAACAGTTTATTACTAGGACAATTGAAGGTTCACAACAACTTACCGAAAATCATTTCGAAATCTATTAAACTATTTTGACTACGGGTAAGAGCACAATTTCAAAAAGTTTTAAGAACGTTTAAAGTGTTATTTCACTTAAAAATTATTCTAATACATCTAAATCTTATGCACGAGGTAAATAGTTTCTTTTTAGGAAATAACTTTTGATTTATCGTTGTTTATCGGTCAGTAAACAACGATTTAGAGTTCTGATGCGTAGGTAGTAAACCACGAGTGCGTTAGCCCGAGTTGTTGAATAGCCACGCATCAGAACTCCAAATCGTTGTTTATTGACCGACAAACAACGATAAATCACAAATTATTTAAATTCTAACGTGATCTGACATATATTTTTGCAATTGTAATTCGAACTACTTTTTGCTATGAATCGGGACTTCTTTTTGCGTTGTTTTATTGGGTAGTTTAGCAACGATAATTAGGTTCCTTGTCTACAGAAAAATAAGCAAGTATCATGTTAGAATAATTATTATTATATCTTTTATTTATGCATTGTAGGACCATATTTTTCACAAATAATATTGTTCACGTCTGTGAAAAATAGGATCTCATTTTTTCACAGGTGTGAAAATTTAGATCTTTTTCTTCACGCATCACAGTCTTACTCTTCACATTTTCTGTGAAGATTGCGATCGCATACAGTTTTGGATAAGCAAAAAAATCATATTCATCTGTGATCCTCACGAATACCCCGTTTTTTGGCTAGTCACATTCTTCTCACTTAAAATTTGACAAATGAGATCCAATCAGTCACTGGTGTGTGAAAAATATTATTTGTGAAAAATATGATCCAACAATGCATTAACCTTTTCTCAAAGTCTTAAGAATTACATTAACAATACAAGTCGATTATATAAGCACGTAACAGGCACGAGCAAAAACGAAACATTCTGATTTCAAAGACGAAAATTATGATAATAACTCGTTCAAAAACAACTAGCAGCATAGTGCTCAGCTAAGAGTTAGATTCTAGCTTGAAATCTGTTGGTGGTGTATAACACAATTATGTATTCGGAACGTCTTAACTCAACATCAAACGTCATAAGAATATGTGAAATTGTGAATTATTGCGTGGGTATAGACAAAGATTAGAGTTGACGAAGTCTTAAGATTGTTGTGCATCATTGCTACAAAGGAATCCTTGTTTGAAACCGTAGATTATTCATCTTATAGGCGTTGCTACATTTAGTGGCGGGTTAAGACTGTTTATTTACGATGCATCAGCAGCAGTATCAATACTACTATTAACAGTATTGGTTATGGTGGTATCAATAGAGTATCGTCATAAGTAGTTGCAGTAGTAGTAGAAGTAGTAGAAGTGGTAGTAGTATTAGTAGTAGTAGTAGAATAGTAGTAGTATATAGTAGTAGTAGTAGTAGTAGTAGTAGTAGTAGTAGTAGTAGTAGTAGTAGTAGTAGTAGTAGTAGTAGTAGTAGTAGTAGTAGTAGTAGTAGTAGTAGTAGTAGTAGTAGTAGTAGTAGTAGTAGTAGTTGTAGTAGTTGTAGTAGTTGTAGTAGTAGTAGTAGTAGTAGTAGTAGTAGTAGTAGTAGAATAGTAGTAGTAGTAGTAGTAGTAGTAGAATAGTAGTAGTATATAGTAGTAGTAGTAGTAGTAGTAGTAGTAGTAGTAGTAGTAGTAGTAGTAGTAGTAGTAGTAGTAGTAGTAGTAGTAGTAGTAGTAGAAGTAGTAGAAGTAGTAGTAGTAGTAGTAGTAGTAGTAGAAGTAGTAGTAGTAGTAGTAGTAGTAGTAGTAGTAGTAGTAGTAGTAGTAGTAGTAGTAGTAGTAGTAGTAGTAGTAGTAGTAGTAGTAGTAGTAGTAGTAGTAGTAGTAGTAGTGTAGAAGTAGTAGTAGCAGCAGCAGCAGTAGCAGTAGCAATAGCTTTAGTGCTTGTCAGTTTGGTAATATGAGCCCATTGAAAAACAATAAACATGATTCGTTGAGTTGTTACAAGCCTTGAACGATTTGATTGAGCCGTTAGACAGGCGGGTTCCATTGAGCCGTTAGACAGGCGGGTTCCATTGAGCCGTTAGACAGGCGGGTTCCATTGAGCCGTTAGACAGGCGGGTTCCATTGAGCCGTTAGACAGGCGGGTTCCATTGAGCCGTTAGACAGGCGGGTTCCATTTCAGATCCCAGGGTAAAAGACTGGCCGCTTATGAGCAGCCCGGTAGAGGCGCTACTGCTGGTGATAGCCTACCTCCTGTTCGTTTACCTGGGTCCAAAATGGATGGAGAACCGGAAACCCATGAAGCTACAGAAAGTGCTGGTTTTCTACAATTTCTTCATGGTCGGCCTATGCGCTTATATTGTACATGAGGTGAGCTAACATGTGCATATCATGTACATTGGTTGAGTTTACGTGCGCATATATTGTACATGAGAAGAGTTGATGTGTGCATGTATTGTACATGGAGTTGAGGAGTGCATGCATAGTACAGGAGGTGGGTTAATGTGCGCATGTATTGTACATGGAGTTGAGGAGTGCATGCATAGTACAGGAGGTGGGTTAATGTGCGCATGTATTGTACATGGAGTTGATGAGTGCATGCATAGTACAGGAGGTGGGTTAATGTGCGCATGTATTGTACATGGAGTTGAGGAGTGCATGCATAGTACAGGAGGTGGGTTAATGTGTGCATGTATTGTACATGGAGTTGAGGAGTGCATGCATAGTACAGGAGGTGGGTTAATGTGTGCATGTATTGTACATGGAGTTGAGGAGTGCATGCAAAGTACAGGAGGTGGGTTAATGTGCGCATGTATTGTACATGGAGTTGAGGAGTGCATGCATAGTACAGGAGGTGGGTTAATGTGCGCATGTATTGTACATGGAGTTGAGGAGTGCATGCATAGTATAGGAGGTGGGTTAATGTGTGCATGTATTGTACATGGAGTTGAGGAGTGCATGCATAGTACAGGAGGTGGGTTAATGTGTGCATGTATTGTACATGGAGTTGAGGAGTGCATGCATAGTACAGGAGGTGGGTTGATGTGTGCATGTATTGTACATGGAGTTGAGGAGTGCATGCATAGTACAGGAGGTGGGTTAATGTGCGCATGTATTGTACATGGAGTTGAGGAGTGCATGCATAGTACAGGAGGTGGGTTAATGTGTGCATGTATTGTACATGGAGTTGAGGAGTGCATGCATAGTACAGGAGGTGGGTTAATGTGTGCATGTATTGTACATGGAGTTGAGGAGTGCATGCATAGTACAGGAGGTGGGTTAATGTGTGCATGTATTGTACATGGAGTTGAGGAGTGCATGCATAGTACAGGAGGTGGGTTAATGTGTGCATGTATTGTACATGGAGTTGAGGAGTGCATGCATAGTACAGGAGGTGGGTTAATGTGTGCACGTATTGTACATGGAGTTAAGGAGTGCATGCAAAGTACAGGAGGTGGGTTAATGTGTGCATGTATTGTACATGGAGTTGAGGAGTGCATGCATAGTACAGGAGGTGGGTTGACGTGTGCATGTATTGTACATGGAGTTGAGGAGTGCATGCATAGTACAGGAGGTGGGTTAATGTGCGCATGTATTGTACATGGAGTTGAGGAGGGCATGCATAGTACAGGAGGTGGGTTAATGTGTGCATGTATTGTACATGGAGTTGAGGAGGGCATGCATAGTACAGGAGGTGGGTTAATGTGTGCATGTATTGTACATGGAGTTGAGGAGTGCATGCATAGTACAGGAGGTGGGTTAATGTGTGCATGTATTGTACATGGAGTTGAGGAGGGCATCCATAGTATAGGAGGTGGGTTAATGTGTGCATGTATTGTACATGGAGTTGAGGAGTGCATGCATAGTACAGGAGGTGGGTTAATGTGCGCATGTATTGTACATGGAGTTGAGGAGTGCATGCATAGTACAGGAGGTGGGTTAATGTGCGCATGTATTGTACATGGAGTTGAGGAGTGCATGCATAGTACAGGAGGTGGGTTAATGTGCGCATGTATTGTACATGGAGTTGAGGAGTGCATGCATAGTACAGGAGGTGGGTTGATGTGTGCATGTATTGTACATGGAGTTGAGGAGTGCATGCATAGTACAGGAGGTGGGTTAATGTGTGCATGTATTGTACATGGAGTTGAGGAGGGCATGCATAGTACAGGAGGTGGGTTAATGTGCGCATGTATTGTACATGGAGTTGAGGAGTGCATGCATAGTACAGGAGGTGGGTTAATGTGCGCATGTATTGTACATGGAGTTGAGGAGTGCATGCATAGTACAGGAGGTGGGTTAATGTGCGCATGTATTGTACATGGAGTTGATGAGTGCATGCATAGTACAGGAGGTGGGTTAATGTGTGCATGTATTGTACATGGAGTTGAGGAGTGCATGCATAGTACAGGAGGTGGGTTAATGTGTGCATGTATTGTACATGGAGTTGAGGAGTGCATGCATAGTACAGGAGGTGGGTTAATGTGCGCATGTATTGTACATGGAGTTGAGGAGTGCATGCATAGTACAGGAGGTGGGTTAATGTGTGCATGTATTGTACATGGAGTTAAGGAGTGCATGCATAGTACAGGAGGTGGGTTAATGTGTGCATGTATTGTACATGGAGTTGAGGAGTGCATGCATAGTACAGGAGGTGGGTTAATGTGCGCATGTATTGTACATGGAGTTGAGGAGTGCATGCATAGTACAGGAGGTGGGTTAATGTGTGCATGTATTGTACATGGAGTTGAGGAGGGCATGCATAGTACAGGAGGTGGGTTAATGTGTGCATGTATTGTACATGGAGTTGAGGAGTGCATGCATAGTACAGGAGGTGGGTTAATGTGCGCATGTATTGTACATGGAGTTGAGGAGGGCATGCATAGTACAGGAGGTGGGTTAATGTGCGCATGTATTGTACATGGAGTTGAGGAGTGCATGCATAGTACAGGAGGTGGGTTAATGTGCGCATGTATTGTACATGGAGTTGAGGAGTGCATGCATAGTACAGGAGGTGGGTTAATGTGCGCATGTATTGTACATGGAGTTGAGGAGGGCATGCATAGTACAGGAGGTGGGTTAATGTGCGCATGTATTGTACATGGAGTTGAGGAGTGCATGCATAGTACAGGAGGTGGGTTAATGTGTGCATGTATTGTACATGGAGTTGAGGAGGGCATGCATAGTACAGGAGGTGGGTTAATGTGTGCATGTATTGTACATGGAGTTGAGGAGTGCATGCATAGTACAGGAGGTGGGTTGATGTGTGCATGTATTGTACATGGAGTTGAGGAGTGCATGCATAGTACAGGAGGTGGGTTAATGTGTGCATGTATTGTACATGGAGTTGAGGAGTGCATGCATAGTACAGGAGGTGGGTTGATGTGTGCATGTATTGTACATGGAGTTGAGGAGTGCATGCATAGTACAGGAGGTGGGTTAATGTGTGCATGTATTGTACATGGAGTTGAGGAGGGCATGCATAGTACAGGAGGTGGGTTAATGTGTGCATGTATTGTACATGGAGTTGAGGAGTGCATGCATAGTACAGGAGGTGGGTTAATGTGTGCATGTATTGTACATGGAGTTGAGGAGGGCATGCATAGTACAGGAGGTGGGTTAATGTGTGCATGTATTGTACATGGAGTTGAGGAGTGCATGCATAGTACAGGAGGTGGGTTGATGTGTGCATGTATTGTACATGGAGTTGAGGAGTGCATGCATAGTACAGGAGGTGGGTTGATGTGTGCATGTATTGTACATGGAGTTGAGGAGTGCATGCATAGTACAGGAGGTGGGTTGATGTGTGCATGTATTGTACATGGAGTTGAGGAGGGCATGCATAGTACAGGAGGTGGGTTAATGTGCGCATGTATTGTACATGGAGTTGAGGAGTGCATGCATAGTACAGGAGGTGGGTTAATGTGCGCATGTATTGTACATGGAGTTGAGGAGTGCATGCATAGTACAGGAGGTGGGTTAATGTGCGCATGTATTGTACATGGAGTTGAGGAGTGCATGCATAGTACAGGAGGTGGGTTAATGTGCGCATGTATTGTACATGGAGTTGAGGAGTGCATGCATAGTACAGGAGGTGGGTTAATGTGCGCATGTATTGTACATGGAGTTGAGGAGGGCATGCATAGTACAGGAGGTGGGTTAATGTGTGCATGTATTGTACATGGAGTTGAGGAGTGCATACATAGTACAGGAGGTGGGTTAATGTGCGCATGTATTGTACATGGAGTTGAGGAGTGCATGCATAGTACAGGAGGTGGGTTGATGTGCGCATGTATTGTACATGGAGTTGAGGAGTGCATGCATAGTACAGGAGGTGGGTTGATGTGTGCATGTATTGTACATGGAGTTGAGGAGTGCATGCATAGTACAGGAGGTGGGTTAATGTGTGCATGTATTGTACATGGAGTTGAGGAGTGCATGCATAGTACAGGAGGTGGGTTGATGTGTGCATGTATTGTACATGGAGTTGATGAGTGCATGCATAGTACAGGAGGTGGGTTAATGTGCGCATGTATTGTACATGGAGTTGAGGAGTGCATGCATAGTACAGGAGGTGGGTTAATGTGCGCATGTATTGTACATGGAGTTGATGAGTGCATGCATAGTACAGGAGGTGGGTTAATGTGTGCATGTATTGTACATGGAGTTGAGGAGTGCATGCATAGTACAGGAGGTGGGTTGATGTGCGCATGTATTGTACATGGAGTTGATGAGTGCATGCATAGTACAGGAGGTGGGTTAATGTGCGCATGTATTGTACATGGAGTTAAGGAGTGCATGCATAGTACAGGAGGTGGGTTAATGTGCGCATGTATTGTACATGGAGTTGAGGAGTGCATGCATAGTACAGGAGGTGGGTTAATGTGTGCATGTATTGTACATGGAGTTGAGGAGGGCATGCATAGTACAGGAGGTGGGTTAATGTGTGCATGTATTGTACATGGAGTTGAGGAGTGCATGCATAGTACAGGAGGTGGGTTAATGTGCGCATGTATTGTACATGGAGTTGAGGAGTGCATATTGCGCAAATCAGGAGAGTTTATGTGTTTACATGCGCATATTATGTACATAAGATTAATTTACGCTAATTTAGTAACCGTCTTCTACTAGCAATTATGACTTTTCTTGTGTTTGTTTGTTTCAGTTTTTGCTGGGAGGCTGGCTGACCGGTTACTCACTGAGTTGTGACCAAGTAGTCGATTATTCAACGTCTCCTACAGCAATAAGGGTAGGTCATTTATCCTAGGGTATAATATTATGTATTTTTATTGTGTTTATGCATGGCATTAATTAACGTAGCGCTTAACTCCGGCGCGAACGTTACTGAGTGACTATGGTAACGAATATGATTTTAAAATGGTGGTGCTTTTTGAAATCAAAGCATGATTCTTCTGACGACGATAGCGATGATGATTTTGACGACGATGACAGTAACGATGGTGATGAAGACGACGATGACGATAAGGAGGAGGCGGAAAAACGATATGAAAGAGGAAAAGAGAGTGAGAATGGCATAAGCGTTATTAACAATTACAAGCATGCTATATAATACAATGTATATGTGGCGTGTTGTGGGCAAACCGGGCTTAATTCATGTGCGTAAAGTGTCGGCCCGGATTAGGACTGACCAGGCTAATCCAGGACGACACTTTCCGCGTTTATGGTATTTTCTGTTTCAAGAAAGTCTCTTCTAAACATAAATCCTATGCAGGCGGAAAGTGTCGTCCAGGATCAGCCTGTGCGGACTGAACAGGCTAATCCGGGACGACGCTTTACTCACATGCATTAATCCCGGTTTTCCTACGACACGCCTCATATTATTGTGTGCATGTTTTCCAGATGGCTGGAGCGGTGTGGCTGTTCTTTATCACGAAGTATATCGAACTGTTTGACACGGTAAGTTCAAGTGAAATGTGAATTGCAGGACATACAAACTATTTTTTAATCATTAATATTGCTATGCATGTTCTCAAACGCATCTTTCTGTTGCAAAAGAGAGCCGGAAATCTGCAAAAATGTTGGATTTAGTGTGGGTTTCATGTCGTTAAGAAAGATATGAAAAGAAACAAATGAAACGATTAAACATTGCATACTTATGATTAATCAATAAATTTGTCGATATTTACTATTAATCGGTATCCATAATTTTTGAAACAGGTTTGAGATCTACCGGTATGCCGATATTTAATCGGTATCGATACATTTCGAAATGGGTTTGAATTTTAGACTTGTATACCGATCAGATATCCAAAAGGGTCTACAGGACACAGTGACGGTTTTAGCTTAATCCTACTTGAGCTTAATGGTGTCGAAATCCAGACGCCTATGGAGACGCAGTCTAGCCTGTATCCTGGGAAGAACCAGTACTCAATGCCTTTGAGAACGATAGCACGAACGCCATCAGAGTATGGATATAACGCACAATCTAACGATAGTATTATAAAGCGGACAACACATCCATTACACCTCTGCGAGTTTTGCATTAGTTGTGTTAGTATTCGAGTCCGCCTCTATATTGTTGTACTGCAGGTGTTCTTCATCCTCCGCAAGAAGCAGAGTCAGGTGACGTTCCTGCATGTGTTCCATCATGGCTGCCTGCCTGTCTTCTGGTGGTGGGGAGTCAAAGCCGTGCCAGGTAGTAACCCCCTCCAAAAGTTTTCAGTAATAGTTGTAGCATACTTTGGCCAAAATATGTTAGTTATTTAACGAGCCTTCAGGGCGAGATTAAATAATTAACATATTTAGGTCAAAGGCAGCTACCAGTGTTTTACCGGTATACCATATTTACCAATCACATCGCAACTTTCTACAATGCCGATCCCAATGGGCAGTTCCTGTACGTCACTTGATGTCTGACATGCTTGACATATGTGTCGTTTCCAAATTTAGCGCTGCGCAAGGTCACATTATGCGATCCGAATGTGCAAGCTTAACGTGCCATAAGTAGCGTGCGTATAAATTACAACTAAATTTCAATATACCGCACGATAATTATTGCACGATAAGTTTGCATATGAGGCTCCGCCCACCAGTTACAGTTCTGATATCACAGTTATAGAATATCGAAAAAAAACAAAGAAAACAAACTCTGAAATTTGGTAAAATTTTAGGTTGAATTTTAGCGCATGGTACAATGTTAAGTTGTTCAAATAACACCAATCGTGTGGGGAGAACATACCAGTATAAAATATTTTCGATATTACCCCTCGTTGAGCAAGGAACACTTCAATAATTTCTTTTCGTGTAGTATTGTAAAGCAACAAAATTTACGTGAGAAAATTTGAGCAACAGAAACTAAAATTGCTTTACATGAAGCACTTGAAACATCATCCTGGCTAAATATGTTCAGAATACAATGTAGTTTGTTTTGTGCAGCAAACATTGATCACCGATAAGAACACGTTTGGATATCCTCTGTTATCTAGGTGGGTTCGGCACGTTTCACGCGCTGGTGAACTGCTGCGTGCACGTGGTCATGTACCTGTACTACGGAATTGCCGCCCTCGGGCCCGACTACCAGAAGTACATCTGGTGGAAGAAATACGTCACCAAGTTCCAGTTGGTGAGTAAACGTGCACGTGATGTTTATAATTGAAGTTATGCAAACATATTTCAAATATTTCATTGGAGAACTATGGGACAATTTTTACAAACTTTGACCTTAGTAGAGTTCAAATTGCAACCAAATGTTCTATTTAGCGGAATGTAAACATGAACAGCTTATTTGTATTTGTAATTTAAAATCATACCACAGCTCTTCAGTTAAGATCTACGCACGTGCGGTCATTATAGCAATAATAGTAGTTGCCGAATTAAATTATGTACTTTCTACAAAGAAAAACAATTACAAATTAGCGGTTACCTCACATATATAATATAGTTGCCGATTGTAAAGTTGAAAAGACTTTCAAAAAACGCAAATTAGGAATTAAAAACGTCATGTTATACGAGTATTAGTTTTTAACAAGTTTATACAACACTGTTCGCAAGTACATGTGCTTTTAATGTAGCGCACTAGGACAGGAAGTCCCTGCAGTCTATTTTACTGTTGAGATAATTGATTATTTCTATCGCGTAAAGCTCGCATACTTCCTATTTGAACTTGTACAAAGGTCTTTTGTACTAATGTCAAGCATGTAAGTTACATGTACATTATTTAAATTAAAATACAGGCCATAATTAAGTTTATATTGTCATTTAGTTGTCACATTGTGTTGTATAACAATGTGCACATAGCGGGACTGGAGCGACAATGCCACTGCAGACAGTGTTGTTGACCTGTTGTTAATTTAATATGCAACTTTATTGAAAAAAAACACACCCGTTTGTTAACATATTTTAAAGTAGATTCATGGTTTGGCGCCTTTAAATTGTGTTGTTGTTTTTATTGTTTCAGGCCCAGTTTTTCATAGTGACTGTGCACAACTCGCAGTTTCTCTTTCGCGCATGCTCATATCCATGGAAATATGTGGCGTTCATCCAGGGGTTCACCACGATCATCGCTGTCTTGTTTCTGAATTTTTACGTCCAAGCTTATAGGCGAAAACCAAAACAACTGCATGTTAGGAGCGGAACAATTGCCAACGGTTTCAATAGCAACGGGTACATCGCCAAAGGGCATAACAGTATCCATAGCAATGGAGCTGCAGTCAAGGGGTCAAAAGTTGCCAATGGTTTCCATCGTTCTGAACTTAAACGTCGACCTCTTTATTCTTAGCGTCAATTTAAGTATTTAGTCTTTAATAGCCATTTACATTATTGTGGTCAAACATAGATAACAAGTACATACAGTTGACATACGCATTAAAATATTTATGAAGTACAAGAATATTTCAAGTACTTGTTTGTTATACGTCAAGCATTCTACTATCAGAGATCTATCGACAGATATAGATCTTTGCTACAAGCATTACGAAATTTTGGAACAAATTCCAGTTCACGTTTACACACGCTTTACGGCTTTTGGAAAAGAATAATAACAATTGAGGCGTGTCGTGGGAAAACCTAACTAGAATAATGCATGTGCGTAAAGTGTCGTCCTGGATTAGCCTGTGCAGTCCGCACAAGCTAATCCAGGACGGCACTTTCCCACTACAGTGGATTTATGTTTAGAAGACACTTAATTGAAACATAAAATACCATAAAAGTGGAAGGTGTCGTGTCGGATAAGCCTGTGCGGACTGCACAGGCTTATCTGGGACGACACTTAACGCTCATGCATTTAGCCCGGGTTTTACACGACACGCCTCAAATTTATTATATTCGTTGCATTTTGTATTTCGTATATTTGATTTATGTATTTTAGTCTTTTGATTTCATTATATCATTCAGATTGTCATTTGGAACATACGCATTTAGATGATATTCAAATTTTATAGTTTACGAATATTATTTCCATTTGATAAATAAATGCAGTGTGTGGTATTGTGTTTTATTTGTATATTTTTTTATGTCTATCATTAAGTAGAAGTTTGTGTAACAGGACGGCGCGTAGACAGATCTTACAGGGACTGATGAGCGCACATTCCCGAACGGACATGTCGCGATCTGTCGGTTAATTGTTATTTGCATGGAAAACATGTTTCGAGAAAGAGGACCGGAAGATTATCCACGAAGATCATAATTAATCGACGATAACCTCCCTTCTACTTTTCAGAACAATGTTTCCATGCGCTATGAAGAAGATCCCATGGTTACAAGTGAAAGTTCACCCATCAATATTTTCCCCCAGGGGGTGGGGGGGGGGGGGCATATACGGGACTTTAGACTGAAAGCGATTCCCGACAGGCGGAAATTTGACACGCCAAATGATTCCGGGTCCCGGGCAATAGACTTAGGTCAGATTTTTTAGATCCCGGCAATATTGGCCTCCCGGGCCATTTGATACAAAAGTCATCTCCCCCTACTGAGGGGATTTAGACAAACATGCTTGGCTCTAAGGTGGGGAATGAGACCCCAAAACAACAACAAATTAGTCAAATTCCCCTGGGCATCCCCCCCTGGGGAGGGGGGGGGAAATATTGATAGGTGCATAGACTCTATTTCAAAGAACGCAAAATTAGTTAGTGTGTATGTATGATCTTTCATATCAAGTATTTAAAAAAACGGATGAAAGTAACATCAAAACTTGAAAGCAAACACAAAACTTAACAAGAGCACCGCCTACGGGTGCTGCTCGCTCGGCTTTCGCATATTTGATAGTACTTAAGGCTTTTGTTAATAGAATAAGCTTATCACCGTCATAATGTATTTTGAATTTTAAGTCAATACTCTTATAGATATTGAGAAATTTGACCTAAAGCAAAAAATTATAAGTTGAAAACAGGGCAATAACTCCTTGATAGAGTTACCTCATCTTGTCTACAGAATGGGTTCATAAGAGATATTGTGAAATTTGATCTAAAGTGAAATTTCTAAATTGAAAAAAAAGGGCAATTACTGAAGCAAAATCCTTGATACCTCCTCTTGTCTACAGTGGAAGTACATCACTGTGATCAAGTACTTTGATACAAGTACCTTATTTAGGTATTGAGAAATTTGACCTAAAAGGAAAATTGCAAGTTGAACAGAGGTAAATACTCCAACAAAATCCTTCAAAGTTACCTCCTCTAGTCTGCAGAATGATTTCAGCACCATAAACAAGTACCTTTATGTTCAATTTAATGTCTTTGAAAGTTATTGAGAAATTTTATATTTACCAAAGTGTCAAAATAAGGTAATTTGTAAGTCCAATTAAGGGCTGATAACTCTGTAAATACAAATCACAGGGTTACCTACCTTGTTGTAATGGTTTACTCTTTTTATAGTGAACAAGGATTAAAAGTTTCAAATGGATACCTTTGATAGTTTTTGAGAAATGGACTCTGACAAAAAACTTAACCAGAAAAATTAACTAACGCAGACGCTGACACATGCGACAGGGCAGCGACAATAACTCGACTTTTTTTCTTCGAAAAGTAGAGCTAAAAATGACAAAGGAAACACTACAATACGGAATAATTCAATAAGTACTGGCGGTGAGTTTTTGCATCGTTTATTAGTATTGTGTAACCTAAACCAACTGTAAATTCAACGTATATACATGTATTTGAGTTTCGCCTGTACAGACGAAAACTATTTGGTGATTAAAAACTAGCTTATGGTGCGTTTAAAAGCAATGTTTGCTCTTAACTTTTATTTCATTTTAAATAGAAATATATGGTTAATTGTATTTATGCCACTATATCTGTTGTAAGATCATACATACAAACTTCAAGATTAATAGTTAAGCCAGTTGGCGTTTAAGTGCTAGTAACGGACACCAAGGCAGTTACGGTTGACTGTACAACATTTGAATCATCGTTTTCGATAATGTGTAATGAAGAACATGCCCCATGTAAAATACCTGTCTTATGTTCATACCACCAGTTTTCGAACTGACCACAATAAACTCATTCACGGGTAACTGGACGCGAAAATAACCAGCTTAGCGAAATCAGTTTACTTGTACAATTACAAACCACTTCAATGCCGTTACAGATATAAAGGGACGCTGTCTGTAGTCTGATTTATCAAATGTGTTCCCAAAGGCACATTAGATTTCACCTGCGGCATCATGCTTGAGAAAAAAATATGTAAATGCAAATTGAACCAGTATTGAATGTTTTGGTACTTGCAAATGACATGTGAAAGTAGTTAGAGGTAGAAGTCCGAGTAACAACTTTCAGTACTGCTAATATTTATGTAACAACTAAGTTAAGACCTGGTTTATGTGTTGCATTGGAGATACGGATAAGTATCAATAAAACACTAAAATATGGAACGCACATGTAGATTTCTAGCAGTTTAATTCCGTTGCTCTACATAATTATATATGTATAAAATACAAATAAATTAGATGCATTTAATTACAATAGAACAGTCAATTTAACATGAAGTTTGGTTGTCAAATGCAGCTTAAAACGAACCCGAATGCCCATGAACCAAACAACAAAACCTAATTGTATTCAAAGGTATGATTAAATCATTTTGAAAATATAATTTTACAAAAGATTTTAATTAATGTAATATGCATTGAATTGCGAATTACACAGATAAATGAAAAAAAATATGTGTGTCTTATTGCTTAGATTGTATAAGCTGTCATCTTGAAATAAACTTCAAATAATAAAAGCATTTAAAATTCATAAATTAGCTCCGCACCATTCGGTCATTAAAGCAAGAGTTTGCAATTTGTATTCCATTTAAAACTTAAGTACTACTTGAAATTAAACTCATGTGGATGTCATTCTATCCCGATCTCTGCAAATGTGCAGTCAACACAAAGTGTGGCAGATTTTACCTCTTATTGATAACTGTACTCAATATCGGTTTTTACTTCTCACATATAAACATGTTCACATAGATTGGCAGTTAATCGAGATACAATATCATGGAGTTTCCACATTTGATTATATGTATCACAATTGCACATAAGTAATGGCCAAATTACATGTGCATATTGCCTAACTTCAAAATAAAATTATAAAACACCAGTTTTGCTAAAGATATATTTATGTTCAACATTTAATTGTAACAGGTAACATAGAATGAATATATGGGTACATGTATTTGTTTTCCATTAAGAACAGGAAATATAAGTATCTACAAGCAAATAGAAATATAACTACCAGTTTCTTTAAAATGTGAATAATGAAACTAAACTCTCTACATCTGTAATAACAAATGTGTGAATTTTGATTCAAAAAGATATCAAAACAAATTCACATGAAATAATAATATCACACCATTCGTATCACAGATAAAACATTTTGTCCTGAAAATGAAAGCAATGACAATTTTAATCACTAACATTTAAATATATAGCCAACAGTTGGGTCAATAAAGCATTGTTGCGATAAGTATTTTGTTTTGTTTCTGTGTGGAACTTTACAATAATTATTTTCTGTGAAATCTAAATTATTAAACCACTAAAACTAAAGGCAAAACTATTAGTAAAGGTTCTTAAAAACAAACTACTATTTATCTACATTTACTGGTATCAAATTGCTTCACATTAAGTCCATGTTTCCGTCAGGCGTAAAAAAAAAGTTTGTTTCTGGTAACATGCCTAAAAAAATTCCGGTAGGTAGGTCGGGATTTTTTTTTTTTTGGTTTTTGGTTAATGGTCAACTTAAAGATTCTAAAACTGAATAAATATTCAAAACGTATCAGTAATATCCTTAAACATTGTTTATAAGTGGATACTATCAAAACAAAACACTTATTTATCCAAAAACATTAAATTATTGAAAAAGGTAAATAAACAAAAAATCAATCTGACAAACCCAAAAAAATGTTCTAGGGTCGGGGCATTTTTTTAGGGTAGGTCAGGCTACTTGAAACAAACAAAAGTACTGTGTCACAGTTGCTGTTCCTACTATACTAGTCATTTATTAAAGTGCACGTTATAAAAACAACACAATATTCAAAAACTAAATTGTGAAATGCATGCATGTACTTTTGATGACAAAAACTGTATTTACAACACAAATAATGACTCTGAAAAAAAAAAAAAAAAAGCATGAACATTGTTCCTCACTATTCAATAACTACTACTCTTGGCACTACTGGGTAAATGACTAAAATTGGCAACTAATTGTGTACAAATCTAATATCAATAAATACTATAAATAGTATAATACAATTGTGCCTTTGTAATGAAATAAATCTGGTTATTTGTGTGTGAATTATACACTGATCTGTTGTACTGAAAACAGTATGTTGTATACTGGTAATTAGGGAATTTACTGTACAATAAATAATTATAAATACAAGAGTAAAGCACAATTACTAAAAAAAATAATCTAAAATAAAAATTCTTACATGTACATTGATTTGATTTAATTTTTTTGTATATGTCTACCAATATGCGTTTTAATAACTTACTATATCATAACAAAACATAGGTATCTCAGAGATTCTACAATCTACAAATTAATAAGTGAAACAACAGCAAAACTAAATAGAAGTTAGCAAGATCTTTTTTCCTTGCCTAGGCAAATTAACATGTTAACTATTTATATCACCTTATGAATCTACTTTTGAGGTGAAAACAGCATTGACACATGATGAGGTTGTTTAACTCCAATAAAAGCAAGCCTTTTCAAGTTTGCAGCATAACAGTTAATTATTCTTTACACCTGAGCTTTATAACCAATAATCAACTCGTTTTTCTGTACTGATACATTATACCAGCATGATACAAAAAGCCCCTGTACTTGTATACAAATATATATATATGAGGTGTCGTGAGAAAACCGGGCTTACTGCATTTGCGTAGTGTCATCCCTGATTGGCAGTGCAGTCAGCACAGGCTAGTCCAGGACGACACTTTGCACTTTTTTAATGGTATTTTTTTAAGGAAGTCTCATCTAAACATAAATCAACTGTAAGCGGAAAATGCAGTTCCAGATTAGCCTGTGCGGACTACACAGGCTAATCCGAGACAACACTTTACACGCACTTTACACGCACATGCATTAAGCCTGGTTTTCCAACGATATCCTATAATCAACATCTATGCTTCCTGCGATGACATAGACCTATCCGAATCGGCACGCTATGTGTAGGTCTCGTCTCTATGGCGGCTCACTCCGGTGTCTTCAAAGTTATCATCCTCGAAGTCATCCTGGTAGTCATTCACGCTGGCCGAGTGCGATCCTCTGCTCTCGATGAAGTCTTCGTCCAGACCGACACTTCGAAGCGTGGCATTGAACTTCTTCTCTGCCTTTTTCTTGGCATTGACCTGTGGAGAAGAGATAACTGCTTGAAACGAGTAAGAAAGATTGAAGACAAATGTAGTACTTTTAAACTGCCAAAATAACAAATCAAAGGAATTTCAATGACAATCCGTTCAGCCTTTCAGGAAGCCATTGACTTTATTGCTAGACGGAGATGTCTTGTAAAAATCACTTGCATGCAGTGAACAGAGTTTGTCAGAAACTGACCCGAGTAGGTGTGGTTATAAAGCCAGTAGTGATCAATCAATTATCCTTCATGAACATAAAATTATGTGTTTACACAATTTTCAAATTAATAACCATTATCATCCAAAAAAAATACAAGTAAACTTTCATACCTTTTAACCAAACAATTAGAGAGAAAAACAACCTTTTAATAACTGATCACATATTACTAGCTTTACTAGTATCACCGTCATATACTTGACGGCTTAAAGCCAAAACTATGTATGTAGCTCTCTCAAAAATATATTATATCTAGTGTTGGCTTAAGTCATCATTCAATTTTCAAATAAAAAAAACACTATAAAATACAATAGGCAAATTTTGCTAACAATGAAATACATCACTGAAATATGTCCAAATGACCAATTGTAATACGATTACATGAATTGCATACCTGAGACTCTTGTTCAAAGAGCAATGGTCTCTTGTTAATTCTTTCCTTCATTTCCTGAAGCTCTCTCTCATACTGCTCCATTCTAGCCCTCTCTGCCTCTCTGTGATATACAAATGGTATTTGTTTCATAAAATCAAGGAAATTCAAATTTAGCAACATCTCTTTAACAAAAAACAGTTACTGACTGGAGAATAAGATTTCACCAACACAACATTCAGCAATTTAGAAAACCAACACTTCATTGACCGACGGTGATGTCTTACAATGGTTTCTCTTCTGATGATGTCTCTCGAGTTTTTATTAAAAAATAATATTATTGTTTTCTCTTCAGGAACATGCATTTCCCTGAGATTAAACTCAGAATGTGTAGCAATTACTCAATTGTCACTGGAATGTCACTTTACAAATGTTTTGTTGTTTGTTAAATAACAATGTCTGAACATTTGGTAGTACCATAACTCAATTCTATAATAATTCTGACATTAATTTTTAAACTACTGGCATGTTCAGAAAAAGTTATGACAACAGTTACTGTTCAATAGTTTTAGGACAAAGTGTTGCAATAAATATGGTGTCCGACAACTAGACAGCAAGTTTGTAAGTATTATTCTTCTCAAGAAATGTTTTGAACAAACAAACCTCTGCTCTCTCTTTTTGTCTTCAGGTTTAAACCTTGGTGGGTCAGAGTATTTGGTCTTCTCATGAATCTCCTTGCGTAGTCTCATCTCCCGTACTCTACGATGCCTTTCCTCTTCAATTTCACGCATCTCTTGCTCTGACAGCTGCTTCAACTGGCTCCTGAAAGGGATGATTAATGGTACAAACATGATTTCCAGGCAAAAAAAGTCATTTCCATGCAGATCCAGCACATTAAATTTGTATATAAACATACGTATTCAAAAAGATGAAATGAGCTGAAAGAAGGAAGGCTCAAACCATGAATGGTTATTAACTTTTACAATGCCAGAAACACGTTAAACAAATGAAATTTTAAATGCTTGTATACATATTTGATATAAAACTGAGCTCCATTTTTTGGTTCATACCAAATGACTTTCAAAAACAAAGTCAAAAAGAACATACTTGGTTTTTGTAGTTCTGAAGTCTGCAGACTTTGTTGACTTTGATGGTAAAGCATCCAGGGAAGAAGATATATGTCCTGAAAGATAATAAAAAACAACAAAAATATAAATTATAATACTGGCATAAACAAGAATCTCGTCTTTTTTTTTTTAAAGTTATAAAAGTTTAACAAGTTGTTATGATTTATCGACATTGATTGAGAAATAATTTCCTTAACTGAACGAAGCGGCTCCGAATTTTTAAAAGTGGCGAATTTTAGTTGTGACATTTTTTGAGCCAGTGAAACTACTTTTAACTATATCAGTTCATATTTGTGAGAATAAAGATCTTTAAGTTAGCAACAGATAAAATAAAGAAATCTAAAGATATAACAATAACACATAACATTAAGATATTATAATAACAATATTTTCTATTATAAAAGACAAACCCAATTTCATTCTCTGCTTCTCATCTTTTTTAAATGGCCATCTACCATCTCGTTCCCTTTCCTCCTTTTCAAGTTGTTCTTTAATCTTATCTCTGGTTGATTTACTTGTGCGTTCCGTTTCAAGTTGAAATGGCCTAGTAACAGTTGCTTCTTTCATTTCTTTACGGCGCCTTAACTCTGCTTGAAAATGTCTATACAGAGCATCATAATTCGGCACCTCATGATTGATTTTAGGTCGTGCTGCATTCTTGGCACTCTTCTTTTTGTTTTTCATCTTTAGCTCACGCTCTTTCTGTTCTTTCAGTCTTTCTCTAGCGCTCATGTTTGGTGGCAACGATGCTGTATGGAGTAGTTGTTCCGCGCGCATTTTGATACGAATTTTCCTGTACTCCTCTTCTTCCATCAATTTGTCGTCTACAGTGGAGTCAAATACCTTCTTAGGTACTGGCCTTGCCTTGAAGCTGTTTTTTGGTGTTTCAGGTGCCACTTTTTGATTGCAGTCCCTGTCCAGTCTCTGGTGTTGTTTCCTGTCTTCCTCTCTTCTTATGAAACTGAAAGGCTTTTCTTGTGACTTCAAAATTTCAACGCTCTGTTGTTTTATCTGCCTTCTCTTTTCTTCAGATTTTTCTTGGATTTCATCATACAATGGCAGGTAAACATGGGCTGGGACAGGTCTGGCTTTAAACTTTTTCTTTAACTGTTCCTCTTCTTTCATCTGCTTTTCCTGCATCTTTTGCTCAAATTCAATCAAATTTTTAGATTTTTTCTTTCCTTTACTCTCTTCCCTCATGGTCATGGTAAATGGTTTTGGAATTGTGAGTCTGTGTCGCCAACTATCTTCCTTCTTTTTCCGTTCTTTTCTAGTGATCGTAGCAGAGGATGGTCGTTCTAAACTTCGCCTTGGAGCATAATCATCAATAGAAAAATTTCGCCACATTTCATCAATTCGTGAAAAGGATCTATCACGTTCTCTGTAAGGCTCAGAAACTGTATCATCAGGGACATAGTCATCATCACTGGCTTCAAAAGATTGTCTTAAACCATCAACAGATTTTCTAAGATCATCTAAGGATCTGGCAATGTCTCTTGGAATGGGTGCCGAGCGAGGTCTAGTAGGTGGTGAGGACATTGACTTTGATGTAAGTCCCATTGAGGCACGTCCAGTAGGGGGCTTGGCGGTCTCTGAAAATGTTTCTCTTAATGTTTGTGCTTCAGATGGACTGAATGAACGTCTAGGTGGTGAGGGTGATCGCCTTGACCTCTCAGGTGACTCAGCTTTCCGGATAGAAACAAGGACACCATCGTCATCGACAAAGGTTTCAGATCTGAATGTCTGTTCATACGAACGTGATGTCGGCTGCTGTTCCACAAACTTCTCCACACATGTCTCCTTCTCTTCACCCGAATCTGGCTCTGGAAATGTTGGCTTACCGACTCCATTGTGCTTTTCAATGTATATTTTCTCACACTTCTGAAGAATTTTGCGTTGCTCATTTTTTAGTTCCAATAGCTTTTGATAAAATTCGTCATCTGAAAGTTTACTTAGCTGCAATAATGCTTCTGGCTCTGAAGTTTTGTGGAATTTTGATGTGGAACTAGGATCAAAAATGTCCTTATCATAACGGCTTTCACCATTATAGTCGTCATAAAATATCCCTGAATAACGACCGAGTGTGGTTTTCGGTCGCTCGTGCAAACAAGCAGAAAGTCCGGTTTTGGGATTAAGTGGAGGTTTTACACTGGAATTTGTAAAAACCGACAAACTGTGAGTTGTTGCCATTGTTGCCATGTTTGTCGCTTGCACAGACTCGCAGTGAATAACAGGTGCCCGAAATTGTAAATTTCGAAAAAATAATTACGTTTGAGAAGGGCGTATAATGTTTCAAAAATAAATTCTTGCGAATATGAAATATTAAAATAATTCATAAATAATACAAAACGCTCATTTTTTATTTAGCTAAAAATTCGAAACTAAGGCGATTGAGGTTGCCTTTAACAAGGGAGGTCACTCCAATGTCACAACGGTCAAAATGGCAACACAAATGATGCAAAAATGTTCCCTGTGTTTTGCGACAGTTCGTCAGTTAGGAATTCTGCATACGTATGCATCTAGGCGATATACAAGCTACGATGTTCAGACGGCAGATGTTGTCATCTCAGGTGGAGGGATGGTTGGTGCAGGAATGGCATGTGCATTAGGTACATTTATCATGTCACGCAATATTACAAGGTTGCACATCACTAATTGTTGTTCTTCAATAATCGCTTGACAAATAAAAGAATTCACTGGCTGCACTTGTGTACGATCTTACAAGAGCTATAGTGGCGTAAATACAATTAACGGAATAAAGTTCTATTTAAAATGGGATTAAAGTTAACAGCAAACATAGATAAAGAGACTTCAGCAAACAGTTTATATAGTACTGACTAGACATGTTCGCTGAAGCCAATCCCATATCGAAAGTCAACTAGAGTTGTAACATATTTATGTCATGCTATAAATCCATAATTTGCAATTTCTGGAAGAAATCACTACATATACAGGTAAGTCAACCTAAAATTTTGACTTGTGGCTTGTTTTGAAAATTGAAATTGTCAAATGCATCGAATAATACATGAAAATAACTCTTGATCAGCACACAGTGTACAATTACACTGCCATTGTTTCTTTATCACGTGACTAAGAGATTTCATTTGTATATTTTCGGATTGACCTTGATCTTTTCGCGTGCTCAAATTGTAAACGTGGTTTTCGTTTTCCAAATTGTAAACATGGTTTTCGTTTTCCAAATTGTAAACATGGTTTTCGTTTGCATTATTTGTGTTCAGTTACTCATGTCTGACCAGCACACATATTGTATTAATATTGATATAAGTAATGTTTAATCTATTATTCTTTTACTAGGTATTAAAATTATAGTGTGTTGACAAAACAATCACAAGTGAAGTGAAAATTCAGGAAATGTCTTCTTTTTTTTCAGGCTGTGTTTGACAACAGTCACAGCACATGTCGTGTTACTAAAAATAGATCAAGTCATATGACCATGAAATCCTGTGAGATTCTAATTTGACAAATGCCTTTCATTTCCTGCTGCCTATTAAATGTCTTTCATTTCCTCCACATTTTAGTAACGAAGCAGTAATTTAGAAGTGTTTTAGACTGTATTTTGTCATAAGTATGCCAACTAGATGTAAAAATTCTCCATCTATGCAATAATGCTGCCTATTTGGTTCAGTAGTGCATTTAAAAGCCGTTTTGGGCAGTTTTTTTTATGACTGTTGATAAACTGTCAAATTCTTGAGACTTGCTGGTAGACATTACTATGGGTGTTGCTCCATAACTTTTATGTTGCGCCAAGTCAACTTGAACTAGAACAAACATTGCTTTTAGACGCACAATAATCCAGTTTTTAATACCCAAATAGTTTTCGTCTGTACAAACGGAAACTCAGATACATGTATATACGTTGACTTGACGGTTGGTTTAGGTTACAAAACACCAATAATCGATGCAAATACTTGACATTAGTACTTGTTGTTTTTTTCTATATTGAAGTCTTTCCTTCGTCATGTTTATGTTTTCTTTGCTTTCAAGTTTTATTGTCATTTTTATCTGCTTTTTTGAAAATAATTTATATGAAAGATCGTACATACACACTTTAATGTCAAAAGCATCAATTAATGCCAAAAGCATCAGTCCGAAGCTGCCTGTACTACCATCTAACCAGTGTTTGAAATGTGGCACAATCCTTGAAAATTTAAGACATTTCTATTGTGTCTGATTCCCTTTCAAATGAGAATTTTCATAAGTCTCAAGGCCATTGAAATATGTATAATTTAAGCTATTTCCAAAATGAAAGAAATATTTAATGTTTTTTTTTCATTTTTTTTTTATTTTGGTGGATAGGTGGCGGGGCCCTTCAGAGGGGAAATTTTATGGCAAAAGGGGATTTTTTTTTCAGAAAAGCATTATTACATGTTTATATTCAACTTTTTTTAATAAAATTAATCAATTGCATTGCTACAAATGATAACTTACATTATGCACTAACTTGGTTTGATGAAAAATTGCTGGAATTGTTAATTTTTTTTCTGATTTTAGTCTCTTTTTTTCAAAATAAAGCTTTTATTTTGAGGGGAAATTTAAGGTAAATTTAGGGGAAAATACATACCTTTTATGCAGGGAAATGAGGCCAAATGTTGGAAATTAAGAAATTTGTTGTCTTAGCTTTTCTACTTAGAATTATTAACATGCAGTCAATGTCACTTCTCAAATTAATTCTCTTGTGTACATTTCAACCTTTAAATATTTAGTTTACTTGTAAAAACCATGAACTATAGAGTTCACCTATTATCAATAACATTTTGCTTTTAAAACTAAAATAAAAAAATGTATTAATTTCAGGTCATGAAAGTCTTTTGCAGAACAAGCGTATAGTGTTGTTGGAAACATCACCAAAGAAAAAGTTCACTTTGACAGAGCAATATGGCAACAGAACTTGTACACTGAGTCCTTCATCAGTATTATTGTTTGAAAGTATGTGGAGAAAATTAGTATACGCTTTATCAATGCTTGTTTTTTATTCCAGTGTGTACTGTCTATTGAATTTGATTGCATGTTATAATATGCTTGTTCGTAGAAAAAATGTGTTAAAACTAAAGTATGTGGAAGTGCCGATATATAATTAAAGCATATTGCGCCTACAAAATTTAGATAACTGTGTTGATCAGAAAAATTCTGTTGCACACTGTAGAAATGATCTGTCTGTAAATAAATAAATGCTATACTTCTGCTGTTTATTATATTCCAGAATGTGGTGTGTGGTCAAAAATAGAAAATATGAGATGTCATAAGGTTCTTAGAATGCAGGTAAGTTGTAGGATAAAATTACAATTGTTGGTTTTGAAGTTTAGGCTTGGAATCACTTTTACTATTTGTTTGTGGTTGTCGCATGGTGAAGTCTTTATATGCCAATTCAGTCATGTCCATTTAACACGATTAAATGTACATACAGTTACAATTTGTATAAAAATTTGTCCCACATATTATGGTACAAGAGAAGAACGTATATAAAAGAAATTATTGTCCTTATATTAACTTATATTTAATGCACAGAGTCCCTAGTAGCTTCATAATACTAGTAGGAAATTAATAATAGTTCATATCCAACTGAATTGAATTGACACAGATAGTGAGATGTACACTACCGGTAATTTCTAACCACATGTTGTTAACTCTTAACCCGCCGAATACACCTTTGCCTATCAGCAGTTGCAGAGCCAGATACATTTGAGTGTTACAAGTAAGCTAGGTTTGAAGGGAAATAAGTATTCCTTAGGAATAACTAATTGTTCCTAAGGAAGAATGTGTGACTTAAGAACCTCATGGTATGCCATACAAGGGGTCATATGCTGTAAATCACTGTAACTGATGCATAGTTACTCTTATGTATTTATACCACATACTTTACTGAAGGGAAATTAAACAAGGTTTACACTGGTATACAATTTATTAAATTTGGTTATATTGTATTTCTCTCTCAAACACATGAATTAGTTTGAAAACAAACAAGAATATTATGTAATAATTACATTTCTTATGATGATATAAATGACTTATTTAAACTATTATTTTATAAAAATCTTTAAACATCTTTTCATTAGTATGTAACGATTAAACGAAAATGAATTGCTGTAAGATTTATAACACAATAATTTCCAAGAAATATTCCAGATTTCCGTCACGTTCTTTTGAACTGAAACCAGGGCCATTTCTGAATCTAGATATTTAATGGAGCATCTATATGTATTTGTTATTTCATTGGGTTATGGAAAGGAGTTCAGGCCGAGCAGATGTTTAAGTACATTGGGTGTACTAGTAATGCACCATTTAACCTTTCTAGGTATGGGAATCCTGTTCCAATTCTTTGATAACCTTCAACCTACCTGACACTGCCGATGAGTTAGCCTACGTGGCAGAAAATGATGTGATTCAAGAGGCACTGACACAACGCCTTGAAGAGATGAAGGACCAGATCGAAGTCCTGTACAATACCAGCGCAGACTCGATATCGGTTCCTGGGGTGGCTAAAGAACTAGCCTCCAATGCTTGGGTTGAAATAAAGCTGAATAATGGACAAGTGTTGAAGACGAAGTTACTGGTCAATATTTATCGTCAACGATATAAATAACTCGTTTTAGTGTGTTGTAGTTTAAATTTTAATTTAATTATTAGGTATAAATCTTATGAAGTGTTGGATACAGTCTCCATGAGTGATGAAAGATGATGTAGCTTTCATACTTACTTATTGTCATTTCAGATAATTATTAGGTATAAATCTTATAAAGTGTTGGATACAGTCTCGATGAGTGATGAGAGAATATGTAGCTTTCATACTTACTTATTGTCATTTCAGATTGGTTCTGATGGAGTGAACTCGTTAGTTCGAAAAACTTGTCAGTTTCACACAGTGTCCTTTAGTTACAACCAGAAAGGAGTAGTAGCTGTGCTAAACATAGATGAGGTAAACATTGACATTGACCATGTACTTAATTTTAACACCGACACTTACAGTAATGAGTATTAAATGCCAGTAGTAAGGCTACTTAAAACAGTCATGTGAAAACAAAATGAATTTATTTCTTACTTATTGAAAAAAGTTGATATAAAGTTCCATTCATAATGAAAGAAAGTATAGTTTTAATTTTACTAGACTAAAATAGTAAGTTGATATCATGTATCATTATAAAATATTTGTTTATAAAAAATAATATACGACTTTCTAAATTTCGGAATTTTTTCAGCCAGGGTTCACCAGACCAGTGGTAATTGTCAAGACACCTTGGTTGTTAAATTGTTGATTTCCTTCCTTGTTTACTGCAGACTAATAACAATATGGCCTGGCAAAGATTTCTACCTACAGGACCAATTGCTCTGTTACCTGTAAGTTGCATTTGTGGCCTTCTTTACACTCGATAATCATATTTCAATTTTAACGTAACAAGGTATTTATGGCTAAACTTTACAGTTCTATTCAAATAGTATGTATGGTGTTCTGAATGAATATTATATGTCAAATAATGAAAGTTTGAATTTAACTGAATACAATTTTCTGTGTCTGAGGTTTGTTTTTAAAAAGAAATCAAGTACTAAGTTACTTGAAAAGTTAGTAAGCTGAATGTATTATATAACTGAATCATGATTTTACAAATAGTGACCAGACAACCTGGATTATTTGCACAACTTCTCTTTGTTATGCAAGTATTATTATTATTATTATTATTGTGTCGCAGTTTGTGTAGACAATAACTTGAGGTTTTTGTGCATTATGAAACTTTAGTGAAGTGTTAGTAGGCATAAAAGGACGGTTAAGTTCAATTTTCAGCATAATTTTGCTCTTGTCGTACTTGAGTTATGCCCCCTTTAAGAAACAATAGTTCAAATAACGCTTGTGCAGACAATAACTAGAAGTTTTTGTGCAATCATTATGAAACTTAAGGGGAGTGTTAGTAGCCATAAGAGGAAGGATAAGTTTGGTTTTCGGCCTAATTTACTTGCGTTATGCCCCATAAGGTGACACATCTGACTCGCAGATTTCTAGATATTAGTATTCCTTATAAACTTCCAGTGTTTATTATTGCTGAAAATACTCTTGTAATATAATTGTAAGCATAATATACACTCTTTTGCTGCCGAATCGAACTTTGGGGGTACATAGTAATCGCATCGTCCATCTGTCTGTCCGTCCATCCGTCCGTCACACTTCTTGTGCGGACCATAGTATTAAGGGATTCTAATAAAACTTCCTCTCATTCTTATATGAAGTGCAGAGTACAAGGGCCACAACTCTTTCTTCAACATTTACAGAGTACATTAGTATTGAAGGGATTCAAATGAAACTTCATATAATGACAGAGGACAATAAGTGTAAGTGCATAGCACAAGGACAACAACTCTTTCTTCAGCATTAATGGAGTTATTGCCCTTTGTTTTTATTTCCTTATGTGAAGCAATAATTTTATTGTGCGGAGCATATCTCCATTAGTATTGAACGGATGCATATGAAACTTCATATAATGATAGAGTGCAATGAGAGGAAGTGAGGAGCACAAGGACCATAACTCTTTCTTCAATATATATGGAATTATTCCCCTTTGTTGAATTTTCTTTTGCGGAGCATAACTTCATTAGTATTGAAGGGATTCAAACGAAACTTCATGATAGAGGACAATGAGAGGAAGTGCAGAGTACAGGGAACTCAACTCTTTCTTCAATATTTACAGAGTTATTGCCCTTTGAGCACAACTCTATTAGTAATGAAGGGATTCAAATGAAACTATATAAAATGATAGAGGACAATGAGACAAACTGCAGAGAACAAGGACCACAACTCTGTCGTCAATATTTATGGAGTTACTGCCGTTGGTTTTATTTTCTTTTGCGAAGCATACGTCCATTAGTATTGAAGGGATTCAAATGAAACTTCATAGAATGGTAGTGGACAATGAGAGTAAGTGCAGTGTACAAGGACCAAAACTCTGCAAGGCCCATAACTATTTCTTCAATATTAAGGAGTTATTGCCCTTTGTTTAATTTTCTTGTGCAGAGCATAACCCCATTATAGTTAAAGGGAATCAAATGAAACTTCATAAATGATAGAGGACAATAAGAGGAAGTGCAGAACACAAGGTAATAGTACATTAGTATTGAAGTGATTTAAAATAAAACCACATATATTGATAGAGGATGTTGAGAGAAAGTGCATTGTACAAGGACCATAACTCTTTTTGTAGGAACAACATGTAACTGACAATGTGTTGCCTTCCTCTGACAAGCATATGCTTCGGGGGCATACGTCACATCCTGTGACAAGCCTTGTTATGTATGTAACAGTTGCAGTTATAAGTACAACACTGATGAAAAGTTTCATAAACATGTAGATATTGGGTGTTTATTTCAGATGTCCAACACAGCCATGAGTCTTATCTGGACCACTTCCCCTGAACATGCCAAGCAGCTGATGTCTCTTGATGAGGAAAGCTTTGTAGATGCTGTCAATGATGCATATGTTAGTCTTTGTTTTACGTATATTAAGGTTTTTCTGCAATATGTGGGAGAGCTTGTAGAATTGCTCGACTATAAGAGAGACACAGAAGTGTCAAACATTCAGAAAGAAACATGTTTCTGTAAAATGTATAATTAGTGGTTTATTTATCAGCTAAGATAAAGAACTAAATAATGCATGTTAAAAAGTGTATGATAACTGAGACCACACAATATGCGAGATTTGTGAAGACAAAGAATTTTAGATGTAATATGATGATATTGAAAAAAATAATGCTATAAAAGCCAAGGCTATTGGGATAATGCAATAAAGAAGTAAAAACACAAAATGACAAATATTTCAGTTTTCGTGTCGCCTGAAAAGGAAACATATAGGGGTTACTTAACTTTGGCGGCAGCGGCGTCCACTTTAGTTTGTGCAGACAATAACTTGAGAAGTTTTTGTGCAATCATAATGACACTTAACGGAAGTGTTGAGTCATACAAGAAAGGTTCAGTTTGGTTTTCGGCATAATTGCTCTTATTGTACTTGAGATTGGCCCATCATGCGACAAATCCGACTCGCAGAGTTCTAGTTAAAAGAAATGATTTTTTTTTTGTACTTGAGACATGCCCATCAGGCAACACATTCGACTCGCAGAGTTCTAGTTAAAAGAGATGATTTTGTGCTTCATCCATGCACTGCCTGTTTATACTGTTTATGCCAATTTCCTTCAGATCCACGACAGGGACATGAACTCTGCTGCTGGCCGGGTCTCAGACATGTTCCAGAGCCTGCTGCAAAACATTGTGCCAGGTAAAACTGAACTTCTTTCTCTGAAAGGGTATGTCATTGTCACTTATTTATTGAAAATCTTGTTATATTGTAATGGATTTTAATTAGTTTTGGGCCAGAATGTTTAATCATAATTTGTTATAAACAACCTCTATTCATGAACCACATAGGCACAGATTTTAACACAATTCGTCAGAACTGTGCATTTGGATACTTCTTAATTAGTTACACAATTGACAATGCGTTTGTTGTTTGGGGCTAAGATATTTGGATATGGAGCTTTGTTTTGTGGCTGATTACCGAGACTATTGGTTAAACCACGCCAAGTGGTCACTTGCTATCATATACCTATACAGGGAAAGCTTTAAAAAGTACGTTTTGGATAAAAAAGGCCAATTGTAGACCATGATCAAGTGAAAAATATGGCTATTCAATTTGATTGGTTTAAACATATTTGCCCTTAATTACATAGTTCATATTTATTTGCCCATAATTAAATTATATATTATTACATAGTAAACAGGATTGGGCTTAAATTGGTCAAATTCTTAAAAATGAACTTTGCTAACCTGAATTCTGTATAGTTGAAATGCCAAATATGTTGAAGTGGAAAATTATGCACAGCTGTCATCCTTTTTACCTCACCTGAGCACGTAGTGCTCGGTGGGCTACTGGTATAGGGCAGCTCTCCGGCATCGTCCATCGTCCGTATTCCGTCAACAATTTGGACCGTTGACGCGATAAAGACTACATTTTTTTATTCAATCTTTACCTAACTTGCACAGTTTGTGTATGACCATAAAATCTCGGATGGGATTGTTATTGGGTCAGATCACACCAGTAACACTATAGTTATTGCCCCTTTTTCGTGCCAAAAAGTGCAAAAATGCCTTTTTCCAACTTATAGACTTTATTTTCAATCCAATCTTAACCAAACTTTTCACAGTTTGTGTATGACCATCAGATCTCAGGAGACTCCAAACATGGGCCAGATAGTGTTTCAAACACCAGAGTTATTGCCCTTTGTTTATTAAAAAATATACAAAAATTGACATTTTTCAGGATAGAGACTTCATTTTTCATCTAATCTTCACCAATCTTGCACAGTTTGTCTATTACCATGAGATTACAGTTGAAGTCCAATATAAGCAAGATCGGACCAAAAACACCGGAGTTATTGCCCTTTGTTTGTGAAAAAAATATGCAAAAATGGACTTTATTCAGGATAGAGACTTCATTTTTCATCCTATCTTCGCCAATCGTGCACAGTTTGTATGAACGTAAAACTACAGGTAAAGTCAAATATAAGCATGATTGGGTCAGAAACACCAGAGTTATTGCCCCTTGTGTTTGGAAAAAAACATCAACAAGTTATCAATAATTGGCACACACTTTTTTTTATTCAATGTTGACCAAACTTACACAGTTTGCGTATGACCATACAAATTGCTTGATAAAATTTTATTTCCAACAGTTGCAAACCTTTTATGCAGTTATTTGAACATGCAACATTGATAAGATGGCTTCAGAGCCTGGATTAACATCATTTATCATCATTGTACAGAAAATTATCAAAGAAAAATCAAAACTTGATCTTATAGCACAGCCATCGCAATTATCTCATTGCAACTAGTTCTCCAAAATTGTCTGTGAACAAGACATCAAAATCTACTGTTTCTGCATTTTCCAGAATTGTCACTGACTATGAAAAAGGGTCAGGTAAGAATATTGAGAAAAATGATTTGAGAACCATAAGCAAAAAAACGCACATCCACTACCCAACTCGTACTTTAATTAGCCCATTGCACAAACCGATGTTTGAAATCAAAATTGATCGTATCCCCCTTTGGGTATTGTTCAGATACCTTAATTTTCAAACCTGTCATAACAGTATGGTCTTCATCTGTACCAGTTCTCAGGTGAGCGCTTTGGGCCATCATGGCCCTATTTTTTATATAGAACTCAAAATTTGGTCATGCCAGAGTGTTGTGTGAATCCAAAATAGTATGCGTATATAAGCTGCTTATTTAAGGTCACATATTTATACACCGATAAGCTTCTTTATCCAAAACCACAGGGTAATTTTATTTATTGCTTTGCTTCGGCTTAAATCAGGTGAGCAGTCTTAGCCTTGTTGATCTCTTGTATTTCAGGTGAAGCCACTGTGCGTCAGCTGCCTCCAATAATCACAGGGGTTCAGCCTGGCAGCAGGGGGGCATTCCCCCTGGGGCTCACCCATTCATCAAACTATGTGCGACACAGGGTGGCACTTATAGGGTAAAGAATGTGGGCATGGCAGACCTAGTCTGGTTATTGTAACTCAACCAAATAACGTTTAAGTGTGGTAGATAGCGATTGTAATAGAAAGGGATGGGCTGTTTATTGCAAAATTAAAGCTAAGTGAAATATTTTAGTTATATTAGATTATACAACGTATTTCAACTACGGGTATAATGTTTGAGTCATGTTGTATTTGGGAGTGTACTTTTTCCCCATTTAGTCCACAGTTGCCATGTATAAAATAACATACTTATATGCAGAAACAAGTGTGTTAGTGCTTATAAAAGATTTTAAAATGTGACTGGATTAGTAAGTTTACAAGTGAATAAGAACATGAAGTTCTACATAAATTTACTGGACTAGAAAGTTGAAGTAGGAAACATGTATTTGCAGAGATTTGCTGTATTAGAGAGTTTTAAGAAGTACTCGTTTACAAAGGAAGACTTGTGTTTGCAGAGATGCTGCTTTGCTGTATTAGAGTTTTAAGAAGTACTCGTTTACAAAGGAAGACTTGTGTTTGCAGAGATGCTGCTTTGCTGTATTAGAGAGTTTTAAGAAGTACTCGTTTACAAAGGAAGACTTGTGTTTGCAGAGATGCTGCACACAGACTGCACCCCCTTGCAGGTCAAGGGGTCAACCTAGGGTTCGGGGACGTAACCAAGCTGTCGGAGGTCATAGCGAAGGCAGCAGCAAACGGAAGTGATCTTGGTAAGGCACACGATAATCATTCCAGAAATATCTTGTGTTAATACCCCAAACTGAATTTCTAGAGCTATGGTTTTAACATCCATCTGCATACATGTACATGTCTACACGATCATATTAATGTCTGTTAATGTTGAAGGGAGTACCAGTAATCAACCAAATAATGATTTCTCTCGATTTTACTGTTCTTAATTAAACATTGGTTGATTACAATTTCAAGTATCAAAACGCAAGTATTTGTGCAGTAACGATTCTTTCGTAAAATTCTTCATTTTTTTATAATAAGGAATGAATACAATTTAATATTGTATTACATACATTGTAATTCTGTCATTTTCAGACAAATATCCCTTTAATAATCATCAGCATAGAGAAAACCACATGTCTTTGCATATTGTAGTATCAACAATTGGAAACAGGACTCCGGGTACATTTGTGGGAAACATGACTTTGTTGAAATAGCTTTGTTTGCTTGCTCTTTATCATTCCCATAAAACAGGCTTAAAGCATGGCTTTGTTTGCCTGCTCTTTATCATTCCCATAAAACAGGCTTAAAGCATGGCTTTGTTTGCATGCTCTTCGTCATTCCCATACAACTGGATTAAACCATGGCTTTGTTTGCTTGCTCTTCATCATTCCCATAAAACTGGCTTAAAGCATGTCTTTGTTTGCTTGCTCTTCGTCATTCCCATAAAGCTGGTTTTAAGCATGGCTTTGTTTGCTTGCTCTTTATCATTCCCTTAAAACTGGCTTAAAGCATGGCTTTGTTTGCTTGCTCTTTATCATTCCCATAAAACAGGCTTAAAGCATGGCTTTGTTTGTTTGCTCTTTATCATTCCCATAAAACTGGCTTAAAGCATGGCTTTGTTTGCTTGCTCTTTATCATTCCCATAAAACTGGCTTAAAGCATTGCTTTGTTTGATTACTGTTTATCATTCCCATAAAACTGGCTTAAAGCATCGCTTTATTTGTTTGCTGTTTGTCATTTCCCATAAAACTAGCGTAAAGCAGGCTGTCTACAAAGTTTCATAGAAAAAAAAAGAAACAAGATAGGAATATTTTCAACAAAAATAAAGGACTATTTGCCGATGGTTTGAAGAATATATAGGAATTTTATAGTAAAAATACTTGATAATAAGGATAATATGGGATCAAATTCTAGCCTGATTAAGTCGTACAGCTTGTGTTTTAATGAACAAAACGTTCGCTCAACATGTTCATGCTAATCAAATGGCAACTGAGACATAATGCTATGACCTAACAATAATCTTGAGTATTACGGCCAGTTTGATGCGAGCGAATTGAGCAGGAAAATAATCAACAAATAGGTTCTTCATATACTGTTGACGGACCAATTTCAGACGCTTCAATGTCCAAATTTTGCAAAACAAGAGGGCCATTTTGGCCGAAAGCGCTCACCTGAGAACTGGTACAGATGAAGACCATACTGTTGTGACAGGTTTGAAAATTAAGGTATCAGAACAATTCACAGAGGGGGTGGGATCAATTTTCATTTAAAACATCGGTTAGTGCAATGGGCTAACTAAAGTATGAGTTGGGTAGTGGATGTGCGTTGTTTTGCTAAAGGTTCTCAAATCATTTTTCTCGATATTCTTACCTGACCCTTTTTCATTAAGTCATTGACAATTCTGGAAAAGGCACAAACAGTAGATTTTGATGTATTTTTCGCAAACAGATTTTGGAAAACTAGTTGCAATGCGATAATTGCGATGGCTGTGCTATAAGGTAAAGTTTTGCTTTTTCTTTGATACTTTTCTTTCCAATGATGATAAATGATGTTAATGCAGGCTCTTAGACATCGAAATTGCATGTACAAATAACTGCATGCAAGTCTTGCAACTGTTGGAAATCAAATTTCCTCAATAAATTTTTATGGTCATGTGCAAACTGTGTTAGTTTGGTCAACATTGAATCAAAAATCGTGTGTACAAGCCAATCATTGATAACTTTTTGATGTTTTTTTCCACAAACAAGGGGCAATAACTCTGGTGTTTCTGGCCCGATCATAGTTTGGTCAACATTGTATCAAAAATCGTGTGTGCAAGCCAATCATTGATAACTTTTTGATGTTTTTTTCCACAAACAAGGGGCAATAACTCTGGTGTTTCTGGCCCGATCATACTTATATTTGACTTCACCTGTAGTCTTAAGTTCATAGACAAACTGTACACGATTGGTGAAGATTGGATGAAAAATGAAGTCTCTATCCTTAATAATGTCCATTTTTGCATTTTTTTTTTCATAAACAAAGGGCAATAACTCTGGTGTTTCAGGTCCAATCCTGCTTATATTCGACTTCACCTTTATAGACAAACTGTGCAAGATTGGTGAAGATTGGATGAAAAATGAAGTCTCATCCTGTATGATGTCCATTTTTGCATATTTTGTTCACAAACAAACGGCAATAACTCGGGTGTTTCTGGTCCGATCTTGCTTATATTCGACTTCAACTGTAATCTTATGGTAATAGACAAACTGTGCAAGATTGGTGAAGATTGGACGAAAAATGTCTCTCTCTATCCTGAATAATGTCCATTTTTGTATATTTTTTTTAATAAACAAAGGGCAATAACTCTGGTAATTTAAACACAATCTGGCCTGTTTTTGGCGTCTGCTGAGTTCTGATGGTCATTTACAAACTATGAAAGTTTGGTTAAGATTGCATCGAAAATAAACTATAAACGTTGCAAAAGGGCACTTTTGCACTTTTTTTTGCATGAAAAAGGGGCAATAACTCTGGTGTTACTGGTCCGATTAGGCCCATTAACGAACTCGTCCAAGATTTTATGGCCATACACAAACTGCAGTTTTGGTCAAGATTGAATGAACAAGAGGGCCATGATGGCCCTAGGTCGCTCACCTGAGTTTAAGGCATCATAATGGCTAATAACAAGAGGAAAAAATGGCACTAAACGCCTTACCTGAGTATAAAGATCTGGGCCTTTGGAGAGTCTGATGTTTTTTTAGTCTATATAAACCATGTGACCCACAGGGCATGGCCACCTTGTACCCCAGGGGCATAATTTGAACAATATTTGTAGTGGACCACTTTTCAATGTTACATACCCAATATGATTCCACTGGGCCTTGCGGTTTGAGAGGAGATTTTTTAAGTCATTTTGCTATTTAAATGTATATAAACCATGTGACCCCCAGGATATAAACCATGTGACCCCCAGGGGGTGGCCAATTTTTACTCGAGGGACATCATTTGAACACTCTTTGTAGAGGACCACTCCACAATGTTTCACACAAAACAAAATCTCTGGGCCTTACGGTTTCAACAAGGAAGATTGTTAAGGCCCACTTGCCATATAAGTCTATATAAATCATGTGACGCCCAGTGTCATGGCCACTTTTTACCCCAGGGGCATAATTTGAACAATCTTTGTAGAGGACCACTATACAATGTTACATATCAAATACGAAAACACTGCAGTTTCAGGTGATTTTAAAGTCATTTGGCTATTTAAGTCTATATAAACAATGTGACCCCAGGGCAGGCCCAGTTTTTAAAGTCATTTTGCTATTTAAATGTAAATAAACCATGTGACCCCCAGGATGTGGCCAATTTTGAACCCAGGGACATCATTTAAACAATCTTTGTAGAGGACCATTATACAATGTTACCAACCGGATACGAAACCTCTAGGCCTTGCAGTTTCAGAGAAGATTTGTAAAGTCATTTGGCTATTTAAGTTTGTATAAACCATGTGACCCCCGGGGTGTTGCCAGTTTTGACCCCAGGGGCATCATTTGAACAATCTTTGTAGAGGACCACTATACAATGTTACATACCAAATATGAAACCTCTAGGCCTTGCGGTTTCAGAGGAGAAGATTTTTAAAGTCATTTTGCTATACAAGTCTATATAAACCATGTGACCCCTGGGGCGTGGCCAGTTTTGACCCCAGGGGCATCATTTGAACAATCTTAGTAGAGGACCACTAGAGGATGTCACATATCAAATATGAAAGCTCTGAGCCGTGCGGTTTCATAGTTTTTTTAAGTTTTCACTTTTTAAATCAATTTTTAGCTCTGGTGACCTACATATGCAGCGGACCGGAAAGATTTAAACAACTTTGAAAGAGGTCCACCCAAGGATCATTCCTGTGAAGTTTGGTGAAAATCTGCCAAGCGGTTTAGGAGATGTTGTTTGAATGAAAAGTTGACGACGCACACACGCACGACGGTCAACGGGCGATCACAAAAGCTCACCATGAGCACTTTGTGCTCAGGTGAGCTAAAAATGTCTTTATCGCGATAACGGTCCAAATTGTTGACGGCACCTTGACGACGGACGATAGGCGACGCCGGAGGTCCCATACTTCGTGCTCAGGTGAGCTAAAAATAGGACAAAATTCTTTAAGATCGGATATATTGGAGGTTTTCAAAATATAGGATTTCTTTCCAAAATTAGGAAAATACAGAAATATAGGAATCGGTTGAAGGCATAAAAGGAATATTTGGGGAATTGTCAATTTATTAACATGAAATGTGGCTATCAAATATCAAACCTAATGGCTATTTCAGGTTCACTGACGTATTTGAAGGAATATGAGACTGCACGCCAGCGCAAGGTCCTGCCAGTCATGGCCACCATTGACGGTCTCCAGCGGCTATACAGCACTGATGCAACTCCCGTAGTTATGCTCAGATCGCTTGGGTTACAGGCCACAAATGCACTTGGACCTCTAAAGGTATGCCGGGGTTTTGACTTGAAACGAAACCGTCTTTTGCGTCCCGAACTCTGAACTTTTATACACTGAAGCCCTTATAGATCTAGTTATGCTCATATCACCGAGGCTACTGTCCATAATTGCCATTGAGCCTTTAAATTGAGGCATAAAGCTTTCAAATGAAACGATTGTGTTTCCAATACAAAACTACATGTATACGCCTGAATTAGTAAACAAAGTAATAATTTCGTTCGTAAATCTACCCAACCTGTTAAAAAAACCTACATAAAACATGACCTGGTAGTATAGACAAAGCTTTTGGAATTTAAACAAAAAGTGAGGAATGGTTCACGATTCAAGGACTTGCAGGGCTACCTTTTTTAAGTGTTAAGTAAAAAAATGTTGTTTCATGTTTAAACCATTATGAAGTTATGTTAAAACATGTCGTTTAATGTTCATTTGTACTGAAAGGTTCATTATACTAGAAAACATATTCATAGTCCTGCGTCCATTTGTATTGAAAGGTTCATTATACTAGAAAACATATTCATAGCCCTACGTCATTGTACAGATTAGTTCAACTTTAAAAAAGACGGTAAGTAAATAGGCGAAAGACAATTAGATTATAATACACCATTATGTTCAGCTGTTATGGGAGGCTCAGTGTTCATGCATGGAACAACTTATGTAGAAAACAAAATGCGTATTAGAAGTATTTATAAGGGAAATAAGTAGTAATTATACAGAGAATACTAGGTTAGTGTTGAATACAGATACGTTTATTTAGCGAGGCTTAGACAACCTACATCACGAGCCTTGGCGAGTGGTCTAGGTTTTTGTGCCGAGCAAATAAACGTATCTGTATTCAACACTTACCTGGTATTCTATTTATCCCATCATTTTCCGTCTTTATATTGAAAATCAATGATAGAAAATCACTAAATAACACGAAAAACATTAAATGATGTCACGAAAATGAACAACATGACGTCATTATAATGCGCGTGCTTGCGGTATTCATCAAGGTGGAATACAGCTAAGTTTATCCCACGGGGTGTTATCTCGTCCATGCAGGCGTGATGATGGGACAAATATGATTTATAGGTTATTTAACGTTTTAACAGAGGATCATTTATCTGCTTTCAGGACTATATAATCAAAGGAGCCTCAGCTTTCTGATAACGTTGTTCATTGTACCGCAAAGTGGTGTTTAAATAGACAGATTCCAATACATGATGGGAACTGGATGAACTTTCATACACGTGCAGAGAATGAAACTTGTCCATCACGTCTAGACTTAGTTGCCACAGTTTCACTTTTTATACAATTGCAGAATGACACTCGTTATGTATTGGATATTATATAGACTTGTGTTGCAATTTAATTAAGGTTGCTTGCAGCACTTCAACGAGTGCTCATAATCACGACTTGTATTATTTTTAATAAAATCATTTATTTCTGAATAGTTTGTATTTGTCAGTGTTTAGTGCAGTGACTATTGAAGAGGATTATCATGTTGTCACACCAGTTAACGGGTAAGACAAAACACTCTTCAGTATGAAATGACTTCAGTCTTCATCGTTTTCAGTGTAGACTTTGTTCAAGTTCTGTAGACTAGTTTCATTTTAAGTGCTCATCGATGCCTCTGCCCATGTTTTACAAAAAAAGTCAAGTCTGTAACTCGGACATTAGTAGATGTATGTACGCGACGCTCAATTTTAAGTCCGATCAGTTGCAATAGCAGGGTTATGTATGCCAGTGGTGAATCATATTTCAAGACTTGCTGTCTATAACATATAGAATGCTCGTAAAAGAACCTGCTCACTGCAAACCTTTTTGTGAAGTTCACAATTGAATTTCTCATCTGTTAATTTTACCATAGTTGGACTTAATTTGTTCTAAATAGCAGACAGTTATGCATCTCGGTGTCGTTCTGTTCTGTGTAAAGCCTAGTTAAATGCAGTCCGGGTGTTCAATGTCATTGAATTCAAGTTATGGTCTAGCTGTTTGCTGGTATATTTTCCATTAACTGCAGTACATTCTCATGAAATTTAGTTATCAAATGAGTAGCATAGTCTTGTTAGTCAGTTCCAATCTAAGTCTTTGAAATTGCTTCTTATATTTTGAACACTTACGATATTACAATAAGCTAATCGAGTTAATGATGTAAATTTTTACTGGGAATAAATATTCATCATGCCTCGAATTCACAAAGCTCTTTGGTCAAAACTTATTTCGTAAACTCGGGGAATTTCTTTTATTGTTTCATGTGTAGGTCCTTTTACATTAAAAATATTTTTTTCCAAGAAGTAAATATTGCTGAGATGTTTTACCCTTTTGTAAACAAATCATTGGAGTTCACATAGAAATATTTATCTAAACTTTATGAGCTTTGTGAATACGGGCCCTTGCAAACTGCCTCGCACAAGACTGTGTTCACATGTCAAAGGTGATTGTGGGGATATAAGATGCTTGCATTTCAGCGTTAAGTTTTTGCCCAATCTGCTCCGAAGTGTGTGGTGGAATACTATATAGGTATAATGCACCCGTGCAATGAACTTTATTTATTATATTATAATGTCACTGTTTTAAATGAAGTGATTATATCATGAACTTAAACCAACTTTCTAAAAGATAAGTTTTGTCACTGAGTTTGTCTCTGGATAGTTGGGTTTCCTGATAGTTGTTTTAACCAACTACAATTGCACTAAAGCCTCTAGGTATGTTACTAAAACGCCACTGACGAGTGACTGCATTCAGCATATTGCAAATTTTTGTAATTCCTTCTTTTCGTCGTCCTTTCTTTAAATTCGGAGCTTTTTCAACTTGACCTTTTATTCATGCAAATTAGCCGATTAGGTTTTGCAAGATGTGCACACAGCATATTTTTAAATCCTGTATGTAAACTGGTTTCCGCAATAATCCGTGTTTGTTTATTATAAATGTTATGAATAAACATTTGCATTCCTGAGCAAAACCCCACCATTGTATGTCGATGAAAAAGAAACTATGATCAGAAACACATATATCCATTCGTGTTTGAAGTACTTAGATATTGGCACAAAGGTATCTTTGGATTAACAATACAATGTTAATAAACATGTCATGATAAGCCCAAATGTATTGTTATTCCCAAGGTACATCTCTGATGCAAACTGCTCAACATAAAACACAAAGAAAAAATAGGTTTCCTAACTGTTTATTCTTTCTTAAAAATGTTCCAATGATATCATTTTTAAAGAGTATAAGACAAAAAAGGTAAACATTAATACATTAATAAAAGAAATACAATTAGTATTTTAATACCCGGAAATACATTTTTTCAAATATAAATCAAAATATATTAGCAATAAAATTTGAATTTTTATTCCGAACAAGAATATTATGGCTCACACAAAGGCTAACAACTGACACATAACAGTACTTAATTTAAAACAAAATCCCTAAATGACTGATTTTTGTGAGGTTTTAGAGCCGAATGGTCAGGTAAAAAGCTGCGAGCGGGCTACCCAACCCTACTCCCTGTGGGAGGGGGAGGTAGGATTTCCCATGGCTCTAGACCAGCAAAGGGTGTTGACTCACCCCCCTGACACTGGTATTGATTTGGAAACGCCAAAGAAAAACGTCCCTTAAATGGCCATATACTACACTTGCTTTGCATATGTATCTTATTTCCTCGTTGGTGTCATTGGTGGAGCTAGAAGGATGTAGTGTGCTTCTTTGAAGGTACCAAGCACTAGCAGGTATGAAGATAACCTGAAAAGGAGCCATAAAGTAGAGGCAAACAGATCATGTGCATTGCAAAAAAATCATATATATTAACACGTCAAATGTACTGAACATTATATTATCTAAAATACTGCAAAATTAATATGGTTCAAATTGTGTAAACCTTAAACAGTAATATTTCCAATTAAAACAAGATATACAGATATATGTTTAAAAGACAAGAGACTCAATGTCATTCGCTTGTCAAGACACACTTTTTTTAACACAGAATAGACCAATTTACTGCACCTATATTAAAATTAGTTGACCAAATTTTGGTTACAAATATCGGACTGTTGCCTTAAATATGTGCAATGAGATCCTATACAACACGGGACACATTCATTTTTTACTAAACAGTTTGGAACCCGTCAATGGAAACAAAAGGGCCATGAGGGCCCTAGGACGCTCACATGAGACCTTGTAACCCAATTGGAATTTGCATCCCCGAGGCGTGGCTTATTTTTATCCCGGGGCATAAGTTGAACAACCTTGAACAAACCTCTGGGCCTTGAACAAACCTCTGGGCCTTGCGGTTTCAAGTTAAGATTTTAAAACTTATTTTGCTATTTAAGTCTATATAAACCATGTGACCCCTCGGGTGGTGGCCAGATTTGACCCTGGGGGCATAATTTGAACAATCGTTGGAGAGGACCACTATGCAATGTTACGTACCAAATATAGGAAAGCTGAGGGCCTTGCCGTTTCAAACGAGATTTTTAAAGTCATTTTGCTATTCAAGTCTATATAAACCATGTGACCCCCCCTTTGACCAGTTTTGACCCCAGGGGCATAATTTGAAAAATATTTGTAGAGGACCACTATACAATGTTAGATACCAAATATGAAACCTCTAGGCTTTGCGGTTTCAGGAGAAGAATTTTAAAGTCATTTTGCTATTTAAGTCTATATTAACCATGTGACCCCTGGGGTGTGGTCTGTTTTGACCCGTGGGGCATAATTTGAACAATCTTTGTAGAGGACCACTATAGGATGTTAAATACCAAATACGAAACCTCTGGGCCTTGCGGTTTCAGAGGAGATTTTTGAAGACATTTTGCTATTTAAGTTTATATAAACCATGTGACCCCCGGGTCGTGGCCAGTTTTGACCCCAGGGGCATAATTTGAACAATCTTTGTAGAGGACCACTATGCAATGTTACACACCAAATAAGAAACCTCTGGGCCTTGCGGTTTCAGAGAAGATTTTTAAAGACATTTTGCTATTTAAGCTTATATAAACCATGTGACTCTGGGGCGTGGTCAGTTTTGACCCCAGGGGCATAATTTGAACAATCTTTGTAGAGGACCACTATAGGATGTTAAATACCAAACATGAAACCTCTGGGCCTTGCGGTTTCAGAGGAGATTTTTGAAGACATTTTGCTATTTAAGTTTATATAAACCATGTGACCCCCGGGTCGTGGCCAGTTTTGACCCCAGGGGCATAATTTGAACAATCTTTGTAGAGGACCACTATGCAATGTTACACACCAAATAAGAAACCTCTGGATCTTGTGGTTTCTGAGGAGATTTTTAAAGTCACTTTGCTGTTTAAGTCTATATAAATCATGTGACCCCCGGGGCGTAGCCAGTTTTGACCCCATGGGTATAAATTAAACAATATTTGTAGAGGACCGCTATAGGATGTTACATACCAAATATGAAACCTCTGGGCCTTGCGGTTTCAGAGATTTTTAAAGACATTTTGCTATTTAAGCTTATATAAACCATGTGACTCTGGGGCGTGGTCAGTTTTGACCCCAGGGACATAATTTGAACAATCTTTTAGAGGAAAACTATAGGATGTTACATACCAAATATGAGACCTCTGGGCCTTGTGGTTTCAGAGGAGAAGATTTTTAAAGTCATTTTGCTATATATTCTATATAAACCATGTGATCCCCAGGGCATGGCCAGTTCTGACCCCATGAGCATAATTTGAACAACCTTTGTAAAGAACCACTATAGGATGTTACATAACAAATATGAAACCTCTGGGCCTTGTGGTTTCAGAGATTTTTAAAGTCATTTTGCTATATATTCTATATAAACCATGTGACGCCCAGGACGTGGCCCGTTTTGACCCCAGGGGCATAATTTGAACAATCTTTGTAGAGGACCACTATAGGATGTTACATACCAAATATGAAACCTCTGGGCCCTGCAGTTTCAGAGATTGTTTAAGTTTACACATTTTAAATATATTTTTATCTCTGGTGACCTAAATATGCAGCGGACCGGAAAGATTTGAACAACTCTGAAAGAGGTTCACCCAAGGATCATTCCTGTGAAGTTTGGTGAAAATCTGCCAAGCGGTATAGGAGGAGATGTTGTTTGAATGAAAAGTTGACGACGCACACACGCACGCACGACGGACAACGGGCAATCACAAAAGCTCACCATGAGCACTTTGTGCTCAGGTGAGCTAAAAATGCCCAGTAAAAAAAGAAGGTTCACCTGATAGGTCTATTCAATGTTGTCCTATTTCAACTTCACATACTAAAGAACGTAATAAAATGATTAATGTTCGTCACAAGTATTAATAATAAAATAAGTGAAAAATAACGACAGCCATATTCTAGACTTTTTCACTACAAGTTGGTCATTGTTAGCTTGCGTAAAATGTACAAAGTTAAAAATGTAGAGGTACTTTATTTACATGTGAAATGTACCATTTAGCTATTTATCTAAGCTGATGCATTATACAACACGGACATCTTAAAAGCAATGCAATTCAGTACACCCCAATCCTTATATGTTCATAATGTCCAATCACCTACTCTACATGACCAAACATTACTCTAAATTTTATGGATTGCTAATATAACATCCTTTAGCAACAGATTGTGTTCCAAGACAAATGAACTAATTACAAAAATCAAACATCGATTTGAAATATCCTAAATACATGAACTAGATAACCAGTCAACGGACTACACCAATCTGCAGCCTGGAATCATCGCACAAAGATCCGAACCAAATAAAACACTTGACACAAAACTCGTCAATCTGATGTCCAGTTTTTATAACAACAACATGAACCAGTCCACCGTATTTATAATCAACATGGTTAAGTTAATAGTTATCATTATCTATAGCATAAATAATGTGTAGGAAAATGATTTTTGTTTGAACAACAACTTGCACACTATAAATGGAATATGATTTCCTTGTTTTCACAAGGAATTGTACTCACAACGTCTTTGCATTGCTACACAGGGAATATGTTTACTTGTACTCACAACGTCTTTGCATTGCTACACAGGGAATATGTTTACTTGTACTCACAACGTCTTTGAATTGCTACACAGGGAATATGTTTACTTGTACATTCAAAGGACTTTGCATGTCTATAAAGGGAATATGTGTATTTGTACTCACAAGGACTTAGCATGTCTACACAAGGAATATGTTTACTTGTACTCACAAGAACTAAGCATGTCTATAAAGGGAATATGTTTACTTGTACTCACAAGGACTTTGCACGTCTATAATGGGAATATGTTTACTTGTACTCACAAGGACTAAGCATGTCTATAAAGGGAATATGTTTACTTGTACTCACAAGAACTAAGCATGTCTATAAAGGGAATATGTTTACTTGTACTCACAAGGACTAAGCATGTCTATAATGGGAATATGTTTACTTGTCCTCACAAGGACTTAGCATGTCTACACAAGGAATATGTTTACTTGTACTCACAAGGACTTAGCACGTCTATAATGGGAATATGTTTACTTGTACTCACAAGGACTAAGCATGTCTATGATGGGAATATGTTTACTTGTACTCACAAGGACTTAGCATGTCTATAATGGGAATATGTTTACTTGTCCTCACAAGGACTTAGCATGTCAACACAAGGAATATGTTTACTTGTACTCACAAGGACTTGGCATGTCTACACAAGGAATATATTTACTTGTACTCACAAGGACTTTGCATGTCTGTAGACACAAGGAATATGGTTTCTTTGTACTCAAGATATTTGCACTTCTACTCGTACTTGTTTACCCTTGTACTCAAGACGTTTTTGCACATCTACATAGGATATATTGTTACTAGTACTAACAAGAACTTTGCACTTCTACACATGGGATATGGTACATGTACTTACAGGGATTTTGCATTGCTACACAGGGAATATGTTTACTTGTATTCACAAGATGTTTGCGCTTCTACTGGCGCAGTGCCTAAATCTGCCACTGTCCGAAATCCGCCACCCCATCCAATTAAGCATTTGTATAACTGTAATTACTTTTTTGTTGATCTCAATCAATACAGACGCTTTCCTTAAGAACGCTGACAAATTTTCTTCTTGATCTGGTGAGAAATTCAATATTTAATCCAATTGTTTAGTCCGTGACCCCTTAAACAAACTGCACGCGGGGAATACTGTGCATGCGCAATTTTGAGGTCCTGCATGGTGTTCATGATAAAATTGAATTATCATGTTAAGTACAGACGACTCTTATGTTATTCAACGATATTAAGCGTTACACCGAATTCTCGCATAAGCGTAGAAAACCAAGAAAAAATGACGTTGAAATACATGTACTGTATTTGTGTTAAATTTGTAAAAGTGCAGTACTTTCGCCTCAGTTTCACCAAAGATCTATTGATAAATATGTTTGTTAATAGAGCTCTGGTTTCACATCTATACAAATGATCTAATTTTAGAAATATTAAGATGTATTTCACGAATTTGAAACACCTTCAACATCAAACAATGAACTGCGAAGTATTACAGTTTGAATTCAAACAATAGTCAAATGTAGGATAAGCATGACTCAGTTCCTGGTTGTTGTTTTTTACCAAGTGTTTTCGGATCACTATGATTTTTAATAACACTTGAAAATGAACTCCGAACAAACAAATGTTTTTTGTTTTAAACTCAAAAGAACTTGCTTTGAAAATCGGATTTAATCAAAAATTTATTATTTTCAAGCAGTTTGAAGAGGGGTGGCAGATTTAAACACTTCCATGGTCATTTTTTTACTTTGTTTAGGCCATTAATTCTGATAATTATTTTTCCTATGCCAAGTATTCGAATTTGACCAAACACGCCATCAAATGCACATTAAACCTAACTCGATTTGTGTGAATTTTTGTGTCAATTGATTTACTACTTATAAAAATATTATAAAAATACCTCCCAAATGTGGCGGATTTAGGCACTGAGCCAGTACACAAGGGATGTGGTTTACTTGTACTCGCAGAATTTTTGCACGTCTACGTAGGAAATATGGTATACTTGTATTCATAAAGACTATGCCAGTATAAATAGGGAATATGTTAATACCCACAAGGTATTTTCATATCTACTTACATTGGGAATACAGTATAATTGTACTCAAAAGGACTTTTTATGTCTACATTAGAATACACATTAATTGTTCTTACAAGGTCATGTTCACACATGGAATACGATTTACTTGAACTCATTAGAACCCTTTATGTCTTCACAGGTAATGATGGTTTACTTGTAAGCAAAGGACTTTGCATATCTATATAGAGTATGGTTTAATTGTTCTTCACAAGGTTGTGCATGTCCACACAGTGAATATGGTTTACTTGTACTCACAGGGAATTTGCAGGACTACACAAGGAATACGGTTTACTTGTACTGGCTTTGCAGGACTACACAAGGAATAACGTTTTTTTAAAGGACTACACAATGAATATCGTTTACTTGTCCTCAACACGGTATTTGCATATATACCTACATTGGGAATAACGGTTTACTTGTACTTACAAGGTATTTGCAGGTTTAGATAGGGAAAATGGTTTACTTGTACTCACAAGGGCTTTGCATGTCTACACAGGGAATAGGGTTTACTTGTAATCACATTAACTTGGCACTTCTACACATGGGATATGATGTAGTTTGTTGAGGGTTTTTGCATCTCTACATAGGGAATATGGTGGGATTATACTTGTAAGAACTTTGAATGTCTACATAGGAAATATTTTAATTGTGATCACTAGGTATTTGCATCAATAGATGTAGGAATATTAAAATGACAAGAACTTTGCTTATTACATAGGGAATATGATTTGCCTATACTCACAAGAACTTTGCATGCCCACTATGCGAATATGGTTTACTTGTTCTCACACGGACTTTGAATGTCTACATAGGGAATATAGTTTACTTATAGGGAATATGGCTTACTTGAATTCACAGGGTCTTTGCATGTCTAGATAGGGAATATGGTGAAATAGTAAATATGGTTGTCTTGGTTTACTTAAACTCACAGGGTCTTTGCATGTCTACATCGGGAATATGGTTTACTTGTACAGAATATGGTTTAATTGTACTCACAAGGACATTGCACATCTACACAGGGAATATGATTTACTTGTACTCATAAGATATGAATATCTATTTATCTATTTACTTATATTCACAGACACATCCATACTATATACAAGAGGGCCATGATGGCCCAAAGGGCTCACCGGAGTACTGGCAAAGATAAAAGCCTTACTGCTGTGAAAGGCTTGTGGGAATGTACGCCATAATGTCCTTAATTTGTCTAGCTGATTTATTTCTCATACATAGAACAAGTTAAGGACCTGGATATATTTTCTCAACCATGGTATCCAACTTTTCGCAGGCAATATAGGAGGAATAGTCTTAATGCTGCAGTTTTCAAAGATAATGGCGACCACTGCGCAAAGGTCATGTCATGCTTGCCGGCTTGTTTCAAAGAGTAGTGTGTATTGCCATTTACTTGTCCTATATTGAAATTCGCTTTAGATTTTATGGTCATAGACAAATTGTGCAAGTTTGGTCCAGACTGGTTGAAAATGAAGTCCCCATCTTGCAACAAATTCATTTTTGCATTAATTTTCACAATTAAGGGGATATCGCTGCTGTGTTTGTGGCCTGTCTCATTTGCTGCTTGTGTTGAGATCTTATGGCCATACAAAACATATGTTTAAAACAAGTTTTATCAAGATTGAATGATAAATGAAATCTCAATGCATGAATAAGGCAATTTTTTGCATTTTTTTCACTAACAAATGGGCCATAACTCTGAAGTTTTTGCCCAATCTGACCCATTGCTGGCTTCTGCTGCAGTCTTATGATCACATTACAAACTGTGCAAGTTTGGTCAAGATTGGACGAAAAATAAAGTCTCTATGAACAAAAAAGGCAATTTTTGCAAAAAAAAATCCACATACAAGGGGACATAACTCCGGTGTCTGTAGCCTAACCTTAACCATTTTTAGCTCCTGCTTAAATCTTTTGGTCACACACAAACTGTGGAAGATTGGTCAAGATTGGAAGAAAAAGAATGTCTTAATCAAGATAAAATGGCAATTTTTGCCTATTTTTCAACAGAAAAGGGGGCATAACTCTGGTGTTTGTGGCCCAGTCCAGCCCAATGTTGACTTCTACTGTGAACTTTTGATAATACACAAACTGTGGAAGCTTGGTAAAGATTGGTAGAAAAATGAAGTCTCTATTAACGAAAAAGGCAATTTTTGCATTTTTTCACACAAACAAGGGGCCATAACTAAGGTTTCTGGTCCAATTTGGCCCATTATCAACACCAACCAAGATTGTATGGTTATACACAAACTGTGCATGTTAGGTCAAGATTTAATAAAAAATGTAGTCTTTATCGCGATAACAGTCCAAACTGTTGACGGTATACGGACGCCGGATGACACCGGATTGGTCCCCTATACCAATAGCTCACCTTGAACTTCGTGCTCAGGTGAGCTTAAAAGGTAAAGGTCAAGGTTCGGTTTATAGCCTGCTAACGATATATCCTTTACATCTTCTGCCGACTTCGACAATTCCCCCCCGATCACTGGGTCATCATCGTCCGTTTACACTCAGCGCAGTATGCAGCCACGGCACATTGGCTTATTTCCGTAACAGGTACACATTTATACACCTGGGTAGAGGAGCAAGTATGGGATAAATTTTTTGCCAAGAAAAATTCCAGTGGTCAATGGCGGCATTCGAACCAGGGACATCACGATCCCTAATCCAGTGTCCTACCACTAGACCACTGCTCCCAGGCGGTTTCCCCAGGAAGAGGCTCTCCCACCTTCGACCCACGGAACCAGTATTCAAAAGGCATCCTCTACTAGTCATGACCAACCTGCCTACCAAAGGTTACAAACCTCGGTCTAATATAAGGGTTGCCGCCAAGTTATTGCCCGGTTAAGGTTTTACAATTATTGGATTTTGTTATACCCCGCATAAACGTAACGCTTAAAGCTGCGTTAACGTCTTTCACATCACTCACTTTCTACTGTATTAACGTAACATCTATATTCAAGAATCTGAAACAGGACTGTCTTATTTCATTATTAAAAGTTAAGACTTGTATGTGCTATACAAAAAAAAACTTTTATTCGGTCTGACCAAGGCCTTTGACGCAAATCATCAGGGATCCTCGACTAGTCATAACCGAAGGACCTACTAAGTTTGAAGAACCTAGGCCTAAGGATCCTGTAGTTATTGCCCAACCACGGTTCGGTTTGGACTGATCTCGAAGGACCGACATTTGCAAACCAAAGCCTATGTGCGGCATATGATTAACTTGTACTCAAATGACCTTGCGATTCTTATTGGGATACACAAAACATGAGTTCTGTTTAGTATTAAGATATTTCAGATATCAATTACTTGTTTAAGCTTTACTCCTACTCATAAAGACTTCGCACTTATATTTAAGACATGGTTTATAAATGTGTACTTATAAGGACTTCGCACAAATAATGAGGAAACAAACACACAAGTTGTTTTCAGAAATCTGAGATGTCACATATCTATAACGTGCCTAAGGTTTATGTGTATTCACACGGATTTTGAACTTCTATTTAAGGTATATGGTTCACATGACCTCAAACAACATGTACTTCTAATTGCAACACAAAACATGAGTGATTTATAGCATTAAAATATTTAACACATCTATACCTTGCCTTCACAGTTCTAATAAGAACACAACAAGAGGGCCATAAGGCCCTAGGTCGCTCACCTGAGGGGCTAAGGAACTAAAATGTTGTGAGAAAGTTTCATGAAGTTTCGGCTAAATATGTGGCCTTTAGAGGATTCACATGCTTTTTCTTCAATCTGGCCTGGTGACCAAGATTTTTTCTGACGTGACCCAGTTTCAAACTTGTCCCAGATATAATTGGGACAAATGTTATAGGTAAGTTTCATGATGATTGGGCAACAAATGTTGCCTCTAGAGTGTTCACAAGCTTTTTCATCAATTTGGTATGGTGACCTAGTTTTTGACCCCATATGACCCAGTTTTGAATTTGGCCGAGATATTATTGAAACAAATGTTTTGGACTAGTTTCACGATTGAGTAAAAATAGGACTTCTAGTGTTCACTAGCTTTTTATTAAATTTGACCTGGTGACCTAGTTTTTGACCCGACATGACCCAGTTTCAAACTCGTCCGAGATATGATTAGAACAAACGTCCTGGTCAAGTTTCATGAAGATTGGGCAATCAATGTGCCCTCTAGAATGTTCACAAGCTCTTTGAAGTTTTCACTATAGCCATATAAGGAAAACTACCCCGCCCCCTGGCGGCTATGTTTTTTAACGGAGCGGAACCATTTTCTAACTCGTCCGCGATTTCATTAGATCAAATGATTCATTTTCGAACTCATTTGCGATATCTTGGGGACAAATGTTCTGAGCAAGTTTCATGAAGATTAAGCAATTAATGTGGCCTCTAGAGTGTTCACAAGGTAAATGTTGACGACGGACAAAAGGCGATCACAAAAGCTCACCATGAGCACGCTGTGCTCAGGTGAGTTAAAAAAGAAACTCTTAAGTATTAAGAGATTTCACACAGACAAATCATGACTAAAGTTTAATTGTACTCATAGGGGATTAACACTTCCATTTAAGGCATATTGCTTACTTGAACTTAAACGACTTTGCACTTCAAATTGGGACACTAAAACAAAACTTCTTTTTAGAAATAAGAGATTTAACACATTTATTACTTGCCGAGGGTTTACTTGTACCTTTAAGGAGTTTGCACTTGCATTTATGGCATATAGTTTACAACTACTAAAATGACTGAACTTCTTATTGAGACACAAAAACGTGAGTACTTTTTTAGTATTCAGAGAATACACACGTCTAACTTGCCTAAGGTTTATTATACTCACAATGAGATTTCACTTCTAATTCGGGCATATGGTTTACTTGTTCTCAAAAGGATTTTGAACTTATAATTGGGAAACAAAAATACGAGTTGTTTTCATTAAGATATTTCACATATCTATAACGTGCCGAAAGTTTACATGTGCTAATCAGGACTTTGCAATTCTATTTACGGCACATGGTTTTCTTGTACACAAATGACTTCGCACTTCTTATTGGGACACACAAACATTAGTTCGTTTTAGTAGTCAGATATTTCAGAAATAAGAACTTTGGACTTCTGTTTAGGGCATATGGTTTACTTGATCTGAAAAGGATTCCGCACTAATACTTGCGACAAAAAAATACGAGTTGTTTTCTACAATCAGAAAGTTCACATATCAATAACGTAACAATAAGGCTTACTCCTACTCGTAAGAACTTTGCACTTCTATTTAAGGTAAATGGTTTACTTGTACTCAAAACAGCTTTGCACTTCTAAATGGGACACGAGCACGTGTTCTTTTTAGTATTCAGAGATTTCACACATCTATAATTTACCTAAGGTTTATTTGCACTCCAAAGGACTTTGCACATCTATTTATGTCATATGGTGTACTTGTCTCAAAAAGATTTTGAACTTCTATTGGGGAACAAAAACTTCTTTTTTTATGGCATATAGTTAACTTCTACTCAAATGACTTTGCACTTTGAAAATGTACACAAAACATTGGGGTTCTTTTTAGTATTTGGATATTGCACACATCTTTGACTTGCCCTACGGTTTATTTGTACTCTGAAGAATTTTTCACTTCTATTCAGGGCATAAGGTGTATTTGCACGCAAATAACTTTGCACACTTCTATTTAGAAGACTGAACAGTTAATTTGTTTAGTATTCAAACAAAGATTTCATACATCTATCACATGCCTAAGATGTATTTGTACTTGTTTGTACTTTGTTCTTCTATTGATGACATATTCTTTACTTGCACTCTTAAGTACGTTGCACTGCAACTTGGGGAACAAAAACTCGTTTAATACTCATTTTAATATGCTGAGATATCATAAATCAATAATTTACCTAAGGTTTACTTGTACACATAAGCACTTTGCCTTTTTATTTAGGGTATATGGTTTACTTGTACTCAAAGGCATTGTTTACTTGTACTAAAAAAGGCTCTTTTTTTACATTCTAAATGGAACACGAAACCCTGGGTTGTTTAGAGAAATAAAGAGATTTTACAAATCTTTATTTTGCATTGCTTTACTTGTACTCATAGGGACTTTGAACTTTCAATTCCAATCATGGAATGAACACATCTACAACGGTTTACCTGTACTCTTTAAGGATTTGGAACTTTAAGTCTAACTGTTAAGGGCATATGGTTTACTTGAACTCAAAGGATTGAACTTCTAATTGGGACATAAAAACATGGGTTATTATCAGTAACAAGAGATTTCACCCATCTTCATTTTGCATATGGTTTACTTGTGTTCATAGCGACTTTGTACTTCTAATTGCGACACAAAATAGGTTGTTTTTAGTATTCACAGCATTCATATTTATTTGCCTACGGTTTATTTGTACCCTTAAGGATTTTAACTTCTGTTTATTGCATATGATTTACTTGTCCTCATAGGAATGAACTTCAAATAGGGACACAAAAACATGGGGGTGTTTTAAAGATTTTATACATCCATAACTTGCCTAAGGTTTACTTGTACTCATTATGTCCTTACACTTAATTATGGAATTTGGTTTAATAGTTCTCAATGACTTTGTATTTCTAATTGGGACAGAACAACAAAATTTCATGTTCAGTATTCATAAATTTCACACATCTACAGCTTCCTTATGGTTAACTTCCTCTCTCAAGGATTTTGCAAATACATTTAGGGCATTTGATTCACTTGTACTCAAATTACGATGAACTTCTACTAAGGGACACATAAACATGGGTTTTTATAGTATTCAGGTTTTACATATCTGTAACTTGTCTAAGATGAAGGGTCTACTGTAAGGACTTTGCACTTCTATTGATGGCTGTCAGGCATATGGTTTACTTGTACTCTAATGATTTTGCATTTCTAATTGGGACACAAAAACCAACTAGACATGTGTCAAAAGAACACGGGTGCCCCCACATTCCGTTGGTTGTCACAAAACCCTATGTAATTACTATACCAAGGTGCACAAGTTCACATGCTGATGAAAATGTCCATCAAGTTTCGTCACTCTAGCAGTTATACTTTCCGAATTGCAGGCGACACAAGTAAAAAAATGTCATTTGTTTGCTAAAACGGGTCATAACACCGCTGATGTTGGCAAAACAACTGCATCAAAATACCCATTACCCAGGTGCACAAGTTAACATGCTGATGAATATGTTTATAAATTTTCATCACTCTAGCAGTTACACTTTCTGAAGAACGCGCAACAAAAAAGTTTGACGGACGGTGGGAAGGACGGACGGACAGAAGGATGCACGGATGTAAAAGGGCAAATCTATATGCCCTCCCCTGAAAGTAGGGGAATAAATCTTGAGTTTTTACTTTGAACACTGAGAGATAACACTATAACTTGCGTAATTTTACTTGTACTCATTAGGACAATAAGCATCTTTTTATGGCATATGGTTAACTTGCAATCAAAACGACTTTGCATTTGAGAAACAATACCATCAAGTTTTCACAGATTTTACATTCTCCTATATATTCAACTCTAATTTTTCAAATAAAGTAAGGGCATATAGTTTACTTGCACTCAAAAATGACTTGGCACTTCTAATAAGGACACAAAAAACATGCATTGTTTTACAGTATTCAGAGCTTTCACAAGGCTAACTTATACTAACTTGGACATTTCAATTCAAATTGGGTCAAAAAAACCTTAGTTCTTTACAAACTTTACTTGTACTCAAACGGACTTCGCACTTCTATTGAAGGTATATCGTTTACTTGTAACTTTACACGTCTAATTGGGCCACAAAAACAACTTCTTTTTAGTATTGAGATTTTTCACACATTTATAACATGACTAAGGTTAATTTGTACTAATTAGGACTTTGCACATCTTTTATGGTATTTGGTTTACTGGTTTTCAAGAACTTTGAAATTCAAATTGGGAAACAAATCAAAGCTCTGAAGGCACTTCAGTTGTTCGCTATTGCGTAACACTGGGCACACGACAGACAGTCTGGGCAATTCGATAGGGATGATACACGTCACCTTAAATACAGTGGTTGTCAATGTTTAAACGAAAACATTCATTTTTACTATAACATTTATTCAATATTATATATATCACTTGATCATTGCTAAGCGATATATACTACTCAAAATGGCACGTTTAAATACAATATTGCCTCGTAAACATGTCAATCAAATTTTTAAATAAATATATCGTCATTGTGTAATTATGTTGTTGTTTTTTCACAATCGTGCCGTTTTGAATTGTTTCAATTTAATACGTGTAGCTGATGAATTTAGGTCCATTGTAAATCGTACGCCACTAATTAAAACGTAATCTGGTGTAAAAACTAGATAAAGTCACTTTCAGCAGATTAAAACTCTGTACGAGTACACTACATTTAAAGCCTTTAAAAAAAATCAATTCAAAATGAAAAAACATTGTCTGACAAGAAACCTACTGAGACAAATTATTTGTCCAATATTCAATTGCATGCTCTTTCTTTGGGCTACAAACATATATTAATTTAATGACATTCTATTTGACATTCCAACATTAAATATCACTACCAACACACATAATCTGAATATACATGTATAATTATAGTGAAAAACGACAATTATGAGTTTCATAACCGGACGCTCTCTGAGAAAGACAGATGATTACGCTGTCGCAGATCAAAGCTGTGGAGTTGATCAAAACTCAATATTAACCTTAAAAACAAAGATGATGAATATTAAAAAATAAACAGTATATGAATGCAGACTGTGCAAGAAGCTTTTCAACCGTATTAGTAAGTGTTTTAAGTTCTTTGAAGGGAGTTACTTTTCAACCATATTAGCAAGTGTTTTAAGTTCTTTGAAGGGAGTTACTATCAAAATATTGTTGATATTCCCTTTCAATTAAGTAAGCATCTGGAGTAGCAAAACTGTCAAAAAATATATGAAAACAATTCTCAACCCGTCGGGAATCGAACCCGGGTCCTTCAGAATGCGAGTCCGACATGCTATCCACTAGGCTATTGACGCTACGACTTTCTGCGTTGAAAATTCTGCTTATTGTAATTTCTGCTATGATTGGTGTATCCGTCCTCAATCGTGATATATAGACTATATCAGGAATGCTCTGTAAAATAAAAACGCTACTGCGTAATAATTGCTAAACTGTTCTTTATCATTATAATGATGGCCACATAAATAATCAGAGCGCTGAAGGCACTGCAGTTGTTCGCTATTGTGTAACACTGGGCACATCATGGGCAGTCTGGGCAATTAGGTAGGGATAATATACGTCACCTTAAATACAGTGGTTGTAAATGTTTAAACGAAAATATTCATTTACTATAACAGTTGTTAAATGTTATAAATATGACTTGAACATTGCTAAGCGATTTAAATTATTCAAAATGAAGTATTAATTCAATATTACCTCGTAAACATGTCAATCAAATTTTGAAATAAATATAGCGTCATTGTGTAATTATGTAATTTTGTTCTCTCAATCAGGCAGTTTTGATTTGTTTCAATTCAATATATTTATTGCTTCAAATGTGTAGGTGATGGATTTAGGTCCATTGTAAAAAGTACGCCACTAATTGAAACGTAATCAGTTGTAAACACTAGATACTTTCAGCAGCTTAAAACTCTGTACGATATAATATATTTAAAGCCTTTCAAAAAAATTCAATTCAAAATGAAAAAAAAAAGTCGGTAAAGATCTAATAAGACAAATTCTTTGTCCGATTTTCAATTGCGTGTTCTTTCTTTGGGCTACAAATATATATTAATTTAATAGCATTCCTACTCGACATTCGGATATTAAATATTTATTACTAACACACATTATCTGGACATACATGTATATAGTGAAAATGACCATTATGAGTTTTATAACCGGACACTCTCTGTAGAACACAGATGATTACGCTGTAGAAGATCAAAAGCTGTGGAGTTGAACAAAACTCAATATTAACCTTGAATAAGGGTTTTTCTCCTGATGATGTCTCTCGAGTTTGAAAACAAACAAGATGCTGAATATAACAAATATTAAACATTATATGAATGCAAAAACTGTGCTACAAGCTTTTCAACCGTATTAGCAAGTGTTTTAAGTTCCTTAAAGGGAGTTACTATCAAAATAGTGTTGGTTTCTTTTGGAAATGTCTTAAAATGTATTCCCTTTCAATTAATTAAGTATCTGGAGTAGCAAAACTGTCAAAAAAGTATATGAAAAATTCTCAACCACTGCCGGGAATCGAACCCGGGTCCTTCAGAATGCGAGTCCGGCCTCGTGACCAAAGATTTTCTTTCATTAATAAATAAGAACGTCGCATAACGTACTATTTTATTTTCTTCCGCGAGTACAGTCATATTTGATCCTACATTGAAAATTGTTGACTTAAGTTTTTCCAACATGTCATGTTCTAATCAAATTCATTATTGTAATGATGAGACCATTTGACAAATTAAACGATATTAAAAACGGTACTTCTTACTTTCGCGTAGTCGACTGGCCTAATGCTGTTAGGATCATAGTTCTTAGACTGCTCAATTTTGGAATTGCGGTATCTTAAGTTGTTCTGCGAACAACTAATAAAATGAATTATAACTAAACAAATTCACTACTCAACAAATAATCTTTACACGAGTCGGCGATAACGAGATGAATAGGTAAGGGCTAGATTTTGTCTATTCGGCTCGCCTCGTTACCCAAGACTCTCATTCATTAATGTATTAGGACGTTGCATAACGTACTATTTTATTGTTCTTCCGCGATTACAGTCATATTTGATCCTACATTGGAAGTTGTTGACTTAAGTTTTCCCAACATGTCATGTTCTAATTAATTCATTATCGTAATGACTGCCATTTGACAAATTAAACGATATTCAAAACGGCACTTCTTACTTGCGCGTAGTTGACTGGCCTAAAGCTGTTAGGATCATAGTTCTTAGACTGTTCAATTTTGGAATTGCGGTGTCTGTTCTGCAAAGAATTAAAAATATCAGCTGTTTTAGTTTTCAGGTTTACTACTACACATAAGGACTTAGCACTTCTATTTAGGGCATACGGTTCACTTCTACTCGAATGACTTTGCACTTCTTATTAGGACACAAAAACATACATTCTTTTCAGTATTAAGATATTTCAAACATCTGTAACTTGCCCCAAGTTTTATTCGTACTCATAAGGAAACTGCTCTTCTATTTAGGATGTATGGTTTATAATTGGGACACAATATCACAAGTTGTTTTTAGTGATTAGAGATTTCACACATCTACAACATGCGTAATATAGGGTTAACTTATTGTCGTAAGGTCTTTGCACTTCTACTTAGGGCATGTAGTTCACTTAAACTTATAACAACTTTGCACTTCTAATTGGGACACTAAATCAAGACGGCCCCAATGGCCCTAGGTCGCTCACATGAGTATAATAAATTACAATGATAAAATTTAACATCGTTTTTGAAGTGAAACGATGACAACAGACATCAATGACGGACTTCTGACAGACATGTATTTAACGAAAAAAACATTTTTGAAGGAATCTGGTAAATAGTCACAAAAGAGGTATTGGTAAATAGTCACAAAAGAGGTATTGTTTTTTTCCGAAATTTAGAAAGTAGTTTCAGACAAGATGTTCACAATTTTCAACAAAGCCATATAAGGAAAACTGCCATCCCCCAAGTGGCCATGTTTTTTAACGAAACAAAAAGTATTTTGGTAGAGGACTATCCAAGGAACATTTGTGTGAAATTATTTCTAAATCCAACCAGTGGTTTCTGACAAGAAGACTTTTAAAGTTTTCAATTTAGTCATATAAGGAAAAATGGCCCGCCCCCTGGCAGCCATGTTTTTTTTAAAGAACCAAAATATGTTCAAGTATTTTGGTACAGGACCACTCGAGAACGATACATACAGAGTTCGGTCAATTTCCACCAAGCGGTTTTAGAGGAGACTTTTTAAGTAAATTGTTGACGCCGCCGTCGCCGCCGGATGGTGATTGACCAAGAAAGCTCATCATTGAGCACCACTTCATGCTCAATTGAGCTAAAACATAACTTGTTCCATAGTATTCAGAGATTTTACATATCTGTAACTTTTTGATTTTTGTAAACCATCAACTCTTGAGGATTTTGCATTTCTATTTAGAACATAAGGTCTACTTGTACAAAAAAATTTCACAACAGGGACACAAAAACAAAGGTTGTTTTTCAGCACTCAGAGCTTTCGCACACCTATAACAGGCCTAAGATTTACTTGTACCCACAATGATAATGTATTTCTATTAAGAGTATATGGTTTAGTGTCCTTACAAAAAATAAGGGTTGTCATTTTAGTATACAGAAATTTCACACATCTATAGTTTGTCTATGTTTTAATTATACACTAATTATACACTTAAATACTTTGTACTTATATTTGGGCATTATATGGTTTACTTGTTCTCTAAAACAACTTGCACTTCTAAACCGAGGAGAAAACATTGGTTCCTTTTAGTATTCCAAGATTTCACGCATGGTTACTTGCCTTTGATTTACTTCCACTCTCAATAATTTTGCACTTTTACTAAGGGAATATGGCCGACTTGTACAAAAAAGGGAATTTAGGGGATTCAAACTTCAATAAGTTGCAGATAGTTTGTTTGTATTCATAAGGACTAGGCGCTTCTATTTCGGGTATATGATTTATGAGTTCTCAAGCAGGACACTGGATTTCTAGTGGGGACACGACAATAACTGTTATTTGGGAATTCAGACACTTTACACATATATTACTTGACTATGTTATACTTCTACCCATAATGGGTTTTCAATTAATTAAGACCTATGTTAACTTTGACTCAAAAGACTTTGCACTTATAAATATAACACAAAAACACGGGTTGATTTTAGAAACAGTTTCACAAACCTATATTTTGCACATGGTTTATTTGTACTCATATTGACACTGTACTTGTAATTGGGACATACAACAATGGGTTGGTGTTAGTATTCAGAGAATTCACACATCTATCACTTGCATATAGTTCACTTGTATTCTTAAGGATTTCTTACTTCTATTTCGGGCATATGGTTAACTTATTCTCCAAAGGACATTAGATTCTTTAAATGAACCAAACAGCTTAGATTTTATTACATAATTGAGAGATTCTAAGCATTAATCCTGTTAATTTGCCCATGTTTTACTTTTACTCATAATGACTTTGTACTTCTGTGACACATAAAAATGCATTGTCGTTTTAGTATTCAGAGTTTTTACACATTTATCTTCTGGCTAATGCTTAAGGACTTTACGTATTCTCAAAATGACTTTGAACTTCTAGATGGAGGCAAAACATGGTTTGCTTTAGGTGTTAGAGATTTACACATGTATTTGCAACTTGCCTAAGTTTTATTTCACTCTAAAGACTTTTGCAAATACATTAAGGGGATCTGGTTCACTAATACACAAGGACTTTGCACCTCTGAAAGGAACTCAAAAACATTGGTTGTTGTATTGTATTAAGAGATTTTTAACATCTTTAATTACATATATATGGTTTACTCCAACTATTTAGGAATTTGCACTTGTATATATAGCGTAAGATTTACGTGTACACAACAGGACTTTGCACTAACTGACTTCGAATTGGGACACGAAACACGTTTTGCTATTTTAGTACTCAGAGATTACACATAAGGTATTGCACATTTGTTTCGAGCATACGGTTAACTTCTTCTGAATTGTACTTCTAATTGGGACGCAACAACGTGGGTTGTTTTATAGCATTCTGAGATTTCACACCGCTTAACTTGCCTATGATTAACTTCCACTCTCAAGGATTTCAAAAAAATAAGGCACATGGTTTACTTGTACATAAAAGAACATTGCGCTTCTGATCGAGACACACATCGTTTTATATCACTCAGAGATTTTACACATTTTTACTTGCCTATGGTTTAATAGGAAGGATTCGCACTTCCATTCAGACCATAAAGTTTACTTGTATACAAAAAACTTTGCACAGGGACACAAAAACACGGGTTGTTTTTATCGTGTCAAGAGATTTCACATATCTTTAACTTGCCTATGGTTTACTACACCTAATAAAGGTTTTGCACTTCTATTTAGAGCATAAGGTCTATCAGTACGCAAAATGACTCTGCATTTCTAATAGGGTTACAGAAGACTAGGTTTTTTCATAGTATACAGTGATTTCACACATCTTTAAGTTGCCTATGGTTTACTTCACCTCTTATGGATTTTGAACTTCTATTTAGAGCTTTTTAGCTTGTACTCCAAAGCACTCAGAACTTCTAATTGGGACACAATAACATTTGTTGTTTTATAGCATTCAGAGATTTTATACATCTTCAATTTGCCTATGGTTTACTCTTAAGGATTTCGCACATCCATTCAGAGCATAAGGTTTACTTGTACACAAAAGGAATTGTACTTCTAATAGCAACACAAACATGGTTTGATATATAGTATTCAGAGATTTCACACAGCTTTAACTTGCCTCTAATTTATTATTAAGGACTTTGCACTTCTATACAGAACCTAAGTTTTACTTGTACACAAAATGACTGCACTTCTAATAGGGAAACAAAAACATGGTTGGTTTTACAGTATTCCGAGACCTCGTACATCTTTTAACTTGCCTATGGTTTACTCTGAACGATTTAACACTTCAATTTCGAGCATAAGGGTTTTTACTTGTACACAAAAAGACATTGCACTTCTAAAGGGACACAAAATCATGGTTTATTTTATAATGTTGAGAGATTTAACACATCTTTAATTTCAAAATGCTGCATTTCGATTTAGAACACAAGGTTTACTTGTACACAAAAGGACTTTTCACATCTAATTGAGACACAAAATCATGGTTTGTTTTAGTGTATTATGAGATTTCAAACATCTTTTACTTACCTATGGTTTATTTCAGCAATACAAGATTTTGCATTTTGATTTAGAACATGGTCTACTTGTGCAAAAGGACTGTTCACACCTAAATGCGACACAAAACATGGTTTGTTTTTATAGTATTCAGAGATTTCACATATCTTTTAATTGCAAATGGCTTACTATTAAGGATTTCGTACTTCTACATAGAGCCCAAGTTTTACTGGCACACAAAATGACTTTGCACTTCCAATAGGGACAAAATAACATGTTGTTTTATAGCGTCCAGAGATTTTCCACATTTTGAATTTGCCTATGGTTTACTCTCAAGGATTTCACACATCTATTTAGAGCATAAGGTTTACTTGTACACAAAAGGACTTGGCACTTCTAACTGCGACACAAAAACATGGTTTGCTTTATGGAATTCTAAGATTTCTATATAGAGCGATTTACTTGTGCACTTCGAACTGGCACACGAAACAAGTGTTGCTATTTTAGGCCTCAGAGATTTCACATAAGGTATTGTACTTTTGTTTCGGGTTTACTTCTGTAAAGGACATTGCACTTCTAATTGGGACACAACAACATGGGTTGTTTTATTAATATCGAATTCCAAGATGTCACCGATCTATAACTTGCCTGTGGTTTACTTCCAATCTCAAGCCAGGGTATGACTTAAACGCGTGTCCGTCGGTCGGTGACCTGTGATTTTTCGCTCGGACCGGTTGTCTTCGAAGGATGACAGGTCCGGTGACCAGTTGTTTTTGGACTAGTTCTAATTGTGTAATTCGTGAATTATCATTTGTGATTAAGAATACAGGGCACCATCCGAGATGATATTGTTTATTGGCATTTTACCACAAGATCTCGTGTATAAATTGTACCTTTTTCGATTCTTCAACTTTCCAATCATTTTGTCATAACAGCATATTATGTTCCAAAATCAATGTAACACCATTTTGATTTAAGAAATTATATCCGACGGTCATTGTAGTCGCTTTTTAGAGAAACAATTTCCATTTATAATAATTAACTATAGTCATTTAATAACCTTTTATTATTTTTATACAAATTTAATCAAACAACAGATATTGTATAAAATAATGGATTAATAATTTCTTCTATTTAAATTATAACGCGCAAATGTTCACATGTTTCTTTGACAAAAAAAAAAGAATATTTATACTCTTGGCTCAATGATAGTTGAACAACGTATTCTCTTTTCGACACAGCAATCATGTATTATTGTGTTGTTTTTTACAACAGGCAGTTTTAAATTGTATCTTGGTTAAAAAACATTCAAAGTAAACAAAATTCAAGTCGATATTTCCGCCTTATGAGAATGATTGCAAAACGTTAAGGAACAGATAGCCCAATCACATAACAATAAATAATTATCTTTTTCATTGCTATAATTGCATTTTGATTGCTCAGCACACGATAATGCATGGATGTCAAATTTATGTCAAGCTAAACAAGTTGATACCTCATCTTTATTTAACCAACAATGCGCATATAAGATTTTGGGCGAAAATATGTTATATAATGAATAATAGATTGGAAATATATTGAGCACACATGACAATTTCAATTATGGAATCATTTTGTGTTTTTTAAGCTATTGTATGCACAATGCAGTTCGATGCATTTTTATTATCGGGACCAGTTCATACTGTATCGGACCAGTAGGCTTGGCAGGTAGCCGGTCCTGGGACCACCACTTCCCAAAAGTTAAGGTCAAACCCTGTCAAGCATTTTGCAAATAAGGCACATGGTTTACTTGTACAGAAAAGAACTTTGCACTTCTGATGGGGACACAAAAACATGGGTTGTTTTTTCAGCATTTAGAGATTTTACACATTTTTACTTGCCTATGGTTTACTAGGAAGGATTTCGAACTTATTTTCAGACCATATGGTTTACTTGTACACAAAAAAACTTTGCACAGACACAAAAACATGCGGTTGTTTCATCATATTGAGAGATTTCATACATCTTTAACTTGCCTATGGTCTACTACACCAAATTAGTATATTACACTCCTATTTAGAGCATCAGGTCTGTAAGTACACAAAAGGACTCTGCACTTCTAACATGGTTACAAAAGAATATGTTGTTTCAATGTATTCAGAGATTTCACACATCTAAGTTGCCTATGGTTTACGTCAAGTCTCAAGGATTAATCACTTTGAACTTCTATTTAGAGCATAAGGTTTACTAGTACACAAAATGACCCAGAACTTCTCATTGGGACACAATAACATTTGTTGTTTTTATAGAATTCAGAGATTTTAAACATCTTGAATTTGCCAATTTTTTACCCTTTAGGATTTCACACTTCTATTTAGAGCATAAGGTTTACTTGTACACAAAAGGACTTTGCACATCTAACAGTGACACAAAAACATGGTTTATTTTATAATCTTCAGAGATTGCATACATCTTTAACTTGCCTATGTCTTACTATTAACAATTTCACATTTTATACAGAGCCTAAGTTTACTTAAACCAAAAATGACTTTGCATTTCTATTGGGACACAAAAACATGGTTTGTTTTTATAATTTTTATAATATTCAGTAATTTCACACACCTTTTACATGCCTATGGCTTACTGTCAAGGATTTCATACTTCTATATACAAAGCAAGTGTTACTTGTACACAAAATGAATTTGCACTTCTAATAAGGATACAATAACAGCTGTTGTTTTATATCAGAGATTTTTCACATGTTGAATTTGCTTATGGTTTACTCTTAAGGATTTCGTTCATCTATTTAGAGCATAAGGTTTACTTGAACACAAAAGGACTTGACACTTCTAACTGCGACACAAAAACATGATTTGTTTTTAAAGAATTCTGAGATTTCTATACAGAGCGCAAGATTTACTTGTACACAACACGACTTTGCACTTCGAATTGGGACACGAAACAAGTGTTGCTATTTTAGTACTCTGAGATTTTACATAATATATTCCACTTTGTTTCAGGCATAAGGTTCACTTCTTCTGAAAAGAACATTGCACTTCTAATTGGGACAAAACAACATGGGTTGTTAATTAACATAGAATTCTGAGATTTCACAGACCTATAACTTGCTTTCGGTTTACTTCCACTCTCAATGATTTTGCAAATAATAAGGCACATGGTTTACTTGCACATAAAATAACATTGCACTTCTGATAGAGACACAAAACACGAGTAGTTTTATAGCATTCAGCGATTTTACACATTTTAACTTGCCTATGGTTTACTCTGAAGGATTTGGCACTTCTATTTAGAGCATGTTTACATGTACACAGAAAACTTTGCACAGTGACAGAAAAACATGGGTTGATTAATCATATTCAGAGATTCACACATCTTTAACTTACCTATGGTTTTCTTCAACGAATAAGGGTTTTGCACTTCTAGTTAGAGCATAAGGTTCATTAGTACGCAAAAGGACTCTGCGTTTCTAATAGGGTTACAAAAGAATAGGTTTTTTTTATAATATACAGAGATTTCACACATCTTTAAGTTGCCTATGGTATACTCCAACTTTTAAGGATTTTGAACTTCTATTTAGAGCATAAGGTTTATTAGTACTGAAAAGCACTCAGCACTTCTAACTGGGACACAATAAAATTTGTTGTTTTATATAGCATTCAGAAATTTTACACATCTTGAATTTGCCTATGGTTTACTCTTATGGATTTTGCACAAGTTTCCATTTAGAGCATAAGGTTTACTTGTATACAAAAGGACTTTGTACTTCTAATAGCAACACAAAACATGGTTTGTTATATACTATTCAGAGATTTCACACAGCTTTTACTTGCCTCTAATTTATTATTAAGGACACTGCACTTCTATACAGAATCTAAGTTTTACTTATACACAAAATGACTGAACTTCCTATAGGGACACAAAAACATAGTTGGTTTTACAGTATTCCGAGACCTCATACATCTTTAACTTGCCTATGGTTTACTCTGAATGATTTAACACTTCAATTTAGAGGATAAGGGTTTACTTGTACACAAAAGGACATTGCACTTCTAATAGGGACACAAAAAACTGGTTTATTTTAAAATGTTAAGAGACTTAACAAATCTTTAACTTGCATATCGTTTAGCTCAACTCTTGAACAATTTGCTTTTCGATTTAGAACACAAAATTTAAGTGTACACAAAAGGACTTTTAAAATCTAATTGCGACAATTTTTTTTTATTATATTCTATTCTGAGATTTCCAACATCTTTTACTTGCCTATGGTTTATTTCAGCTAAACAAGATTTTGCATTTTAATTTAGAACATAAGGTTTACTTGTACAAAAGGACTTTTCACACCTAATTGCGACACAAAACATGAGTTAGTTTTTATAGTATTCAGAGATTTCACACATATTGTAATTCCCCATGGCTTACTATTAAGGATTTCGAACTTCTACATAGTTTTACTTGTACATAAATGACTTTGCACTTCCAATAGACACAATAATATGTTGTTTTATAGCATTCAGAGATTTTCCACATTTTGAATTTGCCTATGGTTTACTCTTATGGATTTTGCACTTGTATTTAGAGCATAAGGTTTAGTCATACACAAAAGGACTTTGCACTTCTAACTGCGACACAAAATCATGGTTTGTTTTTATAGAATTCTTCGACATCAATACAGAGCGAAAGATTTACTTGTAAACAACACGACTTTGCACTTCCATTTGGACACAAAACAAGTGTTGATATTTTAGTCCTCAGAGATTTCAAATAAGGTATTGCATTTTTGTTTTGTGCATAAGGTTTTAACTCCTGAAAAGGACATCGCACTTCTGATTGGCTCACAACAACATGGGCTGTTTTATTAATATAGAATTCCGAGATATCACCGATCTATAACTTGCCTATGCTTTACGTCCAATTTCAAGCATTTTGCAAATAATAAGGCACATGGATTACTTGTACAGAAAGAACTTTGCACTTCTGATAGACACACAAAACATGGGTTGTTTTTTTAGCATTTAGATTTCAAACATTTTTACTTGCCTATGATTTACTAGGAAGGATTTCAAACTAATATTTAGACCATAAAGGTTACTTGTACATACAAACACTTTGCACAGGGAGAGGGACACAAAAACACAAGTTGGTTTATCCTATTAAGAGATTTCATACATCTTTAACTTGCCTATGGTTTACTACACCTAATAAGGATTTTGTACTTCTATTTAGAGCATAAGGTCTAAAAGTACAGAAAAGAACTCGGCACTTCTAATATGGTTACAAAAGAAGACGTTGTTTCAGTCTATCCAGAGATTTCACACATCTTTAAGTTGCCTATGGTATACGTCATGTCTTAAGGATTAATAACTTTTAACTTCTATTTAGAGCGCAAGGTTTACTAGAACTCAAAATGACCCTGCACTTCTAATTAGGACACAATAACATTTGCTGTTTTATAGCATTCTGAGATTTTAAACATATTGAATGTGCCTATGTTTTACTCTTAAGGGTTTCACACTTCTACTTAGAGCTTAAGGTTTACTTGTATACAAAAGGACTTTGCACATCTAACAGTGACACAAAAACATTGTGTATTTTATAATATTCAGAGATTGCATACATCTTTAACTAGCCTATGTCTTACTACCGTAATCGTTCGAATATAATACGCAATTTGTTACCCGAAAATTTTTATCAAATGTAGGGGTTGCGTATTATACTTGAATGTAAAGAGTTTAGTTGAAAATTGTATCATTTATGTCCAAATATTTGCTTTACCCTTTTCCCTATAGATACGTGTGAATACGACCGTACCAATTACTGGATACATACGACTTTTCACGTCTCTATCCATTACCCGATCATCCCGTATATTCGCGACTTTTATTTTTAAAAGCAAATTCTGGCCAATATTGACGATAAGAATTACATAAACACAAAAACGTTCGCCATTTTTCGAAAGTATCGAGTGCATTTTGGGATTGCTTCTATTTAAAGATATGCTGTAATTGACGTCCAATCGGGACGAAGGTTTGCCCATTGAACATACGTAAATCATGTACTGCAATGTGCGCGAATCGGGTAAAGGTAATATTTTTAAAATAGTGACCAATCCAGTAAATTAAATTAAGATGTATAAATCATTTTCTGATAATAGGGTGAATTTTCTGTGTAAATACAAAGGGGGATCACTGTGCGTGTTTTAAAATAATACTAAACCGTGTATTACAGTAGATTAGATTCATTTATAATGCCTATTGTTCTTTTTTGCTTTATTATATTTTACTGATCTGAATAAAATGTTATAAAAACGCTGCACGTTTGTTTGTTTAGTGTAATTATGGCACCACACCAAAACCTATTTACGGCAACAAATTGCCCACTATAGAATTATCAATGAAATTGTCAAATATATCAACTGGATACAACACTGAATAATAATGATGTTACGTTTTGCAATTTCCACAAGACGTAAATACATTGACACAAAAATATCAATGGCGTGACTTTTTTGTTGATTGTAGATTCGGACACAGGCTCTGGATTTTAAATGCGTATCATACTCGGAATTTAAATTTTTACGGAAAAATTCGGGCCAAAGTCAGCGGTGCTTATTATACACCAGTGCGTATTATATTCGAACGATTACGGTATTAAGAATTTCACATTTTATACAGAGCCTAAGCTTAATTTGAACCCAAAATGACTTTGCATTTCTAATTGGGACACAAAAACATGGTTTGTTTTTATAATTTTTATAATATTCAGTAATTTCACACACCTTTTACTTGCCTATGGCTTACTGTCAAGGATTTCATACTTCTATATACAAAGCAAGTGTTACTTGTACACAAAATGAATTTGCACTTCTAATAAGGATACAATAACAGCTGTCGTTTAATAGCATTCAGAGATTTTTCACATGTTGAATTTGCTTATGGTTTACTCTTAAGGATTTGATACATCTATTTAGAGCATAAGGTTTACTTGAACACAAAAGGACTTTGCACTTCTAACTGCGACACAAAAATATGGTTTGTTTTTATAGAATTCTGAGATTTCTATACAGAGCGTAAGATTTACTTGTACACAACAGGATTTTGCACTTCGAATTGGGACACAAAACAAGTGTTGCTATTTTAGTACTCAGAGATTTCACATAATGTATTCCACTTTGTTTCAGGCATAAGGTTCACTTCTTCTGAAAGGACATTGCACTTCAATTGGGACACAACAACATGGGTTGTTTTATTAACACAGAATTCTGAGATTTCACAGACCTATAACCTGCTTTCGGTTTACTTCCACCCTCAATGATTTTGCAAATAATAAGGCACATGGTTTACTGTGAAGGATTTCGCACTTCTATTTAGAGCATAAGGTTTACGTGTACACAAAAAAATTTGCAAAGGGACACAATAACATGGGTTGATTAATCATATTCAGAGATTCACACATCCTTAACTTGCCTATGGTTTTCTTCAACGAATAAGGGTTTTGCACTTCTAGTAGAGCATTAGGTTCATTAGTACGCAAAAAGGACTCTGCGTTTCTAATAGTGTTACAAAATAATAGGTTGTTTAATAGTAACAGAGATTTCACACATCTTTAAGTTGCCTTTGGTTTACTTCAACTCTTAAGGATTTTGGACTTCTATTTACAGCATAAGATTCAATAGTACGCAAACGGAATCATACTTCTAATTGGAACACAATAACATTTGTTTTATAGCATTCAGATAAATTACACATCTTGAATTTGCCTATGGTTTACTCTTAAGGATTTCGCACTTCTATTTTGAGCACAAGGTTTACTTGTACACAGGACTTTGTTCTTCTAACAGCAACACAAAACATGGTTTGTTATATAGTATTCAGAGATTTCACACAGCTTTTACTTGCCTCTATTTTATTATAATGGACTTTGCACTTCGATACAGAACCTAAGTTTTATTTGTACACAAAATGACTTTGCACTTTTAATATACGCACAAAAACATGGTTGGTTTTACAGTATTTAGAGACCTCATACATCTTCAACTTCCTTATGGTTCACTCTGAAGGAGTTAACACTTCTATTAAGAGCATAAGGAATTACTTGTAAACAAAAGGACATTGCACTTCTAATAGGGACACAAAAACATGGTTTATTTTATATGTTCAGAGATTTAACAAATCTTTAACTTGCATATCGTTCACTTCAAATCTTCTAAATTTTGCATTTCGATTTAGAACATAAGGTTTACTTCTACACGAAAGGTCTTTTCACATCTAATTGCAACACAACATCAAGGTTTGTTTTATTCTATTCAGAGATTTCAAACATCTTTTACTTGCCTATGGTTGATTTCAGCTATACAAGATTTTGCATATTGATTTAGAGCTTAAGGTTTACTTGAACACAAGGACTTTTCACACCTAATTGCGACACAAAACATGGTTTGTTTTTATAGTATTCAGAGATTTCACACATTTTTTAATTGCCCATGGCTTACTATTAAGGATTTCGTACTTCTACATAGAGCCCAAGTTTAACTTGCACACAAAATGACTGCACTTCCAATAGGGACACAATAACACGTTGTTTTATAGCGTTCAGAGATTTTTCACATTTAGAATTTGCCTATGGTTAACTCTTAAGGATTTCACACATCTATTTAGAGCACAAGGTTTACTTGTACACAAAAGGACTTTGCACTTCTAACTGCGACACAAAAACATGGTTTGCTTTATAGAATTCTAAGATTTCTTTATAGAGCGTATGATTTACTTGTACACAACAGGACTTTGCACTTCGAACTGGCAACGAAACAAGTGTTGCTATTTTAGTCTTCAGAGATTTCACATAAGGTATTGCATTTTTGTTTCGGGGTTACTTCTGAAAAGGACATTGCACTTCTAATTGGGACACAACAACATGGGTTGTTTTATTAATATCGAATTCCAAGATATCAACAGATCTATAACTTGCCTGTGGTTAACTTCCAATCTCAAGCATTTTGCAAATAAGGCACATGGATTACTTGTACAGAAAAGAACTTTGCACTTCTGATGGAGACACAAAAACATGGGTTGTTTTTTCAGCATTTAGAGATTTTACACATTTTTACTTGCCTATGGTTAACTAGGAAGGATTTCGAACTGATTTTCAGACCATATGGTTTACTTGTACACAAAAAAACTTTGCACAGACACACAAAAACATTGGGTTGTTTTATCATATTGAGATATTTCACAGATCTTTAACTTGCCTATGGTCTACTACACCAAATTAGTATTTTGCACTCCTATTTAGAGCATCAGGTCTGTAAGTACACAAACGGACACTGCAATTCTAATATGGTTACAAAAGAATATGTTGTTTCAATGTATTCAGAGATTTCACACATCTTTAAGTTGCCAACGGTTTACGTCAAGTCTCAAGGATTAATCACCTTGAACTTTATTTAGAGCATAAGGTTTACTAGTACTCAAAATGACCCAGCACTTCTAATTGGGACACAATAACATTTGTTGTTTTTATAGAATTCAGAGATTTTAAATAACTTGAATTTGCCAATTTTTTACCCTTTAGGATTTCACACTTCTATTTAGAGCATAAGGTTTACTTGTACACAAAAGGACTTTGCACATCTAAAAGTGACACAAAAACATGGTTTATTTCATAATATTCAGAGATTGCATACATCTTTAACTTGCCTATGTCTTACTATTAACAATTTCACATTTTATACCGAGCCCAAGTTGTACTTTAACCCAAAATGACTTTGCATTTCTAATTGGGAAACAAATACATGCTTTGTTTTTACAATGTTTATAATATTCTGTAATTTCACACACCTTTTACTTGCCTATGGCTTACTGTCAAGGATTTCGTTCTTCTATATAGAAAGCAAGTGTTACTTGTACACAAAATGAATTTGCACTTCTAATAGGGATACAATAACAGCTGTTGTTTTATACCATTCAGAGATCTTTAACATGTTGAATTTGCTTATGGTTTACTCTTAAGGATTTCGTACAACTATTTAGACCATAAGGTTTACTTGAACACAAAAGGACTTAACACGTCTAACTGCGACACAAAAACATGGTTTGTTTTTATAGAATTCTGAGATTTCTATACAGAGCGTAAGATTTACTTGTACACAACACGACTTTGCACTTCGAATTGGGACAAGAAACAAGTGTTGCTATTTTAGTACCCAGAGATTTTACATAATGTATTCCACTTTGTTTCAGGCATAAGGTTCACTTCTTCTGAAAAGGACATTGCACTTCTAATTGGGACAAAACAACATGGGTTGTTTAATTAACATAGAATTCTGAGATTTCATGACATATAACTTGCTTTCGGTTTACTTCCACCCTCAATGATTTTGCAAATAATAAGGCACATGGTTTACTTGCACATAAAATAACATTGCACTTCTGATAGACGAAACAAAACATGATTTGTTTGATAGCATTCAGCGATTTTACACATTTTAACTTGCCTATGGTTTACTCTGAAGGATTTGGCACTTCTATTTAGAGCATAAGGTTTACGTGTAGACAAAAAACTTTGCACAGTAACACAAAAACATGGGTTGATTAATCATATTCAGAGATTCACACATCTTTAACTTGCCTATGGTTTTCTTCGTTAAAACGAATAAGGGTTTTGCAATTCTAGTTAGAGCATAAGGTTCATTAGTACGCAAAAGGACTCTGCGTTTCTAATAGGGTTACAAAAGAATAGGTTTTTTTATAATATACAGAGATTTCACACATCTTTAAGTTGCCTATGGTATACTCCAACTTTTAAGGATTTTGAACTTCTATTTAGAGCATAAGGTTTATTAGTACTGAAAAGCACTCAGCACTTCTAACTGGGACACAATAAAATTTGTTGTTTTATATAGCATTCAGAAATTTTACACATCTTGAATTTGCCTATGGTTTACTCTTATGGATTTTGCACAAGTTTCCATTTAGAGCATAAGGTTTACTTGTATACAAAAGGACTTTGTACTTCTAATAGCAACACAAAACATGGTTTGTTATATACTATTCAGAGATTTCACACAGCTTTTACTTGCCTCTAATTTATTATTAAGGACACTGCACTTCTATACAGAATCTAAGTTTTACTTAAACACAAAATGACTGAACTTCCTATAGGGACACAAAAACATAGTTGGTTTTACAGTATTCCGAGACCTCATACATCTTTAACTTGCCTATGGTTTACTCTGAATGATTTAACACTTCAATTTAGAGGATAAGGGTTTACTTGTACACAAAAGGACATTGCACTTCTAATAGGGAAACAAAAAACTGGTTTATTTTAAAATGTTAAGAGACTTAACAAATCTTTAACTTGCATGTCGTTTAGCTCAACGATTGAACAATTTGCTTTTCGATTTAGAACACAAAATTTAAGTGTACACAAAAGGACTTTTAAAATCTAATTGCGACAAATTTTTATTATTATATTCTATTCTGAGATTTCCAACATCTTTTACTTGCCTATGGTTTATTTCAGCTAAACAAGATTTTGCATTTTAATTTAGAACATAAGGTTTACTTGTACAAAAGGACTTTTCACACCTAATTGCGACAAAAACATGAGTTAGTTTTTATAGTCTTCAGAGATTTCACACATATTGTAATTCCCCATGGCTTACTATTAAGGATTTCGAACTTCTACATAGTTTTACTTGTACATAAATGACTTTGCACTTCCAATAGACACAATAATATGTTGTTTTATAGCATTCAGAGATTTTCCACATTTTGAATTTGCCTATGGTTTACTCTTATGGATTTTGCACTTGTATTTAGAGCATAAGGTTTAGTCATACACAAAAGGACTTTGCACTTCTAACTGCGACACAAAATCATGGTTTGTTTTTATAGAATTCTTCGACATCAATACAGAGCGAAAGATTTACTTGTAAACAACACGACTTTGCACTTCCATTTGGACACAAAACAAGTGTTGATATTTTAGTCCTCAGAGATTTCAAATAAGGTATTGCATTTTTGTTTTGTGCATAAGGTTTTAACTCCTGAAAAGGACATGGCACTTCTGATTGGGACACAACAACATGGGCTGTTTTATTAATATAGAATTCCGAGATATCACCGATCTATAACTTGCCTATGCTTTACGTCCAATTTCAAGCATTTTGCAAATAATAAGGCACATGGATTACTTGTACAGAAAGAACTTTGCACTTCTGATAGACACACAAAACATGGGTTGTTTTTTTAGCATTTAGATTTCACACATTTTTACTTGCCTATGATTTACTAGGAAGGATTTCAAACTAATATTTAGACCATAAAGGTTACTTGTACATACAAACACTTTGCACAGTGAGAGGGACACAAAAACACAAGTTGTTTTATCCTATTAAGAGATTTCATACATCTTTAACTTGCCTATGGTTTACTACACCTAATAAGGATTTTGTACTTCTATTTAGAGCATAAGGTCTAAAAGTACAGAAAAGAACTCGGCACTTCTAATATGGTTACAAAAGAAAACGTTGTTTCCGTCTATCCAGAGATTTCACACATCTTTAAGTTGCCTATGGTATACGACATGTCTTAAGGATTAATAACTTTTAACTTCTATTTAGAGCGCATGGTTTACTAGAACTCAAAATGACCCTGCACTTCTAATTAGGACACAATAACATTTGCTGTTTTATAGCATTCTGAGATTTTAAACATGTGCCTATGTTTTACTCTTAAGGGTTTCACACTTCTACTTAGAGCTTAAGGTTTACTTGTATACAAAAGGACTTTGCACATCTAACAGTGACACAAAAACATTGTGTATTTTATAATATTCAGAGATTGCATAATACATCTTTAACTAGCCTATGTCTTACTGCCGTAATCGTTCGAATATAATACGCAATTTGTTACCGGAAAATTTTTATCAAAAGTAGGGGTTGCGTATTATACTTGAATGTAAAGAGTTTAGTTGAAAATTGTATCATTTATGTCCAAATATTTGCTTTACCCTTTTCCCTATAGATACGCGTGAACCCGACCGTACCAATTATTTTTAAAAGCAAATTCTGGCCAATATTGACGATAAGAATTACATAAACACAAAAGCGTTCATTTTCGAAAGTATGGAGTGCATTTTGGGATTGTTTCTATTTAAAGATATGCTGTAATTGACGTCCAATCGGGACGACGGTTTTCCCATTGAACATGCATAAATCATGTACTGCAATGTGCGCGAATCGGGTCAAGGTCATATTTTTAAATAGTGACCAATCCAGTAAATTAAATTAAGATGTATAAATCATTTTCTGATAATAGGGTGAATTTTCTGTGTAAATACAAAGGGGGATCACTGTGTGTGTTTTAAAATAATACTAAACCGTGTATTACAGTAGATTAAATTCATTTATAATGCCTATTGTTCTTTTTTGCTTTATTATATTTTACTGATCTGAATAAAATGTTATAAAAAACGCTGCACGTTTGTTTGTTTAGTGTAATTATGGCACCACACCAAAACCTATTTACGGCAACAAATTGCCCACTATAGAATTATCAATGAAATTGTCAAATACCCAATAATTACAGATAACAATATATCAACTGGACACGAAAGTGAATAATAAAGACGTAAATACATTGACACAAAAATATCAATGGCGTCACTTTTTTGTTGATTGTAGATTCTGACACAGGCTCTGGATTTTAAATGCGTATTATACTCAAATTTAAATTTTTACCAAAAAATTCGGGCCAAAGTCAGGGGTGCATATATACACCAGTGCGGATTATATTCAAACGATTACGGTATTAAGAATTTCACATTTTATACAGAGCCTAAGTTTAACTTCAACCCAAAATGACTTTGCATTTCTAATTGGGACACAAAAACATGGTTTGTTTTTATAATAATTTCACACACCTTTTACTTGCCTATGGCTTACTGTCAAGGATTTCATACTTCTATATAGAAAGCAAGTGTTACTTGTACACAAAATGAATTTGCACTTCTAATAAGGATACAATAACAGCTGTTGTTTTATAGCATTCAGAGATTTTTCACATGTTGAATTTGCTTATGGTTTACTCTTAAGGATTTCATACATCTATTTAGAGCACAAGGTTTACTTGTACACAAAAGGACTTTGCACTTCTAACTGCGACACAAAAACATGGTTTGTTTTTAGAGAATTCTGAGATTTCTATACAGAGCGTAAGATTTACTTGTACACAACAGGATTTTGCACTTCGAATTGGGACACAAAACAAGTGTTGCAATCTAGTACTCAGAGATTGCACATAATGTATTCCACTTTGTTTCAGGCATAAGGTTCACTACTTCTGAAAAGGACATTGCACTTCAATTGGGACACAACAACATGGGTTGTTTTATTAACATAGAATTCATAGATTTCACAGACCTATAACCTGCTTTCGGTTTACTTCCACCCTCAATGATTTTGCAAATAATAAGGCACATGGTTTACTCTGAAGGATTTCGCACTTCCATTTAGAGCACAAGGTTTTACTTGTACACAGAAGGACTTTGTTCTTCTAGCAGCAACACAAAACATGTTTGTTGTATAGTATTCAGAGATTTCACACAGCTTTTACTTGCCTCTAATTTATTATTAGGACTTTGCACTTCTATACAGAACCTAAGTTTTATTTGTACACAAAATGACTTCGCACTTTTAATAGGGACACAAAAACATGGTTGGTTTTACAGTATTTAGAGACCTCGTACATCTTTAACTCCCTTATGGTTTACTCTGAAGGATTTAACACTTCTATTAACAGCATAAGGAATTACTTGTAAACAAAAGGACATTGCACTTCTAATAGGGACACAAAAACATGGTTTATTTTATATGTTCCGAGATTTAACAAATCTTTAACTTGCATATTGTTTACTTCAAATCTTCAAAATTTTGCATTTCGATTTACAACATATGGTTTTCTAGTACACTTTTCACATCTAATTGCGACACAAAATCAAGGTTTGTTTTATAGCATTTCAGAGATTTCAAACATCTTTTACTTGCCTATGGTTAATTTCAGCAATACAAGATTTTGCATTTTGATTTTAAAACTTAAGGTTTACTTGTACACAAGGACTGTTCACACCTAATTGCGACACAAAACAAGGTTTGTTTTTATAGTATTCAGAGATTTCACACATTTTTAATTGCCCATGTCTTACTATTAAGGATTTTGAACTTCTACATAGAGCCAAAGTTTTACTTGAACACAAAATAACTTTGCACGTCCAATAGGGACACAATAACATGTTGTTTTTATAGCATTCAGAGATTTTTCACATTTAGAATTTGCCTATGGTTAACTCTTAAGGATTTCACACAAATATTTAGAGCATAAGGTTTACTTGTACAAAAGGACTTTGCACTTCTAACTGTGACACAAAAACATGGTTTGCTTTATAGAATTCTAAGATTTCTTTATAGAGCGTATGATTTACTTGTACACAATAGGACTTTGCACTTCGAACTGGCAACGAAACAAGTGTTGCTATTTTAGTCTTCAGAGATTTCACATAAGGTATTGCATTTTTGTTCGGGGTTACTTCTGAAAAGGACATTGCACTTCTAATAGGGACACAACAACATTGGTTGTTTTATTAATATCGAATTCCAAGATATCAACAGATCTATAACTTGCCTGTGGTTTACTTCCATTCTCAAGCATTTTGCAAATAAGGCACATGGTTTACTTGCACAGAAAAGAACTTTGCACTTCCGATGGAGACACAAAAACATGGGTTTTTTCAGCATTTAGAGATTTTACACATTTTTACTTGCCTATGGTTAACTAGGAAGGATTTCGAACTTATTTTCAGACCATATGGTTTACTTGTACACAAAAAAACTTTGCACAGACACATAAAAACATGGGTTGTTTCATCATATTCAGAGATTTCACATATCTTTAACTTGCCTATGGTCTTCTACACCAAATAAGTATTTTGCACTCCTATTTAGAGCATCAGGTCTGTAATATCACAAAAGGACACTGCACTTCTAATATGGCACTTCTAATATGGTTACAAAAGAATATGTTGTTTCAATATATTCAGAGATTTAACACATCCTTAAGTTGCCAATGGTTTATGTCAAGTCTTAAGGTTTAATCACTTTGAACTTAAATTTAGAGCACAAGGTTTACTAGTACTCAAAATGACCCAGCACTTCTAATTGGGACACAATAACATTTGTTGTTTGATAGAATTCAGCGATTTTAAACATCTTGAATTTGCCAATGTGTTACCCTTAAGGATTTCACACTTCTATTTAGAACATAGGGTTTACTTGTACACAAAAGGACTTTGCACATCTAACAGTGACACAAAAACATGGTTTATTTAAAAATATTCAGAGATTGCATACATCTTTAACTTGCCTATGTCTTACTACAGTAGATTCCACTTAATTGAATATCGGATAATCGAACATTTCGCTTAATTGAATAGAGATTGAAAACACTAATCCGTTTGCATTCATTCCCATTGTAAAAACTCTGCCTAATCTGATAGAAAATATGGTGTCCTCCGGTTAATTGAATAGCCAATTATCAGTTGTAGGTGTATAGTCCGCTCGATAATCTTATAATCTCCGAGGATACGCATCATATCGCAAGTTTTGACAGTCGCGCTTCTATGACCGCCTTTGTTATCATTTCACACCACGCATGAATGCAGCGTCTGTTGAATGTCACGTGACTAATAGGTGTAATTTGCGGGTCAAGTACAGCGCATACACATCTAGAAAGCAATGTAGCCGTTAGTGATTATTACAAGTGAATTATTTTTCAAATGCCCCGTATAATGGATAACAAACATCTATGAACGCTTTTCTGCATATTTATTAGCATTCTAAAGTATGATACATTTTGTTACGTAACAGGTTGGACATTATATCATCAAAATGGATTAAATAAGATCATAACATATCTGATTAACATTCAAATAATTGAAATATGACTGATTCCGCATATATGAATATTCGGAAGTGACAAATGGGCTATTCAATTAAACGGAATCTACTGTATTAAGAATTTCACATTTTATACCTTGCCTAAGTTTTACTTTAACCCAAAATGACTTTGCATTTCTAATGGGTTGTTTTATCATATTCAGAGATTTCACACATCTTTAACTTGCCTATGGTCTACTACACCAATTAAGTATATTGCACTCCTATTTAGAGCATCAGGTCTGCTTGTACACAAAAGGACTCTACACTTCTAATATGGTTACAAAAGAATATGTTGTTTCAATGTATTCAGAGATTTCACACATCTTTAAGTTGCCTATGGTTTACGTTAAGTCTTAAGGATTAATCACTTTGAACTTCTATTTAGAGCATAGGTTTACTGGTACTCAAAATGACCCAGCACTTCTAATTGGGACACAATAACATTTGTTGTTTTATAGAATTCAGAGATTTTAAACATCTTGAATTTGGCTATTTTTTACTCTTAAGGATTTCACACTTCTATTTTAAGAGCATAAGGTTTACTTGTACACAAAAGGACTTTGCATACATCTTTAACTTGCCTATGCCTTACTATTAAGAATTTCACATTTTATACAGAGCATAAGTTTATTTTAACACAAAATAACTTTGCATTTCTAATTGGGACACAAAAACATATAGTTTTTTTAATAATATTCAGAAATTTCACACATCTTTTGCTTGCCTATTTATATAACCACAAATAGACATAAACACAATTGTCCCTATCACAAGCCATGTTGTTTTTTTATTTTGAAAATAAGCATAGCAATAATTGTCGTGTCAAAGATCAAATAGGGTAACTCGCCCTTGAGTCGAATTCGCCCTTGAGTCGGACGATATCCACGTTGTTTTTCTTAAAGATTGGGTGTTACTTAACCTTTGTCGTAACATTTTTAACAAACGCTCGACTTTTTTACTCAAGATAAAAACCAGTCTACATATGACGTCATTATCGATCTTTCTCACAAGAACGCTCTGCGGGTAAAGGTATGTTTACTTTCGTCTGGCGGGAAATTCAAATATTAAAGTTACGAATATTTTTGATCTCATCGGCATTTGGACCGAATGAATTTCGCAGCATCCGTTTAGTGTCGAACATTGAAAACAAACACTTAATTTTTACTTTTAATACATGTTTTTGTTGTAGAATGTAATTTTCATAGTTTTACAGATTCATCTGTGTAACTAGGCGATTGACCTTTGAGTCGAACACAATTCGCCCTTAAGACGAACGGGTGTTCGACTTAAGGGCGAATTAATTAAATCAAATAAAAAAGTATAATTAATAACTACTACTTGCTACTACTACTACTACTATTACTACTACTACTACTACTACTACAAGCTACTACTACTACTACTACTACTTCTACTACTACTTCTACTACTACGACGACTACTACTACTACTACTACGACGACGACGACTATTACTACTACTACGGCTACTGCTACTGCTGCTGCTGCTGCTACTACTACCACCACCACTACTACTACTACTTCTACTTTTACTTTCAGGCTCACACGACAGTTGAAACGCAACTTTACAGGATGATATCTGCTATACCTTCCAAGTTGGCTAATAGAGAGGTTGGATTCATTGACTCCTCACTAACCCTGACTGTGGCGTTGAAGCTACTGAATGATATGTATTTACATGAAACATTATTCGATCACCCGTATGTTTTTCATCTGTACCAGATGAATGTGTCGTACACAAAGGCTTATCCGGTTGTACGGAAACAAGTAATTGACAAAATTTTAGAGTGGATGTCAGTGTCCGAAAAGAACGATGCTGATTATATTCCAGTAAGGTCGCACGTTTTCTTGACAAGTCATATTATTGAAAACTTCAGTGTGAATGATCGAGCGACCGCTTTGAACATGATTGACGATATAAGGATGGACTCATTTTAATTTAAATATGCTGTATCAGTATGGTGAAATAAAATGGGTATATTATTACAACAAAGTGTTTATTTATTTTCTTTACATTTACAGTCCAGGAAATACTCATTAGAGGCTCTAGAATGTGCTGTGGCAGATGTGGCTACTGGGGCCCTTTCTGTAAGAAAAGCAGCTAAAAAGTACGGGGTGCCTATATCAACTTTGCATGACAGAAAGACTGGGAAAGTTTCGAGTGGAGCAAAATGGGGCAAAGAAACCCTCTTATATGCGACTCAAGAATCTGAAATGGTTCAATTCGTATTTAAACGTGCGGAGATGGGTTTAGGATTCTCTAAACAGAACTTTTTGCGGTATATACATGCACAGAGTTATAACACACCAAATTAAATAACGCGCACTGAAATAGTATTTTCTTTGTTTACAGGAATTTCAGCTTCATGTGATTCTCTTTTAATTATCAATGCATGTATTTGTAATTGGTCACAATAAAAAAAACTCTAAAAGAAACTTCAGTATAAAAGTATTGTTATGTTGTTTGTTTCCATTTCCATCTTTACATTTCGTTTCCAAACCAATGTTGGTGGTTTCGTGAGGTTGCTATGGTCGAAATGCCCAAGACACACAGAAGAAATGCGACGGTTTAAATCTGTGTTTAAAATAGTAATTTTAATACAATTAATAGCTGATTGCTCGATTAATGGTTTTCCCAACTTAGTTAATCGTTAAATGGTTACGGGAAAATGTGTTCGTCTTAAGGTCGAATGTGTTCGACTTAAGGGCTAAATTGGTAGTATCAGTGAATTAAATAATATTGCAAGCAAATAAGCCGGAAACCGAGTACTTCATATAAAAACAGGGTCCTTAAGTAACTGCGTATGGACTGTAAAAAGCCGGGTCCCGGCTTCTCACAGTGCGAAGGAGCCACGCCATAAATTGTTAACCCGTCCGACTCAAGGGCGAGTTACCCTACAGGGTACGTATACAATTATGATTCGCTTCAATATCGATTCGTCACATAACGAGTCCCCATTGTTTAATTATCTACACACCACATATAGTAATAACAAATCGCCACACGTTTCACATAAAATTATTAACATTTCACACACATCTTGTATTACATACACTACATTTCAAATGATGTTTTGTTTAAAAAACAAGCACAGATTTTTATACTGCATTGTAGCCAAATGCTTTATTAAAACAATTTTTGTCATGAAAACTCTCGGGATCTTCACCAAAACAGCTACAAAGTTATAAAATTGATCCATAGTTGGCAACTATATTCATCATTTTGTCTATGTTGATGAAAACGTTAGTAGAACGTTCTGGGAAGGTTATACAGGTAACGTTGACATTTGGTTTCTTCACAACGTTGCAACGAAAACTTTGAAAGAACGTTGACGAAACGTTTGGCTTTTTAATTCCCCCAACATATTCAGAATTGTACAAAAAATATATTTCTCAAACTAAACTCACTTAACTTAAATTTGATATTACTCAAATAAGTTATAAATACTGACTGATCAATTTTGTGCAACGTTGTAAAAACGTTGCAGTAACGTTCTGTGCAAACGTAACCATAATATAACCTAGTTGTAACGTTATAAAAACGTTATGTGCTAGCTGGGTATGGCTTACTGTTAAGGATTTCATACTTATATATAGAAACTGAGTGTTATTTGTCCACAAAATGACTTTGCACTTCTAATAGGCATTCAATAACAGCTGTTGTTTTAAAGGGACTTGTTCACAGATTGGGACATTTTTTGAAGTGTGTCATTAAATGCCTTAAATTGTTAGATTTAAACATCGGAACTCTAGAGCTCCATTATAATAACAAGAATAGAATTAAAAAAGAGAAATTAAAAGAAAAAAGTTTGTCCCTATCGGGGCTCGAACCAGTGCCCTTTGGATTAAAAGGTTATCGCCGTAACCACTCGGCCATCCGGACTGTTATAAGAAGCCTGCGTTTAATACTTGATATAAGTGATCCACGTGTTGTTACAAAATTTAACGGAAACAACAGAAACATTCCAAATTATTCAATCGTTTGGCGTTTGTAACGCTTTATAATTTTATCAATTTCAAATGATCACTATTCATAAACGAAACTGTATTTTCATAATGAGTATACGCCATTAGTGTAATTTCGCTCCCTGGTGTACAGTGTTCTTTTATTTTTTGAATCTGTGACAAAAAGTTGGGAAAATGTCATTTTGACAATCCGTGAACAAGTCCCTTTAAAGCATTCAGAGATTTTTCACATTCTCAATTTGCCTGTGTTTCTTAAGGATTTCGTACATCTATTTAGAGAATAAGGTTTACTTGTACACAAAAGGACTTTGCACTTCTGTGACACAAAAACATGGTTTGTTTTATAGAATTCAGAGATTTCTATACCGAGCTTATGATCTACTTGTACACAACAGGACTTTGCACTTCTAACTGCGACACAAAAACATGGTTTGTTTTCATAGAATTCTGAGATTTCTATACAGAGCTTAAGATTTACTTGTACACAACAGAACTTTGCACTTCTAACTGGTACACAAAAACATGGTTTGTTTTTATAGAATTCTGAGATTTCTATATAGAGCGTATGATTTACTTGTACACAACAGGACTTTGCACTTTGAATTGGGACATGAAACAAGTGTTGCTATTTAGTACTCAGAGAGATTTCACATAATGTATTCCACTTTGTTTCAGGCATAAGATTCACTTCTTCTGAAAAGGACATTGCACTTCTAATTGGGACACAACAACATGGGTTGTTTTATTAACATAGAATTCGGAGATTTCACAGACCTATAACTTGCTTTCGGTTTACTTCCACCCTCAATGATTTTGCAAATAATACGGCACATGGTTTACTTGCACAAAAATAACTTTGCACTTCTGATAGAGACACAAAACATGAGTTGTTTTATAGCATTCAGCGATTTTACACATTTTAACTTGCCTATGGTTTACTCTGACAGGGACACAAAAACATGGGTTGATTAATCGTATTCAGAGATTCACACATATTAAACTTGCCTATAGTTTTCTTCAACGAATAAGGGTTTTGCACTTCTAGTTAGAGCATTAGGTTCATTAGTACGCAAAAGGACTCTGCATTTCTAATAGGGTTACAAAATAATAGGTTGTTTAATAGTGTACAGAGATTTCACACATCTTTAAGTTGACTTTGGTTTAACTTCAACTCTTAAGGATTTTGGACTTCTATTTAGAACATAAGGTTCAATAGTACGCAAAAGGAATCAGCACTACTAACTGGAACACAATAACATTTGTTGTTTGATAGCATTCAGAGAAATTACACATCTTGAATTTGCCTATGGTTTACTCTTAAGGATTTTGCACTTCCATTTAGAGCATAAGGTTCACTTGTACACAGAAGGACTTTGTTCTTCTAACAGCAACACAAAACATGTTTGTTGTATAGTATTCAGAGATTTCACACAGCTTTTACTTGTCTCTATTTTATTATAAAGGACTTTGCACTTCTATACAGAACCTAAGTTTTATTTGAATGACTTTGCACTTTTAATAGGGACACCAACACATCGTTGGTTTTACAGTATTTAGAGACCTCATACATCTTTAACTTCCTTATGATTTACTCTGAAGGAGTTAACACTTCTATTAAGAAAATAATGAATTACTTGTAAACAAAGGGACATTGCACTTCCAATAGGGACACAAAAACATGGTTTATTATATATGTTCAGAAATTTAACAAATCTTTAACTTGCATATCGTTTACTTCAAATCTTCAAAATTTTGCATTCCGATTTACAACATAAGGTTTACTTGTACACGAAAGGACTTTTCACATCTAATTGCGATACAAAATCAAGGTTTGTTTTCTTGTATTCAGAGATTTCAAACATCTTTTACTTGCCTATGGTTGATTTCAGCTATACAAGATTTTGCATTTTGATTTAGAACTTAAGGTTTACTTGTACACAAGGACTTTTCACACCTAATTGCGACACAAAACATGGTTTGTTTTTATAGTATTGATTAAGGATTTAGTACTTCTACATACAGCCCAAGTTTTACTTCCACACAAAATGACTTTGCACTTCCAATAGGGACAAAAAACATGTTGCTTTATAGCATTCTGAGATTTTTCACATTTTGAATTTGCCTATGGTTTACTCTTAAGGATTTCACACATCTATTTAGAGCATAAGATTTACTTGTACGCAAAAAGGACTTTGCACTTCTGAGACACAAAAACATGGTTTGTTTTATAGAATTTTAAGTTTTTTATATACAGCGTATCATTTACTTATTTACTTGTACATAACAAGACTTTGCACTTCGAACTGGCAACGAAACAAGTGTTGCTATTTTAGTCAGAGGTTTCACATAAGGTATTGCATTTTTGTTTCGGGGTTACTTCTGGAAAAGACATTGCACTTCTAATAGGGACACAACAACATTGGTTGTTTTATTAATATCGAATTCCAAGATATCAACCGATCTATAACTTGCATGTGGTTTACTTCCAATCGCAAGCATTTTGCAAATAAGGCACATGGTTTACTTGCACAGAAAAGAACTTTGCACTTCTGATGGAGACACAAAAACATGGTTTTTTTCAGCATTTAGAGATTTTACACATTTTTACTTGCCTATGGTTAACTAAGAAGGATTTCGAACATATTTTCAGACCATATATGGTTTACTTGTACACAAAAAAAATTTGCAGACACATAAAAACATGGGTTGTTTCATCATATTCAGAGACTTCACATATCTTTAACTTGCCTATGGTCTTCTACACCAAATAAGTACTTTGCACTCCTATTTAGAGCATCAGGTCTGTAAGTACACAAAAGGACTCTATGGCACTTCTAATATGGTTACAGAAGAATATGTTGTTTCAATATATTCGGATATATCACACATCTTTAAGTTGCCTATGGTTTACATCAAGTCTTAAGGTTTAATCACTTTGAACTTCAATTTAGAGCACAAGGTTTACTAGTACTCAAAATGACCCAGCACTTCTAATTGGAACACAATACACATTTGTTGTTTGATAGAATTCAGAGATTTTAAACATCTTGAATTTGCCTATTTTTTACCCTTAAGGATTTCACACTTCTATTTAGAGCATAAGGTTTACTTGTACACAAAAGGACTTGCACATCTAGCAGTGATACAAAAACATGGTTTATTTTATAATATTCAGAGATTGCATACATCTTTAACTTGCCTATGTCTAACTATTAAGAATTGCACATTTTATACAGAGCCCAAGTTTTACTTTAACCCAAAATGACTTTGCATTTCAAATTCGGAAATAAAAACATGGTTTGTTTTAATAATTTTCATCATATTCAGTAATTTCACACACCTTTTACTTGCCTATGGCTTACTGTTAAGGATTTCTTACTTCTATATAGAAACCAAGTGTTACTTGTACACAAAATGAACTTGCACTTCTAATAGGGATACAAAAACAGCTGTTGTTTTATAGCATTCAGAGATTTTTCACATTTTGAATTTGCTTATGGTTTACTCTTAAGGATTTCGTACACACTTGAACACAAAAGGTATTTGCACTTCTAACTGCGACACAAAAACATGGTTTGTTTTTATAGAATTCAGAGATTTCTATACAGAGCATAAGATTTACTTGTACACAACAGGGCTTTGCACTTCGAATTTGGACACGAAACAAGTGTTGCTATTTTAGTCCTCAGAGATTTCACATAATGTATTCCACTTTGTTTCAGGCACAAGGTTCACTTTCTCTGAAAAGGACACTGCACTTCTAATTGGGACACAACAACATGGGTTGTTTTATAACATAGATTTCTGACATTTCACAGACCTATAAATTGCTTTCGGTTTACTTCCACTCTCAATGATTTTGCAAATAATAAGGCGCATGGTTTACTTGCACAAAAATAACTTTGCACTTCTGATAGAGACAAAAAACATGGTTTATTTTATAATAATCAGAGATTGCATACATATTTAACTTGCCTATGGTTTACTCTGAAGGATTTCGCACTTCCATTTAGAGCATATGGTTTACTTGTACACAAAAAAACTTTGCACAGACACACAAAAACATGGGTTGTTTTATCATATTCAGAGATTTCACATATCTTTAACTTGCCTATGGTCTTCTACACCAAATAAGTATTTTGCACTCTTATTTAGAGCATCAGGTCTGTAAGTACACAAAAGGACTCGCACTTCTAACATGGTTACAAAAGAATATGCTGTTTCAATGTATTCAGAGATTTCACACATCTGTAAGTTGCCTATGGTTTACATCAAGTCTTAAGGTTTAATCACGTTGAACTTGTACTTAGAGCATAAGGTTTACAAGTACTCAAAATGACCCAGCACTTCTAATTGGGACACAATTACATTTGTTGTTTGATAGAATTCAGCGATTTTAAACATCTTGAATTTGCCAATGTGTTACCCTTAAGGATTTCACACTTCTATTTAGAGCATAAGGTTTACTTGTACACAAAAGGACTTGGCACATCTAACAGTGACACAAAAACATGGTTTATTTTATAATATTCAGAGATTGCATACATCTTTAACTTGCCTGTCTTTCAATTTCACATTTTATACCTTGCCTAAGTTTTACTTTAACCCAAAATGACATGGCATTTCTAATGGATTGTTTTATCATATTCAGAGATTTCACACATCTTTAACTTGCCTATGGTCTACTACACCAAATAAGTATTTTGCACTCCTATTTAGAGCATCAGGTCTGTAAGTACACAAAAGGACTCAGCACTTCTAATATGGTTACAAAAGAATATGTTTGTTTCAATGTATTCAGAGATTTCACACATCTTTAAGTTGCCTATGGTTTACGTTAAGTCTTAAGGATTAATCACTTTGAACTTCTATTTAGAGCATAGGTTTACTGGTACTCAAAATGACCCAGCACTTCTAATTGGGACACAATAACATACGTTGTTTTATAGAATTCAGAGATTTTAAACATCTTGAATTTGGCTATTTTTTACTCTTAAGGATTTCACACTTCTATTTAGAGCATAAGGTTTACTTGTACACAAAAGGACTTTGCATACATCTTTAACTTGCCTATGTCTTACTATTAAGAATTTCACATTTATACAGAGCTTTATTTTAACACAAAATAACTTTGCATTTCTAATTGGGACACAAAAACATATAGTTTTTTTAATAATATTCAGAAATTTCACACATCTTCTGCTTGCCTATTTATATAACCACAAATAGACATAAACACAATTGTCCCTATCACAAGCCATGTTGTTTTTTTATTTCGAAAATAAGCATAGCAATAATCGTCGTGTCAAAGATCAAATACAGGGTACGTAAACAATTATGATTCGCTTCAATATCGATTCGTCACATAACGAGTCCCCATTGTTTAATTATCTACACACCACATATAGTAATAACAAATCGCCACACATGTTTCACATAAAATTATTAACATTTCACAAATCTTGCATTACGTACACTACATTTCAAATGATGTTTTGTTTAAAAAACAAGCACAGATTTTTATACTGCCTTGTAGCCAAATGCTTTATTAAAACAATTTTTGTCATGAAAACTCTCGGGATCTTCACCAAAACAGCTACAAAGTTATAAAATTGATCCATAGTTGGCAACTATATTCATCATTTTGTCTATGTTGATGAAATGTTAGTAGAATGTTCTGGGAAGGTTATACAAGTAACGTTGACATTTGGTTTCTTCACAACGTTGCAACGAAAACTTTGTAAGAATGTTTGACTTTTTAATTCCCCCAACATATTCAGAATCGTACCAAAAATATATTTCTCAAACTAAACTCACTTAACTTAAATTTGATATTACTCAAATAAGTTATAAATACTGACTGATTAATTTTGCGCAACGTTGTAAAAACGTTGCAGTAACGTTCTGTGCAAACGTAACCATAATATAACCTAGTTGTAATGTTATAATAACGTTATGTGCAAGCTGGGTATGGCTTACTGTTAAGGATTTCATACTTATATATAGAAACCATGTGTTATTTGTCCACAAAATGACTTTGCACTTCTAATAGGCATTCAATAACAGCTGTTGTTTTAAAGCATTCCGAGATTTTTCACATTCTCAATTTGCCTATGGTTTACTCTTAAGGATTTCGTACATCTATTTAGAGAATAAGGTTTACTTGTACACAAAAGGACTTTGCACTTCTAATTGCGACACAAAAACATGGTTTGTTTTATAGAATTCAGAGATTTCTATACAGAGCTTATGATCTACTTGTACACAACAGGACTTTGCACTTCTAACTGGTACACAAAAACATGGTTTGTTTTCATAGAATTCTGAGATTTCTATACAGAGCTTAAGATTTACTTGTACACAACAGAACTTTGCACTTCTAACTGGTACACAAAAACATGGTTTGTTTTTATAGAATTCTGAGATTTCTATATAGAGCGTATGATTTACTTGTACACAACAGGACTTTGCACTTTGAATTGGGACATGAAACAAGTGCTGCTATTTTAGTACTCAGAGAGATTTCACATTTTGTTTCAGACATAAGATTCACTTCTTCTGAAAAGGACATTGCACTTCTAATTGGGACACAACAACATGGGTTGTTTTATTAACATAGAATTCGGAGATTTAACAGACATATAACTTGCTTTCGGTTTACTTCCACCCTCAATGATTTTGCAAATAATACGGCACATGGTTTACTAACACAAAAAAACTTTGCACTTCTGAGAGACACAAAACATGAGTTGTTTTATAGCATTCAGCGATTTTACACATTTTAACTTGCCTATGATTTACTCTGAAGGATTTCGCACTTCTATTTAGAGTATAAGGTTTACTTGTACACAAAAAAATTTGCACAGGGACACAAAAACATCGGTTGATTAATCGTATTCAGAGATTCACACATATTAAACTTGCCTATGGTTTTCTTCAACGAATAAGGGTTTTGCACTTCTAGTTAGAGCATTAGGTTCATTAGTACGCAAAAGGACTCTGCATTTCTAATACGGTTACAAAATAATAGGTTGTTTAATAGTGTACAGAGATTTCACACATCTTTAAGTTGCCTTTGGTTTAACTTCAACTCTCAAGGATTTTGGACTTCTATTTAGAGCATAAGGTTCAATAGTACGCAAAAGGAATCAGCACTTCTAATTGGAACACAATAACATTTGTTGTTTGATAGCATTCAGAGAAATTACACATCTTGAATTTGCCTATGGTTTACTCTTAAGGATTTTGCACTTCCATTTAGAGCATAAGGTTTACTTGTACACAGAAGGACTTTGTTCTTCTAACAGCAACACAAAGCATGTTTGTTGTATAGTATTCAGAGATTTCACACAGCTTTTACTTGCCTCTATTTTATTATAAAGGACTTTGCACTTCGATACAGAACCTAAGTTTTATTTGTACACAAAATGACTTTGCACTTTTAATAGGGACACAAAAACATGGTTGGTTTTACAGTATTTAGAGACCTCATACATCTTTAACTTCCTTATGATTTACTCAGAAGGATTTAACACTTCTATTAAGAGCATAAGGAATTACTTGTAAACAAAAGGACATTGCACTTCTAATAGGACACAAAAACATGTTTATTTTATATGTTCAGAGATTTAACAAATCTTTAACTTGCATATTGTTTACTTCAAATCTTCAAAATCTTGCATTCCGATTTAGAACACAAGGTACTTGTACACGAAAGGACTTTTCACATCTAATTGCGACACAAAATCATGGTTTGTTTTATTGAATTCAGATATTTCAAACATCTTTTACTTACCTATGGTTTATTTCAGCTGTACAAGATTTTGCATTTTGATTTAGAACTTAAGGTTTACTTGTACAAAAGGACTTTTCACAATTTATTGCGACAACAGAACATGGTTTGTTTTTATAGTACTCGGAGATTTCACACATCTTTTAATTGCCCATGGCCGACTTTTAAGGATTTCGTACTTCTACATCGAGCCCAAGGTTCACTTGTACACAAAAATGACTTTGCACTTCCAATTGGGACCAAATAACATGTTGTTTTATAGCATTCAGAGATTTTCCACATTTTGAATTTGCCTATGGTTTGCTCTCAAGGATTTTGCACTTGTATATAGCGCATAAGGTTTAGTCATACACAACACTGCGACACAAAAACATGGTTTGTTTTATAGAATTATAATATTTCTATAAAAAGCGTTAAGATTTACTTGTACACAACAGGACTTTGCACTTCGAATTGGGACACGAAACAAGTGTTGCTATTTTAGTCCTCAGAGATTTCACATAATGTATTGCACTTAGTTTTGGGCATAAGGTTAACTTCTTCTGAAAACGACATTGCACTTCTAATTGGGACACAACATCATGGGTTGTTTTATTAATATAGAATTCCGAGATATCACCGATCTATATAACTTGCCTATGGTTTACTGCCACCCTCAATGATTTCGCAAATAATAAGGCACATGGTTTATTTGTACATAAAAGAACTTTGCACTTCTGACAAAGACGCAAAAACATGGGTTGTTTTTTTTTTTAATTACGAGATGGCACACATTTTTACTTGCCTTTGGTTTACTCAGAAGGATTTTGCACTTCTATTTAGAGCACAAGGTTTACTTGTGCAGAAAAAACTTCGCACAGGGACACTAAAGCACGGGTTGATTTATCGTATTCAGAGATTTCAAAGATCTTTAACTTGTCTACGTTTTACTACACCTAATAAGGATTTTGCACTACTATTGAGAGCACAAGGTCTATTGGTACGCAAAAGGCTTCTGGAATTCTAATAGGGTTACAAAATAAGTTGTTTCAGTGTGTTGAGAGATTTCACGCATCTTCAAGTTGCCTATGGTTTACTTCAACTCTTGAGGATTAATCATTTTGAACTTCCATTTAGAGCACAAGGTTTACTTGTACTCAAAAGGACCATGCACTTCTAATTGGGACACAATTACATTTGTTGTTTTATAACATGCAGAGATTACAACATCTTGAAATTGCTATGGTTTACTCTGAAGGATATCACACTCGGCGCATTTAGACCATATGGTTTACTTGTACACAAAATGACTTCTAACAGCAACACGCTAGAATTGTCACATGAGCGAAGGATATACCCCCACAATATTGCCTTGTCACAAAACTATGGCATCCATTTGAAAGAAATAGACAGAGTGAGAATGCTTTAATTTGTGAATGGTAAACAGTATTTTTGGAAAAATTTAATATCAATAGGAGCCATAACTCTGTCAACATTTAGTGGTTTGTAACCAAAAATAATTTAAATATGTGAAGCCTTTCATGAGTTATTGTCCATGTTTTTCGGGAATTTAAGTCAAAAAGGGGGGCCATAACTGTGTCAAAATTTAGTGGTTTGTAACCAAAGTCGAACTTCACCCGTATTTTATGATGCTACACATATATACCAAGAATTATTTGAATACGTCAAGCCATTCTTGAGTTGTCGTCCGGAAATCATGTTTTAAGGGAATTTTAAGTCGAAATGGGGCCTTAACTGTGTCAAAATTTAGTGGTTTGTAAGCAACATCGAACTTGACCTGTATTCTATAATGTTACACGTGTACCAAAATTATTTGAATATGTGAAGCCTTTTTTGAGTTATCATCCGCAAAACAAAAACCAACAGACCGACAAGCTCACTCCTATATATCCCCACCCCAAACTTCGTTTGTGGGGGTATAAAAAACATGGTTTATTTTATAGTATTCAGAGATTGCATACATATTTAACCTATGGCGTACTATGAAGAATTTCACACTGTTATACAGAGCCTACGTTTTTCTTTTACACAAAATGACTGTGCACTTATATAGGGACACAAAAACATGGTTTGTTTTGTAGTATTCAGACATTGCATACATCTTTAAATTGCCTATGGTTAACTCTGAAGGATTTCGCACTTCTATAGAGCATACGGTCTACTTGTACCCAAAGGACATTGCACTTGTAATGAGGAAACATAACACGGGTTGTTTCATAGTATTCAGAGATTTTACACATTTTTAACTTGCCGATGGTCTACTGCAACTCTGCACAATTTTGCATTTTGATTTAGAACATAAGGTTTACTTGTACACAAAAGGACTTTTCACGTCCAACAGGGTCACATAAACATAGAAAGTTCATGGCTGCGACTCGAGAGCTTTTGCACATATTTAAAACGTGCCGAAGCTTTTACATGTACCAACAATGATTTTGCACTTCTATTTAAAGAATATGGTTTAGTTGTACTCACACAAAAAAACAAGGGTTGTCATTTCAGTATACACAAATTTCACACATCTATAGTTTGTATATGTTTATTTATACACTTAAAGACTTTGCACTTCTATTTGGGCATAATATGATATACGTGTCCTCAAAACCACTTTGCACTTCTAAACGGAGGAGAAATAATTGATTCTTTTTAGTATTCAGAAATTCCACACATTTGTGACTTGCCAATGGTTTACTTCCACTCTCAATGATTTTGCACTTTTACTTGAATATGGCTTACCTATACACAAAGGGACTTTGCACTTCAAAATCTGACATACAAACATGGATTTAGAGGATTCAAACATCAACTAGAGCTTTGTCACAGGAGTGGCAGCGGGCCCCAAATGATAGCATGTTTGAAGGTGAGAAACCGTTTTTCTATTTTTAGTAACAGTGACCTTGACCTTGATCCCATCCACCCCCTATGCAATCCCAAGCGATGTCTTGATAAAAGGTGTCTATGTATGAAGTTGAATTACAATAGCTCAATTCGTTCTCGAGTAATTGAGCTGACATCGTTTTTCTATTTTTTTGTAACGGTGACCTTGACAGTGACAGTGACCATCCACCCACTATGCAATCCCAAGCCAGATCTCAATATAAGGTATCTATGGATGTAGTTTCATAAAAATATTTCAATTCATTCTCAAGTTAGAGAGCTGATACCAAAAGTTTACTCCGCCTGAAAATGGAAAATTTACAAACGCAATAACTCCAGAATTATGAAGTGCAGAATAACGGTTCTTGTGCATTGCACTTCACCTCAATGAGATCTATCCACCTATGAAGTTTCACGATAATACCTCTTATAGTCGAAGAGTTATGCTCCAGGCAAAAACGAAGTATGAAAAATTAACAAAGGGCAATAACTTCAGAACCATGAAGTGCAGAGTAATGGTTCTTGTGCACTGCACTTCTCCTTCATGAGATCTATCCACCAATGAAGTTTTAAATTAATAGCTGAAACAGTTTTTAAGTTCTGAAAGAAAAACATGAAAAATGTGGACTGACGGACAGACCAATGGACTGACGGACAGGGTGATTACTATAGCGCACCCGCAAAAAATTTGCGGGGCCCTAATTAGTTGCAGATAGGTTAGTTGTACTCTTAAGGACTTGGCATTTTTATTTCGGGTAGTTGGTTTATAAGTTCTCGAAAGGACACTGGATTACTAGTGGGGACACGACAATAAGGGTCGTTATTTGAGAATTCGGAGACTTTACAAATCTATTACTTGACTATGTTTTGCTTCTACTCATAATGGGTATTCAGTTCTTAATATAAATACCTATGGTTAACTACAACTCGAAGGAATTTGCACTTCACACATCTATAACTTGCATATAATTTACTTGTATTCTTAAGGAATTCTTACTTCTATTTAGGGCATATGGTTAACTTACTCTCAATCTAATGGGGACCAAACATAGATTTTTATTTCAAGAGATTTTAACATTAATAACTTACCCATGTTTTACTTTTAGTCCTAATGACTTTGCACTTTACGTAAACATGCGCAGTCATTTTGCTATTCTTAGATTTCACACATCTTCTTGCATATGCTTTACTTATACTCATAAGGACTTCGATTCAGGGCATATGGTTTACGTGTTCTCAAAATGACTTAGCACTTGTACATGGAGGCAAAACATGGTTTGCTTTCAGTGTTCAGAGATTCACACATTTGTAACTTATCTATGTTTTATTTCAATCTAAAGGCTTTTGCAAATACATATAAGGGCATAATTATGGTTTACTAGTACACAAAAGGACTTTGCACTGCTGAAAGGAACTCAGAAACATGGGTTGTTTTATAGTATTCAGAGATTGCATACATATTTAACTTTCCTATGGCTTACAATTAAGAGTTTCACACTTTATACAGAGCTTAAGCTCAATGACTTTGCACTTCTAATAGTGACACAAATGCATGGTATGTTTTATAGTAACCATAACTTTCACACATCTATAACTTGCCTACCATTTACTTGTCACTGAATGATTTTGCACTTCTATTTATGGCAAATGGTTTACATGTTCTCAAAAGGACTTTGCACTTCTAAATGGAGGAAAAACCATTGGTTGTTCTTAGTTAAGTAAGATTTCACACATCTATATTTTGCTATTAATTAATATGTTTATGTGTACTCTTAGGGACTTTGTGTGTAATTAAGTTACAAAACATGGGTTGTTTTTAGCATCCAGAAAATTCACACATCCATACCTTGCATATAGTTTACTTGTATTTTAACACAATTTCATATATTTTAATGATTTCACACTTGTATTTAGGGCATTTGGTTCACTAGTACTGGGGACACAACATGGATTGTTGTTTTTTTAGAATTCAAAGATTTCACACAATCAATAACTTGCACTTCTATTTAGGTAGTGGTTTACTTGTACTCAAAGTACTTTGTACTTATGACATGTTCTTGTGTTGCTTGTTTGTATTCAGAGGATAGAGCTCATCTTCCGATCAAATGGTTTACTTGTGACTTCAGGACTGGTATTCATAAGGACTTTACACTTTGGTACTCGTAAGGACGTCACACTTTGGTACTCGTAAGGACTCACACTTTGGTACTCGTAAGGACTTTACACTTTGGTACTCATAAGGACTTCACACTTTGGTACTCGTAAGGACTTCACACTTCATAACTTTGTAATACCTGATTAAAACAATATAATATTGAATATAGTCAAAGTACTTTTACAATAAGACAACGTAACTCATTACAACCAATGGAAATAGCCCTGTAAACAACTAGATGCACCATAGCTTCCTCACTAGCAGCACACCATGCAATACAACAAATGCAAATCCTTCAGATGCACCATGTTCTTAGACTTCGCTAAACCTCCAAATCAGCAGTCAGACACTAAATTTTGTAAGATATAAAACCTCCAAATCAGCTGTCAGACACCAAATTTTGTAAGATGTATACCACATATATATAACATGACATAGATTGTTAAATAAAGTATTAAAATGCAGTAACTTGATAAAATGTAATATACTGAACCAAAAAGGAAACTTTCGCTAATAGCCAGCTAAATGATTTCCAACCTCTTAACTTGGGCACTAACTAGTCTGTACAAGCAACTTCAGTTGTTTTAACTTATCTAATAACTAACCGAAAAGAACAATATTCACAGCTCTTACTTCAACAACACTATGACTACAAGTATTTTTAAGCTCCTTTCATTTTACTTGGACACAAAATTATTGACAGTGTGCAAGAAAACAATCAAATGAGCCAACATGACCAGCCCAACCAAATGCATTTCAATGACCTGCAACGGAACGATTTAAATTAAATTCAAGTTAATAATCATGCTTTTCTGGTCAATCTGACAAAACAATTAACCCCCTCAAGGGCCATATTGCTCTTCTGCTTAAAATATTTAGAACTTAAATTTTATCTGGAATAAATTTGTTTGAACTGTTGTCAGTAACTTATCAAATAATATATGCATTTGTAAGTGTAAGCAACTTAACAAGAGAGTAATATGTGATGGAAAGTTACTCAGAACAGATAAAGCAACACTTAGTGCACAACATCTATTCCCATAATCCGAAAAGCTAAGCCAAATACCAGTACAATTTTCTTTCTCTTTTTTTCATCTGTCACACATACTAGTACACAATATTTTAAAATACCTTTGCCATCACAATAACAACCTTCAATAATATTTCACGTATTAGTGTAACATATTACATAGGTTTTGAGTTTTAAAATATTTTTCGCGAATCAATTGCTAACTACTAGTGATACATCAAAAATCCATATCTCCAAGCTATTGCTTTGCTCATTGCAAGGAAGTCTCAGAAAAAATCAGGCTGTTATTAGCTTCAAAAATCAGATGGAATCATATGACTCTTCCACCAATAGAATTTCTTAACCAAATTGTTAAACTTAAACCACTATTGTAATCAATTTCTTAACCAAATTGTTAAACTTAAAACACTATTGTAATTAATACACGACAAAATGATTTTGTTAGGCTACAATATCACCATGTGACAAGTTTGGCATAGTAAAGCGATAAAATACTGGTAGCTGTGATGTATCGAATGTACATACTATTTAAGGTCACTTGCAAAACTAAAACATGTAATTTCAAATGACAGAACAGTGTAAGCTTTACTGTATGCAGTTTTGACATACAAAAATGGATTAGAATGATCTATTTTGCTGTTCCTTAATGAAATTGGAGTTCCGGTGCATCAACAAGTCTTACAAAAAATATTGTGCCCAACAAGTACACAAGAGTGCCATTGTCACAAAGGTACGCCCGTCAAATGAACATTTTTTAGGGGTAAATATTCAATGACTAGAGAAAACCTTCCATGCTGGACAAAGATATCCTCTGGATAAAGTTGATTTATTATATTTGACCTTATATTCTGACCTTGATCTTATACCTAGGGACCTGGTTCTTGCACGTGACCCTCTGTCTCATCTGCTCATCACTTCTACCAGGTTATTTGAAAATCAATCCATGCTTGACAAATTTATGCTCTGAAATAAGATAGATTTCCTATATTTGACCTTTGACCTTTAAGTGTGACCTTGACCCTATGGATCTGGTTCTTGCGTGTGACACTCTGTCTCATTCTTATCACTTCTGCCAAATTATTTGAAAATCTATCCTAGCTGGACAACGTTATGCTCCGTACAAAGTGTTACAGATTGATTTCATTTATTTGACCTTGAATTGTGACCTAGACCATTGACCTAGGGTCCTGGTTCTTGCGCGTGACACTCGATCTCATTATCCTTATAACTTCTACCAAGTTCTTTGAACATCCATCCATTCTTGACAAAGTTATGCTCCGGAACAAGCGTGTGAAGATTGATTTCCTGTATTTGACCTTTAAATGTGACCTTGACCTTGGACGTAGGGATCTGGTTCTTGCGTGCGACACTCCTAATCATGCTTAATCTTTCTGCCAAATTATTTGAAAATCTATCCAATCTGGACAAAGTTACGCTCCGTAGAATTTGTCAAGGATTGATTTTGCTATATTTGACCTCGAATTGTGACCTTGGACCAAGGACCTGGTTCTTGTGCGCACTCTGTCTCACCATGCTGATCACATCTGCTACGTTATTTGAAAATCCATCCATACCGGACAAAGTGGTAATGATCGATTTCTTATATTTGACCTTTGACCTTAAAAGTGTGAACTTGACTAGAGACATGGTTCTTTAAAAAAAATCCATCCATGCTGGACAAAGATTTCCCGCTACCCGTCCGCCAGCAGCTTGGGCGTTCCCATAATTACGACCTGTTTTTCAAACGGGCATATCATAATCTGAACAATCAGGAAGAAGTGCCATACCTATTTTTTTTTTTGTGCTCCAGATCATTCAGGATTAATTCTTTGTGGTGTCACACAGGTCTAGTGATGAAGCAGCAGAAGTGTCAAATTAAATTCGAAGAAGAACACATCTTGATAATGGAGTTTAGTAGTCAATTGGGAATTCCTGTGTGGAGATTTCAGATGTCACAGGTTTATTTTGTCCCGACTGATCAATGCCATTTTTTTCTGCAAATTCCTTCAATGGTTACCATCCTAACACAATAATATTAAGTGGTGTTTTTTCAGCTTAAGGCCAACATTTTTTTATTTTTTGTTTTACGGGAATTTTTCTTTTGTAATCGAGTCGGGGGGATACATAAAAATAAAATGTCTTTTTATCACCAGTCGACAAAAAAATGAAAAAAAATGAAAAACTATTTTTATTTATTTTTAAAATAAAACATTTGTTACAGTCACGGTCAAAAACATGCACTTTTAAGACATACTAGTAACAATAAATTAGTTGAAAACTCTTTAACATGTATTTGAGCAGAATTAAACAATCATTATTCATACTTATCCAAACATTTATTTTTCAAACTGGTCCGATGCAATCATTAGGCAATTTATACAGTTTAATAATTCATATAATTTAAGTATGGCATTTTAATCAATAATATTTATTTCATCAAACCTACCCAAAGCTTTTCATAATGTCAATGTGTATGCCTGAGAACACCTCTGTTTCTTCGGCAAGGACACTCAAAATGATTGCATTTCTTTCACATAAATCGGTAACTATGTCATAAACTGTGTTGTTCTATGCTATTTTGCGAATTGAAATGGATTCTCTTTTGTTTTTGATAATTTTTCAGATTTTTTCTGCAGATTTGGGAGAAAGGGCCTGGCTTTTTATAGGGAAAATTAGCATGAAATGCCTGAAATTTGGGGAACACTGGCCACTGGAGGAACCTACCTCAATGTTTTTATTGTTTTAATATATATATATTTTACTGTGCTTTTATATTAATATTATGGCATTAACAACAGCATGTGTACATGTAAATTACGTGCACTATATTAAATGTATTAAACATTTTAGTTTGTTGTTCATGGCAGTAACTTAAATAACTTTAAATATAATTTTTATGTCAACACATACACTGTTGTACTATTTACAAGTGCTTCAATGAATATTAATGAACTAAAATTTGTAAATAGTATGCTATAACGAATTGTTGCACTCTGGTTAACATAAAAAGGCTGAACAAAATAATACACCAATTATGTACATGTATCAAAAACAAACTAACTGGTAAAATAGGATATTATATTTGAAGTCTGAACTCGAGAACAATCCACTTTTACTTTACTGTCCGAAATACAAACCTACCCGATAACCAGTCCATTTGACATATTCCAGACACAAAATTTCACACTCCATTTATCAACAAGATAATCCTTCAATTAGTTGTGTCCGCTGATTCTACGACAGCTTGCTAGCAATCATCTTAATAAGACAGTGAATGCTGACAAACAGCCCGTTGTTTTCACAAATTTGATAAAGATTTTCTGAGATGAAACCACGCACCTGGCAGACTGTGCCCGATTGGTTATTGGAAATTATTTGTTTGTGTTATAAACTGTGTTCTAGTACTAGTACTGGAAATAGTACTTTTTATTGCAACATGGTACAAAACATTTTAGCTCTTGGCATAGATTTTTTTTGTGCTACGAATAAAATACAAAGTCGGCGGGAAAATAATAAATACAATTCACAAAAGTTACTTTTATCTTTATTTGATTTTGTCAAAATGTTGGCCTAACCTTTGAACTACTCTAGCCCCACAACTTCGAAAGTCCTCAATCTAAATCTTTGTGCCAACTTAAAATAATGACCAATGAGAATGCTTGGGACATTGATCTTCGATTTTCCATAGTTTTAATAATTAAGATTAAGCTTAAGAATGTTCATAGTTGTGGAACCAGATAACCTTTGAATTTCTGACATGTTGACTGCATGCTGCTTTGAGTAGCTTCACATCAGAGATGAAATCAACATAATGTATATATGAAGCATATTCTGTAATTTCCGTGTTGAAATAATTTTATCATTGGACTGACATACTACATCTCAAGGAAACTTGCACTGATTTCCACTGGACTGACATACATCTCAAGGAAACTTGCACGGATTTCCACTAGGGAAATACTAAGGTCCAATAGTAATAAATATATTTCGTATTTTATAAATACCATTCAATCTTTGATTGACTAGTCTATATATTTCTCGATTTACTTGATGATAAACTTTAACATTTCTTCGACACCTTCTCAAGTAAATTAATGCATTTTACTTTTATTTCCAAGTACCGTATATATATACATTTGAATCAAGTAACACAATGTAATTGGTGTATGTTGAGGCACCATGTAGTTTGTTTTTGTTGTAGCATAAAGTATTACAAAATTAGCTTTTGTCGTATCAAACTCATTGTACCTATGCCAGTATCAAGTATTTAGTATCAACTGGTTTTTGTTTACGCAGTATCATCAAGTATTAACTGTTTTTTCGCATCATCAACTGGCTGCTTCTTGTAGTGATCAACAATTACAACTTCCAAATTTTGTGCTTTTATTCTTCTACTCCAATTAGCATTCATATTTTAAGAACCACTATTTTTGGTGAGGTCATGAAAAACATACTTTTTGTTGGATAAAGACTTCACTTGTGTTTCAAGTTCATTTCTACTGCGAAATATCCAGACAGCATTGCAGTATTCCTTTTAGAAAATGCATGTTCTTTATAATCAAGCAAGTAGGCGTGCTGAACCATGATTTGATTATTCACCATTAATCATTGACCTTAAAAACCTTTAATCAAAATAAGTACTGATGCTTCGGTTTTCTTCAAAAAAGTGTGTTTAATGGTAACAAGAAATTATGCTAGTTCAGAATTATTCACACGCAGCAAATTGTCCACAATTAGGCACAAGATGATCCTTAATATTTTTGCATTTCGCACTGTACAACTTTTGAAGCGCATCATCATTAACTTTCACAATTTATAAACATTTGCATACCTGAGCAGTTTACCAGTTTGTCTCACATAATCATGTTACACATGTATGAATGCTCAGAAACACAATTGTTTATTCATGTGTATATTACTCTGAAGCTAGCACAAGAGTACAACTTTGGACTAACAATACATGATGCATGTACATGGAGAACTATTCCTATTAGTTTATATGTATTGTTTTTCCAAATGAACATAACTTATGCGAAGTTACATAAAACAAAGAATAAAATAAGTTTCCTAAGTGTTTATTTTGAATTCCTAATATCACAATGAATTTTATAATTATTACCAAAAGGTACAAATTGTACCCAAACATACGGAACAATGTAAAATTTTACCATAAAATAACATTTAAAATGAAAATATTAAAATAGCACTTGTTGCATTTTTTTCAAATTCACAAACAAATCTATAAAATAAAACGGTTGTCAGATTTTTAAAAGTGTTCCTCTTTTAACCAAAAAAAAAAAGTTTAAAATACCAAAAAAATCCCTAAATGACTCGACTTTTGTGAGGTTTTAGAGCCGAATGGTCAGGTAAAAAGCTGCGAGCGGGCTACCCAACCCTACTCCCTGTGGGAGGGGGAGGTAGGATTTCCCATGGCTCTAGACCAGCAAAGGGTGTTGACTCACCCCCCTGACACTGGTATTGGTTTGGAAACGCCAAAGAAAAATGTCCCTTAAATGGCCATATACTACACTTGCTTTGCATATCTATCTTATTTCCTCGTTGGTGTCATTGGTGGAGCTGGAAGGATGCAGTGTGCTTCTTTCAAGGTACCAAGCACTAGCAGGTATGAAGATAACCTGAAAAGGAGCTGCGAGGCAAAAGCGCATACCAAGAACAATACTTAATGGATGGAAATAATGCATCCTGACCAACCGAAGTACAACACACACAGATCAAGACAACTTAATTCTCCACAATAACCACAATTACACTGCTTTGTGATAAAGCCAAAATGAATGAAATTAATTGCTTAGGTTAAATTAATGCTACAGATACATAAGAAGACAAAAGCTATAATTTTGTTTATACGGTACATTTACATAGGATGTAATAACATAATTGTTAGTGCACGTTTGGCAAGAAAAATTCACCGCATCACTGAGAAGGGAGCACACACCAATTTTCATTAAGATTTTGTAATAACATGCAAACAATAACAGTGTAATAAAATGTAACATGACCGGAATGTGTAAATAACAGCAGAACAAAATACACCCTATTAGTCTATGTGCATAATCAACAGGAAAATTGCATAATGTCTTTCTACTAAAAACACTGGCAATGGTTAGTATGCATGGGTACAATGCAAACAGTCTAGCAGTTGTTTTGAAATAAAACTCATGTATTTTACCTTTCAAGACACATTACATAACACCAGTGCCTGAAAAATCTGAAGTTTTTAAACCATCCCACCCCAAACCCTTTTAACGCATCTTCTTAGCACTTAAAGTAAGTATACTTGGCACTTAAAATAAGTATAAAGTTATGTTAAACCTCATAAGCAAGCACTTTTTTACAAAACATTTCTATACATACATAGGCAAATTACACAATCACTAATGATCTTTCTAGGCAAATTACACAATCACTAATGATCTTTCTAGATGAAATATAAGTATGAAAATATGTCATACAAACAACGGCTATGTGCGCGTCCACAATATATTCAGCACTTATCACCCCAGCAAGGCTGAAAGAAATCGAACGGAAACGTGTTACAACCCCCCACCCACCATTTTATAGTCAATGGAAATAAGTTCAAGCGACGTCACATACTGCACATGAAAAACTGATATTATTCAGTGCTAAGTGTTTAATACACCATAATAATCATCACCTTTAAATATTGTATAATAATTCTGAAACTATCTAAAAATATGCCTAACATATTGAAACAAAAGATCACTATAGTTACTATTATGGAATTTATTTTATGAACATCCAACAATTTCCAGTCATTTTCAATGTCATACAAAAACAAAAATCTGCCCACTATAATATGCCCAGAAACAATGAACTTACGTGCTGGCAAGATGAAATTGATAAAGGGTTATACAAACATGTGCACAATGTTTCACTGGATTACATACAGGATTAAATTATGCTACAGACAGCACCAAGTATTTATTGAAACAGGCACAGCTGAAAGCTTTTCAATTCAAAAACAACCAATTATATGTAGGCTAGGTATAGGAGAACTGGTTTACAAATAAATACACATGTACATAGCTTGCATATGGCCTAAACAGGTATCATGAAATCAGTATCAACTCTAAAGAAGCAAAAGAACTACAAACCCATCAAAACAAACATGGGACATCCGCAGGAACAATGAACATCAAAGCCAATTCTGAAGCTTGGATGGTTTGTCACTTCGAAGTACATATTGAATCCATAAAGCAATAAAGCAAACAACAGACCTGTAAAAGAAAACAGGGCACCTCCTTCACTACAACCCAGAACACACATGAACAAGCATTTTATGTAGTTTTTACATATTCACAAGTAACTTAACCATAAGACATTTTATGTTAATGTGTACATGTAAATATGTAGGCTTTAAATATTCCTGCAAAATAACTAGAAGCAATGCGTTCTCCCAAATTCCAAAAGGCCCCCCAATTAAAATTACATTAACACATTCAGCTTTAATAGATAAATACAAATGTGAATGTATAAATAGACGTTATGAGGTGCACAAATCGATTAAAAGGGGAGATTCAACATTAATATACAAAAGCACAAACCATGTTGTTAATTAATGTGTCTCTTTAATTAGCAACTATAGAAACAGCAGAACATATAAACAACCACTTAGTCTATGTGCATAATGAACAGGAGAAGCAACTGCAAAATGTCTAGCCACAATACACATTTGTAAAGGTTAGTAAACAAGAGTACAATACATTCTACCAGGTGTTTTGAAATACAAACTATCGCGAGTTTTACCTTTGACACATTACGCAAAACCAGTGCCTGAAAAATCTAAAAGTATTTAAACCATCCCACCCCAAACCCTTTCAACACATTAAGTATCTTCTAAGCACTTTTAATGTAAAATATGTTAAACCTACTTTAAACAAGCAATTTTTATAAAATATTCAATTTATAAACATACTAGAAACGATGAACAATTTTCAATACTCCTAGAAATACAATGAAAAATGACCTTTATAGATGAATTAAAGTGTCACAAAAAGTCGTACAAACAATGGCCATGTGCGTGTCCACAAAATGTACAGCACTGTATCACCTGAAATAAATCTAAAGGAAATGTGTTACAACCCCCCCCCCCCACCACCCTCCATTTCGTGTCCATGGAAATAAGAAAGCTAAAGCCAAGCCCACATACTCCACTTAAAATCTAAAACCGTATTATTAAGTGCTATTACATGAACAATATAGTGTTTAACATAGCATAATTATCAACATTAACCTTTAAATATTATAAAAACAGCATTCTGACTACTTAAAGTATGACTAAATTACAAAATCAAGACCACAACATAGTTACCATTACGGTATACAGTTTTACGAACATTCAATTTATACATCTACTCCATACATGACAAAAGACAGAAACAACAAACTTACGTGCTGGCAAGATGAAACTGATAAAGGTTTTTTTACAAAAATATGCACGATTACATACAGTGCAAGTAAAGAGGATTATATAAGGATTATATACATTAAAGTATAAAATTTAATAGGCAAATCTGACAACTTTTCAATTCACAAAAACCAATGACATGAAGGCTTAGAGAAATGGTTTCCAAAAATGCAACTGTATGGATCTTGCATATAACCTAAAATCGTTCATCACACTAATACACTTAAAATTAAAACAGGACATCAAAATCAACTCTAAAGAAGCAAAAGAACTACAAACCCATCAAAATTGAACATAGCACATCGCAAGAACACTGAACATCAAAACCAATTCTGAAGCTTGGCTGCTTTATCACTTCCAAGTTCATATAGAAGCCATGAATATCAACAACAGATCTGTAAATAAACATGTAACCATCTTCCCTACAACCCAGAACACACTTAAACAAAACATGTCATATTGGATAATATACTACAGACATATGAAGTTAGTTCACATTAAAAAGTAACTAAATCATACAAGATTTTATCTAACAAAGCTTTAAAAACCTGAAATTCTTGTACTATAACAAGCGCTACACAGCCAGTAAATATTCCTGCAAAATAACTCAAGGCAATACGTTCTCCCTAATTCCAAAGTGCTCATAATGAAAATTATAACTTTTAATACATTCAGCTGCTTATAGAGATGCATATAAGAACGTATAAACAAGAGTATAACGAAGACTACAAATGTGTATATATTTTACAAATCAAACGGCTAGGAACATTTAACATTTAGATAACAAAGCACCATCAGCAAACGAAACGCCCATATTCTGGATTAATGTGTGCCTAATTAGCAAAAATAGAAATTGACAGGGAATATCAGGTTAATAGTAATATAGATAACTGTGGAACATACACAAATGCAGTGCATAAACAAGGCAGTGTTAATAAACTGAAATCCAAACACAAATTAGTGTAAAAAAACACTCAAAACTGTTTGTTGTACTATACAATTGGCCAGAACAGGTAAAAACCTAATGGTCAAAGAACAAACCAGATTTACAAAATGCACCAACTGGTTACCTTTCCTGAACAAAACAAGTCAGGGATCTGAAAGATCTAATCTTAATTTAGGGCATCCCACCCCAAACCCCTAATGTGACCACTATCAAATATTAATGTGTATTACTTTGTTCCATTTATTTCTTCAACAATGAACATTATCATGCATTACAAGGATCCAAAGAAAAAAGAACAGTTACAACAAAATGAATTTTTGGCCACCAAATCCGATTAACAAACTGAAACACATGGGTTAGGGGCAACAACAAAAATACAATTAATTGTCAACAAAACATGTAGCTGGTTCTCTTACTGAATAATAAATAAATTTAATACCGTTAATCTTCAAACAACAATTTAATCATTAAACAGGAAACTCGAGATCACTGAAAATTAAATAGAGAAATTAAAAACAGTAATTTACTCTTTCACTAGCTTCACTGTGCAGCACAGCAAGATATCCACTTCCTTTCACCGCAGACTACAAAAAAAACCTGAACCATTTTGTGTCCCCACTGCCCTGCCATTGTGTATTTGTAACAACTTTACTTCCAAGTTATTAAAATGTCCTATTAAAATACAGGTTAAACATAAAACATAACATGATTATACTTAATTATTAAACAACCATATTCGTTTACGCCTATGATAAGATTAAATCATAATGTAAGTTACCATTACAGTTGTGGCAACAAACAATAAACCTTGTGCAATACAAAACAAAACTTTGCCCACCCATATGAAAAAAGATTAAGTAACTTATAATCAACATCACTCTAAAAAAACAACATTAGTTAATACATTTTTCCAACAAAAAAAAACAGGAACCTTGCTAGGTGAACCGATAAAAATAATGGCTACATCAATATCTGCATTCACATATCTTGTAAAACTTTAACTTACATGAAACACAAAAAATAAACTTAGAGAACATGTACATTCACAGAACAGTATTAAACCAATGAAACGACACTACCAACCATTCAATACTTAACAATGGACATCCATGTAAATACTGAACACACCACATTCTCAATGCAACTTAAGCCAGCAGGGTCAACAGGCCTGTAAATAAATATATACACCGCACTTCCCCAACCCCACAAAATATTGGTCAAAATATCGCCATCTTGCAAATTAAAGAAAATCAATACCATTAATGTGTATTTAAATTAATTTATTTACATTCAAAATGTTTATACTTTTGATTACATCAAGAAATTAAAATTCAACATATACAATTCCGGTCATTTCTAGAACTTGAACCACTTATCCAGTCAGAATGTGCATTTCAAAATGTTTATACTTTTGATTACATCAAGAAATAAAAATTCAACATATACAACAATTCAGGTCATTTCTAAAACTTGAACCACTTATCCAGTCACAATGTGCATTTCTTCCTCCGAACAGGAAACTGCCATATGCTTACAAGCCAGTGTGCAAAGCTTTTCTGCAAAAGAACTACAAAAATGCTTTCTCACCCACACCATCCTGTGCATAAACAAACCGAATATGTACCTAGAAAAACTTCACCATTCAAGATGTATGAAAACTCCTTAAAATTAATGTCAGATAACCTGCAATTTACAGCATTTACACACAACAACAAAAAGCCAACAGTGCTTTTGAGTGATTATTCTAGGAAGTACAAACATTTTGATACATTTAACTAAAATACCCATGTTAGTTCCTTGAACTGGGTTGCATACTGTGCTGAAGGTACTTTTCTGAAAGTATGTTTATATGCATTGCAATGCAAAAGAAAAATGATCAAGTTCACAATGTACTGTAAAACAGAAAAGCTTACTGAAACAAATTTTTCAATATTACGAAAATTACAGCATTCATTCAACATGAAAAACATGTGATTTAGACTTGTGTGTGTAAACTTATCTTGTTTGCTCTTTCAACGCTTTGTTGCCAATTTAAGCTGATCTGTAAAATAATCAAGAAACATTTTCTTCCAAGACATCGAGTGCCCTAAGGCAATTAAAACAAAAACAACCACTTCTTGTATTTGAAACCAGATTAAGATGTAAACTTCACTTGGTGATCTATATACCAATGCATAAATTATCTGTCGACATAAAACAAGAGAAAACTTCCAAACAAAATTCACTCAAACAAAATGTATTCTAAACAATATAGAAACTGAATTTTTCATAAACTAATCTCACAAATGGACCTGTCAAATAACTCCACAATGTACCTGGTCTGTTAAGATTAAGACAAGAAAGAGTTGGTCAATGGTTATTCTCAGACTCAGGTTATTATCAGACTGAAAAAAGAGGTTACCAGATAACGTTCATTAATCACAAAATGGTATTTTTCATCTCTGCATTAATCTGCAAGAAAATGTGTTCTCCCCACCTAGATTTCTTGGAAGAAAAGCACTACCCTCATCATACCAATGGCAGAACTTAAAAAAATTCCATCATATAACTGACGAGATAAAAGCAAAGATTTCCAATATTTTCACTTAAGTTTCAAAAACAGTTAAATGTAAGAAGGATTAAAATCACCTTTATCATGGTTTTATTAGTGTATAAAGCATTCATACAATTACAAATCCACACAGGTAAGTTTCCAATCATGAATATGGGAAAAACCAGTTCTTCTGCAGAGAGATGTTTCAAGACATAGCTACCAACGGTCATCAGCTTTCCGAAGGTTTTTGAATTAGGAGCCTCTTAATGGCCCATGAAGTGTTCCTGGTAAAAAAAATAACACGCCTCGTAACAGGGACTGAGAATAGGGCAGGCAGCATCATTAACCTGCATTTCTTTCATCATTCTTAATCTGCAAAGAAAGGTCATTTCCCCCAACCCAAACTAAAATCTCACAACCAAATACAGTAAATCCAATAAAGGAGAAGAAAAAGCTACATTACAACTAGATTAAATCTGAAATTCAGCAATACATGCCGAGGCTACATGCTACACTCATACCTCACAGGTAATACTTCATGAGCAGGGTGTCAGAAGACAAGATTTATAGAATAGATGCCAACCAGGTCTCCACAGGCAGAAGCAATGAACTGTCACTTGATAAAGCTTGTGATAATCACTGGGGTGCTGACATCCTGTAGTCAAACCAATGGGCCAGCTTCTATGTGGAATTGGGACTTCTGAACATTTCCACAGCTAAATGCTCTGTAAAGAAATGTCTCCACCCCACCCATTTTTTCAAAGCACAAATTTCAATTAATTAAAATTCATTTCCAATTTAAACTAGTTTCAGAGGTACTAACAAGCAAGTTCAATGGAAGAATCATTTACCAAGACATTTTTCATTCTTAGGTAACTTTTTAAGAATTGTTTCCACTCAGTTTCTTACCAGGATGATCAAAACCAGTTCTTTTTCTGGCAACAGGGTTACGATTCAAGATGCTGAGGGTCAACTTGCTAAGGGTCATTCAATTGACAGAAGCTCCGAAGTGCCTAGACAAACGCTCCACACCTCACATTTTGATGCATACAGGTTCCATTTAATCACTGGGAAAATGTCATCCTTATACTGTTTATCTCTCTCCTTTCACATCCTTAAATCTAGAAAGAAAGCCATTTTCCCAACCCCTGGTCACATTCTGACCATTAAAACACAAGACCTACTTATGTAAAATATCTGATTTATACAACAAAAAAGCAAGCTATTAACATATATTCTTGAACTGTCTATAAAACTTGAATGAAAGAATAATGAACAAGAACTGTTGTATGCCTATATGCAAGAATTGTTTAAGATTTGCCATTGTTAATGACAAAAAAACAACTTAAAATTACATGAGAAAGCCAAAAAAGTTACAACAGATCAACCTGCCAAGGGTCATCATAGTTTATTTGTTCAGTCCATGAGAAACCCAACCTTTGTGCCTGGTCAAATGGTACTCCGCAACACTGGCCAATAGACGCATACAAATCAGGATTCCAATGAATGGCTGTGAAACTGGCCTTCATCATGAACCGGTTTTGTTACTTTGCATTACCTATTATCTGCAAATAAAGGTAATTTTCCCCACCCCAAACCACATTCGGACAACCATTACATGAAAAACCAATGTATGTAAAATATTGAGACGAAGACTAGATTTCAGTTTTATCATTCATACAAGATTCAAGTATTCACGGCCAAAGGGTCTTTTAATGGGTTTAAGTATAAAGAACTTCCCAATAAACCAAGATTCCCTATGACATAAAACTTAAGTGTTTAGAATAATTTTTTCCCCTTGCACTTCAGATTTCCTATCATGGTTATGACGAAACAGGTTCTTTTCTAGTATGATTATCAACAAAGTTGCCAACAAGCATCAACTTGCCAAGGTTCTTTGAAATGACGCAGGCTTCTGTAGTCCTTGCAGTGGAGAATTAAAGTGTATGATCAATCGAAACTCGTCCCACCTCACAACATTCACTTCTGGGTTCCAATCAATGCTAGGAATATGGTATCACGCTTTAACTGCAAAGAAATGATAATTCTCCCCACCCCAGCCACATTCTGACAACCATTACATGAAAACCTAGCTATTTTTATTATTTATTGCAACAAATAGAAAGGCTATTTCTTATACTTCTAAGACAATTTAGTCATTACCAGTAGATCCAATATACTTCATTCATACCCTACAGGGATCTCCTCAATACTGTATGTGCTGTGATGTCCTGATGATATGATGATGCTTATGATTAAATGGATGGAAATTAGGTAACAATCGCAGGTACGTGTGAACCTTTAGACAGCCCAAATTGCCAGCTATGGTGAAATCTTTTTTAGCTAAATAAATGCTCTGCTAAGAAATATCTGCACCCCTCCATTTTTGCCATTGCAAAAATTCTAATTGTAGAAATTTTACATACATTTTAAATGTAACTGATAAAAATTATATACATAAACTTAATATTTCAACAGGTACATTGACATCACTTACAAAGATTTACTTCACATGTTCTGGAATTATGCAACTGCAGAAGAATTGTTGAATCTCTACAGGTCAGTTTGCTATGGTGGTTATGACAAAACCTGTTTTCTGGAGAAGAAATGAACAAAGCTGCCAACAAGGGCCAACTTGCCAAGGGCTTGGAAAAGTCTGGACATATGAAACTCCTTGCCCAACTAGCATATCAGGGTTCCAATAAATGACTGGTAGAAGGGCATCATGAGCTGTTTCTTGCATCACCCTTTATCTGCAAAAAAAGGTCTCTTTTTCCCCCACCCCTACCCACAATGACAACTAAAACAAGAAAAACTACTATAACGTTCTACTACTATATCTTTTTAAACAAACAAGAAATTGCTTAGTCAGCTTATACTTTATTACAGTTAAATGCAGTATCTTGCATTCATACCATACAGGGACATCCACAATACAGATGTAGCTGAGCGATTCAGATTATAGGATACTACTACAGTGGTCAAAGGGGTCATCACAGGTAGAAAACGGTAAAACATTCTGTAACCACCACTGGGACGTGCCGACATCCTTCTGGCAGGCCAAGTGACCAGTTCCTATGTGGACCATGGACTCCTCGCTTGCACTAGCTAACTGCTCTGTAAAGATAGTTTTAACCAGCCCTCCCCATTCTTCATGCATCAATTCAAATTCAAATTACTTCAATTATTGGTGAACCTTTAATTAATCAAGAACTACCGAATGCTTTCATGCATTACTTTGACTTGCAGATCAGATCCTGTCAATGTTTATGACAAACCTTTTTTTTTTATTTGAAAATGTCAATGCAGCTCAGCTTGCCAAGTGTCACTAATGTTCATCCAGTCTGACAAGGCTAAAAGTGCCTGGACATATGGTACTCCTCTCGCCCCACCACTAGATGCATTTTAATCAGGGTTCCAATAAATGATTTGAAGTAAGGCATCGTCGTGAACCGCTCTTGTTAATACATTTTCCATAATCTGCAAAGAAACTTCTACCCACCCAAACCAACAAATAATTCACATATACTTTCAAAATTATTTTTAAATTTTACCTTATCATAATACATTTAGAAATCTAAGTAGAGGGTACATAATACATCAATACCTTACAGATATCTTCACATACAGGCGGAGCAGGGTCCAAAAGACATGATGATTTACAGATGACTATGGGGTCTTAAAGGTAGCAGTAGAAAAGAGCTTTCACTGAATAAAATTTCCAAGAATCCCAGATACATCCATTCTTTATTCACAGAGGGTCGGTCGTCTCTATGTAGAACACAGACTTCTCAATTTTCATCCGCTAAAGATCTGTAAAGAAATATCTGCACCCCTCCCATTTTTTCACAATTGAATTAAGGATTGAACATTTATATTTTGTTAAAAAAAATTCAAAATGTTAAAACATAAAAAATATGAATGGAAAAATGCAAGAATGACTAAAAAGATTTTAGTATTTTAAACAGTGCAGAATATATGTCAGTGACTTATGAGTTTTTTGTGCCAAGCTGCTAATGGGCGTCAACTTGCCAAGGGTCTTTGAACTGATGCAAACTTCTGTATAGCCTCATGAAGTGATGAAATGAAGTGTATGATCAAAGCCACTCCCGACACCTCACAAGCAGACAGATGTGTCAGGGTTCCAATAAATGACTCGGAAAAGAGGATCGTTAACTGGTTTTGCCCCCTTGCATCACCTTTTTACCTGCAAAGAAAGGTCATTTTCCCAACCCCCTACCAACATTCTGACAAGCAATACTTTTTAACCAACTACATTACTTAATACTACAATGAAACTTTATAATTAAATGAAAATGCTTATTTCAAGTGTTAGTTAGATGTAACATTAGATTTCTTAACATACTATACAAGTAGTTACATTCATACCATACATCATACAGGGATCTCTGTAATACATAGTTAGAAAAGTGGTCCAGATGACCGGATGTACAGAAATGCTTAATTTCAGCTTGTACAAGGCAAGTGTTAGTTAGATGTAGCACTACATTTCTTAAAATACTACAATTAGTACATTCATACCATACATCATACATGGATATCTATAATACATAGGTAGAAAAGTGGTCCAGATGACAGGATGTTCAGTGGTCAAACAGTCCTGGGCAGGAAAAAACGAATTTGATGAAGCTTTCTGTAACCATCACTGGGAAGTGTTCACATCCTAGACACAGGCCAGATTAAAGCATCCATACGGAACTTGGGCTTAGCGACTTTCCTCAGCTTACTTTTCTGTAAAGAAATTAATCTCCACCCCACCCAATATTTTATGCACTATTTATCATCAAACCAACATTAACATATGCATGAATATGAGAAAAATTTTAGGAAGTAATAATTTCATGCTTCCATTGAAAAACTATTGAACAAGTTAACATCTAATGTTTTATAACCTATTTACTAATGGTACACAGACAGACAACATATTTTTTCACTCGCGTCACCTACCTAGCAGGATTATAGACAAAGCACAATACTCTGATCAGTAATGGGAGGATTACAACAGCCACAAAAGGTTTCAACTTGCCAAGGACCATCTATTGGGAGCTTCCATATTCTCTAGCGATGAAGTCAAAATCAAAGAACATGGTCAAATGTAGTTCCAAGCACCTCACATCTATGTCCTGTTTGGACGAGATGGTTATGAACAGAGCTACTCGATACAAGGTCTTTGAATTGACGAGAGTTTCCGCACAGCTCATGAAGAGATGAAATCAGGTGCCTGGTTAAACCAAACTCTTCATACCTCACAGCCAATATTGCAACTAATGTGACTTACTCTCCTCCTTTGATCACCCACTATCTGTAACAGTCATTTTTCCCACCCCTACCCACATCTGAGAACGATTCATGAAAAAACAACATTTATGTATTCTAGCTATTTATATGATACCAGCTGAATTTCAGAAAATAATTATTTATTTAGTATTACTCATAGTAGCATCTTAACAATAAATGGATTTCCAAATTATTATAGATTGCTATAAATATATAAATTAATGCCTACGCATGTATGGTTTATTTCAACTTACTGATAATGACCAACCTTTGATTATTTTGAGAACAAATCTGTTCAAATTGGCAAGGGTCGTTGAAGCTAAGGGAAGTTATACTCCATCCATTGTGTTGAAATCAAATTGCCAGGCCAGAAGCGATTCCACACACGTAATTAGATCACTGAATGAAGGATAGCTAGAAATAGGGTGTCATTAACCAATTTCTTTCTTGCCTCACCCTCTGTAAAGAAAATGTTATCTTTCCCACCCCTACCCACATTGACATCCAGCTTACAAAAACAAATGCAGTATACTTATTTGTGCAAATTAACCATCTTAAAATATACTACAGTATTACAGATAAAACCAGTATCCTACACTCGCACCAAAAGCTTTTCACCATAATGTCTGGGCCTCTGTCTTCATGATGTGATGACCAGAGGTCGATGGAGCATTCTCAGGTAGAAAACTTGATCAAACTGGAATATGCCAACATCCTACAGGCAGGCCACGTGTAAACTCTAAAGTGGATCATAGACTCTGATGCATCCTCAGCTAAATTGTCTGTAAATAAACTTTTTCCCACCCATCCCCATTTTGTATACACAAACTTAAAAGGAAAGAACAAACAATGTACACTCTATAAAGGTTGAATAAAAAAATGACAAAAATGTCTTCTATATTTTATGCATGAGTTGTTTTCACAGTATCTTTGACATTACTACAACAAACAACATTTTTAAAACTTTAAATAAACAAACCTAGAACATTTCACAACCTCAACTTGTCAGGGTCACCATTATGTACTATAATGACTTTCTCAAAGTGCCTCCTCACAACTCACAACTTCTATGTTCAACTCGGGGTTCCAATGAACTACTGGGAATAAGTAATTGTTTGCCTGTTTCGTTCCTTGCATCAACCTTAATCTGCAAAGACAAGTCATTCTTCCCACCCCAACCCACATTCTCACAATAAATTCATGAAGTCCCATTTAATATAGATAAAATTCAAATGCCATATTTCAGCATGTAGATAAGGTAGTAGTGTTACCAGAAGTGATGTTAATTTTGCCCACATTTGCTCCACTTTGGATTACTCTGCAAAACTGAGGGGCTGTATAGTAACCAAGTAGTTACGTTGATTGGAGATCAACTCGTTTTGACGTCTTGACAATCTTTAGATAAGCTAAGGTGCAAGCTCTCTGCTCTAATTTGGATTACTTCATTTGCCTGCTCTGCAAAGAAATGTTTCTCCAACCACGCCATATTTTCAAGCGCAATTTTAAACACCGTGCACATTTCAAACACGTTACTTTCTATACGACTTAAACGAAAAAACTACTTGCCAAATTATTTTTTGTTGTCACAAATTCATATCAATAAAACATGTCAACAACAAATTCATCAAAACCAAATATTCAAAGGTGTTATTTCAGGTTATAATTAGAGAACAAAGTAGTGTTACCGTTTGGGATGAAAACATCCTAATTTCATTCCACACAGGTAACTCTACAAAACTGAAGGGCTCTGTCATCCAAGATTAGACATTATGATGCACATGTGAATACAGGTCGTCACAAGGTAGAAACAAATTGGCAATTTTGTTGAGGGAAATGTGGTAACAAACTCTTGACATGTTGACTTTCGATGGACAGGCCAATGTGCTAGCTCCTAATCAGACTGCAGTTTGGACTACTTCATTTCTTACTCTGCAAAGAAACATTTCCCCACCTCTCCCTTTTTCAAACACAATTTAAAGAAATACATTTTCATATTTGTAGCGTCTTCAGACATATTAATATGCATGCCTTTATCAGTTGAATGAAAGAATGGGTTGAATATTTAATGTTTTGTTGTTTTTTTATTCAAATTTACATTTTGTGCAACCTATTAATCAAAACCAAAGGTCTCTAAATAATTCTTAGGCAGCATTTCAGTTGATACTTGGAGAAGATGGTAGTATTACCGTTACGAGATGCAACATCATTCCACAAAGGTATTTCCACGAAACTGAAGGGCTGTGTGATCCACCAGATCAGACATGATGATACACAGGTGAAGAAGTGTCGATGTTCAATAGACAGGCCATGGCGACAGTTCCCAACTACAATTTGGACTATTTTTTCTCGCTCTGCAAAGAAATGTTCCTCCCCCCTCCCTATTTTCGTAAATAATTTACAGAACTAAATTCCATATTTTAAACTTGATCAGCCAACAAAAATGTTCAATGATTTTACAATTCAAATTAATGAAACATTCGCAAAACCAATGTGTTAACCTTTATACAATTAAAGACTTTTTATAAAGCATGTTAACAACTAATTCATCAAAACCAAATATAAACATCTCTATATTCAAAAGCGTTATTTCAGCTTATACTTGGAGAATTTAGTAGTATTACCGATCCCAATTTAATTCCACACAGGTAGCTCCACAAAACTGAAGGGCTGTGTCATCAAGAAAGGACACGAGGATGCACATGTAAATATGGGTCATCACAAGGTAGAAACAAATTGGCATTGTCGAGGGAAATTTGGTAACCAACTCGCGACGTGTTGTCATTTGATGGGCACGCCATGGTCAGAGCTCCTAATCTGACTGCAATTTGGACTACTTCATTTTCCACTCTGCAAAAAAACATTTCTCTAACCCCTCCCTTTTTTCAAAAATAATTTATAATGAAATACATTTCATATTTAAGAAATGTTAATATGTATGCTCAACTGGTTGAATATAATGGGTAACAATAGAACATTTTTTATAATTAAAATTAATATTTGCATTCTATTCATCAAAACCAAGGTCTCTAAATAATTCTTAGGCAACAAGTCAGGTGTTACTTTGAGATGATAGCAGCATTACTGTTAGACATTAATAACTCTTCAATCATTCCACACCGGATATCTCCATAAAACTGAAGGGCCGTCTCATTCAGATCAGACATGATGATACACAGGTGAAGAAGGATCATCACAGGAAGAAACAATTCTCAAATTTGTTGAGGGAAATTTGGTAACCAACTCTTGATGTGTTGACATTCGATGGACAGGCCAATGTGACAGGTCCTAATCTCAAGTGCAATTTGGACAACTTGTTCCTGCTCTGTAAAGAAACATTTCTCCACCCCTCCCTTTTTCAAACAATTTAAAGAAATACATTTCATATTATAAGCATGTCATAAATGAAAGAATGGGTAACTAAAATATTGATTTCTTTATTATTGAATTTACATCAACACTTGCACAACCAATGCATCTTTATTCTTTAATAATCCTTAGGCAGCATTTCAGTTGATACTTGAACTAGTACTTTTAACGTTAAAGCTTCATCATTTATTCCACAAAGGTACCTCCACAAAACTGAAGGGCTGCGTGATCCAGATCAAATTGATTATACACAGGTGAAGAAGGATTGTCACATGTAGAAACAAATAGGCAATTTTGTCGAGGGAAATTCGGTAACCAACTCTGACGTGTTGACATCGATAAACGGGCCAATGTGACAGCTCCTAATCTGAGCTGCAATTTGGACAACTTCTTCCTGCTCTGTAAAGAAACATTTCTCCATCCCTCCCCTTTTTTCTAACACAATTTATAATGAAATACATTTCATATTTTTAAATAACTGGTTGAATGTAATGGGAAACATTTATGTATGTCTCTTAATAATTCTTAGGCAGCAAGTCAGCAGATACTTAGAGATGACAGCAGTATTACCATTAGAGATGAAACATTCTTCATTCATTCCACACAGGCTATCTCCATAAAACTGAAGGGTTGTCTGATCCAGCTTAGACATGACGATACACGGGTGAAGAAGGGTCATCACAGGAAGAAACAATTGGCAATTTTGTCGAGGGAAATTTGTTAACCAACTTTTGACGTGTCAACATTCAATGGCCAGGCCAATGTGACAGGTCCTAGTCTTAACTGCGATTTGGACAACTTATTCCTGCTCTGTAAAGTAACATTTCTCCACCCCTCCCATTTTCAAACACAATTTAAAGAAATGCATTTAATATTTTAAGCGTGTTCAAAGAAATATTAATATGTATGTCTTTAATGAAAGAATGGGTAACTAAAACTATTGAATTAACATTTGCACAAACTATTCTTTAAAACCAATGCATCTTAAATAATCCTTAGGCAGCATTTCTGTAGATACTTGAAGATAGTAGTATTACCATTAAAGATACATCCTTCATTCCACAAAGGTACCTGCACAAAACTGAAGGGCTGCGTGATCCAGATCAGATCCGATTATACACAGATGAAGAAGGATCGTCACATGTAGACACAAATAGGCAATTGTCGAGGGAAACCGAGACTTGTTGACATTCGATAAACTGGCCAAGGTGAGAGCTCCTAATATAACTACAGCTGAACTACCTTTTCCTGCTCTGCCAAGAAATGTTCTCCAACCCTCCCTTTTTTTCAAACAATTTTAAGAACATGCATTCCATATTTCAACTTTTCAAGAACATTTTTAATTACGTTTGCCTTCACTATTTGAATGAACGAACAGCTTATAAAAAATCATTAAGTTTGTCATTCAAATTAATGAACCATTCAATGCATCAAAACCAATTTGTTAACCTCTATATAATTCAAATGCTGTATTTCAGCTTATATTCTTAAGAAGATAGTAGTATTACCAGTAGTGATGCAATATTCTACATTCATGTAACTCGGCAATTTTAACTGCTGTGCACAGACACATGGGAAGGAGGTCATCACAGGTAGAAACACAGAAATAGTCTTGATGGAAATTAGGTAACTAACTCCGATGTGTGGACATTCTACAGACAGGCCAAGGGGACAGCTCCAAACTCCACTTTGAACTTCACTTCCTGCTCTGCAAAGAAACGTTTCTCCAACCCCACCCATTTTTCAAACAAGGAATTTGTATAATACTATAGAGTTAAAATATTTATGTACTTTTTAAACAGGATGAATGAAATAAATGCTGGCTAATTACTGGCGTCATTTAATCTTATAATTGAGAAGTTTCAACAAAGTCATACTACCATTAGAGATGAAAACATCCAATATTCATTCCACACTGGTATCTCAGCAACACTTAAGGGATGTAAAATCCAGATAAGACATGACGATACATGGGTGAATACGGGTCATCGCAGGTAGAAATTGGACTGAAATTTGGTAACCAACTCTGTGTTGACATTCTTCAGACAGGCCGAGGGGACAGCTCCTAACATCAATGTGCACCATTTCATTTCCTGCTCTGCAAAGAAATGTTTCTCCCCCCCTTCCTTCTTTTCAAATACATTCAACTACATTTCACATATCAAATGTATTACAATTAACTATAAGCGAGTTTATATTTTCTATACAGTTGGAATGAGACAAAGACTTTTTGTTGCCGTTATAATTGTTAACTGTGCATAGACATGTTTGCACTCGACAATACTTCATGGTCTTATAATTAACTAATCTGCTTCCATAAAAAAAACACTTTGCATAACAACTGCACACTCACACATTACCCTATTGTTGGAATTATGGCAAAGACCAATGTTATTTTCCGTTGCGATGACACGCAGTTACAACAGGTCTCGACTTGCAAAAGGTCAGGAGTGCAATCTTAATCAAACGGCAATAAGCTCATACACCTCACAACTTCAGGCATCCATATCGGGGCGACTGGTAATATCATTAACCTGTTCATTCATCTCACCACCATTTATCTGCAAAGAAAGATCAGTTTTCCCACCCCACCCACATTTCAACAAGCTCCTGAAAATTTTTATTTCAAGTATTAATTCAAAGTAAAGAAAAACAATACATTCCAAATTTTACCAACTGATGCAATGTTCTACTTTCATTCCATACAGGGATTTCCACAATTATGAAGGGGCTGTGTGGTCAAAGTACAGCATACGCACTGGGGTCAAAGGGTCATCTCAGGTCAAAACCAATGAGTTGCGGACGGGAAATTCTGCTACCAGTGTGGTGTCTACAAAGACGGGTCCCAACCTATGAACTGCTATGTAGAAGGTGTAGTCAATGTTCCATCAATCACGGTGGTGTCCAATACATCTCTCCAAAATTTTCATTGTTTCAACATTTCCCGATAGAACTGGGTTGTTGCATTGCTTTAATAATGGAACCATGATCTGAAATAAAGTTATTCCCCTCTTTTCCCCATAATTAAAAACATATTAGTATTGCGACAGAGGGCAAAAAAGTTATATTGTTGCTATTCAAAACATTAACCTCAAAAGAGCCAAAAACCGTAAAGTCTCGACAAATAGTCTGGTTAAAAGTTAGTTCAATTTTCTAATTTTATAGTGTTCTTTATCAGTTGTTTTAGTATTTTTAATTGTATTAAATATTTACAAAGTGAACTGTCCTGATCAATGTGCTCATTACCCTAACTAAATAGTTCATTTAGTTACCAATTTGCCATGGAAACACCTCCATTTTTTTCATCTTTCACCCAACATCGATGACGGGTTATAAACTGACCTCTAACCTGGAATATCTAGGAAACATGTCCACTCCTATCACCAGTCCAATTTACTTTTTCTTGTCCATGTGTACAGTGAACTATAGATTACCTAGTTGTTGAATAATCTTTCCTCTTCTCTCATGTTGTGTCATGCCCAGTAACAGTCATTAAAACTTCCCAAAAAAGCAACCTTTTTACTAATTGTTTGCATTTTACTGTTGTATTCATCAGTTCTTACATCCTTGCTCGGAGTAGAAAGGTTTTCTTGGTTGTATCTGTTCTAAATGAAATTCAGCTACAGTGATGAAATACAAATGCTTAAAAGGCCTTTTTTGCAGCTTTATTGACAATTGTAGCAATTCTGTAGTAAATAATATACACTTCAAACAATATTGGGCATGGTCCAATTCCATAACTAGAAGGCAACTATCATGATACTGTTAACTTGCAAACTTGCCACATCAAAAACTGTTGAAGTGAATAAAAATATCTTCATGTCCTTATAGCAGCCATGGTCTATCTGCAATAAAATGTTTTGTCTGCCCAACCCTACACAGCACATTTACTTTGTTGGACAAGATAAACTATTTGACTGTTGCAAATCCATTCCTGTAAGATAATCAGAAACAAACCTCAATTCTGTTGCAATTCATTTTCTAGAAGATCATAAGAAAAAAATCTCAATTCACTCCAGAAGAAGATTGGATTTGGGCATCGGTAGGTCAATTACAGATGGAAGATTGGCAGCGGTGATGTAATTCTCCTGTTTCATGATCATATCAAATTACCTTCTGAACTTCTAATCCATTCCCCTTTAGCAAACTTTTCAGCCTAACATTTGTTTACCAGCCTTTGTTAAACATTCTGTAATGAAAAGGTTAAATGTCTCCTCCCCATACATTGCAACAAAATGATGTTCATTCCAGTCATATGAAAACAATTACCAGCCTTTGTTATCTGTAACGAAATGGTCGTCTTCCCTCGCATACAGTTACAAAACGAACTTGTCTTCCTTACCACAATGTATCACTTTTTTTGGTCACGGTTAACCAGAAGAAAAAAACTTTACCAGAAACAAAACTCGTTCTTTCCAGATGATGTTTGGTTATAGGCCTTGTTGTGCGAATCTATCTGTAATGAAACGTATCATCTTCCCTACCCTACACATGGTTTCGAAATGTTGTTTACTTCTTTGGTAGACCAGCTCAACAAGTAAAAATTGAGGAAAGACCATCAAATAATACTCAAATTTATTTTACACTGCTCATCTGAAACAAACCTCAGTCAATCCAGGTGAAAGTTGGGTTTTGGTCCTCGTCGGGTCAATTACAGATGAAAGATTGTCATCAGAATAGATCTGAAATTCCTAAACCATGCTCCTATGCAGGTAAGAGAACCCTACACTTCATTTACTTCTTTGGCGATGAAAAACAAGATGCAAATTATTTTACAGCAGTAAACGAACCAATTTTTTCCAAAGGGAGATTACAGATGGAAGATTGGCAGCAGATGATTTGAATTTCCTACATTCCATGCTCACATACCAGCCATAGTACCTTTTGCATTCTGTGCCCCACCAGACTTTTGTATTTACGAAGATCTGTAATGAAATGTTTGTCTACCCTATCTACATACAGTTCCAAATTGTGTATGTTTGCTTCTTTTGGTAAAGATGATAATGCACTCATTTTTCGCAATAATCATCAGAAACAAACCTCATTCATTCCAGATGAAGGTAGGGTTTGGGCCACAGAGGGAAGATTGACATCAGATCACATCTGAATTTCCCCACAATCCATGCTTCTATACTGGAGTGTTCTGTTTAATCTTGCAAGCCGATGTCCCATCTGAAACTTTTCAGCCTTTGTCAAGTTATCTGTAATGAAATGGTCTACCCTCCCATACACATCGTAACAAAATGACATTCTTCCTTACCATACACACTGTATCAAAACTTTTTTTGGTCAATGTTAACTAGAAGAAAAGTTGTTGAAAGGTACTTAACCAGAAACAAACCTCATTCTTTCCAGATGATGTTTGGATTTTAGGCCTTGTGTGAATCACAGATGGCATCAGAGTAGATCCTAATTTCCTACATTAAATGCTTGTACACAGCCCATGGTACCTTTCCAAAGTTGCAATTCTCTGCCTCATTAGAAACTTTCTCCAGCGAGTTGAAAAGATCTTTCTTTCTGTTAACCAGTGGTACCATTTGTCAAACTACCTGTAATGAAACGTTTGCCTCCCCCTCCTACCCTACACAGGGTTTTCAAAATAATATATAGTTTATGTTTGGTAAGCAAGATCAAATTTTCAAGTAGAGATCAGCAAGAGGTAACTTTTTGTTTACAGTTGATTATCTGAAACAAACCTCATTCAATCCAGGTGGATGCTGGGTTTTGAACATCGTCAGGTCAATAACCGATTGAAGATTGGCATCAGAAAAGATTCCTGCAATCTCCTTTACAGGTCAGGAAACCTTTTAGACTCCCAATCTTGTGCCATCAGATACTGTACCAAACCTTATAAAACATCTCTTTCCTTCTTCCAGCCTTAGCCAAAATATCTGTAAAAAACTTTTTAGTCTTCCCTACCCTACACTTAGTTCCAGAATGGTGAACTAGACGAGTTGCCAATTCATTCTACAGATCATCATCAGAAACAAACCTCAATTCACTCTAAGAAGGCTGTGTTTGGACATCAGGTTTGGTTTTTGGCATTGTTGAGATGACTGGCGTCAAAGCTTTAATACAGACCATGGTACCTTTTGAACTTTCAATCCTCAGCATAATCAGAAACTTTCTCAACCCGACAAAAACATTGTTCTTTAGTACTGTTAACCATACACATGGTTGTTGCAAAATGGTGTATCATTGCTTCTTTAAGTAGACCAGCTCGGAAATTGTGAAAAGATCATCAAGATGAAATTCTCTTATTTTACATTTATCAGAAACAAACCTCCTTCAATCCAGACAAGGGTTGGGTTTTAGGCATCTTCAGGTAAATTAAAATATACGATTTTCAATGGTAAAACGTGGGTGATCTGTAAAAGATTTTCATCATGGTGCATTATGTCTAATTGGCTGCTTGTAGGTTTATGCAAAAAGGATGTTGAAAACTGACTTGACTGAAGAACTTTGATTTTTGTTTCGCTTGAACACATGAAATTCATTTGGAAGTGTCATTACACCTTCTGAGCTTAATGCATACTAAATTGCTTTCATCACCCATGTCACAGATCTGAGAGAGTCAAGGTCTCTATCCTACATTATATTATCAAAAGAAACAAATGCGCATCATAACACTAAACGATTAAAGTAACAAACTTGTGTCCTGGGGGACATCATAAGTGAAAATGATGCTCAATGCAAAGCTGCGTGCCCGTGTCCAAGCTCCCTTGTAGGCTCGTGCTTCTATCCATCTGCAATGGATACAAATCTCACCCCACCCATATTCTGATAGATTTTCTCATTTTTTCATTTAAAATTTCTGTTTTAATATTACTGTATATGTATTCAGCATTAACTTGCATGATTTTAGTATTCAGTATTAACTTGCATGATTTTTATCACCTTTCTGTTGCATGCTTATCACATGTCCTTTGCTTGAAATCAGTTTCTTTAAAATTTACGGTACATTTTTATTCATTAAATGGTGGTTTAGTTCGAACATCTTGTCAATTCCATTGTCTTGCCTTAATCATGCATGTTATGTGGTTTCACTAGCATTCAACTATAAATGACAAAATCCAACAGCATACGAAGTCATGTTACAAGGTGAATGCTGAATAAATATTAAACCATGAAGATACCCATGGTACTCTGTAATCAAGAGTTCCTTTTCTTGCAGGAAACGTGATCGGCAACTATCGACAAGAGTGTTCCCTTTTCCACTTCAGACTGAAATATCTGAAGATGAGACCTTTCAAGTTATTCATGACCCAAAGTAGCGATGTCCAACAAAACATTGATGTCTGGTAAATAATCAATCTCATTAAAATCAAATACTAACATTGTTAGGATTTGAAGACATTGTACAACAGGTCACGTTGAAATGACCTTCCTAAAATATCAACCCTGCTGTGCCCAATTAAATTGCCTTTTGTTTGGCCACGGTTTTTGAACGCGACACCTAAAGTTATTAGATCTAGTCAGCTAATAATATAACAGCGTCAGACTGAAGATGATTTTAATGAGATTGGGGTCAATAATATATATAGGATCTGACAGAGTTGTCATTTCATACCACAATTTATTCAACGAGTTCAGGAATTGTGTTAGTAAGCGAGCCTTGGGCGAGCTTGCCACATACTTTCCTGGATGGATTTAATAAAATATGGTGTGAAATGAGGAGTGTCAGATCTTTTTATCACATGCTTTCAAACGAAAAGCTAATTTTACCGAAATGGGTTGGTAAATTCTCAAAGTTGTGTATTGACGTGACGTCATTTCATGTCTTACATGTGTAATATAAAAATATCAATAATGGTTGTATTCCACGGGAAACAAGGCATAGCATGTGATAAAAATGAATAACGATACAATTGATGTTTTTGAACATGTCTAATTTTGGTAAGAGTACACTTGAATGAAATCAAAGATAAGAATTGGAAACATTAAAATACTTGCATTTATTCTTTTACACTAATTACCATTACATTCAACTATAAAATGAGATCAAGATAAATCATGAAAATACATCTCTGAAAGACAATGCAAACATGTCATCAGCTAGCAACTTCCAACATTCATTCCCAACGCAATCCTGCCATGGCTGCCAATAGGAAATATCACAGACAAAAATGAACACAATCCATCAGAATGAGCACCATAGAAACCATCAACTCCCCCACATCAGGAAAGATCAGGTTTTGAAGAATCAACTTTAACCGATTTCAACCGATCGAAAAATGTCTAGCTGTAAAGGATCTGCAACGTCACCACCCTCAACGTTGTTACCAACAGCAACCTCCACTTCGTTATGATCTGTTTCTAAACCCTTTTTCGTCGATTTACAACGCTGAACAAGTGTATGTAATTTATATAAATCATCGTCCATCCTTAATCGCGATATGGTCGATTGTAAAAGCGCATACATACGGTAGCTTTGCGCGGACATTTTCTTCTTTTCTGCCTTATTTATTAACTTGGAAAATACTCCACTAAAGTCACTTTTACTAGATTTCGAAACCTTACACTCACTGGTTGATATGTATCCCATGATAGTTTGTTAATGTAACTAAATAATCACTCAAAACATAGAAGTTAACGTGAATAAAAATAAAATTTTATGAAAATCCAATATGGCTGACGACTTATCTGTTTACAACGCGTCCTCCCTGTGTCCGATCTTCGTCTGTCTATGACGCAGTTGTTTACTGTGGGCGCGTTTATATAGTCTAAGTATTCGTGCGCGGCAGCCTCAACACAATGCACCGCGTAAACAAAATAGATCGGTTTTCAAGCAAAAAAAATTATTTCAAACAATTGCATAATCCATGTTATTAGGTAATCATTACCATTCGTGAACTTATCTTAAAGCATTTTTCTTTTCATTTCCACGGAAATGGAATTCCACATTAATCATCATGCTACATTAGTTTATAGAATTGATCAGTCACTTCATGACGTCAAACTTGAGGCCCGTATCAAATATGATACAGTTATTGTTTAGAACTTAGCACATTTACATTTTATATGACGAAATAAAAACTGTAAAGACGTATTTATGGATTTGTTGTTTTTAATAATAATAATAATAGCATCTCAAGCATTGTTTGAGAATTAACAAAATAAGGCGTAAAAAACTGTTTGTGTTAGGTTACCCTACCTACCCTAAACAAGAAATGTCTTTTAAAAAGGCAATCGGCGTTAAAATTAATATTGAGATGTAATTTAAAAATTACCTAAACAGACGGCCAAGATGATCGGTTACGTGACTTCTCAGATCCCAGATTCTTTGATCCCCACCAATATTAGGGGACTTATTGGACCCCAGATTTTTCGGACACTATAAGAAAACTTCTCGGACCCAAAAGTTAATTTGAGATAAATTTTTAAATTTAAAAATTAAATAGAATTATAATTAGTATCTATGCCGTGAATAAACCAATCATACAACTTCATGTTTCCACCAGTGATACATGTATATGAATAAGCAAAATAATTTAGGTTAACATAATTGTTATCTGAATTTGTCAAGCCATTTTAACAAATTAACAATGTAAGAAAATAATTTCGGGAATGAATTAAAATAATTATGTATCAGACGAGTCTATATAGTTATTTATAGTACCGGTAATATACCATTCATGTTAGTTATCTAATATAATAACGATTTGAAGTCAAATAAGCATGTACACTGTGTATCCCAATAAAAAGCAATAGTCAGGGAACATTCAGCGATTTTTGAAATGTTTAGACTTTATTTTTTGATAACGCAAACATAAAAATTCATTAGACTATGACGATTTAAACTTATATCAGTAGAAATATGATATATCAAGGGTTCCTGTGTATAATTAGTATTGCAAATTGTGTATTCATGCTACGCGAATAACAATTCGACATATTCCGAATCTTCTTTCATAACATTTTATCTATAGAAAATGTAGCATCTTTTTATAGATTAAAAAACATCTACTGGAGAAATTGATAGAAAGATGCAATTATAAATAATCGTTAATAAATCGTAACCACAATTTTAAATCAAATTAACAGTAAGTTTATAATATAAATTCCACATTTATTGAAATTGTTAGGTTTATTGCTAGCTACGCGCGCTATTTTTAGAATGCCACTACTGTTCCTGGAATGCGATGAACTCGCAAGAATCAATGGGCTACATGGAACGGCAACTCTGTGATTGACATGTATGCATGGGAACATTGCACAATTGTTATTTATAGAGCGTAACGCTTATATAAATGCAGGCTAAACAAAATAGTTATTTCGTTACGTGAATGAATATAGCATTCTGTTTATGGCATACAATGAGAAAATACGTTCATAATTAGCCTCAGTTCTAGAGTATATGTCGAGGATATGTTTATAACTTCATTTTAACCGCTTACGTAAACAATTATGTAAATTTTTATTCCCCAAAAGTATGCAACAGTTATTGGTATACGTTAAACCATGGTTTGAAGTTTTCATTCCCTCAAATTAGAAAATTTGCCCAAGTCTATTGGCATTCAATTTTCCCGCTGCATAATTATCGCAAGAAATCTAGGTCAAAAGTGATCTTAGACAGCTACGCCGAAAAAATGCCCCAACCCTAGAACATTTTATTGGGTTTGTTATATATATTTTTGTTTTATTTACCTATTTCAATAATAATGTGTTTTGGGATAAATAAGTGTTTTGTTTTGATAGCATCCACTTATAAACAATGTTTAAGGACATTACTGACATGTTTTGAATATTTATTCAGTCTAAGAATCTTCAAGTTGACCATATACCAAATAATAAAAATAATAATAAAAAAAGCGACCTACCTACCCTCATTATTTTTGGCCATGTAACCTGAAACAAACATACTTTTTTACGCCTAAGTTGTGTTCACACAATGTCATTATAAGCGAACAGCTAAATTTTATACAAAGTTTACAGATCGAACATATATAACAAAAAACAAAGACGTAATGGCCGAGACACATACACGTGTAGAAGACTTTTGCAATATACATTTATGTTCAGTGTTTCGTACAAGCTGTATACATGTATATACAATGTATTAATTATTTTTTATGTCATTTTAAATAAATGTCCAAGTTCAACCATAACCCGTGTACGTGTTGTTTTTCCTTCAATGTCATACGGGTTCGGCCGTTGGCATACGACATTAATGCATAAAAATTGTATAGATACAAACAGAGAAAAGTGATGTTCATATTGAAAGTTAATTCTCTGTTCATACTATAGCATATATACGACGTAATGCCGTTCTTCTATAGTGTAACATTATAGTGTTACATAGTCAGTCATAATTAATGTGCACGAAATCTGAATCGTTATAAATAAAATCTTGCTCTAGAGTTTCTATCATGATACAGTATTGTTGTGTCCATATCAAGTAAAAACAATAGTATAATTTTTTTTTCATAATAATGAAATTAATGAATGCACACCAAATATTAGTCAAGTCAAGGTTTATACATTATTTCAGTTTCATAAAACATGGAAACACAAGTAAGCATGCGTGTACATAATTTGTGGGAAAGATGAAAAGAGCTGATAAAACACAAACTTGTATGAATGGTTTTCATAAAGCAATCAATATACACTGTTCTGTTGTGTGCACTTTGCAAACTTAAGATATGGATCTGATTTGGATGGCTTTCGTTACGTCGAGATAACACGCGTGTGGCGCATTTTTCTCGAGCATATTTCAGATTATCAGTGCGATAAATATGTAACAGTTGCCATGGCTATAATCTGTCGGCCATTGATCTTGACAGTTTCGAGTAATTAACTAACAAAAGAATAAGAACACATAATGCCAGACAGGTTGTCATGTCGGATTGTGATAGATCTAAATATTATTCAACAATCAAGATGCTTGATGCATTTGAATAGAATTATATAATCTAAGATAATGTTTTAAAATATTATTTTGTGAACATCAAATTCAGTCAACAAGTTAGGCCGTGCAGAGATTTTGATATTTAGATTTTAAATTTATCGAACATTACACCGCTTATCCGATATTGTATTTAAAAAAAACTGTTTATTTCCACTGATGCCAATATCTTTAAATTATGGATATAAAAAGTTTTCAACGCACAGTTGTAATGCAAAGACACAGTGAAACACGTTATATATTAATAACTCAACGTAAATCATGTTGATTTTATATATGTTATGTGTATATTGCACATGTTGCATTGTATTATTTTTAATATTTAAAGGTCCCTTGCTATTTATAGGTCCCTGTTCCGAGTGCAACTGGACAGTTTTTCCAAAAATGTCCGAAAAAAAATCTCAATATAGCCTAAGAAAAGTACACATAGTTCAATGAAGTTTAATGTTCTCCTTTTTTTCTCGCTCTCTCTCTATGTTTTTATTTGACTAAAACTGCACAAATAAAATAACACTCCGTTCGGACTAACCTTATTAAGTAATAAATTGTATTATTAAATTTATGACAAATAATTAAATGCATCGAAATGATTTAATTATCTCATGCTCATGTTTACATTAAATTGTCTGTTAAATTATCTTAGTTTACAAATATTGGTCGATAATTAATTTGCACCCCCCCCCCCCCCCCCCACTCCAAGACTCCAAGACCTGTTTCCGCGTCTGAGTTCACGAAGACACCGACCAAATCGATCCTTGAGACCTTTCAATTTTCTAGATATCATTAAACCTTTAAACCGCAATTAATTTTAAATGTTCTATATCTAAACTAAAACAGGGACCTCCCTCACTAAAATGATGGCTTTTGTAAGCGACAACATGTGGCAGATGAATCAAATAAAACGTCTGTAAATATAATGGGAAAAACCAGTTCTAACTGGTTAGGTATCGATTAGAGTCGGGCCTCCAGTAATCTCTATTTTCGGGGAAAAAAGTAGTCCGTGCGGAAAATTCGTAAACAGACGTTGCGTGCATTTCATCACAATCAGCAATAGTCTAAAAATAGAACAAGATGACGCATTACGATAACCTCCCTTTACTTACTCTCTACATGTAAACACACGGAGGCAGTCAAATGGCCAAATATCAACTAAGTTTCTAGCCTAGTATGTAACACATGCATATAGGTAATATAGGGCTTGAATAAAATGTATGTTATATATTTGATTAAACGATACGACAACTTTAGTGCTTTTAATTTTATTAATTTGCATAACTTAGGTTACATTAACAGATTATTTAACGACTCGCCCCATTAACGACTCGCCCCATGTTTAATAACGATTCTCCCATCATAATATGTTTGTTGTACAGTTTAATATTTATTAGGTTTAGTGTGCAAAAAATTACAGAATATATTTCTTAATCCACCAATAAATCGGTAAAGCAAATAATCTAAAAATTTAGCATTATTATTAAAGCATTTCTTAGCTTTTGAACATAGAGAAAATGTGTCATTTTACTGAATAATAAGAAAAAAATACGGGTTTTTTTTAATGTATATATTTAATGTGTATTAAATTTTATACGTTTTCAATGGAAATCCTAGTCCAATACCTGTTATTGAAAGCCTTCACAAAACCAGATTTGTTTTTAAATATTTTTTTTTTCTTATGAACTTTACACAATATTGATTGCCATGGTGTATACTTAAACTAAACCTTAACAGTTGTGTAATGTGTTGTTTTTTTTACATTTTAAACTAATAAACAACTTACAAAAGGTCGAATACCTTTTGAAATTAAATTTAAAGAATGCAAAAACACAAAAGTACAAAAATATCTAGGAGCTAATTTATGTTTAAAACTGGACTTGTCCAGCTGAAAAAGTGATTGAGATTAGTACAATACAAACAATGAAATGTGTGAAACCTGTTCCAACAACACGTGTTCACACCATTAGATGACCTTTGTTACAAAAGTTATTTGAACTTGATGAACAGGTGCCTTGTCAATGTGGAAAAAATACATAGTGAAACATCCGAAATACATGTTTAATTTAAACAAGTAAATTAGTCGGGATCAAATATAAGAAGAAACATTCTGTAATAAATTTGTATTATTTTTATCTGTTTTAGTCCTGTTTTGATATCATTTTATGTAATTTAAAAGTATGATTTATTTCTTTGTCATTAAACGCTAAACCTTCAACAGAATATCAAAATTTTACTTCTTTGCATGCTTTTTTCTACAGCATTTAAGTTGCAAGTGACCAAGATCACATTCAATATTTGGCATAACCATGAAAACATTTAAACATTTAAATGTTACATAAACATATGTTAAATTTTATCTACGCTTTATTTTGTACCTATTTTTCTGTTTATTTAACCCGTAAGACACACATAAGGTTGTTTTTGTTTTGTTTTTTATAGTTTATTTGAAGCCCTTGCAAGCCTTACATGCCAATTGATCACACATATGAATTAAAAGAACCGCGGTCTAGTGCAAATTAAGTCCAATTGGGTGTGAAAAACATTATTTATACTAATTAAAATGTTCCAACATTAAAGGTCGGCGATTATTATAGATCATAATTCAATACTGCTTTCGTCAACGGTGATAATTATAATTAAATAGCTAACTTTATGGCAAAAAGATAGCAAATACTTCATATTTACTAAATATAATAACGTGTATGTTTGTGAGAATACATATCTATTATGTATAAAAGATATATATTGAATTGAATATAATATACATAAATAAAACAGTCACAAATCAACTTTAAATTCCATATTTTATTACGTAGGCAGTAAACACATTTAATGATATTACACAATTAAACCACATCGTCTTATTATACCATATTTATTCGTTTACACGTTAATATACACTCAAATTAAGCTACAAAACATCAAAATATAACAGATTCCTACAACTACATTTGATGGTGCGAATCATTATACATATGGGGCAGTTATACATATGGGGCGAGTCGTTATTAAACATGGGGCGAGTCGTTATGGGGCGAGTCATTCATGGGGCGAGTCGTTACATTACCCATTAACAATGCAGTAAAACATGTTCACAATTACATAGTATTAGTATATATATACATGTAGTAACAATATGCATATCGTTATGACATATCCCTTATTCTTCAGATACCGTTCTATCTTGTTTCTTCACAAGATACTACAAAATAACAGCATGTTCGGTATCCTGACAATCCGGAAATATATGCTTTTATGCAGACATCGTCTTTCAGTAAATACAAGCCACAAAATCATGTTAAATCAGCAATATTATCACTTTTTAATGCGCTACTTTCGTATTCTGGCTTGTGTATAACATCAGTGCTAGTACCCCTTTTCCATCGATATTCACTTGATTTTTCAAACTTAAACTGAAAAGCATTTCATTAAAATTGAGATTAAAATATATTGATCTAAAAGTTTGCAAAGAACAATATCGCGTGCACCCGCCTTAGATGACGTCATAACCCAAAGAAATACAAGAAACGGTATCGAAAGATGCTTGTTTTTTTATGGAATATCGTTATGGATGAACTATTCTGAGCGCTGTCATTTGTTTATAAAATGAGATTTTAAAGATTTTGTATTTTAAAATTAAAGATAGATATTTTGTTCATATTTAATATGGTTTAAAAACGAGTATGGTCAAACCTATTTTAAGTACAATTTCATAGTGCCATTAAGAGGAAGGGTATCTGAAAGAACAGAGCATAATTGCTAAAAAATATCACTTGCTTAGTTGTTAAAATTTGTCCAGGCATGGTCAATTTCGAGCAAATTCATTACCTGGAAAATAATTCCCCGATATAATTTAGACCTTTTTATAAAAGTAAGTATAAAATTCCTTGTTTGCCGTATAATAATTTATGTTCCAAGTTAAGTTTCAACATATCTTTTATTTATAAACACTTGAGCTAGTGACACAGTTCTTGCGTGTGACATGCCATCTCCTCATGGTGAACATTTGTGGCAAGTTATTTTAAAATTCCCTGATGAATAATGAATAAACAGTCCGGGCAAGGTCAGATTGATGCACACACAGATGCACTCCCACACATTCACTGAACTGCCATTGTGACACCTAAGTCAAAAATGACCCGCTGTTTAGGTTATAGACAGTTTTGGTTCGGCTGTCACTACTAATGTGAAGTATATTTTTGCTGTATCATGTCTAATAGCAAATAAATCTCTTTCTAGTTCCCTCTCTAAGAAATGGCCAGGCTAAAGAACCCAAGGGCAGTTAAGATATTCTTCTACTCTCCATTATATTTCACCATAATATTATCTAATAGCAAATAAATTATATTCTAGTGTCTTCTCTGAGAAATGGCGAAGCTTAAGGATCCAAGGACAGTGAAGATCTTCTTCTCCTCTCCATTTGGTGGGATGGAGGAGGAGAGGGAGGAACTGACCCGCAGATACTGGCCAGCGATCACACATCTCTGTAACGCCCATGGCCTGCAGTTTGCCGCTGTGGACATGCGGTGGGGGATCACAGCAGAATCTTCCGACAAGGCCCAAGTTATCAACATCTGTCTGAGGGAGATTGATAGATCAGACATGTTTGTTGGATTCTTTGGACAGGTGATTAGTTCATAGATCAATTGTGGCAGGGAATTACTTTAAAGGTTACAGTAATACATTTATAAACAACAGGAAACAGTTTGAGATTGCTTAGTACATATTCATTATGCTAATATAAAGAGGATTTTTGTTGAAGATAGAGATTCAAGCATTTAAATTCACATAAAACTAAATTGGAGCCAAGAAAAAAAAACAAAATGTATGTATATTGCTAAAACAACAAATGAACAGTTTTCTGATGTTTATTTATGTTTATTATTATGTATTTACCGATAATTTTTAATCCTCTGCAGCTATAGGTAGATTACCAGGTATATTCTGCTGACGTGCAAATACACACATTACATGTGCTCTATTGTGTAAACTACTCGGTTGACAGTTAATGATTTGATAAATGAATAATTGGCTACGGTTATCAGCTTAATAAATTTTAGATGGACTATGACCGACTTAAAAAAAATGATGAAATGTCCATTCATTGCAGAGGTACGGATGGCACGGTGCTGATGATGCTTCATTGCAGAAGAATTTCGACAACGCTGTCTCACGTTATCCATGGCTGGATGATGTGCGAGATAAAAGTGTAACGGAGCTGGAGTTTCTGCACGGCTTTCTTAACAACCCCGGCAAACTTCCAGCCACCATTTTCTTTCGTGATAAGGTTTCAGAAATGTTGCACACTTTTTTTTATAGCTCTCAAATGTAAGTCCCACACCTGTTTATCATTTGACATACACAAAGTAGCATTCATTTGTATTGCATCATTCGTATGATGTGTTTGAAAATCGCTGCTTTTTCTATAATACTACAGATCTTTGTTACGCTTCTGTTAAATAGTTAAAAACACCTCCATTATCCATATACTCACATTCAGGTTTGTTTTAATGTTTAAAAGTTAGAATAACTGGTGGAGACTTTTTCCATTCCTTAAAAAGTTCTCAAAACCAATCAACATAAACAGTAATGGTAATCATATTTTTTTAATTTGTATCTTGTAAATTACTGGTATGTAATTTGTAAACAACCAAACATTTGTATCTTGTAAATTACTGGTATGTAAGTTGTAAACAACCAGATGACACTGTCTAAATAAGGGGGTCACTTTGAGCGTTATTTAATATTTTAGGTCTTAGATTACTAGTCATTATAATTAGTAGGGTGCCTGTATAATAGGGGTTTATGATCATTGAAATTTGTAGGAAAACAATTGGGTCTTTTAAAAAGTGTCCGCTTTAGTTAGTTGCTCACAAAGCTGGGTTTAAGTGTCTATTGTTTGATATGTTGTTAGAGTTATTTTTTGTGTTTTTCAGGTTTATGATGACACAATGCGGGAAGAAGGAGAAAAGAATGGTGACAAGAAACAGGTGTTCAAGTACTCTGCGGAGAGTGAGCACTCCACAGAGCTTATGGACGATCTAAAAAGACGTTTACGGGAAAACAAGGATAAGGTATTATGTTTATGAGGTATCTGACACTCCTGTGGCTGGCAGGTTAGCACAGGGGCCTGGTTCCATTTCCTATGGTCACCATATAAGTTAGGCAAGTTTCTCTGGGTACTCCAGTTTCTTCCAGGACAGAAGACCATATGAAAATGTGAAACCACCCTGTTAAAATTTAAAATCTTGAAATTGAATGTGCCATATTAGCATATTTTTAAATAACTGGTTTGTATACATCAATAAAAAGATATTGCTAGGCAGTTATTGATAGCTAGATTTAGGAACGAAACAAATAGCTAATGAAATTCTATGTTTTGCCACTGAACAATGCTACCTATCAACTTGATACAGACTAAATACACTATGGTCAGTTTGCCAGTTACTAAGTATTCAATAAATGTTAGATGTTAATAATGTTCACTCAAACACCTCCTATTTCTCCTTATTTTGTCATTAACATTTAAATTAATTTGTTCATTTTATTCCAGAGTCTTGGGGTTTATATGGATTATAAAACTCCTTCTGAGGTAAGTTTTTATGCCCCCACTTAAGAGGCGGGGGGCATATAGATTTGCCCTTGTCCGTCCATCTGTCCGATTTTTGTGTCGCGCATAACTCAAAAAGTGTATATGCTTTGTAAGCATATTCATCGGCATCGGGGCTTGTGCACCTGGGTATTTTGGTGCAGTTTTTTCTGACATCAGCGGAGTTAAGGCTCTTTTTTTTTAAATTGACATTTTTGGACTTGTGTCGTGCGTAACTCAAAAAGTATTGCTGCTAGAGTGATGAAACTTGATAAACATATTAATCAGCATGTGAATTTGTGCACCTGGCTATTTTGGTGCAGATTTATCTGACATCAGCTGAGTAATTGCCCTTTTTTAGCAAAAAATGACATTTTTGGACTTGTGTCGCATGTCACTAAAAAATTATTATTGCTAGAGTGATGAAACTTTATATACGTATGAATCAGCATGTGAACTTGTGAACCTTGGTATCTTGGTGAAGTTTTTTCGAACATCAGCGGAGTTATGTCCTTTTTTTAGAAAAAAATGACATTTTTGGACTTGTGTCACGCTTAACTCAAAAAGTATTACTGCTACAGTGATGAAACTTTATATACATATTAGTCAGCATGTGAACTTGTGCACCTAGGTATTTTGGTGCAGTTTTTTCCGCCATCAATGGAGTTATGGCCCTTTTTTAGCAAAATATGACATTTTTGGATTTGTGTCGCGTGTAACTCAAAAAGTATAACTGCTAGACTAATGAAACTTTATAAACATATTCATCAGCATGTAAACTTGCGCACCTGGATATTTCGGTGCATTTTTTCCAACATCAGCATAGTTTTGTGACAACTGGAACAAGCGGAATGTGGGGGCATCCGTGTACTACGGACACACGTCTAGTTTATATATATATTTTGTAATCATTATTTGTATTCACTTGGTTTAATTAGTATTTGCATGTTTTATATACAGACCATTTGCTAAATACTGTATTGTAGATTAAAGACCGTGGCTGTAGAATAAGTGAAAAAACTAAAACGATCCAAATACGGAATAGCTCAGAGGCATAAAATGTGTACGTTATTTCCTTGTGGTGAAATATAACACATTTTAAAGTGGCATTTTCACAGATTGGCCAATTGACATGTATTTTAATGTATGATTCCCGGAAAAAAAAGAAATAATACGTCATTGATGAATAATCGTCAGTGGAAATAGATACAATTCAGATGATTGAATAAGAAGAATACATTGTTCTTTTTAATGATACAATAATAAAAACACAAGCAGTATTTAGCTCACCTGAGCTTTTGTGATCTACTTTTGTCCGTCATGCGTCTTGTATCGTTTGTCGTCAACATTTATATCGTGAACACTCTAGAGGCTACATTTGTTACCCAATCTTCATGAAACTTGCTCAGAACAGTTGTCTCAATGATATCTGGGACTAGTTTGAAACTTGGTCATGTGGGTTCAAAAACTAGGTCACTAGGTCATATTGAAGAAAAAACTTGTGAACACTCTAGAATTCACATGCCCAATCAACATGAAACTTGCTCAGAACATTTGTTCCTATGGTATCTCAGCCGAGTTCGAAAATGGTTCTGTTCCGTCAAAACACATGGCCGCCAGGGGGCTGGGCAGTTTTTCTTATATGGCTATAGAAAAAGCTTGTGAACACTCGAGAAGTCACATTTTTTGCCCAATAAACATGAAACTTACTCAGAACATTTGTTCCTATGGTATCTCAGCCGAGTTCGAAAATGGTTCTGCTCTGTTGAAAAATATGGCCACCAGGGTTCGGGGCAGTTTTCCTTATATGGGTTTAGAAAAGGCGTGTAAATCTCTCTAGAAGTCACATTTTTTGCCCAATCAACTTGAAACTTGCTCAGAACATTTGTTCTTATCTCAACCAAGTTTGAAAACGGTTCCGCTTCATTAAAAAACATGGCCGCCAGGGGCCAGGGCAGTTTTCCTTATATGGCTATATTGAAAACTCTAGAGGCCATATTTATTGCCCACTCTTCATAAAGCTTGCCCAGAACATTTGTTCTAATTATATCTTGGACGAGTTTGAAACTGGGTCATGTTGGGTCAGGAACTAGGTCATTAGGTCAAATTGAATAAAAAGCTTTTGAACACTCTTGAAGTCATATTTTTTACCCAATCTTCTTGAAACTCGCTCAGAACATTTGTTTCAATAATATCTAGGATGAGTTTAAAACTGGGTCATGTGGGGTCAAAAACTAGGTCACTAGGGCAAATTGAAGAAAAAGCTTGTGAACACTCTAGAAGTCACATTTTTTGCCCAATATTCTTGAAACTTGTTCAGAACATTTGTTTCAATGATATCTTGGACCGTTTTGAAACTAGCTCATGTCGGGTCAAAAATAAGGTCGCCAGGACAAATTTTAAAATGCTTGTAAATACTCTAGATGCCACATTTATAGCCCAATCATAATGAAACTTGCTCAGAACATTTGTCCAAATGATATCTGGGACACGTTTGAAACCAGTTCACATGGGGTCAAAAACTAAGTCACCAGGCCAAAGTGAAAAAACAACAACTATTGAACACTGTAGAGGCCACATTTTTAGCCGAATCTTCATGAAACTTGCGCAGAACAGTAGTTCCTTAGCCCCTCAGGTGAGCCACCTTGTTTAATGGTACTTTTTGAAAACACTAAACCGTTTTTGGAATAATATTTTCTGACAACACAAAACAGTCTTTGCTTAAATGATGTAACATATCTTCAGTATCGGTTTCAGGCTGCCAAAATCATGTACGAGACCATAATGGACTACCTCCAGAACACACTGCTGGTCGACCTGGCCTCGCAGCGTAAAACTCCCAGAGAAGAGGTGCTGAGTCAGCACGACGCGTTCCTAGCTAGCAGGAGCAACATATTTGTGCAGGGCGGGACCTACCTTAGTGTCCTTCACAGGCAACTGGATATTGGTCAGTTCTAATTACGGATGTAATCAAATACCAATTTAAGCATTTGAAAATCTGCTTTTCCATTTAATAATTTTGTTTATAGATTCATAATTTTTAACTACTGTTACTCTTTGCCTTGTTGTCTAGTCCTCAGAATGTGCTGGTATGGGTTACTGTTTGGTATGGTGATTTGGTACCAACTTCATTTAGGACCATTATACGCTTCATGAATAAATAGTACATCTTTCCTAGTTCTAATGTTAGATCTATGACATAATCAGCTGTAAGTTTGCTAAGATCTTAAACATACTTCATGCTGCTGCACCCTGACATTGACACATTTCTTAGGCCTCATTCTAAATTGAATGTGTAAGCACAAACTGAAAAGTGTAGGTTTTATTATGCACAGATGCATGAGGTATTTTATTTTGCATTACACATTCTAGTAGCCAATAATGGTTTTTCTATAAGGTAATGTACAGGAACCAAACCTTTTGCTGTTTGGTCTTTCTTTTGTTATAAATACATGAATTACAAACAGATTTCAAGATACTGTGAACAGACCTATATTTGCCTATTTTTGGAAATATATGTGTGGATCCCAATCTCTGACTAAAGTGCATGATCTTTCTACAGGAAGATCTGATGATGGCCTGTTGAATTGCTTCTTCTCGCAAATCTGGAATGTTCAAAAAGCTATTTATATCTCAACAAATAGGATTTTTCCTTTCGAAAAGCATTACATCGTTTGTTTTGACTTGTGTTGTAATTTACGACTAGATTTTCCATGGAATGTTGCATATAATAGACATTTCTACCACAAATTGTTCTTAGTTGGCGTATATCCCACAAATTGACTCTAAAATTGTGTTTGCATGGTAAAAATATGAATGTTTAATAACTACATGTGGGATCCCAGCTAATTTCACTTTCACTTTCAAAACCATGGAAGCAAGGCACTAATTGGCTAACAGAAAAGTTGTCAGAAGATGACCTTTATTGGTCGTCCTCAGATCCTAATGCAAAGCGTATTTTAGGATTTGATGTTCATCAGATTGGTGTGAATCCAGTCTGCACATAGACCATATCTTGATTAATCTGATTAAAGTCATATCCTAAAATAATATATTATATGGGGAATAAATGAAATGATTTCAGCCATTGCTTACATGTGAACCTGATGAAACATATGATATTTCTATTGTTCTTTTCAGAGGATAGACATCATGTTGTCGTCACTGGTGATACGGGTGTTGGAAAGTCAGCGTTGCTATGCAACTGGATATCCAGGCTCAAACAGAACAGAAATCTGGCAGTCGTCTACCATTTCACAGGCTTTGCTGATAATAGCACTGGTATGCATGTTTTTTCTGACAAACTCATTATAGACGAGTTTCAGACAGTCATTCTTTAATTGTTGTTGTTGATGGTACTGTTTGCATAGATTGTCTGTTTCAGGTTACAAATAAAAAATGAAACATTTAAACACACAGGCTAACAAAAAACATCCTTTGGTATTATTAGTTACGTGGCTTCTTACTGACCCCATACGGTGTGATACAGGGTCAATAAATCAATATTGGGCGAGAGCGTACGGGGTCAGTAAGAAGCCATGTAACAAATTTATCTTGCAGAGTACCATTCTTTTTCCTATCGTCACGCCAGTATTGAGGAAATGACGTCCATAAACTTAGCTATATTTCAACACTCTGGAATAAAGAAAACATGAGCTGCATAATGACGTCATCTTGTTGATTTTTGTGACGTCATTTTATGTTTATTTTGAAAGAATGGTTTTACTGACTGGATATTAACTGCTGCTGACATAGTGTGGAATAATACTCGGTCAGCACGTGACCCGGCATAGTGTTTTATCCAGGCCCTTTTTGCACGGCGCGGCGCCATGCCCCTTTTTTCAAGCGCCACTTTGCCCTTTTCAAAGGCAAAAGCCACCACTCGCCCTAATCGATAACGATCTTAATTGCCTCTTGACCACTTTTATCGGCCCTATGTCTGCGAAAAGGGCACGCACTGTTTTCTGTTATTATCGCTCTATCTGTGCTCGATGTATTGCACACATGCATTTCTAATCGTTTTGATTAAATCGATTACTGTGCTTGATTTATTGCTGACACACGTTTCTAAGCGATTTGATTCAAGCGATAACTGTACTAATGATTGTCAGCTTGATTCTTGAACCTGATTCTTAAACCGACCAAAGTGGTAACATTAAAGCCTAATTGATAATGCGTATACGATTAACTTAATGATACATAACGTAAACTCGTAGATTGAACAAATCCCCATCTCACTATCCGTGTTCGTTACGGATTGATTTTTTGAATTAATACGATTCATTATTTCAATTGACACATACTTTTAGCATTGCGAAAATGTAAAATTACAAATAATTACCTTTAGTAGCTTAACTTCGTGTCAAATACTGGTCACCAGTAGTAGGTTTCTCTGTCTAGAGACTTGAGGTGTGAAAGGGAACCAAATTGTATATTGGTATGCGTGTCAGATATGACTTACCTGTCAACACCTTTTTGGCCCAAAATGTAAAAAAAACAACAACTAGCCCCTACAAAATATTCCCGGACGTGTCATTTAAGATGGCCTCACACAGTAGTTTTCATTACAGATTCTATTTTATTTTCAAACTTTCCTAATTAACCTTACATACGTAGAGCAGCTCTGATCAGTGCATTGGACATACAGTAAATTATCTTATTGTATATTGTTTTTGTTCTTGTGTGTAAAATCGTCGGACAATAATTTGTGAAAAAGTTTTTTGGATTAACTAGTTGCTTATATTTTTGAAGATGGAAAATGCCATCGTGCAAACGACGTTGGCATAAATTCAAAAAAGTGTAAAAGTGGCAAAAAATACTATTAGTTTATTACAATTTGAGCAGAGGACAGACGGAACTGAAATGTAATTATATATTCGCTACGAATCTTTAGGTTTGTAAATATTAAGTATAGATCTATAATTACTAAGAATATAATTATGTGATCCACAGAATTTGCTTCCCAAATTTCTCCGTACGTTACGGACAATCAAGTTTATATTAAACACGCCGCGTACTACTTACGTTATATAAAGAGAATTACATAAAATAAACGCGTTCGGCAGATATACAACATAAAATATGTTTTTCGTTTTAGTTTAATCCGTGTGAATATTGAATTTTGCGTGTGCCAAAACTTGTATTTGGTACTAGAGTGTGCTAACATGCTTTTATGTTGTTGTTGTTGTTTGTGTGTTGTTGTTTTTTTTAATAACAAATTTGTATATATAAATATGATACCCATAGCCAAGCCAACACACTGACACACATGTGCCCTTTTAATAGAACACATGGCGATGAAATGCCCTTTTTGAATATATTGCGCCATGCCCCTCTGCCATCCTGGATAAAACACTACGGCTAAACTAATGAAAAGCGAGTATTCTGTACGTGGTAAAACAATGATATTTCTGCTGTTTGCCATTGCAGAATTATATAGGTTTGGATATTACACATCCTTGCTTGTCTTTGCAGAAATAGTTGATTTGGGTTAAATATTGCTGATGTTCAAATTTTCAGATGTAGACAGTCTGTTGTCAAGAATAGCTGGAGAATTTGAACATATTCACAAGACTCTGCTAGGAGTAGAACAAAGTTCCGCAGAAACATCCAAAACAATGGCAACCAAACAGGAAGTGGACACAGATAACACGCGAGCTCTTGTTCAAAGACTGCTGGCAGCAAATAGTCAGCTAGTGGGCTTAGGGAAAATGCCTGTGCTGATAGTGGACGGCATTGACAAGGTCACAAACTCGAGTCAGATTTCTAAGGTATGGGGATAATTTGTCATGAACCTTTCGTCATTGACGTTACTACAGAGCCGAGTTAACCACGCCCACCGATTTCAAGGGAGACTTTTCTGTTTATGTCTGTCAAAAAACAACATGGCATCATGAGTCGCCGGTCATTTCGTATTTTAAGCACAGGCCACATGCTTTTTTGTTCGTCCTTTTACGATTAAAAAATGAAGCATGACCATTTAGGAAATCGTGAAATTCAAGGGAAGATCTACCATACCAGTACAGTAGTGTCAGAAAGTAAACATGTTGATAATGTGATCGACATCAACGGAAACGCGTATGACAGAAGCTTTCTGCAAATGTAAACAATGAAAAAAATACTGTTTATTATATTGCGAGTGTGTGTTGTTTTTTGATTTCAGTTACATAGGCCTAATATAAACTATTGAAGTAACTTACCTTTGATACTTACTTGTGTTTTCCACAGTTGCATTTGACCAAGATGACTAACAGACAATGTCTGCGGTAAGTTAAAACCACACGGCATTGGAGCTGGTCATCTTGGTCCACACCGTATTTTATCATCCTAAATATTGATTTATCCGTAGCTTTTTTATTCATTCCACACATTAGGTCGATACTTTCACTTGTTAATGTTGCTAAGCTCGCATAGTTTCCCTTTGTTTATATGTTTTATTGCTGTCTTGACGGTTCTCTAATTGCAAAATAAATCCATTTTACCCTCAAATATTTAATTGCAATTGTTCATTAAACACGTTTTTATATGTAGGCCCATACCTAAGTATTTATATCTGGTAATCACACTAAAGTTTTTCAGAATTAATGAAGTGTACAGTACAGCATTTTTTATCTTTTCCCTGGACGCCATTTTGTATTGATGACCGAAATGTGAACGTTTGTTTTCAATCGGTTTTCGTGCACATTACGGTCACTTCGATTCTTGGTTGGTCGCTTTGTGTCCGATCGGCACATTAACAAACGTCCGTCGAAGATTGGAATTTTCTTCTGTCAGTCATAACGTTGATGTCGATTTCATAGAGTGAGCAGTAGAACAAATCAAGATGCTCCCGAAAAAATGTAAACTTTGACATTAATACCTTGTTCAACTAATATAGAAAACACTTACGTATAAGTAATCCCTTTCTGAATATACTTTTACTGTACATTTTCGCTAGTTTGACATTTTAACGCAGATGTACGAGTTTATTTATCTTGAAATCCCCTACACCACTTGTGCTTTTAAATCCTGTGACTGTGTAATCTAAATCTACGTCATCATTATGCGTATGCACGTTATTTTTATAATCTAGGAATTCCGTAGAACTGAACAGACTTTCACTGTACTTTTTCTAAAGGTAACACGCCACCAAAGGGTGACTACAAAAATATAACAATTACTGGAATGTCCAACATGTTGCTAAGTTTGACGGACAAAATGGCGGATGAAACACATGCTTATCAGTTCTGCAATCTGATTGGCTAATCGACCAGTCAATCATCGGTCCGTCGTAACGTCAATTCAGAATTATTCTGAACATTTAGCTATATCTGTTTTGGATTTATCTATGATGCATATTGTATCAATTCCAGTTATAATTGACACAATTACTGACATAATGTCAGTTTAGAAATGGTAAAGGATAAGAATAACAAGAAATAGCACCGTTTTGATCAAAATTGGCAATTGCAATTTTGATGATAATAAAAAGATTACAACAACCAACCTTTGGGTGTTTCTTCCTTCTATTATGAGAACTTTACCTTCTACAGTTGAGAAAAAAAATATAATTTTAAAATAAGAAATGGCTCTTTTTAAATTCCATGTTTTGCTTTGCATTGTAGGTGCTGTACTGGTTACCAGTTAACTTTCCAGCAGGCTGCCTGGTTGTCGTTTCCACACTGTCATCTGATGCGACTAACTTGCAGGAGCTGGAGACCAGAAATTATCTCCGACTTACCGTTGAACCACTTAGTGTTGACAACAAACAGGAAATGAGCATAGTGAGCAGGAGTATTTACTAGACCTGAATACGTGTAGTTTGCAACAGCACATCAAATTTTGGTGGAATATTTTTACCTCACCTGACTTGTAAAACAAGGGCCATTTTCATGGTTTAGTAGCTTTTTATTCGTGAACACTGTTGTTACTGTTTCACTCTCAGTCAATGTAAAAAATTCTGGGCAATAATGAGAATGCACTATTTAAAGGCATTTATAATATGAAGGATTTATAATATGAATTATCACTATTCAGTTCGCAGTAATTGACCACTGAAAGATCTCTAGCAACACCCACTAACATCAGGGGAGATGCTCTAAATTTGTACCTGTCTGTAATATGGACATGTTTTGCACTAGTCAATATAATGGTTACAGTTTACCTGACCGTAAGGAATTAAGCATCAAATAAAGTGTTACTTTGAACGAAAATTGTGTGCCAATTTTTTATTCTTATTGATAACATCTTGTAAGTGCCCGTTACTTATGGTTACCTGTCTTGGTTTGTAGAGCATGCTTGGTGCCAGTGGAAAGGAGCTGTCCCCACCCCAGCTGGATCGCATTGTCAACGCAGAGATGACCAGAAACCCACTGTTCTTGAAAATTACCTTGGCGGTCAGTAGGGGTGCTTTTTACCCTGCAAACATTCAAAGACACCACTAAAAACATAAATTTTAATTTCATTTATTGAAAGAACTGCCTGTTTAGTTTTAACAAGCAAATCCTACATCTTTCATTTTATCAATTTTCAATAAGTTGAATATTTAAATAAACATATTATGTTGTGCCCTAAACTGTTCATGTAAGTCTCTCCTATAGATAGTCAGAGCTGTGTAATGGAATCTCTCTCCTATAGATAGTCAGAGCTGTGTAATGGAATCCCTCTCCTATAGATAGTCAGAGCTGTGTAATGGAATCTCTCTCCTATAGATAGTCAGAGCTGTGTAATGGAATCTCTCTCCTATAGATAGTCAGAGCTGTGTAATGGAATCTCTCTCCTATAGATAGTCAGAGCTGTGTAATGGAATCCCTCTCCTATAGATAGTCAGAGCTGTGTAATGGAATCCCTCTCCTATAGATAGTCAGAGCTGTGTAATGGAATCCCTCTCCTATAGATAGTCAGAGCTGTGTATTGGAATCTCTCTCCTATAGATAGTCAGAGCTGTGTAATGGAATCCCTCTCCTATAGATAGTCAGAGCTGTGTAATGGAATCTCTTCCCTATAGATAGTCAGAGCTGTGTAATGGAATCCCTCTCCTATAGATAGTCAGAGCTGTGTAATAGAATCGCTCTCCTATAGATAGTCAGAGCTGTGTAATGGAATCCCTCTCCTATAGATAGTCAGAGCTGTGTAATGGAATCCCTCTCCTATAGATAGTCAGAGCTGTGTAATGGAATCCCTCTCCTATAGATAGTCAGAGCTGTGTAATAGAATCCAGAGTTTGTAAGCTCAGACCCTGTAAGTCAGGGGGATGTTCAAGTAATGTTTACAATAGACACCAAGTACTGGTTCTACCGAGGATCCAGAATCTACAGTGTCTCAATAAGACTCGACCTTTCGAAGCCATCAATCTAAAATAATTAGGTTTCAACTAGTGGTCTCCTCTGTTATAACAGGTTACTGCCTGGTCTTGTGTAATATATCAGGTGAGGCTTAGAATAATATAACGGCGAGGCTTGCTGAGCCGTTATTTTATTCGTGCCGAACCTGATATATTACACAAGACCAGGCAGTAACCTGTTTTTCTATTTATCATACCACGTTTTTCTTAAAATTACACCAAACGAGCTGATTTTTTACATTTTGAAAAACCAAGAGCCACGCTGATTTTACTGAGCCGGCTTTTACACGTTCACGTACATGTAGTTATGGATTTCTAAAACTTGATAATACCTTATTATTAACATTTCATAAAGATTAATGAGCTGTTTTCACTACGAATACACACACGTCTATTCGTATAATATTGGAAACGCAAACTGAAATGGATTGCAACGGTCAATTTCATCGGAGAACACGCATCAATGAATTGTTTTGATACGCCATTTTCATGATTTTGGAGTTGTGTATTGAAGTTGACATTTTGAAGATATAGCGTGTTCAATTTTTGGTCAAAACATGTTTGATACTCAACATGAACTGATTCTGTGTAGTGACTTTTAGTTCATTTATTTAAAATGTATTGAAATAACTGTGTATGGATGATTTGTTGTTCCATTGATGTCATACCACTACCAAAGTGCGGGTTAATGTGAATATTAAAAAAAATAACGTTTTGTGATTAATGACGATTAAAAATAATAAAACTATATACGTTCTTGGTATCTAATTGTTTGTTTTGTTAAATATGATTCATTTTTACTGAAAATGTTGACTTTAGAAGTGGATTTCGAGTAATATGACATACCTCCATACATTGACTGATTTAAACGCTAGTGATCTGATATAAAACAATATATCAGGCACCTTGTATCAGGCCGATATCAGCATAGTGGTATGATAAAATTGTCTTTAGATACCTCAGTTCAAAATTATAAAACTAAGCTAAAATCATGCTTCATTAACAGGCTTAAACCATTGAGTAATTAAATTGTAATTCAATTGAATTAATATTCTCTTTTATTGCTATTTCATTTGAATTGCAAAACCATGAGGTTAAAGTTTATTTACAAGTGCGTGTTTTGTGATTTATTCTAGGCTAAGTGTGAGGTTCGGCATGCCTTTAAACCGGCTCAAACCCCTAATGATTTGCATTGACCGTACCAAGGTGGTGACCCCATTTTTAATCATTTTTAACTGACTTTTTGAAGAAAAAGCAAGCTATTCTACTCGCACCGGCGTTGGCGTCGGCGTCCGAGCTAGTTTAAAGTTTTTTGGTAAGCTAGTTTTTCAGAAATGGCCTGAGGGATTTCATTCAAACTTAAAACATATATTCCCCACATTAAAATGAACCTATAGGCCAAGTTTGGTAACTCTAGTTAGAAATTTGTCAAAATTATGGGCCTTTTTACACTTAGAAATTTTACATGAGCTATATGGACAGGTTAAAGTTTTTCGGTAAGCTGGTTTCTCAGGAATGGCTTAAGGGATTTCATTCAAACTTAAAACACTTATTCCCTATATTAAAATGAACTCATGGGCCAATTTTGATAACTCTAGTTTGAAATTTGTCAAAATTATGGGCCTTTTTACACTTAGAAATTTTACATATAAGCTATATGGACAGGTTAAAGTTTTTCGGTAAGCTAGTTTCTCAACTTTTCATTTCCACTCTCTAACTCGAGAACGGATTAAGCTATTGTAATGAAACTGCAAACATAGATACCTTATCTCGAGACCTCGCTAGGGATTGCATATGGCGTGGGTGGGGTCAAGGTCACTGTTACTAAAAATAGAATAACTGTTTCTGCTCAATAACTTGAGAACAAATTCGAGATATTTTAATAAAACTTAATACATAGATACCTTATATCAAGACCTCACTTGGGATTGCATATGGGGTGGGTGGGGTCTAGGTCAAGGTCACTGTTACTATAAATAGTAAACAGTTTCCACTCAATAACTTGAGAACGCATTGAGATATTTTAATGAAACTTTATACATACATACCTCATATCGAGACCTCGCTTGGAATAGCATATGGGGTGGGTGGGGTCAAGGTCACTGTTACCAGAGCTCTAGATAAGGTTTTAGCCTAAAGGGTATTGTACCCCCTGATTTTGTTGTTAAAGGGTATTTTACCCCCTGTCCATCAGCTTTAAAGGGTATGTCATAAATTTAAAGGGTATATGAATTGTTTATACAAGATCAAAAGAGTATTTTATGTGTTTGTTATATATTAACAAATTAATGAAGGCAAATGTAATACATTGAATGTAGACATTAATCTGTGTGTCTATCAAAATATTGCATTTACTTAGCAAAGTAGTAGTAGTCATTTGTGCAGATCATTTGTACTTTTTTCCAGTGCAAATCCAACACGATAGCCTGATTTCTGGTCCTTTCTGGTTGACAATTAGCCAATGATTATTTCTTTTCCACAGACCATGACGGCCCAGTCCATGACGGCCCACTTTTTGTTTACATGTTTTTATAAAGAAAGCAACATGGAAAGTGATTGTGTTTGAATAATAATATTAAATTAGGCATTACAAAGTTTATTTACATGAATTTCATCTTTTTTCACTGTCAACCAATGTTTGAATACTAGTATGGCTAATTGTATCAGTCTTAAACAACAACTCTCTTAATCTATAAAGTTTCATTTTCGGCCGCCATGGTCCTTTCTGTCTACAAATTGGGCAGTCAACGACTAGGGCTGTCCTGACCAGACACCATTCAAAGGCTAACTTACAGTTACACTATTAGCTGAACTGGATAATTGGTAAAACCGGTTACACAGTTTAAGCGATTAAAAATACGTTCCGAGATTTGCAATGCGTAACATTACGCACTGGGCCAATTTTCAATGCGTTTTTTTTTCATTTCAATGCGTAAATACAGGGATACGCGTCTTATCTGGAGATCTGCTGTTACTAAAAATAGAAAAACGATTTCCGCTCAATAACTTGAGAATGCATTGTGTTATTTTAATGAAACTTAACACATACATGCCTTATATCGAGACCACTATTGGGATTGCATATAGGGTCACGGTCAAGGTCACCGTTGCTGAAATAGAAAAACGGTTTCTGCTTAATAACTTGAGAATGCATTGAGATATTTTAATGAAACTTAATACATAGAAACCTTATATCGAGACCACTCTTGGGATTGCTTATGGAGTGGGTGGGGTCAAGGTCACTGTTGCTTAAATAAAAAAACGGTTTCTGCTCAATAACTTGAGAATGCATCGAGATATTTTAATGAAACTTTATACATAGATACCTTATATCAAGACCTCGCTTGGGATTGCATATGGGGTGGGTGGGGTCAAGGTCAAGGTTACTGTTACTAAAAATAGCAAACCAGTTTCCGATCAATAACTTGAAAATGCATTGAGATATTTTAATGAAACATAATACATAGATACCTTATATCGAGACCTCGCTTGGGATAGCATATTGGGTGGGTGGGGTCAAGGTCACTTTTACTAAAAAAAATTATTGATGTGCTGACTTATGCATTTCGTTAGAAAAAAATTTTTTTTGTGGAATTTCCATATTTCTTGTTTTAGAAAAAAATGCCAGTAACTCTGACAAGCACAAGAAAAGTCGAGCGCGCTCTCCTCCGACAGCTCTTGTTATGTTTTGTGTTGTGTTGTATGTATTGTCCTTTATTGTATAGGCAATTGATCACTGGCCTCAAATAAAGGACCAGCGGATGGAAGTAAGGGTTTCTCTCCTGATGATGTCTCTGGAGTTTTATTATTCCTATATTCAACTACTAGATGTTCTCGTCTGTTACAGGAGCTGATTGCCTTTGGATACTTCAGGCTGCTGGACAAGAAGATAGACACACTCATTAATTCTGAAAGGTAACCTTTTAAATCAGACAACAAAGTTGCAGATTTTATTATGATTTCTGTAAGTTTGTTGCCTGTATTTATATTGTTTATAAGACTGTCATATGTGTAGGCCATTGTGTTTTGAATCCAAAATGTTAATTGTATATTCACCCGAGGAAGTTTTTTTACACAGTATCACATTATGCTAATTTATAAGGTATTTGAGATGGTATTATTACATGCATCTAGCTTTGTAGCATTTATGGTCTATTTTTTACAGTAATTGTATATTGTTTCAGCATTGAAAAGTTGTTCCAGCACGTGGTAGTGAGACTTGAGGAAGACTACAATGTGCCTGATTACTCGGGAAACCTGGTGGAAAAGGTTGTCATCATACCCTGTGTTTTATATTTGTTCAAAACAATAGTTTGGATGTATTAAAAGTATAACATTTTAAGTAAACTGACATGTATCTTTTAGATTGCCAGTACTCTTAAATCTGCCATAGACTGCAGGTAAATATTCAGAGGCATAACATGTTTACTTGTCAATCTATCTTTAGTGGTTGTAATGCATTGTTAGTTTCCATATGTTAAATTGTCTTATTTGAATCCATTAGAACCAGCCCATAATTGACCTTATGACAAGATTTAATTGAGGTGTTTAGCCATTTAGAAAGCTAGGGCTTGATTGTTTGACGGACATGGCTTGTAAAAACATTTGAGCCGCGTCGTGGGAAAACCGGACTTAATGCATGTGCGTAAAGTGTCGTCCCAGATTAGCCTGTGCAGTCCGCACAGGCTAATCCAGGACGGCACTTTCCGCCTACAGTGGATTTATGTTTAGAAGAGACTTCCTTGAAACAGACAATACCATAGAACCGGAAAGTGCCGTCCTGGATTAGCCTGTGCGGACTGCACAGACTAATCCGGGACGACACTTTACACACATGCATTAAGACCGGTTTTCTCACGACGCACCACATTTGTACACTCTCAGTGGTGTTTGAGGGGCTTTAACATTAGTGTGCGTGGTTATAAATCCCATAGCGTACCATCAATTGGTTTGATAAAGGCATTTTACCTACAACTTATTTGGACATAAATAGTAAACAGAATGACCTGACAGTAGTCAGTTTTCATGCCCCACTTGTCAAGGCACAACCACATGTATCTGTCTCCTGCTTTATAGGTGTTGAGCACCATGCAGCTATCGAGTCACGGCGTATCCGAGACAACCCTGATGGAGCTCTTCTCCATTCCTGACCACATATGGTCGCCACTTTACTTCGCAATGGAGCCTCTTATAGTGCGTCAGTCGGGAATGATCAAGTATGGGTAACTCTGAGTGTTATTTTATGTATATGACATTTTGTTTACTTGTGTGGACAAAATCAGAGTTATATTCTTAATACAGTAAGTATATACAATGTAGTCTTCTTAATCCCTTGATCAATGTCATCATAATTTGAGGTTTGGGTCTAAAACTAGCCAAACAAGGAAGTCACATTAGCTGCTACATGCATCTTTTGCAAACCATTAGTTTCATGGAAACCAGACATGATGTTCATCCTTATCTTTTTGTTTTGTTGAAGCATATTTTTGTAACTGCTTTATAGATTTGGGTTCAAGCAACTTGGAGATGCGGTGGAAACCAGATACCTCGCAGATGTTGACAAAAGGTAAGCTTAAAAATGTGTTAGAAGCCATCTGTCTCAAATACATGGCTTGGCGCCATATATAGCCCAGACACGTTGACCTGACACTCATGATCTCAATTAACTTTTATGACACAATGGGAATTATTTTCAATATTTATATTTGGTTTTGTTCATGCACATTTTTCATGCGTTTACTCTACTGTTGATACCAGAGCTGTATTTTCAGTGAAATACAATTACAATTACGATTTAATTGTTATATATTCACGCATACAGGTCAGTGTCAGTTTATATGCATGAGCTATATATTTAATATCAGGAGTGTTTTTATTTAGAGACATAGACAGATACGTAATTCTTCATGACATGAATATATATGATATATAAACAAGCATACACAATAAAATACAAAATCAATCACAGGCTATGTCTAGCATTACTACTAGCAGCTATCAATTTAACCTTTGTTAAGAATATACATGTATAATGCACATTGATTGGTTGGTTGATTGATTGATTGATTGATGGATATCATTTTGGCATATGTCTGTTCAAGTACCAATACATATGAGCCGCATCGTGGGAAAACCGGACTTAATGCATGTGCGTAGTGTCATCCCGGATTAGCCTGTGCAGTCCGCACAGGCTAATCCAGGATGGCACTTTCCGCCTGCAGTGGATTTATGTTTAGAAGAGACTTCCTTGAAAATGAAAATACCATACAAGCGGAAATTGCCGTCCTGGATTAGCCTGTGTGGACTGCACAGGCTTATCCGGGACGACACTTTATGCACATGCATTAAGACCGGTTTTTCACACAACGCGCCACATATTCTGATGAAATTATTTGCTTTCAGGAATCATTATCTTGAGACAATGGTGAAATATTTCAACTCGAAACTAAAAGAACTTGATAAGGTACATTTATGCTTTACTACAATCCATTATAATGTTACTTAAGTTTCTATTTAGATGCTCAAAAATCGTTATTGGTGAAAATGATGTTTAAATGTATTGAAATGAATTTCATCAATATGTATTAGCATATACTAATGTAAACAATTTTTGCGATCGTGCAAATTTTACATAAAATAATCAAATGATTTATTCCCATTCCAGAGTGCCATAACCGACATTGGTCAACTGCCATATTTCCCTCTAGCAAATCAACTGCCAGATTTATTGGTCGCTCTTGGAGACAGACACAGACTGGCAGAATGCCTCGCAAACTTCTTTGTGTTTTCCTACCTGCAAAAGTAGGTTGTTGTTGTTTGCTGCACTAATTCTCTGCAAACTTTTCTCCAAGTTAAAGTGTGTATGTGCGATCTTTTATATCAATTGTTTTCAAAATAAGCAGATGAAAGTGACAACACAACTTGAAAGCAAACAGAAAAACATAAACATGACGAAGAAAACACTTCCATATGAAAAAAATGAACAAGTACTAGTGTCGACTTTTGCTAGTTTATTAGTGTCATGTAACCTAAACCAACTGTCAAGTCAATGTATATACATGTATTTGAGTTTCCGCTTGTACAGAGGAAAACTACTTGGTGATTAAAAACTAGCTTATTGTGCGTTTAAAAGCAATGTTTGTTCTAAGCTTTTATTCCATTTTAAATAGAAATATATTTTAATTAACTTTAATTTAATTGTATTTATGCCACTACATGTATATCTGTTGTAAGATCGTACATACACATTTTAATAAGGAATAGGTTTTGATAACTTGATCGTAGGGACACTGAACATTGGTAAAAATCTAAGAAGAAAGTAAAATGGTTAATAATTTTAAAATTGTTGTTACATGTATACACTATAAATAATATTTTCTGTATAATGGAAATTATCAGAGAAGCTTAAAGGAGGGCAAACAAATTACCGGGGTACCCGGTTCCTGACAATTTATATGTTAGGCAAAATAATATTTTAATCTATAGATTATGAACATGGTTTGAAAGATGGCAGAGAAGAAACCTTTATTAAAAGGGTTTGCTATGTTTTGGTACTTGATTTTCTGTGTATAAAATATTGAATGATGTTTTCAGGACCAATAAGTATCATCTCATTACACTGTGGCGGGAAACCAGTCTGAACGGAGACGTGATTGCTAGGCAACTGTTGTCAATGTTTGATTCGCGTCTCGTGCAGATATACACCTACCTACAGGAAAGAGACCTACTGAAAAACAATGCACCACCAGGGATGTTGGTATGCAGAGACTTTACTTGCAATTCCATCATTTTTACTTAGCCTTTGAGTTGTAGTCCCAATTAATTTTACTAATTTTTTTAACAGAAATAATAGAATTTAAGTGTTTTATAATTCTGGCCTAGTGGATCACAATTAGACTGTACTACCATTGCAGCTAGTGACATTTCTGATGAGAGTCAACCAGTTTCTGGCCTAGTGGATCACAATTAGACTGTACTACCATTGCAGCTAGTGACATTTCTGATGAGAGTCAACCAGTTTCTGGCCTAGTGGATCACAATTACACTGTACTACCATTGCAGCTAGTGACATTTCTGATGAGAGTCAACCAGTTTCTGGCCTGTGCTGGATTACCAGAGGGGAGACCAGCCGTGTTAGAGAGGGGAGTCCGAATAGTGGTGAGTGGGGTAGTGTTCATTGACCTGTAAGAGGGTCCTTTAAAGGGTTCTGTACAGGGTAGTTGTATTGGAGAGGGAAATCCGAATAGAGATGAGTGTGATAGTGTTCATATACATGTAAGAGGGGCATTCAAAAGGTTCAGTACAGGGTACTGGGAAACCATTTATATTAGAGAAGGGAATGAGAATAGTTTCTAGTAAGGCATTGTTGGGATGATCTTTGACATTAATTAGAGGGCATTCAAAAACTTCAGTGTAGTACCGGTAGTTTGCAGTGTAGTGATTAGCAGGACATTGTTCATCTGTTCATTTACATGGACCAGAGGTAATCAGTGCATGTTTCAGGGAGACCAGTTATATGAGTGGAATCAGAATGCTTGTAGTGGTAAGGCCAGAGTTTTTTTATTTCTTGGTTCTCGGACATTTTTGGACAAGTGTCCTGTTGGAGGAATGAAAAAAATAAAATAAAAAATAAAAAAACAACAATACAGAATTGAGTAAATTAATGACTAGAATTTCACAAATGGAAATGGTCAGTGATATTAAAATCTTTATGCATTATTACTTACAAAAATCATATTACACAACATAAACTTATTATTACTTACAAAAATCATATTACACAACATTAACTTAATCACTGCATGATAAAAATGACATTAATACCAATACTAGTAACAGTAATAGGCAGTGTTTATCATATAAAAACTATTGTTCAAATAAGCTAACACTTAAACACAGTATGTCAGATATCGCTGGACAGTGGCAATATTACAGCATGTTTAATAAAGTGAAAACTAACTAAATATATCTTATTAATTAATCAATATACACCAATGAAATATGTTCAGTAATATTGATATCAAATTTTAAATGTGTATTTAATGTGTATTTAATACAATGATTCTAAGATCTTCATTTGTTTTTACTGAGTATTTTCTTCTGACTTTAAGTGTTGCATGATTTATAAAATAACAGAGAGCAGATCATTTGAATCATACAGCGATATACAGACACAATGCATGTCACATAAAATTTAGTCATTTCTTCAGCGTTGTGTTTTTTTGCATTCCGTGTAACAGGTTGAAACCGTTCCACATGGTAATTTTTACGATATTGGGTACATTCTACAAATTATTTTATTTTTTTGCTTTTTGGAAAAAATCGGGTCGGCGGATCCGAGAACCAAGAAATAAAAAAAACTCGCCTTAGGACATCCATTGTCTCTCATTGGACATGTATTAGGTTGCAGATACATGGTTCAGTGTAGAAAAGATACTGGTCTGTGTCAGAAAATTTTTATTAACAGAGAAGTAAACTTCTTTGCAAGACATGTAACAAATATTATTTACAACATGAATGTTAATTCATTTCTAATATGTTACACAAATGCGAAATTCTGAATCCAGAACTGTGTAGGTTTGTACACTATGTAATGTGTTATGACAGTCTGAGAGTTTGAAGTCCGCAAAACCCAAGGCTGATTGGTTGGAGACTCTACACGTACTGCAGTACAGTCTGGCATGTGTCCTGTGTGAGAACACTCGCACTGCACAGCGCGGAATAAACCTGCATGTGGAACTGCTCTCCAGCATGGACAAGTCAGTGCTTTTTGTATGAGGTTGTTGTTCCAAGTATCTTGTTAATAAACAAGAATTAGAATAACTAAGCCTTATGACTTAACAAGGAATTATTTTAATTGTGTTTGTGCTCAAAGTTGAGCACTGAGAGCCATTGAAAATGTTATCCTACACCTGAAGTATGTGTGTTTTCTGTTCGTAATGATATTTAGTCCTAGAGGGATTTATATACACTATTCATACCAAGACCATTTTAAGCGTATGATGTACATACATTTCATTTTTACATCGGTTTATTTGGGCTTAAGTGCAGTTTTTGGGCAACAACTTATGATATGTCTAGGACAGTGAAGGAGAAAGGGTCCACAGAGTACTTGCTCACAGAGATGGGACACTGTTGCCATGGCATCGGGGTAGGCTACACCACACTGGGGGACTACCAAAAGGTAACCAACAGCAGTGCTCAGTAACAGAGTTTTCCAGTTTTGTTTCTATTAATTTAAGCTACTTGAATAATGAAAGGAAATCTTTTAAATATTGTAGACAGTAATGTTTGATTTTAAAACTTTAGACAGTGATGTTTATTTTTAAAATTTTAGACAGTAATTTTTATTTTTAACGTGTTTGTTGTAAAATCATGTCCATGACTTTCCTGTTTCACCTGTCTCACTAATGTGCACAATCTTATGTTTGTTTGTTTGTTTTGTTGGGGTTTTTCGCCGTTTTTAACAGTATTTCAGTCATATCACGGCGGTCAGTTAACCTACTCACACTTTTCCTGGGCAAGCTTAGCCGATCTAAATGGTTTACCAGTACTAAGTGCACATACCTATGCCAGTAACTGACAACTGCCCTACTTGAATCAGAGGTAGGGGAGAATGGCCGTAGAAATAATTTCATGACCAATGCCCACACAAGTTATGTGGCCGGGCTGGGGTTTGAACTCACAATACCCAGATTGACAGTCCAGGGCTCTACCAACTGAGCTAGCCGGACCCGGCGCACAATCTTATGTAATCTAATGTAAGATCTGATGATGACCTTTACAATATTCAATACTTTAAATTGTGGATTTCCAAAAAGGTCATGTAATTGCATCCAATCAGTGTGCTCGCTTGATCTTGAACACCTGCAGACATACCCAATGAAATCCATGTGTGTACCCAGTAAATGTGAGTGTATACTTACCACACTGTGTCCTCAGATCCTAATGCATAGAATATTTTAGGAGCAGATTTTAATCAAATTAGAGTTTCACATAAAGGACATCCTAGTCTTACAGTGTATTGATTTATATGCTTTTGATTTGTTTAAAGGTGATTGACTACACAGAGAAGTCCATTGAGTACCACATGAAGACTGAAAAGCCTGACATGTCGAGTATTGCCAGCTCCTGGTCCAATATCGGCATGTGCAACATGTACATGGAGAAATATGAAACAGCCGTCGAATACTTAGAGAAATCCATCAAGGTGAGATATGTCAAAGGTGAACTTCAACAGTGGCCACCGAATCTGGAGAACAGGGAAAAAAAGTGTGAAAAAACGGAATTTGAAAAGTTAGTAAAAAATCAGGGACAAATTAGAGAATTTGACCAAAAGTGAAAGAAAAACTATTTTAGTGGGACACTGAACTTTGGAATCTTAGAAGTAAACATACTCTGGAGACAATGAAACAATATATGAGGCGTGTCGCGGGAAACCCGGGCTTAATACATGTGCGTAAAGTGTCGTCCCGGATAAGCCTGTGCAGTCCACACAGGCTAATCAGGGATGACACTTTCTTCCTTTATGGTATTTTCTGTTTCAATAATGTCTTTTCTAAACATAAATCCACTGTATTCTGTCAATTATCCATCAATTTCAACACATTACTAAAACATCTATCAGGAAGTTAAACATAATGACCTTTTCTCTATTAGTACCTTTGAGTGGTAATAAGGCAAATCCATAAGTTTAAAACAACTTTCTGTAAATAGAATAAGAATATAAAGCGACTTTCATGCCACCTGCAACTATGATTGAATATCCTTTGGTGTGAATCATTCTTACAGCTTGATAAATGGAATATCTTTGATCTTGAATATTAGCTTTTTCCAAGATTATCTTGTTGTTGTAATGACATTTAAAGATTGAAAAGCTTTATTTCTATGGTATTTCAAAGCCTAACAGTGTAACTGTGCCATTTAATTATGAATGTGTACAATTGCTATATTATTCATAAATAGCACTAGTTTTATTTCCGTTATTCAATTTTGTTGGTACTTCAGAAATTTTTAAGCATTTATAAAAATGTATATATTTGGAAATGCCTGACAGGCTTTGGAAGAGTACTACTTCCACGAGGTGCCCCCCATCATTGGAGAAATTATCAGCAATAAGGCCCTGTGTCTGCGGAAAATGGACAGACTGGATGAGGCAGAGGCAGAATACCAGAGGTACAATTCTCACAAGAGTTCCCACGGTGATTCCGGCTGTTGCTATGTAGTTATATATGGTTGACATTGAATGATGATGATGATGGTGGTGGTGGTGGCAGTGGTGGTGGTGATGATAATGTTGATGACAATGGTGGTGGTGGCAGTGGTGGTGATGATGGTAGTGGTGGTGATAATGGTGGTGGTGGTGTTGATGATGATGATGATGATAATGATGGTGACGATGATAATGATGATGACCATGGCGGCCACAATGAGCACAATTAAATTTATGAAAATGACGATAATGATTTTGGCACTGTTGTTGGTGAAAGCAGCAATAGTGGTGAGAATGAGTATGAGGAGGATGAGGAGTTTGATGGTTGTGTTGACGTTCTAACATTAAACATATGTTTTTGAAAATTACACTATCATGAAAGGTTTTGCTTTGATATTGATGATGATGATGATGATTCATGCTTATATCTGTTCTCATCTGCAGATCGCTGGATGTGAAGATCCGAGCGGTGGGGCGTGACCACCATATCGTTGCCGTGGCCTACATGAACCTTGGTGTGCTGGAAGGGGTCAGAGAGAACTATGGGAAGGCTGTTGAGTACACCAAACAAGCATTAAAGATATATGAGGTAATCAGTCTGGTGGGTAGACCTTTCACTTGCTACACTTGATTATTTATAGAAGTTGTGACAATAAGTATTACTTTTATTCTTATATAAAAAAAACTGGCTCATACAATACCCTTTGTGGCATGAAGTGAGCAGACGACATTTCTGCTTCAGACGCTGGGTCAGACGTGGGACAATGAGCCGTACATCTGTGTCTGGGAGAACTTGCTCCTTGACCATGTCATGACGGAGGAGTTTGAAGAGGCCGACAAGCACTTCATGCAAATATGTGAGTCTTAAACAGCATTATGCTAGTATAGCACGGACACATTAACCTGAGACTCATGAACTCTTTTAGCATAAATTATGTGCAGAAATTATGTCGTATATTATACTGGCTTTTATTTGTGCACGTGTTTCACAATGTTAATGATATTGATGAAAACTGTATATTTCAGTCTTTTTTTTTTCTTTCATCAATTTCACTCGATTGGAAGGAAGGAAAGGAAGGAAGGAAACTAATATATTCATTATATAAATACACACCCATAGAGGATGATACAACTGATGATCCTGGTAATGTCAAACATACAGTTGAACACAGCTGTTTCAAAGTCGTTGGGACCGACGAAAAAAGTTTGAAATAGCGATGTTCTCTGGTTAAATTACACCATGTGTATATATGATGTATATGCATATAATGATGGTTTGTAAATATCATCGTAAAGATTGTAAAACTCAGTAAACACCGAGTGCATTTATTTGGTGTTTTTTTTTTACTTATTCAACACATTATAAGAAATCAAAGAACAATGCGATTTAAGACAGAGCTCGTTAAGGATGAAATTCGAAATACACAATACTGTGTGTATAATGTATACTCAGTTGTCAAATATCACAATTATAACTCTACCGTATATCCAGTTAATGTTGATTCGTTACGCATGCGTCAAGTAACATCGGGTAAACTCAAGAACAATGGAAGGTTCAAAAAAATTACTGAGCGACGAGTGCCAAGTCATCACACCTTTGATAGACTGCTTGAGCTTAGGTTTGACTTCGAAAAAAACACTGATGATTAGGTGTGAAAAAACGTAGTTGGGACAGAAATTTCATATCGAAAAAGAGATGAATTAGAAATAGATAAATTCGATTTAATTATTAATATTTTAGTTAAACAAAGACGGAAAAAAATTGGGACCAAAAAAAAAGTTTGAAATAGCAATTAATTCGATTTAACGGTGTTCGAAATAGGGGTGTTCAACTGTACGTTATTTCAACCTCTGTCGGGTGTGATATTTATTTTATTATACTGAACAATGAAAGAAAGGCAACATACGCAAGATTACTTGTTTAATCATTGGTTGTTAGGTAACACATCTGCAAGCACCAGGAGTAGATTTTCGTAGGCAATGGCCTCCCTTGATTTACATGTAGTGAAAAACCATTGTTCTGTTTTTTAGCTCTATGTGAGGGTGACATTTTACTGTTTCGTGGGACATGACAAATTGTTTGGTGATATATGGAAATTTAACATGGGCTAGTCACGCGAGGTGTAATAAAACGGATTTGTAACATATTCATTCACAAAGGTCAGTTTCAGCTTAAAGTGTCCGAGCTATAGTTTTCCAATAGAATTAAGGGATATGTGTGACACATGATATATCTTTCTGGAAAGATGCACAAATGCTGTCTTTAAAGTCACTCATTGTTAGCTCACCTGAGCACGAAGTGCTCGATGAGCTATTGGTATAGGGGACCTCTTCTGCGTCGTCCGTGTGCCGTCAACAATTGGGCTCGTTCTCACGCTGGAGACTTCACTTTTTATCCAATCTTAACCAAATTTGCACAGTTTGTGTATGACCATAACATCTTGGATGGGATAGTTAATGGGTCAGATCACACCAGTAACATTTGAGTTATTGCCCCTTTTTCATGGAAAAAAAAGCAAAAAGTGCCTTTTTCCAACATATAGCCTTTATTTTCCATCCAATCTTAACCAAACTTTCACAGTTTGTGTATGACCATCAGATCTCAGCAGACACCAAAAATAGGCCAGATCGTGTTTCAAACACCAGAGTTATTGTCCTTTGATTATTTAAAAAATATACTAAAATGGACATTATTCAGGATAGAGACTTCATTTTGCATGCAATCTTCACCAGTCTTGCACAGTTTGTCTATTACCATGAGATTACAGTTGAAGTAGAATATAAACAAGATCGGACTAGAAACACCGGAGTTATTGCCCTTTGTTTGTGAAAAAATATGCAAAAATGACATTATTCAGGATATAGACTTCATTTTTCATCCAATCTTCACCAATCATGCACAGTTTGTCTGTGAGCGTAAGGCCACAACAAATTGATCAGATGTTCGTCAGATTTGCCGCACCTTAAAATCGTAAATCGAAAAAAAAAATCATTTTTTTTTGCGCCCGCACCTACTATTTTGACGCGCTCCCGATTTTTTAAAATGAAGTTTTCATCAACGAGTCTCATTTTACGTTAAACGCCGACTTCCCGGTGTCCCTAAATCATAACAAGCAATTGGTACTGATACAGACGTGAATAAGGCACTTTGCGGCGACTGGTTTATGTACAGAGCATATAATTTATGACCCAAACCTTGACTCTCCAATAGCCAGTCTGGCACAGCTGCCATGTGTATTTCGACTCGGCAATTTCTTATCATTGTTTATCAAAGTTGTGAAAACACAAAGAGCTGTTTGTCAGCATTCATTGCCTAATTAGAGATGATTGCTAGCAAGCTCTCGTAGTATCAAGTCAAGTCAAGTCAACTTTATTGGTATATACCATTGTACATAACCAAAACAATCAAGAAAAAACATGATGAACAGTGTAAATCAAGATGAAAAGTATGTTACAAAGCGGATATGAGAAACTCATAAATAATATTCCAAACAAATTAGGTAGGTAATACACTCGTGTCACTCAGTTGTCAATAATCGGTGTTCTGTATGGCAAAGTCAGTTTTTCAGAAGTAATCATATGTTATTCTAAAATGTTAAAAAGTAATTGTTCAATGTTTTTAATGGAAACTCTATACTGAAACTACTTACACGCTAAACTACATTTAAAAATCGTACTGACAACAACAACAACAAAAAAGTTTATTTATATTATTTTTATATTTTTTATTATTTAATTTTTTTTTTTTTTTTTTTTATATATATTTTTTTTTTTTTTTTTTTTTTAAATTAATTTAGGGTACATATCCCTCTGGTAGATTACCTAAATTAATGGATAGATAATCTTGAAGGATAGGTACTTAGAATTGATAATAAATTAATAATTTACTAATGAAATAAAAAGTAAGACTTAGTTCGAAAATCCCTCCCTGAGGATCATCTATACGAAACGAAATTATAGGTGATCTGGAAGGAAATATATTTTCACAACTTACCCAAAGTTTAGTAATAATAATGTAATAACTTTTTAATACTGTAATCTAAAGAGAACAAATATTAAAATGTCCAAAATCACAATATATATGTAATATTTTCAAATCTGACAATTCAATTAGAAGAATGGCAGTAAAGTATAGACCTTATGATTCAGCTGTAAAACACAATATTATGGACAAAATAACGGTACAAATTCGTGATCTTATTAAACAATTTATAATTTTCACAACAATCACAATGTATAACTATTTACTGGAATAATAAGTGTTACTATTAGACGCATTATATTACGCATTATTATTTCGTGACTCAAATGCTAGGCGGATAAATTTTCCGAGGTTAATGATAGTCTTTGAATTCTTGGTTGATAATAAAATTTTAAATTTTGACAAGGAGGGCCACCTTTGATAATATTTAGGGAAGTATTGATTTCTTAGATCTCTATAATATGGACATACTAATAAAAAGTGATATTCGTTTTCAATGACATTCATATTACACTTAGTACAAATTCTTTCATTTCTAGAGATATTTCTAAATCTGCCTTCTTCAATTAATAGTTTATGCGCTGAACAACGAAACCTTGACATTGACACTCTATCCTTATCATTAACAACAACATCTAAATACTTCTCAAACTCTAAGTTGTCTTTAAATATGCGATAGCTTTCAAGCTTAGGAAGACGGCTAATATCACTAGCCCAATGTTGTAAACTTATATCTTTTATACGTTGGCAAATACAGTTAACATCACTTATAGTTAAATCTAATTTGTAGTACATATATGGTAATCCTAATTCATGGAGCATTTGCTTAAGTTTGTTTGCCCAATTAGTTACATATGACTCAGTGTCATTAAATTGCATAAGTAATTTATAAGGAATCGAGTCTGGGTTCTGTTTTAATTTAAACCAGTATTTGATGATACGTATCTTTTTCGTAACTTCTAAAGGAAATCGACCCAATTCGCCATATACTGCTGCTGTAGTAGTTTGTGGACGGACAGATAATAGCTGTTTTAAGAATTTAAGATGAACTTTTTCGACATCAGGACTAGGATGAAACCCCCATACCTCCGTGCCGTATGTCAAAATAGGCAAAATCATTGAGTCAAAAATAGAAAGTTTATCAGCTAAACTAAATGATATTTTGGAAAAGAGATTATTAAGAGAAAACAAAGCTCTAGACGCCTGCTGCGACAAAGCTTCTTGAGCTCTAGAGAAACTACCATTTGACGACAACGTAACACCGAGATAAGTAAACTTATTTACTACTTCTAACTTATTATGATTATATCTAACATCAATGTTTTTGACCCTATTGCCTTTATTAAAAACCATTGCCACTGTTTTGCTAATATTTACGGATATACCCCATTCATTACAATATTCATGCAGTCGGTCTAACAGACGCTGAAGCCCTGTAGCCGAGTAAGACATAAGTACAGTATCGTCTGCAAACAACAGAATAAACAGTTTCATATTATCAATGATTACACAGTCTATGTCATCATGGTATAAGTAATCATATATATCATTCACAAACATAATAAATAACAATGGAGACAGGGGCTCGCCCTGTTTTACTCCAGTATAACTATCAAACAAGCTAGATAGGTTATATGCAGTATTGATATTATTGTTATTGTTCATATTTAAATTAATATTATCTACATTATTCTGTGTTTCATTACTTCTATTCAATACTCTGTTCGCCTTTACGCATGCTTTAACACTACTGTATATAGACTGTATCATTTTTACAAATTTGGATGATACATTATGTTGCAAAAGTTTGTAAAGAATTCCATTTCTATATACAAGATCAAATGCCTTTTTAAAATCCACAAAGGCACAATAAAGTTGACGCTTGTCTTGATACACTACTTTATTTATTAAAGCATTTAGCACAAAAATACAATCTATTGTACTTTTTTGCTTTCGGAATCCAAACTGAAAATCATTAAGGACGTCATTTGTTTCTAACCACTTACGTAGTCTGTTGTCTAATATAATGGAAAATATTTTTGAAAATATACTAGTAAGGGTTATTCCTCGATAGTTATTGACGTCGTTTTTGTCACCTTTTTTAAGCACAGGTACGATGACACCTATAGACCACGCATCTGGATAAGTACTAGTTGAATAAATATGATTAAATAACGTGCACAGTAGTGGAGCTAATAGTTCTTTACAATCAATGAAAATTTCAGGTATAAGCTGATCAATTCCACCACTCTTTCCCCTTTTCATGTCTCCAATAGCCTTTAAGACTTCTTCCACTACAAACTCCTTATCTAAGCTATCTACAGAAACATCATTATTAAATAAATTTAATAATTCCTGTTCAATATTGTTATTCGAGAATACATCATTATTGGAAAATAAATTCTTAAAATGTTCAAAAAATATATCGGGAGTTATTTCACTATTGACTTTTCGGCTATTGAACTTTTTAATTTCATTCCAAAATTTTTGAGGCTGAGACTTGGCAAACATATGTAAGTTTTCCCTCTGATGCCTGTTATAAATACGCTTAGCTCGCCTTTTTGTATCGTTGTATTGTTTTCTGCTCGACAAAAATATTTCGCGATTTTCGAGAGAACGGTTTGCGTAAAATAAATTCTTATCCCGCCAATAGTTCCTTCTCGCTAACTCGCAATCGCTGTTAAACCAAGAACTTTTGTATTTTATATTCGGTTTATTTATAGAAGGAAACACTGTTTTAAGCTTCCCATAAGTATCAAATGCAGATTCGTACAGTAAGTCCGCAAAATTATCTATACCCTGATTTATGTTCGCATTATTGCACGTGATATTATGAACAATGCTTTCGAATTTATGTAACTTACTTCTGATGCTGCTTATAAACGAATTGTGCTTTAATTCATCGTTGGACCACCTTAGTTGTTTGATTGTAACTTTCTCGTTCGAACACACTGGCTTATTAATGTTGAAGTTAAAAGATATCTGGATAGGCGCATGTGGTGAAAACGAAAAATATTCATGTACTACAAAGTTACTAATAAAGGGAAACAACTCTTGGTGCGCTAATACATAATCAATAGTGCTGCTACCGTTAGCTGATATAAACGTATAGTCACCTATACCGGCGTCTGACCCGCAGCGACCGTTAACTATTCTCAAATCGGATTTGAGACATAAATCAATTAATTTATTACCCGATGAATTCAAAAAGGTGTCTTTACAGAAACGTTCAGGCATACAACTAGAATACAAGTCATTCTTATCTATATTATCAATAAATACAGTTAACTTTTCATCCATCAGTAAGCAGTCAGATTTGTGCCCACATCGAGCGTTCAAATCGCCAATAATCGACGTTAAGCCTAGTGACGAATATTTACACACTGTGCGTTCAAGATATTCGAAAAATCCCTCAGGGTGCAGATTAAAATACACCGAGTTTTGTGGTGGGATATAAATAAAGCAAATATATACATCAAATGTTGTATATGTAAACGATTTATCAACTTTTATCCATAAAGCTCCTTGTTGATCAATTTCGATAACAGAAATAGCCTCTTTTAAACAGCTTCTGTAAAATAAACAAATTCCACCATGACCGCGTTTGCTATAATGATTATTATCTAGCGGTCGAGAGACAATAATACATTCATACCCTTCTATCTCAGGTTCATAATCATATTTTATCCAAGTTTCACAGCAGAAAACAATATCATACAAATTTAAAAAATTTACAAAATCTTCATCGTTAAGACAGTTTTTCAATCCGTTAACATTCCATGATACAACAGTCAGATCATACTTTTCATCGGATACCTAAGTAGAATTCGTTGTGGATGGAGAGTTAAACGGACGGCCATCGATAAAGAGTTTATCGCGTACGAGGACGGCTCGCTTTCCGTTACGTCTGGCTTCCATCATGTGACCGACAAGGGCTTTCCGGCGCTCCAGGACCTCGGTGGGGTACTGCTCAGTGACGTTGAATCCAGTCCGTCGCAGATCGATACCTCTGAGTGCGTTCTTTATACACACGATAGAATCCGTATCCTTAAACTTTGCGACTATGGGTCTTGTTTTATTCCGTTGAAATTTCCCGATCCTATGCGCCCGATCGATATGGATCACACTAGCTGGATCCGGTATCTTCAGGTGATCCTTACAAAACCGGAAGACCTTTCCCACACAATCTTCAGGGAGTGATCCACTTGTGTGGGCATTGCTGCCGGGAGCGGTCGGCGTCTCACCAGTAGCTTCCCGGATCACCCCGAGGTCCTCAGTTGAGCCGCTAGCTGAGGTGTCATAACCTTCGGGAATTCCAAAAAATAGCAAATTATCCCTCATCGACCTACATTTAAGGTCAACGATGTCTTCTTTTAACGAGCTATTCGTTTGCTTCAGACTACTATTTTCTGATTTCAAGGTTTTTATGTCCACTTTAACGTTCTTAATTTCGGTGTTATTGGAGTCGGATATTTTGGACATGTTTTCGTACTTCTCTGAAAGAAAACACTGACTTTTTTCGATTTCCTCGCACCTTTTTTCAATACAGGTCAATCGCTCCGTTATGGTTGCTACTGTAGCGGTGATTTTGTCCAATTGACCCAGTTTTCTGTCAATATTGTCTAATCTGTTTAACAACTGGCTAAACACATCACTGTCAACAATGTTCTGACCGTTACTTGTATTTGTGTAAAAACGATTTGCCCCACAATTTTGCAGGTTAGATTGTGATTGCCAAAACTGGCTATTCCACTGAGGTGAACATTGATTGTTTACCGGTGTGCCGCCTAGCCAGGGACTGGGTGGGGCCTGTGTACCTGGGGTATACGGGTATTGGCAGGACCCTGTGACATCTGACCCCCTGTTTGCTGCTGCTGTTGCTGTTGTTGTGTCAAACCATTCATAGCTGCCGTGCATTGCGTTAATCCGCCCTCGGCCATACTCTTTTTGCAGCTTTGTTTTGGCTTCGGCTTTATTTGCTGTTCGGTGGGTGAAGTGTCGTTTTTCTTGCGTTTTCCCATTAGGATTTTCCGATTAGGAAGGCATTTCCCACAACTGTTTTGACAATCAGTATACTATTTGCATAGATAAAATATCCACAGCGGTAAATCGCATTGTTTAGTTCCCAAATACACTTATAAAACACTTATAAATCAGCAGACACAACAGTTAATTAAAGGATTATCTTGTGGATAAAGGACGTGTGAAATTGGATGTCCGGAATTTGTCAAATGGACTGATTATCGGGTATGTTTACATTGCGGACAGTTTTGACCAGCGGTTTGTCCTAGATTTTTACTTCTAATATCCACACATATAAGTTGTTTTTGACATGTCCATTTGATAAATTCAAATGTATCTGTTTGGTGTACATTTTGTAAAGCTTTTATATATTAAGGTACATTTAACAGGGCAAGCAATTAATTATGTTATTTATTAATTTCAATTTATTTTTGGATATATTATGTTCATATCTTGTAGATATTTTAAGAGTGTATGTTTAAATAGAAAATAATTATCCAAGTTTACTGCAATGAACAATTAACAAAAATGTTAATATAAAAATCTAAATATACTAATGCTTTTGTTAATGCCATAATGCAAATAATATTCGCATATATAACCCTTCCCTGACATGGAAACATGCAACTATGTTGCGAGTCGATTAAAAAATTGGCTCAAGAAAAATAAAAGCCAGTGTGAGCTCTGGTTTACGTTTTTAAAAAATGGTGGCGTCTAGTTGTTTCGTCGTGTCATTTAAAGATACAGAACTTATACTAGTCATTCCTAAATTGTTTTGTGTTTATTGTATAACATTTCATATTTCATGTTATTAAACTATTGGTGTATCAAATATATATTTTGATAATGACCATTACCTTGTGTAAGGTCTATTTTCTTATAGTTAAGATATGGCTATTTAGTATTTACTGCCGGGTGTTAATTTAATAGCAGAATCGCTATTGAAGACTTGTTGCACAAAACCCTTTGCAGGACATGGTCGAAAAAGAAATGGAGAAATTAGTTGCTTAGTTTATTACATAATTATATATTGATTTTGACAGCAATTTATGGACCAGTGCAGATGAAGAGGAAATTATTGACAAGATATCAAGTTATGATGGCGTTTGGCAGTAATTTTTAATCACTATAGGCAAGATAGGATTTTTTTTTATTTTGCGCTTTTCGCTCGCCTCCGATTTTATCGAAAATGGAAAAAAATATATTTTTATTTCGCTCGCCCGCTCCAATTATTTCGGGACAAAATCCGTTGAATAACTGATCAATTTGTTGTGGCCTAAGACTAAAGGTGAAGTCGAATATAAGCATGGTCGGGCCAGAAACACCTGAGTTATTGCCACTTGTGTTTGGAAAAAAACATCAACAAGTTATCAATGATTGGCTAGCACACACGATTTTTTAGTCAATGTTGACCAAACTTACACAGTTTGCGTATGACCATTAAAATTGATTCATAAACGTTGATTTCCAACAGTTGCAAACATTACATGCAGTTATTTGTATATGCAACATTGATGGCTTCAGAGCCTGCATTAACATCATTTATCATCATTGGACAGAAAATTATCAAAGAAAAAGCAAAACTTGACCTTATAGCACAGCCATCGCAATTATCGCATAGCAACTAGTTCTCCCAAACTGTCTGCGAAAAAGACATCAAAATCTACTGTTTCTGCATTTTCCAGAATTGTCACTGACTTAATGAAAAAGGGTCGGGTAAGAATATCGAGAAAAATGATTTGAGAACCATTAGGAAAAACAGTGCACATCCACTACCCAACTCGTATTTTACCCCGGTAGTTAGCCCATTGCACTTACCGATGTTTTAAATCAAATTGATCCTATCCCTTTTGTGTACTGTTCAGATACCTTAATTTTCAAATCTGTCACAACAGAATGGTCTTCATCTGTACCAGTTCTCAGGTGAGCGCTTTGGGCAGTCATGGCCCTCTTGTTTTTTCTAATTACTTGGGTCCCTATTCACCAGCCTATTTTCAGACTGAAGACATGAATATTCTTGATATTGTTCTTGTTCTATTCTAAGAACTCTAAGAACGCTGTTAATTTAAATCTGACTTGGTATTCTCCATAGCTAATTTTAGCATTATTTATTTAGAATGATTTGTCAATGACACAAGTAACATTGGTACCCGGCATTTTTGCGAATGCACAAGTATTTTTTACGCCCCCACTTTAGAGGCATACAGATTTGCCCTTGTCCGTCCGTCTGTCCGTTGGATTTTTGTGTTGCGCATAACTCAAAATGTATATTAGCTAGAGTGATGAAATGTTAAAAGCATTTTCATAAGCATCGGGGCTTGTGCACCTGGGTATTTTGGTGCAGTTTTTTTCCGACATCAGCGGAGTTATGGCCCTTTTTAAAAAAAAAAGACATTTTTGGACTTATGTTGCGCCTAGCTCCAAAAGTATTGCTGCTAGAGTGATGGAACTTTATGAACATATTAATTAGCATGTGAACTTGTGCACCTGGGTATTTTGGGGCAGTTTGTTCCGACATCAGCGGAGTTATTGCCCTTTTTTAAGCAAAAAATGACATTTTTGGACTAGTGTCGCGTGTAATGCAAAAAGTATCACTGATAGAGTGATGAAACTTTGTATACATATTAATCAGCATGTGAATTTGAGCACCTGGGTGTTTTGGTGCAGTTTTTACCGCCATCAATGGAGTTAGGGCCCATTTTTTAGCAAAAATTAACTTTTTTTGGATTTGTGTTGCATGTAACTCAAAAAGTGTAACTGCTAGTCTGATGAAACTTTATTAACAATATTCATCAGCATGTGAACTTGTGCACCTGGGCATTTTTTTCCGAGATCAGTTTTGTGACAACCAGTGGAATGTGGGGGCATCCGTGTCCTAAGGACACATGTCTAGTTCTTGAGTCAAAGTCTATTCTATATTCCTAATGTCTAAGAAGGTGTTTGTGAATATAGACCCTGTACTTATCTACATTCAAGCTTAAATTTAAACTTATGTGACTTCCAGTGGACTGGAGAGTAAAGAACGGGAGTGTGGATAGAGCAATACCTTCCTTGTACAGAGAAATGGCTCGTTACTACCTGAGAGCAGTGATGTACGAGAAGGCCTACAAAGTCTGCCAGGTCATACTCGGGTCTGCGCACGCGGCCTCGATGGATGGCATAGCATATATACTGATGGACATTGCCATTAAAAATCTTCCAGAGTTGGATCTGTGTGACCTGCCAAAGGAGTTTACCCTGGCACATGCAGTAGAGCTGTATGCTTGTTTGATGAAAATCTTGTTTTATTGGCGTTACTTTAAATCAGGCGCGTCGTGGGAAAAACCGGGCTGAATGCATGTGCGTTAAGTGTCATCCCTGATCAGCCTGTGCAGTCCGCACAGGCTAATCCAGGACGGCACTTTCCGCCTACAGTGGATTTTTGTTTAAAAGAGACTTCCTTGAAACAGAAAATGACATAAAAGCAGAAAGTGCCGTCCTGGATCAGCCTGTGCGGACTTGACAGGCTGATCCAGGACGACACTTTGCACACTTTCATTAAGCCCCGTTTTCCCACGACATGCCTCATATATTTATAGGTTTAGTAATGATGAAATGTCATAGTGGCCACCAACTCTCGATAACGGAAAAGAGGGGAAAAGTGTGCTAAAAAATGCCTTGCAGAGAAACATCAGGGGAAAGTGTGCTAAAAAATGCCTTGCAGATAAATATTGGGGAAAAGTGTGCTAAAAATGCCTTGCAGAGAAACATTGGGGAAAAGTGTGCAAAAAAATGCCTTGCAGAGAAATATTAGGGAAGTTTGAAAATTTTGTAAATAATCAGGGAATTTGACCAAAACGTGAAAGAAAAAAAAGTTGGAGATTGAATGTTAAATCTTATTAATAAACATGCTCTTGTGAACATAAAACAAGAAAAAATATATTTGTTTGAAATAAAAAAAATAATCCATAGTACCGTAATTTCTTGCCTATAAGGCGCACTTTTTTTCAGCCAAAATTTGTAGCATTTTTTTGGTGCTACTTATATGCGGATATAAGCAAAAACTCCTAGTTTTTCTATCATAAATATATCATCTGTGGTGTTTTGGGCGCCATTTTGAATAGACGCTCCATCGACGTCACTAAGACACTTATATAAGCAAGTATTCGTACCCTATACGTTTCGCACTGTTTTATATTGGGACCTTTTGAAAATTTAGTATTATATAATATATATTCTTATTTTGTGTGTTTTATATTCTTAATTCTTATTTTTACGAAATATATATGCAATAATACATAAGAAATAAGAACCAGGGTTAAATGAACCGTAGGTGGCGTCTTATACACGGAGGCGTCCTATACGCGAGAATTTATGGTAAATATGGCTTGAAATGGACATTAGTGACTATCTGTTTACATCCACTGTAACCATTAATTGTGCTAGTAACCGAACAAATAAATGCCTGGAAATTTCACATTTTGGTGACAATAAAATCAGTGAATTTAACTGTAATTTCAGTGGCCACACTAATTGGTTTGCTAATGCAATTGTACAATAAGGGAGAACATTCCATTTTCATCAAATCTTAAAACATCATAGCATAACACAGTGAACCAATTGTACAGTTACTAGTAGGGCAAAGTCCAACTTTCACATTGCATAAACAGGCTGTCAACTGATTCCTATATTTTCCTATATTTTGGAAAGAAATCCTATATTTTGAAAAACCTATATTTCCTATATTTAAGAATTTGTTCCTATATTTTTGCGAAATTCGGTCATTCACGCGTCTGAAATTGGTCCGTGAACAGTATTTCAAGAACCTATATGTTTATTTTTTTCTCACTTCGCTCGCATCAAACTTAAATACTCAGATTATTGTTAGGTCATAGCAAACAAGTCTCAGTTGCCAATTGATTAGCATGAACAAGTTTAGCAAATCATTTGTTCATTAAAACACAAGCTGAAAGACTAATCAGGCTAGAATATGATCCCATGTATTCATTTAAATGAAGTATTTTTACCATAAAATTCCTATATTTTGTCAAAAAATTCGGCAGAAAGGCCTATATTTTTGGTGAAAATATTCCTATATTGTTCCTATATTTTCTGTGCAACTTGGTTGACAGCCCGCATAAAGTTTGAGCTCTTGCAATACGTCACAAAAACTTGATGTTTTAATTGTATTGACCAGTTGCGACTTGTCAATCAAGGATTGCGTTGACCAGTTATGGGTTTATATTTCAGTGATAAATAATAGCACATGGTTGCATAATCTAATCAATTTACTTCAAATCCTTGAACAAACAACTTTAGACAAACGGAAAGCGATTTATGATTTTGAAACTGGTCAATTATATTTTAATTGCACATGCCTCATTCATAAATTGGAATAAATTGTTCAAAACTTGTTTATCTGGCATTAAATTTGTCCTTTAAACATTTTCAGATTTCCCGCAAATGCCAGCATCACCAGGCAATATATTTGCACTACATTGGTTCCAAACAACAACGCTGAAGAGGTTGCTCGATTGGTCAACGTCCTGCACGATACATGCAGCTATGGCGTGGATACCTACGTCCAGTCATTCGACTGGTGCGTTACACCAACAGGGGAGGTAAACCTGGGCTGCCAGCAGCGGATAGTGGAAGAGGGGCTGCTGAGATACCCTGAAGACGAGGTGTGGTGGTGTTTAGAATTGGAGGGGCGGGGTATTTGATTGCTAGGAGTGTTATTGTAAAGAGATACTGTTAATGGCTGCTGTAGTGAAATGGAGCGTTCAAATGATCTTTCTCAAAAAACACAAAGTACTAGTTCTACCCAGGAAACAGACTCACAAGTGTCTCAATAAGCCCACGGCTTTAGACACAAAATCAAGCTTAAGTAAAAATATTTAATCTAAAGAGATGCTGTTGTAACTGTTCTTGTTATTTGATACATGTGTTGGCAGGTAGATTACGAATATGGAGATAATGATTATAACATTGATACATGCCTGGTGATAATTTTATAAAAAAACACATTTTTATGCCCCCACAAAGTGGGAGGCATTAAGCTTTGCACTCGACTGTCCCTCCATCCGTACGTCCCGAAATTTTGTGGCCTCAACTCCTCTTTAACTGCCTGGCGGATTTTGCTCAAACTTTCACATCTGAAAGACCTTAACGTGCAAGTGATCGTAAAGGAATGAAATTTGGCTTTACAAATTTTGGCAGAATTATGGCCCTTTGTCATTTTTTCCACTATAGAATATACTTGCGAAATTGTGTGCACTCAACACCTCTTTGATTGCTAGCCAGATTTCTCTCAAACTTTCACAGATGAACAACCTTAACGTGTAGGTGATCATAAAATAATTTTGGCTGCTACCAATTTTGGCAGAATTATGGCCCTTTGTCATTTTTTCCACTATAGAATATATATGAAAATATTAAAATTTGTAGTGGCAAATATTTTGGCGACACTCCCGTTGTCCATGTCCAAACATGTGTCATGGGGGCATCCGTGTCTGTGGCCCATTTAGTTATGATGTTAATAAGTTGATAGTCTCTGTGTAAAACTTAAGTTGCATATTATGATGTATACTTTTTCTTCTATAAACTCTTAAGACATTAATTTTTTTTACAGGCACTACATTTGAACATGGCAAAGATTTACCGAACACGAAACAAGGCAGGTCTTGCCTACCCACATGCACTGAAAGCTCTCGGTGACAGTGATCCAGCCTCGAACGTCCCGCTGACAAATTTTGTGGCCCAGACAGCGATACTGTCAGGCCAGTGTGATGATGCAGAGAAGTTTTGTCAGGTGCTTGAAGACAGCTGTGGAGACAATGAGTCCATTATGAAATCCGTAGGTTGTTAACTTTATAAAGGTTGTATTAATACCATGGCTTACTCTTCCACAGTGAGTTTGTTTAGCTGGGCATTTCATGTTTTCAGTGTACGTTAGTTTTTTTTATCAATTATTGTAAAGTATGCCAATATGTTGGCAATTTTTGCAAGAAAACTGAACATAAAGTCCCTTTTACAAAAATAGTAGCAAATTTGTTTCAGATTTTACACATGTGTTTTGGTTTATATAAAAAAATATATATATTCATGCAGGTTTTATTCTGATATTTTTTTTTTAAAGAATCTTTTTGTACTCTTGAAATAGTTTGCTTACATTGTTTGTAAAATATTGCATTGTGGTCTTTATTTTAGGTACAGCAAATAAAGGGGTATATTGTGACAATTCGAGAACAACAGCAACAACAAGACCAGGATAAATCAGAATAGGTACCCTGACATTGAGCTGGATGACAACAATTGACCAAATAATTATCAAGATTATTATCAAGATACATTTGAGGTGCATCGTTGGAAAATGGGGATTAATGAATGTGCATAAAGTGTCGTCCCGGATTAGCCTGTGCAGTCCGCACAGGCTAATCCATGACGGCACTTTCCGCCTACAGTGGATTTATGTTTAGAAGAGACTTCCTTGAAACAGAAAATACCATAAAAGTGGAAAGTGTGGGCCCGGATTAGCCTGTGCGGACTGCACAGGCTAACCTGGGACGACACTTTACGCACATGCATTAAGTTCGATTTTCCAACGACGCGCCTCATTTCTATTTTTTGAGTTGGATGGTTGTTACAGGGCATGGCATATTTGACTCTACTAGAATTCTACTACCAGGGTATGAAACAGTAACCGGAGCAAATGCAAGAATGAATGAAAATGTTGAAGTTTCATCCGCGACAAAGATCCACAACCCAAACATTGTTATCGAGACCATACATAAATTAAGTATTTTCATAATTCTGACAGGACTTCTAATTTGAGAAGTTTAACAGAACCTGGCCATTGATATGCTTGTAGGCTTCAATGTAGCACTTACATTATACAAATTTTATTGAATACTATATGTTAAATATATAATAGTTAAATACAGGTACTTTATACTCAGTAGTTTTATACTTGAGAGCGTTACATTCCATTTGAACTGTAAAGTGTGTTGAGATTTTATTTTGCATTTAATTTTGTACGTTTCGGGGGTTTTGTTGTCTTAATTTGCATATTATTGCATGTTTATTAGACGTCTTCTTGTCCATCTAAAATGACATAGCATAGTTTTCATCTGATATGTCAAATATGGTTTTTAAGCATCTGATATGTCAAATATGGTTTTTAAGCAATCTTTGTAACAAAGAAACGTTACTTTGTTTTGCACAATATCATGTTAGGAAAGGACATTTGGAACAGAATATTTGGTATTAGGTCAATTTGAGTCAATTTGCTATGGCAGTTGCAAGTGCCAAAGTAGTGTACCATGAATGTGTGCCTCATATTGGTTAGTGCTTTTTTAATGTCTCATATTAATTTGTGATGTATTTAAAGGTATTCCATGTTAGTTTATTGATGTTATATCCGTCCAAATTTACTGTCAATTAGATCTACTGTGATACAGAACTCTATGTTCTTCGTTTATTAACATTTTGTTATCTTTTTATCTTTTACATTTACTATTTATTTTATATATACTTTTATGCCACCCATCGAAGATAGCGAGGTATATTGGTTTGCTAATGTCGATCTGTCAGTAGACCACTTCCGCTCTGCAAGTCCAACAGTTTTCATCCTATCTCCTCCAAACTTCATAAAAATGTTTGCGGGCATCATATCTCGGTTAAGTTCGATAATTGGCCAAAGCCCCCCAGGAATTGTGGAGTTACGGCTCAATAATTACCTAAAATTTACTTGTATAGCTGTTTCCGCTGTCTACGTCCAACAGTTTTAAGTCGATCTCACCAAACTTGGCGAAACTTTTTGTGGGCATATCTCGGTCAAGTTTGATAATCAGTCAAATCGCTCCAGGAACTGTGGAGTTATGGCCCTTGAATTGTATAAAATTACCCTTTTTCGACATTTCCACTCTCTTAATCCAACAGTTTTCATCCAACCTTCACCAACTTTATGGGAATGTTTGAAACCATAATATCTTAGCCAAGTTTGATGATGAACCAAATTGCCACAGGAACTGCAGAGTTATGGCCCCTGATTTATATAAAATTGGACTTGGTATCAGTTTCCACTCACTCTCTTTGTCCAACAGTTTTCATCTAAACTTGATATTTTAAAGATTGCTTGCAACCTAGAGGGGGCATAATTGTTTAACCAACAGCTCTTGTTATATAATAACTCTGCAAGATAAATGCTATTGCATTTTGACAAGTTGCATTTTTATTGTACAGTGCTTATATTGTAACAAGCAATAGTTCATTATTTTATAACAAAATAATATTTTGCATTGAACACATTAAGATATATAAATGAAAAAAAAGTATAAAGTCTTAGTTTTTCTATATTACCAATTACAGTACGAAGCATCAACCACTTTAAAGGGGTATATTGACAGTATTATGTAGAAATATGGTATAGCAGATTTTCTATCCTTTCATCCAGATCCTATCTTTTGGAAAATTTATACTTGAACCTGACAAGTCTATACTCGACATTAGAATTGGATCATGGCCCAGACCTCTAACCAGATGCAAGAAACAAGAGACTTGGAATCTGGATCATGACCCAGACCTCTAACCAGATGCAAGAATCTAGAGACTTTGAATCTGGATCATGGCCCAGACCTCTAACCAGATGCAAGAATCTAGAGACTTGGAATCTGGATCATGGCCCAGACCTCTAACCAGATGCAAGTATCTAGAGACTTGGAATCGGGATCATGGCCCAGACCTCTAACCAGATGCAAGAATCTAGAGACTTGGAATCTGGCCTAAGAATCTGACCTTAAAAGATTATTTGTAATCTGAAGTTCTGTGCAACAGTTTTTTAATCATTAAAAATATCTGGCCATGAAGCACTTTGCACTTTGGTGATCTATACATGTATCTACAGATACATAACCTGACAATATACAATACACATTCAAATGTCTGTGTTACTTAATGTGACATTATATAAATATCACACCTAATAAACAATACGTTGTATCACCCTCTATCGGGTGTGATATTTATTTTATTATACCGAACAATAAAAGAAGGAAACTGTGGCCTGATTACTTAATTTATAGATCTACTTTTTTTAAATGCCATTTAAAATCATGTAATAACCTAAAAGTGTTAAAGCTAACTTACCACGGATTATTTTCATCAATTAAGATGTGTAACCTGGGTTGGGTTTTTTTAGGGCTGGTATGGTCCTTGCAAATGTTTAATAAAAACTGTGCAACAGTTATAAGTTCAGTTCTTTAGTAATTAATTAAAGCAAATGTTTAATAAAAACTGTGTAACAGTTATAAGTTCAGTTCTTTAGTAATTAATTAAAAACTACAGTCCACACTGATCTCTGGATAGTTCTTTAGTAATTAATTAAAAACTATACAGTCCACACTGATCTCTGGATAGATTAGCAAATCTGATACATGGCGAAATACGGGCGAAAATTGTTGTTGGATACAAAACGAAATATTATAGTTGATGGGAAGTATTTAATGGATATTCAGAACACTTTAAATTTGTACAGTAGAGTAATGCTGTAACGACACAAACCAGTTTCACTCGACTGACAGTACGATTGTGCTGTGTCGTGTTCGTTTATCTAAGCACTCGCGTAACATATAATTAAAGAAACCATGCATCGGCGATATATAAACTTATTTTGGACGGCAATACAGATAAGCGGATACAGGTTTAAAGATAAAATACGATTTAAAATGCGTTCTGACCAGTCATGGCGATTTCAAAAACAAAACGCGTTTCTGGTTAGCACGGTTCGCATGAAATAAAATATTGCACAGCTTTGTGGATACGTGAAAATGAATTGCAAATGCGTGTTGCTGGATATTAATTGTAAAAGCAATGGATTGACGTTAGCATTACTAAAGGTAAACATTGTTTTGTTTTGAGAAACGGTTGTTCTATTTTTAGCTCCACGCGAGGGTGACAGTCGCATGTGATGTTACAAATTGTTTCACGATAGGTATATGGAAATTTAACATGAGCTAGTCACGTGAGGTATAATAATAAAATATATATTCTTGATCATTTGATAAACAAAATCAGGTTATGTTAATTTGCCCCTTTCTTTTAAATAGCCTGTCACAATGTTTCTGATATCACCAAAAATATAACCATGTTATTACTATATACCTTCAGTGATTCTTTTCCTATATAACAGGATCTTGTAAACGGACCCATTCCCAATGCCAAATATGGTTCATTTTTTTCCAAATCAGAAGTAACAAAATGCTAAATACATAGGAAATGTGATTCTAAGTTGTAAATCATGATCTTACTTGTATGTGAATAGATAAAAACCAGTAAAATACCAAATTCAACCAATAAAACGCCAGTTTAAGTTGTTTAATTAAATTTCTTTCTAAAAAATTTCCCAATTGCAAGTTTTCATGTCGCAAAATTCCCCATTTGATGGGTATCGGACCCATTCCAAAAGCTGTGAAAACAAAGACCTAATACATGTATTTAGATGTGCTTTTGTTAGCAGAGAATAAGTGTACCAATTACAGGGGTATTCACATTTATCTTTTACAATGTGACAAGTAGCTGCATGTGTCAATAAAATCCTACAATACTCTGCATTCAGGTACTTACAAGTGTAAGGACTTAGTCATGGCATAACAAACTCAATTTAACTTATCATTATTTAATGAACACATAATTTAATCACAGGATTTGCTTATTCAAATTGCACATGATATGCACCCAGATATATGTTTCCACTGTAGTCTTCATTTCTTATAAAAACAACGCATCCTTGTTCATGACAAATGTAAACCAAGACGAACCAACCAACATACATATACAACTGGTATTTCCTTTGAAATTTTATGGTTTCCTTACCATACATTCTTTAAAAATTGTGTAAATAAACTAATTCTGAACAATTTTTTAAAATCCAGAATAATACAGTTAATGCATTTTTCCAAAACAGGAAAAAAATATTTTGAACAAAAAAAAACAAGTGATAACAACAATTTGTTTCAAACATTTGCAAACTAAGTCTATCAGCAATTTTGAACAGATTGTATGGTCGTAACCACTTATGTTCATCTGTTGTTTAATCCAATTTTCGTTCGCTCCGTGAAGCTTACGTCAATCTGATCAACCTCAGTCCGATTCTACCCTTTGAGACGTCTTTGTTTTCAATCTCCGCCTCGATGGTTTCTCCCACACAAAGTGAATACTGTCGACCTGTATCTTTCAGCCTCATGTTTGAGTTGTGCACCAACGCATCCTTACCCACACCGATGTCGACAAAAGCCCCAAAGTGCGTCACATTGTTGACCTTTCCAGTGACCCTCTGACCTATTTGCAACTGATTCATATCTGTGATATTCTGTTTGAAAAGTGGCTTGTCAAAACCTGGAACGATAACCAAAGATCTATTAATAGATTTATGTAATAACGTGGTAAGATGAAAGACAAAACAACAACAACAACAACATTTATTAGCTCTTAAGCATACAATTGCTTTTTAGCCATATACAAAAAATAACACAAGTGCTATACATGGATTAGAAAAATAGGAAATTAGGTAATGATAGAAGTTAACAAATAATGTAAGTATCACTTTAATATTTCTATTAATTGTCATTCAATTATTTTATATAGCATTTATAAATTTAATAGATAAATTGTTAAAATGTATTTAGGTTTCTAAACTATTCCTTAATTGGTTTGCATTGTATATATATTTTGAAAGATTGAGGATTTCCTTTTTATTTTGAGTCCTCATTAAATCATCAAATTTATTTAATGTTGGCCATCTTTGAAAATAAGGTTTCAAATATGTTTTTCTAATATCTCTGTATACAACTATGTATGATATGTAGAAAACAGTATCTTGGTCATCTTTGAGATTAGAGACCTTTTAACAAGTGTAAATAAATAATAGTGTTTGATCCAGTCATTGCACATAAATATCACATGGTTAACCTATTATATACACAAGAAACGTGGAAATTCCACAAAACCCAAATTTTTCTAATGCAATGCCTAAATGTTTGTTTGTTTGGATTTTTTCGCCGTTTGTAACAGTATTTTAGTCACATTAACCTACTCACACTTTTCCTAGGCAAGCTTAGCCGATATAAGCAGGTTACCAGTACTAAGTGCACATACGTATGTCAGTAACTGACAACTGCCCTACTTTAATTAGAGGTAGGGGAGAATGGCCGTAGAAACAATTTCATGACCAATCCCCAAACAAGTTATGAAGCCGGGCTGGGGACTTAACTCACAAACCCCGGATTGACAGTCCAGCACTCTACCAACTGAGCTAGCCGGGCCCGGCTATTGTGTAAGTAATATAATAAAACTAGAAACGTGGCCACGCCTCTATTCGTTCTTGAGTTATTGAGCGGAAAGCATACTTCTATTTTCAGTAATGGTGACCTTGACTTTGATTTGAAACATCCCACGTGCATTTCCATGACAGGCCATGATAAAAGGAATATGAAGTTTCATAACAATATCTCAATTCATTCTTGAGTTATTGAGCGGATACCGTTTTTCCATTTTTAGTAACAGTGACCTTGACCCCACCAACCTGATATGTAATTCCAAGCAAGGTCTTGATATAAGGTATCTATATATGAAGTTTCATTACAATATCTCAATTCTTTATCGAGTTAATGAGCAGAAACCATTTTTCTTTTTTTAGAAACTGACCTTGACCCCACCCACCCCATACGCAATCCCAAGTGAGGTCTTGATATAAGTTATCTATAAATGAAGTTTCATTACAATATCTCAAATCATTAATGAGTTATTGAGCAGAATCCATTCTTTCTATTTTTAGTAACAGTGATCATGATCTAGACCCCACCCACCCATATGCAATCCCAAGCAAGATCTCATATAAGATATCTATGCATAAAGTTTCATTACAATAGCTCAATTCGTTCTTTAGTTATTGATCGAAAACCGTTTTTCTATTTTTAGTAACAGTGACCTTGACCTCACCCACCCCATAAGCAGTCCCAAGCGAGGTCTTGATATAAGCCATCTATATATGAAGTTTCATTACAATAGCTCAATTTGTTCTTGAGTAATTGAGCGGAAACCGTTTTTCTATTTTTAGTAACAGTGACCTTGACCCCACCCAATACCTACGACATACCCTACTCTAATAACCCAAATTTTAATTAGAACAAAATTTGGTTATAAAGAGCACATCACATGCTTGTGAGATGTGTGTGAAGATCAGTGAAAGAAAAAATCCCTTAACAATACATGTAGCTGGGGAGGAGTTTAAACTTTAGTGGAAAAACAGCAGAAAGGTCCATTAACATGTACGAAAGATATGAATACCATTAAACTTTTGGCAAATTTTGACTCAATGGCCAAGAGTAGTGCTTGCCGCAAGACTTTTATTTACAACTCAAAAGTTAAGTAGACAAAGCCGACTCTGTAGTTATACCTTCTCGGAGGTCATATGTCAGAGGTCGCCTTAGGGCTGTGGCGATGAGAGTCACAGTTGGAACACCCACTCCTATCTTCCCTGCTAACTCTTCCAGTGCTGAAAATGGCGGAATTACTGTATTGAGACCTTGGCTGCATCATCCCATAAAACAATGTGCTTATCGATTACCGGATAATGACGCAATAGCCCTTCATCATCGATTATTGGATAATCCCATGTTAGATCTTGTGTATCGAGTATGGCATAATCCCGTAACTGATGTTTACAAACCGAAAATGATACAAATATGCGACAAAAAAAGTCCCGGATGTGAACATTTGCTATAATTACATATTTGTGACGTCATTTCCAGTGCATTTGTTTACATACCCTTAAACATTATTATGCCCTAAGAAATAGTGAAATGAAAAATAGTTATTGTGGCCGATTTTGAGGATGTCCCAAAACACAGTGTCCAAAACCATAAAATAAATATGGTAAGCTTAATAAGAAATTTCCCATAATCATTTTGCATTTTAAAAATTAAGTAACATATAAACTGTTTTGACAGTTGAATGAATGGATCCTGTAGCTGTCAGATTAGCATTTTTATTAGGGATGGTAACAAATACCAAAACGCTATTTGTATATTCAAATTCAGTATTCAAATATTATTCGAGTATTCGGTCATATGAAATAGAGGATATTTGTTTAATGCATGTAAGATCGTATTTATTTCATGAGTGGTCATAGAAACAATATTTTCACGAGTGGCGCTGCCATGAGTGAAAATATCTAGTTTCTATGACCACTAATGAAATAAAATACGATCTTACACTGTATTAAACAAATTTTCTATTTATTTCATGCTTTGGAACGATAATTTTTTTTTAATGCGCGAGATATGCTGAAGCGTCACAAGTTTTGTGTATTATGACATCATAAATATGACGTCATTATGATTCCAAAATTGTTGATCACTGTTGTTGTGGGAAAATAGTGCCACTCTTACTGCGTTGTTGTCGCTTGATTATATTTGTATTGAATTTTTCATGTGTTTTCTGTTGTTTAAAAGGGCCGTTGTCTACACTGACGATTAGGGTATTCACATACTTTCAAAAAAATAAACATAAAAACTTAGTTAAAAGTAGTTCCATATAACCAAGAGTGAAATGATCAAATGTTATCATTTCACTGGAACTAGAGTGAAATGATCGGGTTATCATTCACTGGTATTCTCCACTCATTCACAACATAGCATGAAATAATAAGTTTTCTTTATGTCACCAACATCATCATCATCATTATCATCATCATCATGCCACTTCGTTTGTGGGGGTATAACTATTCTATTCTGCTTTGTAAAAACAACAACAGGGCCAAACGAACAAGACCTAGATCTATATGATGAAATGTTGATTTTTTTTCAGAATGCGTTAACACATATACAAGTTTAACATTATTGCATGCCATTATTAATAATTGTTCTGACTTTTATATCATAATACACACTTGAAGTCACATTTATGAAACATATGGTCCCTTTAAACCATAATTTGACCTGCAGACGACATATGGGTCAATATCATAGGTGTCAATCTACCTGACGTTGATTATAATCTGTTTTCACAAGTTGAGCATTCAAGCACCCAAGGTGTTAGATGGAGTGTCAAAATATTAAACTGTCATAACAACAAATCTTCGTGGCTGACAATACATTTAACATTTTCATTTCTTAACATTCTTTTATTTTGATATTCGAATACCCATATTTTATTTGAATATTCGATCAGGTATTCAAATAATCAAATATTCATTGACATCCCTAATTTGTATTCATTAAACATTTAAAACAGCGTTAGATTTTGATTTTTCACACTGGATATATATAAAGTGTTAATTATTAAATACAACATTAAGAGGCGTTACATTATGTTTCTACATCAATCCTTCTAATTTTCACATGTAAAAAGTTATGTATTTACATTATCAAGCTGATAACTAATGGAATATACATGAAAGCTTACATCTGATTGTGGAGATGAACTGGAAGATCTGTCTGATGAAATCTGGTTGTCCCAGATCCTTCAAACTGAGAGACGCCATGTTGATTAGCCTGCAAGAAAAATAAGAGATTAATAAAATAATAATATAGAACAAGAGTAAAATGGTAAGATGTACATGTAACAGCTTCTATGGGAGTGGTATTGTGAAAACATTGTGGGAATACAGTTATTTCTTACGAGGAGATAACGTCGGATATACATTGTTTCTGTGTGTATATCAATAAAGAAATTTACTATACTGTGCTAACTAATACTAATGTTTGAAATCAAAGAGTTGTAACATGTGTATCCTACCCCATATACATTGTGTTTGACCCTTTTATACTGCGGTGGGGGGAGAGGGAATGACAGTTTATGCTGAGGTGGGGGGAAGCACACTTATAGGAAGATTGACGCCACAGGGGTCATTACTTCTGTGCGGCTTCATAGGACTCGGGGTGAATTTCCGTCATGTCCAGGGGGTTGGGCTTGTACTCAGCAACAGGCTTCTTCTTCCCTTTCCCTTTCTTGCTTGTAGCCTTCACTGGGGACATGTCCATGAAATCTCTGAAAACATCCACCAAGCATTAACAACCCTACATGACTTCACTGGGGACATGTCCTTGAAATCTCTGAAAACACCCACCAAATATCAACAACCATACATGACTTCACTGGGGACATGTCCTTGAATTCTCTGAAAAACACCCACCAAATATCAACAACCCTACATGAATTCACTGGGGACATGTCCTTGAAATCTCTGAAAACACCCACCAAACATCAACAGCCATACATGACTTCACCGGGGACATGTCCTTGAAATCTCCGAAAAACACCCACCAAATATCAACAAGCATACATTACTTCACTGGGGACATGTCCTTGAAATCTCTGAAAAACACCCATCAAATATCAACAGCCATACATGACTTCAATGGGGACATGTCCTTGAAATCTCTGAAAAACACCCACCAAATATCAACAAGCATACATTACTTCACTGGGGACATGTCCTTGAAATCTCTGAAAAACACCCACCAAATATCAACAACCATACATTACTTCACTTGGGACATGTCCTTGAAATCTCTGAAAAACACCCACCAAATATCAACAACCATACATTACTTCACTGGGGATATGTCCTTGAAATCTCTGAAAAACACCCACCAAATATCAACAGCCATACATGACTTCAATGGGGGCATGTCCTTGAAATCTCTGAAAAACACCCACCAAATATCAACAACCATACATTACTTCACTGGGGACATGTCCTTGAAATCTCTGAAAAACACCCACCAAATATCAACAGCCATACATGACTTTACATTTTCAACTGAGTTCCATTGTATATAACAATGGTACATGCAGTTCTTTGAGTTATTTTACCTTGTTTCATATACAGTAAAACCTGTGAAAACCGAACTGCATCGGGACCTGGCCAATAGTTTTTCACAGGGTTCCAGTTTACCTAGGTTTTCATAAAGTTTCATTATGTCAAATAAATGTGCAAGTCATTCAATACAGTTTTATGCAGTGAGATACAAACACACCTTAAAATACTTTAATATCACTTATTTAGTAGATCTTATGATATTTTTGCTTATGCATTAGCTACTTTTTTAACAATCACATATCATATAATATAAATATGATTGTGTTTTAAATAAGAAACAAATAAATATGACAAGAAGTTTTGCAATTTGTACAATAAAATGCTACACATATTCATTAACAGTACATCAGTGGTAAGATTTTTCAGTTTCCTTCAATGATAAACACCGTTTAAATTATCAATAAACAAAAGTTGGTGATACATACTCGTTATTCAAGCTATGGATTCGAACAAATCCTGCAGCCTGTTCATACGTTTTCTCCCCAAGTCCCTTCACGGAAAGCAGCTGTTCCCGACAAATGAATGGACCGAATTTCTCCCGCCATTCTAGAATTTTCTTTACTTTGGATGCTGTTAGGCCTGATACTCGACTATAAGATACAATGGAAACGCAATAACCAGAGCTTCTTAAAATACAGATGACAAATTGCCTTTGCCTTTTCCAGGCCAAAATGGAAGGTGCACAGTATGCTCTTCAATTGTTAAAGCCATTACCAATAAATAACTAGCTGAAAGTGTGTATGTATGACCTTACTTCAGATATAGTGGCATAAATAAAATTAACAAAATTAAGTTGATTAAGATATATTTCTATTTAGAAATGGAATAAAAGTTAAAAGAGCAAACATTGCTTTTTAACACAAAATAAGCTAGTTTTTAATCACCAAATAGTCTTCGTCTGTACAAGCGGAAACTCAAATACATGTATATACATTGACTTGACAGTTGGTTTAGGTTACCCAACACTAATAAATGATGCAAAAGTCAACACTAGTACTGGTTGATTCATTTCATATAGAAGTGTTTCCTTAGTCATTTTTATGTTTTTCAGTTTGGATTCAAGTTGTTTTGTCACTTTCATCTGCCTTTTTTGAAAATATTGGATATGAAAGATCGTACATACACACTTAAATCATTAATTTCGTGCACTCTAACAAAGAGATTAACAACACAACCTGTGTAATGAATATCAAACATCATATAGCTTTGGCTGAATAATGTTCATACAGAATACGCAAAGTGACAAAAGTTATTTGTCAATAATCTAATAATGTGAAAAACAATTCTTTAACAAAACAATAACTAAAAGTAATATCTTACTGATGTGTAATGACATACAGTATGGACCAGTAATGCTAAGCAATTATAGGCTTGTTACTACTTATAGGCTTGTTACTAATCGTTCATCTGATGATTCAAACATTTACTACTGATAGTTAACGAGAAAACAGTTTGGGCTAGGGCTGCTGTACAGAGTTTAAGTGATTTTTTTTTTTGGGGGGGGGATGCAATTGACAACCAGATAAAGGGAAACGCAGTGGAATTACCATTGCAATTGGTAACCACTGGTTGTTAAGATAAACAATGGAGAATATTGTTACGGGTCTCTGCTTTTATAGTTTGATGGATTTCTGTTATTCTGCCCGCAATTATATCGTTGTGTAACTCAGAAAATTTAATATAATGTCGATGTTTTTCACGAAAGCAATGTTTATAAAAGAGTAATGAATAACTTTCAACAACAATTTATTCAGATGCAGATATGAATATAGGTTATCTCTGACATATATATAAAACGTTAGATTTGATAATTAAATATTGGTTACATGTAACCGCCAGCTTGTCAACAATTATAGTAGGGTGCCGCGTATGAAAAATGTCAATCAGTGATCTCCCTTTTATACAGATGGTCACAGTGTTGTTTTCGCAAGATAAATATATATAATTTGAGAAAACTCTTATAAAAGCTTAAAAAACCTGTGTTAAATATACATATCAAGTTGTATCCTGGTTTAATACTTTAAAACAGATATACAGTAATGAACACTAAATGTTATTTACTTCAACAGATCTTCAAGACCGACATAAATTCACGTCCACTCAGGTTTCGAAATTAAGCTCACTGGCTGCTATTTTGCCTTAACGAAAATATGCCCAAACAAGGTCAGTGACCAGAAATATGGTCATTAAAGACCATATATCTGGGCACTAACGGCCAAACATGGCCGGTCACGTGACTGACCAAATATTTGGTCACAACAATGACCAAAACGGGTCAATACATGACGTTATTTATAAAACGTCATAACAATAAGACAAAATGGCGCCTAAATTAGAAATACAATAAAATATTTAAAGTGCCAAAATTGGATTTACTTTTATATGAAACATCTTGATACAACAAAGAAGTTCAACTTCCAAGGTGACTTTCTGGAATGGAAATTTCCCAGAATTCAATGACACAAAGGGCTACCAAAATTACAAGGTGCCAAATGGAGAAAAAGGTAAAGCTGGCGGTATCTACTAAATTGTAAAACAAACGATTATGGAACAGCAAAACATTAGGAATGGATGGATGACTTCAAGATTATGATACTGGTGATATTAAGATTACATATACACAGCTGTAAATATTGTCAATTGTTATATCTAGTCTAAAAATGTCATCAGTTCGTACCACTTCAAAGGCTGTCAATAATCAAATAAAAAGGTAAGTTTTACTGTCACACCTAGGGTGTATACACTAAGGGTGTTGATGTCTACGCAACGTTTCATTAGTATGCAACACAATCATGCAAGTACGAGTAGTACACAGACAGGCTGTCATCATAAGGACTAGCATACCTGAGCAGACACTGGCTGCAGGTGTTGATGTTGACACCCACAAAGCTGACACACATGCAATCATGATACACATACACCTGTAATTACAGGACTAGTATACCTGAGCAGACACTGGCTGCAGGTGTTGATGTCCACACCCACAAAGCTGACACACATGCAATCATAATACACATACACCTGTAATTACAGGACTAGTATACCTGAGCAGACACTGGCTGCAGGTGTTGATGTCCACACCCACAAAGCTGACACACATGCAATCATGATACACATACACCTGTAATTACAGGACTAGTATACCTGAGCAGACACTGGCTGCAGGTGTTGATGTCCACACCCACAAAGCTGACACACTCCTCTACTGTCAGGTCCAATGCTTTCTTCAACTGACTTTGGGGCATGTCATGCTGCAATGCATTGTAGTAAAGTTTCATCAGCATGCAACATGTTTAGCTGTCTTAAAAAAAATGTGTCAACTTGCAAATATAAAACATCTTTTATAAAAGCGCACGGCACGCATCAAAATGCTGAAAATCTTTGCATAACCATGTATTCTGTAAGAGTGGGTAACATCACAGTTTGTACATTTTTACCAAGCAATTCTGCATGTAGATTGTGCATAAAAATGACTGTGTCATGCTTCAAAGCATTATGTAGTCTGTCAATTTCTTTCTGAATAAGACAAATTGCAGATCCTTGCATGGTGCAATTTGTCACTCGTTCACTCACCTTTCAAGGAGGCAATATCATTTAAACACTTTAATTCATTGTATGTACATTACAATAGCTTTAGCTTCAGTGATCAGTTCATCTAATATACCACTAGTTTAAGTAACTGATTAATTAACTTAGCTTCTTTAATTTTTCCCAGTTAGCAAGATTACACGACATGAAATTCCCAATCTGATGGGTACAGTACCCGTTCCCAAAGCTGTGAAATCTAACAGCTGACACCATACCTGGTACTGGCCCACACCCAGATGTTTGGGGTCCACCTTCACAAACTCAGCAAGCGGGTCCAGCAGCCTTCTCCCAATAGACACTGGAAGGAGAGAATGAGAAACACCTTGGTATGAATACAATATCAAACCTTGAACCAATAGTTGAAAAATTATACATAGTATACAATAATAGTAAAGATAGATAAAGAATTTACAAAGATTAAAAACACTTTGGGTGTTTTCTGCCTAGAACTAACTTTAGTACACAGGTTCTGGTGCTATTATTATTAGAAGAGAAAACAAGTTGTTTCCGCTAATGACTTAATCACATCAATTATTGTAACTATTATTTAATTTCAAACAGTCATTCAAAGATTTGGTTCCATAGAAATAATCTATTGCTACAAACTTCGTGTTTGTAAGTCTGAAAAAAAACAATACATATGGCCTTCACACAAAAATACTAAAGCAGTAAACTCCGAGAATATAGCTCATTCCTTTAATTTAAATTGTAAGCAATTTTTTTTAATTGTTAACCCCCTCCCATTGAATAAAGCCACCTTAAGCTCTGATTGAGAGGTGCGAACATTGAAGCGAACCACTTCAATTAATGCTTCCAAGTTATCGTATGAAAAGTCAAGTCCAACGCAATCAAGTTTACAAGGGCCAACACACCTGCTCCTCTCAATGACGGGTCAAGGTCAGGCATTTCGGCCTTGGCTATGTCCGAGACACTGTAGATAGAGGCACCACACTCACTGACTATGCTGAAACAATGAGAAGTGCAACATTGTGTGACAGGATTTCTTGTTCATTTAATTTCTTTTTTATTTGTTTCTTTTGTTTTCAAGTACACAAATGTTATACTTTGGCAGCAAAAATTAGTAGTTCTTATGAATACAATGTTTTTAAACTTCTCCACACAAGGGTACTATATGCTATAGGATGGTATTCATAAATATCTTACATAGATGTATACCTTTCCAAACAGTAAGATGCTTGTTAAACATCTATATAATGATAAGTAAATTGACAGTCAAAATCAGAAATTAAAATGTTTCAAGTATTTCTATTACATGAATTTTTTTTCAAATCTTACAGTTGTACTTAACAGCAAGCTTTGAACTAAATTAACATAATTGCAACAAGGAATACAGTGATGCATTAATTTCAATGACTCTATGAGCAGCAGTTAACAAGCATTCACTATCTGCAATGATCAAAAGCAGCCATTGATAAATGCAATCTCATTAAAATCAAATCCTAACATTGTTAGGATCTGAAGACATAGTACAACATGTCACGTTTAAATGACCTTCCGAACAATAAAATATCAGCCCTGCTATGCCCAATAAAATTGCCTTTTGCGCAGCAATGTTTGGCCACGGTTTTTGAAAAGTGATGCATTTCCAGCTGATCCTCGGGAATAAATCATTTACAGTTAATTTTCACGCGGATAACAATGGATATAGTGGTACCTTGCGCGAATAAACATCCAAAGTTCACGGTAATTTTGTGCATAGTATTTGTGCTTTATATATGAAGCTATACCAAACATTTTGAAGGCTCCTGAAAAGGTCATTTGAACGTGACCCCTAATGCGAAGTCATCAGATCTAGTCAGCAGATAATGAGATTGTTGATGAATGATAACATTTCATACCAGTATTTCAGGCTTGGGAATGAGTTCTTGATCAGCCTCGACACAACAGATTCAGTTTCTCTGCAAGCCACACCGTTACCAATGGCAACCACTTCAACTCTGGGAAACAATTTAAAATATTTAGGGACAGTGACATGGATTTTAAAATAATTTCTACTCGACTTAAAGTAAGGTCTATGGGAAAGCATGCAATCTGAAAAAACTTGTTCAGAACAATGTTTAGGATACATGGTGGTGTGAACTATATGACATGCATGGAGTTATCTTGTTTCTTTGTTAAATCCTCAGATCTGCTGAGAGGATGTTTAACCATTTTATTATATTTTCTCATTCAACATGCTCTGTTTCATCTGTTTTGCTTCCACGCGCAACAACCCACTAAAATGAAATTATCAACACAAATTTACCTAATTATTGACAAAAATATTCAGTAAATGATGAGTAGTGTTGTATACAAGTTTACAACTTCCAAGTCTGTTTGCAAACTTTAAAACAAGGTGTATAATAGCAATTATTATAATATGACTTATAAATAAATGTTATTTGATTGGCTCAGCGACACACCCTCGAAAGAAAATCATATGTGATGTTGCACAGTTTTTACTTCCATCGTGCAAATATCAGATGATGTTGCACACTAGCTAAAAATAGTTTATTTGGAATCCCAACAAACTTGCGAGTTTTGCCGAGACTGGTTTCGTTTAATTACGTCTTGTCCCGAAGTACGGGTCGGTAATACTCGTGAACCAAAACAGTGATCTCCCTTTACAATTAGAACAAGGGAAGTAACCGAATTATATATTTTTTGTTTTGATATTATGATTGAAACAAATAAATGTGTGTTGTTCTTTTTTCTTAAATGCCATCAGCTGCCTTTATTTTATAAGTTATATAATAAAACATGTATGGACTTTTTAGCTGTGCAATATCATGTGATGGTGCACAACCAAATTCTGTGCACCATCACATGATATTGCACAGCTAAAAAGTCCATATTTGTATAATCTTACTTGTGTGTATGAACAAGTCCTTCCAAGATAGCAATCTGTTTGAGGTTTTCATGGCCTTTACCATGTAGCAACACAATCTCCGTTGCAAGTATTTGACCTTGAGAGAAAAGTTAAGAAAAATAAATTAAATTGACTTCTCATGTACATAAATAATTTTCCATTCTAAGTACCTCGTATTCAAATGTTTACCAAATATTCAGCTATATGCCTGTATGAAAGAAATCAAAAAGTGACAATATTTAACAACTGTAAATCATGGACTTGTCTTTATTAGCAAATATGCACATTATTTAATTCAGTAACATGTATCCGAATCTACAGACACATACAATGGATGTAACAGTTTTAGTACATGTAAATGCATGATTACAATCTAACATTTACCAATAACCATACACTGTCCCAATATAGCAGAATACTCCTTTAAAACGAATCCAGCACAGCCAGAGTTATACACACCTGTGGGAGAAATTATGGCAGTCTTACAACCATGAGAGAAGCCAGGATCAATGGAAAGTATGACATTTCCTTTAAGAGGCGCTGTCAGCAGAAGATGCTTCAGGTTTTTAGCAAACACGTCTATTGACGACTTTTCGGCTGCCTTGGTCAGTTCAGATCTTATTAAATGAAAAACAAGATCAAGCATGACTGATAATCAATCTGTAATTGGTTTGCTTTATGTAGTTTGCATTGCAAATGTGAACTATGTTTTTTTCTTAATTTCATCAATTACTGTACTGTTTAACTGTAATATGGTTATTGAAATGCATCATTATAGAGAATTTACACTTGCACAAAAAATGTTAGCAACTCCATAAATGTTAGCGAGTATTGGTAACTAGTGATGACAGCATTATGTTGTACATTTTAGGGCACAGAAACAGAAAGGACATTCCAAACATCAACTGTTTTAGTCAAATATAGTTGATATCTAATTTGACAAAAGGGGAAAATGATGGTGGTAGTCAGTAGTGTTATACAATTTTGTTAAGCATTTCTCTAAGAGGCAATGGACATGAAATCATTAAAAGCATGTCAAGTCAAACAAAGCTAAAACATTAAAAACATAAATGTCGACTACCTGACATTTCTAGTAATCTGCGGGATGATTAGACGAGACAATGCATCATCGACTGCTTCCGTGAAAACTGTGGCACTATCCTGGTTCATGTTCCGTACCCTCCATTTGAAGAAGCACTTGTTCTTTATATCTAACTCGCCATTCTTGGGTATTTCCACCTTCACTGTAAGAATTTTGTGACTTTCTCCTCTATTGATGGCTAAGGTCTGAGGGAAAGAATAATGGCTGATGTGATTTAACCAGCGAACCTTTGGTATAGGGTTTGATCAATGCGAGATAGGCAATAATGGTTTGTTCCTTACAAAATATTACATTAATATATCGAATACTTAATCTTGCTTCTACAAGTATGACAAACCATGAGGAAGGGCTAACTCAATGGTCCGCATTGCCAAACCTGTCGCAAAGCATGTAAGGACAAGTGAAATTTTGCCAACATTTGCTCTAGAATTACTATACAGACAAGCAGAAAACATTTTTTGTCAAAAACGGACAATTAAGGCAATATAAGATTTCCCCAACCCCGACCAGTAATCTAGATTGAGGTGCAGGAGGAGTTGATCATGAATATACTACATACACAGACTGATATGAAACAGTCAACAACACTAACTGTAACAGTGAGGCAACAATTATTTGAGGCGTGTCATGAGAAAACCGGGCTTAATGCATGTGCATAAAGTGTCGTCTTGGATTAGCCTGTGCAGTCTGCACACGCTAATCCAGGACGGCACTTGCCGCCTACACTGGATTCGTGTTTAGAAAAGACTTTATTGAAACAGAAAATACCATAAAAGCGGAAAGTGCCGTCCTGGATTAGCCTGTGCGGACTGCACAGGCTATTCCAGGACGACACTTTACGCACATGCATTAAACCTGGTTTTCCCATGTTGTTATAAATATCCTTTAACGGGACCTATTCAAAGATTGGAAAATTAACAATCCAAAATATTCTTGGATTGTTAATATTACAGAAGAAATAAAATAATATTATATAAGGAAGTGAAATAACACTCCTGGCACAAAAATATTTTGGAAATGATGTTTTGTTAATAAAAAATCATCTGTCAAAATTGATAAAATTATGAGGTGTTTGAATGACAGGAACGCTTTTGTTTTACGCGAAATTATTTAAAAAGTGCACTCCATCTGTTCTTTTTGTTGAAAATTTTGAGAACATGTGTATCACTTACATAGCATTAAAATACCTGCTAATGCATATTGCAAAATCTGGCTGGGTAGTTATCATGCCAGAACTTAGATCCAGAAGTCGTAAGTTCAAACCCCGGTGGCGACACCACTTTGTTTTATGCTTTTTGTGATATAACATTTGAATCGTTTTAATGACAATTTTCAAAAACATGAAAATCCGTTAACAAGTCGCTTTAAATGCAATGTACCTGATATGGCTGTATAGCCGCTGCAGATCGCTGGAAATCAAAGTAAGTCTCATACTTATGTGCAGGCTCTGGTTTGGTCCCCGGTTTGGGTTTGGCCTTCTTTGCTTTTGACTTTGTAGAATGTAGTTGTATAATGGAACTCTTGCTTGAACTGAAAATTCCACAAGGTACAAGGAAGTTCTACAAACTTGATAACATACTCTAGTAGGATGGAAACGAAACAAAATTATGGGGAAGGTTACTTTTACTTTTGTATTTGCCAGTGTTTAATGTGCAATTATATTAACAATGAACAATGTTGAACAGAAGAACTAAAACCATTTTGCCAAACATGCCATATTTTTTGGATCATTTCCGGGACTCGGACTATGAATTTCTGGGATTTTTACTGATTTTCTGGTACATGTACGAGTGTGAATTATTTGTCCAGGTTTACAAAACGTATTTATTCCAATCCAATGCAGTGTACTTTTATTTCATGACGTTCTATTGTTACATTGTACAAGTACTCGTAGCAATAAAAATATTCATTAAAATGCTAAAGATTGCAAAGTTATTGCACAACGAAAGTTTTATACAAAAAGTCAAGATTTCTTTCACTACGAGTTTTTATTCCCAGTTGACATGTCTATATTTAGCAAAACACATGGTCGGTACAAGGACGCTTTCCATGCGTGGAACGTGACGTCATTGGTGCCAGCAGAGATTTCGCACTATTTTCTAGCAAAACACGGATTTTACATGACATATACAGACTTTCAAAAAATTGTGTTTACAACACTTGAACAGTAAAATTGGATGGGCACTTTGATATACAAAAATTTATGCGCGAATTCAAAGTCAGATTTGTCGATGTTCTAATTTCGAAACAAATAATGATTTTACCTGACATTTCAAGGAAAGTAATGAAAAACTATGACTTACCGGTATTTAGGAAGTAAACTAAATGTGGATATTATGGAAAATGGAAACAGGTGAGTAAATTGCTTTTAGTTATGGTCGGGATTATAGGTACTCTATCATTAGGCGTAAATAAAAATATGTTTGTTTCAGGTTACATGCCCCCCAAAAAAGCTACTCGGTGTCGGATTGCAGCATAAGATGCAGTGAAATGAGTGAAAGTGTGACAACCGCCGTTAATTGCTCATTGATGACACGTTGCATAATGGGAATGCATTGCCTTGGACACAAATTAGGGCATTAGTGGTCTGTCAAAAATTCAACTTATATAGGCATACACTGTTTTTAATGATTTCCGGGACATCGGAACAAATTCCGGGACCGCGGAATGGGTACTACATTTCCGGGACAATCCCGGACGATGTGAGACATATGGCATGTATGATGATGCACACTGTGTACAAATCGATGACACACCAATTGCACATCATGCAATACAGCTCTAAAACTGATATGCAAACATATAGACCAAGCAAACATATAGACCAAATATGCACATAATGAATACTTACTTTACAAATCCCATGATTCATGTAACTTTGAAACAATATTTTACCAAGGAAACAAATTAATAAACTGGCGCCTTCATTATAACTATATCATTTAATGAACTTACAGACTCCGAACATGGTCCATAATATCCGGATCCTTATGAATGATGTCAGCAATTATGTGTTTTACCCCTTCCAGTACCTCTTTCACACTGCCCAGCTCTGCAAGATAAACATCGCAAGATAAACATTTATAAACATAGCAAGATAAACATGTACAAACATAGCAAGATAAACATTAATAAACATAGCAAGATAAACATAGCATGATTAACATTTATAAACATAGCAAGATAAACATAGCAAGATAAACATATATTAAAACATAGCAAGACAAACATTTATAAATATAGAAAGACAAACATTTATAAACATAGCAAGATAAACATATATTAAATTAGCAAGATAAACATTGATAAACATAGCAAGACAAACATTTATAAACATAGCATGATAAACATTTATAAACACCGCAATATAAACATTTATAAACACTGCAAGATAAACATCGAAATTCAACTGCAAAATATTTAACCCGCCATTATGAGCCTATTATTCTGATTATTCCATATATACATACAACAATACATTTATAAGAGCATTTCAACATAATGCCTTTCTCCCCTGATAACAAGCAAGTGAAACTAAGTATCAAAATATCACAATTTTACCCATACAATAACATAAGGTTACTAAATGACAATGTTCTTCACAAGCAATCCTTAAAACATTTGATAGATATTAGATATTGCAAAATATAACAGATATAAACATATTATGACAAGAAAATATTGTAAATTTTGTAGTTTTGCATTATGTTTATTCAAATTTAAGTGTGGTTAGACAATGAAGAAGTAAGATTCAAAAAACCTTTTGTGTCCTGTTTGACCCACTTTGCAGCCTCCATGTTGGTCCCGAATCCCTTGGAGAACAGTACTGCCAGTGGTTCAAGGCCTAGGGATCTGGCCCTTTCTGCTAGGGTACCCTTACTGCCTGTTTTGAAGGGGGCAAACTGCAAGAGACAATGCATTATGTGTAATTCACACAGTAAAGTACTAAGACAGTTGATGCAGCTGAATCAGGACTGTAATACATTTGAGGTGTGTCGTGGGAAAACCTGGCTTAATGCATGTGCGGAAAGTGTCGTCCATGCGTGACTTTGAGAGACCTCACATCTTATTCTCAATTTAAAGTATAAGCCAATGAATATGGGTGTTCATTATCATGGTCAATATTTCAGATTAAAACTAAGATTAAAGAGGGTATGTACGATCTTACAACAGACATAGTGACATAAATTAAAATAACCTGATAAAGTTAATTACCATATATATTAATTTAAAATGGAAGAGAAGTAAATAAGAATCATTGTTGTAAAACACATAAGTGGCTACTCTTTAATCACAAGCTAGTTTTCGACTGTACATACGGAAACTCCAATACGTGTATATACATTGACTTGACAGTTGTTTTAGGTTACACAACACTAATAAATGATGCAAGCAGACACTCATTTGATGATCTATTCGATATTTTAGTATTCCCTTCATCATGTTTATGTTCATTTGTCTGCTTTCAATTTATATAGTCACTTTCATCAGCTTTTTTTGAAAATAATTGATATGAAAGATCGTACATACTACATACACACTTTAAGTTTGAACACTGTGTAGCCATAGGCCCCAGACATACCAAGCACTCCACTTCTTGCACTGTATGAGCGTTGCTCAGAGCTGCGTCCAGTTCAGCGGTCAGTTTGCCTTTCTCAGCAATCGACTCCTTGGCAGCTTTCACCTTTGTTTCCACAGTTCTAAAAACAGAAACAGCAATGACATGCAACATTCAACTGGGTTAAAATCGCCACCTGAGGATTACAAGGGCCTATCTAACATGTATTAACGAAGCAGATAGGATTACAAAGGCCTATCTAACATGTGTTAAAGAAGCAGATAGGCCCTTGTAATACTCAGGTAGCAAAATGCTCCCTTTCAGACTCAAAATTAAGAAAATACATTTTTTTCAAAATTGGTAACTAATTTAGATAGACAGACAAGGTATTGAATGGCTCAAATAGTCCAATTAAAACATTTATTTATACTTGATTAGAAATTGGCATGCCATACTCTGAGTAAAAACGTAGCAAACAAACAAATTCATAATAATTTAATACTCTATCAATATTTCAGAAATAACCTCAATTCTTCCAACAGCGTGAGGGTCTCTCTAATAATCTGTGCCTCCATTCCCCCTGTCTGTTCTTTCCTATAGCGTGTGATGAAAGGCACGGTGCAGCCTTCGTCCAAAAGCTTGACTGTGTTCCTGGCCGCCCACACTGGCACGTCGAGGTTAGACGCTATCACATCCTCTGCCTTCCAGCAGACCGATGACTCAAGTCGGGACGATGACAATGTGGGTTCATCTATAAATATGAATATGAAAGATTTTTCTGAGTCATACTCATAAAATTTTTAACTTCCGTGTCAACACAGCTTGGTATAAAACATGTGCCATGCGGTTCCAGAGACGATGTACGTGCATCAAAACAAATTCTGAGCTATGGATACTCAAAATGACTCAATTCAGTGTTTTTTTCAGCTTTGGAGGAATGGTGGCGGGGACCTTCAGATGGGGTATTTTACAACAAAAAGGCAATTTTTTTTTAAGAAAAGCATTATTCTCTGTGTATACATTGTTATAGAAAAGTAATGAATTGTAGTGCTACAAATTATAACTTAGATTATGCACTTACTTGGTTTTATGAAAAATTGCTGGGATTGCTGACAAAAATTGCTCTTAGTCATTTTTTGCCTGATTTTATTCAGTTATGTTTCAAAATAAAGCTTCATTTCAAGGGGAATTTAAAGGTAAATCTACGAGAAAAATAAATGCTTTTTAAGCATGTGAATTTTGGCCCCACATTGGCCCTTAAAACACTACAATTGGACAATAAAGCATGGAAGAAATTTATCATAAACCTTTTGCTTTGTTGTGTTTGCCCTCCTTAGTTGTCTTGGAATTACTTAGTTTATGTACATCGTCTGGTTCCTCTTTTTTAACCTTCTTCCGTGGAGCAACTGTCTCGTCTCTTTCTTTATTTGCAAACTTTCTTTTTACCTCCATATTTAGATCTGAAATGAAATAAATTCAATACACTTTTACAAGTATTATTTTTACAACTTGTAATAGCAAGAACTACAATTACTTAAAATACCACAATTTAGGCCCTGTGCCAATATTGAGCTACTTTTTATATGGGCAATATTGGCCCAGAGGGCCCGACCGGTGAAGGACCAAAACTGTAATGGAAATTTCACCCTCTATGGCTATAGAGTAGTGACAGGAATTTGGTCGCTACTTTCATGTGCTGAAATGGCATGGTTAGCATAAATATTTTTTTTATAAAATTTACGTACCTGCAAAGAGAATTCATTCCTCCATTATGTTTCATAAATATTTGTACAATAACATTTCCATTTTGGATGCAACAGCAAGTTAAACCTACACACTAATGCATTTAACACACATCTCGCTGTCCTCCACTGCGTAAATTTTAATCGATATTCTGCTACACTGAAACGATTGGGTCATTTTGATTGGTCATTCAATTCTATCATTCATCATCCGAATGGTTGAAGCATATTTGAAGGGTTAAACAAGGCAAGGAAAACATGGCGGTCTGTACATGAATGTAGATTTATCCAAAAGTTTAAATCAGAATTAAATGCATGTCCTAGGTAAATTTCGGCACATGTTAAGCAATTTAAGTGTTGTTTAAGTCAAATACATTGATGATAACTTTATTGTTGCAAATAATGGAAATTTATTAAATTTCACACTTTCAGTTTTCCATCACGTTAACTGCCTTTCGGCGATGAGACCTTACAGCGAATTTAGCCCATCTAAAAAAGGAGCACTAAATTCGCGTTAAATGTCTCATTTATTATACTATTAGTTAAAAGAACAGTCAGTGTTTCAAACTACAGTCGACAGACTCTGACTAGTTCATACATTTTGTCCTCAAGTACTGTATTTATAAACATGTTTGAACAATTTTATTTTATCACCTTGCAATAATGGTTTCAACAAATTGTAGGCCTATAACATTCCAACGTTCTAATTATTAATATCAATTCGGACAGATAACGTCCGAAAAATGTAACACAAAATACAGATGATAATATTAATTATACAGATAATTAAGTTAAACGTTCAACAACTCTGAAAACGTATACAATTTTTGCTGCATTGTAAATGGTGCTGACAATACTTACAGTGATCAAATTAGGCGCGTTTTCTCCATCGGGAAGAGTTCTCATCAAGAACGCACATTCTATTGTGCGGCACACTCATTTTGCAGGGCAATATTTCCGGCCACTAAAATCGGCTTCGCCGTCGGCGAAACGATATAACAATTTAGTTCAGGCAGTAGAAATCCAAATAATGGGGTATTATTAAAGGGATGTGTCCATGACGTCATTTCCTGAAATGTTTTATACAGATTCCGCAGGCGACACTGCCCCCTACAGACGCACGCGCTCACGTGCAGACACCAATACACTCTGCATCACCAGCATATAGCGGGACACTGTGAACACATTGACTGGCCAAAAATACATACGGAAACATTAATTTGGCGAATGCACCGGACATAACAGTACAACTAATTATTTGTGCTTACGATTTAGGCTAACTGTAATAGCAAATTACCATTTACAGCTACCAAATTCGAACCGCATGGGCCCTTAAACAGCCGCATGTTTGCGAGGGACAGGCATGTTTAGCCGAATCAAAATAAAATCAAAATGTTTGGGATACGTAAATGAGTCATATTTAAATAAAAAGTTACTATTTCTGCTTAATTTCTTTAAATAACAATATTATAAGGGGCCTGTATGACAGCTCTCTATGTTTATACATATACATTTAATTACCATGGTGGGAACATGCACAAAGTTATGCTATATCAAGTGAATAAACATTAATGTTAAAACAGTATGTATGAATGTTAGGTAATTAATTTTAAAAATAATAATGACTAAACAACACATGTTTTATATAGATCTATAAATTTATTACGTCGTACGATGTCAATCAGTGGTAAAATCCTTTGCATCTGCGATAAATATCTACTTTCTCTTGTGATAAAACACTTTCTAAGTGTAGAAATCAACCAACAGAACGAGTCCGTTTGGAGAACAAAGAAAATCAAATGTGGCGCGCATCCGGTCAATCGCCGCAAGATAGCGAGAGATAAAGGAATGGTGTTAATTAAGATCAGTCAGTAACTCAATCTGAGATATGTACATAATTATGTCTTAGAATACAGTAAACAATTTGCTGGAATGTATCACGGGATGGTTAAATAACTTTTTAAATAAATTGTTATAAACTAATATCACATAGATTCTAAAATCACGTTTTATTCAGGAGTTTAAATAATCATATATGATATTAATATGCTAACATTTAACTATGCACCACAGACTATAAGCCACATGTGCATAACATAAAATTACATAACTTCACGTGCATAAAACTTCTCAGTTATAGTGTATATTTTATGTAAATCTTAATAAAACAGTTACTATATAACGTTTTAGAAACGTTATACACTAACGTTCAAATAACGTTGAACAATGGTGCTTCACAACGTTGCATACAATACTTTCTCAGAACGTTGACAGAACGTTAGACTTTTTAATTCAAAAAAAATGTAACAAAATTGAAACCCCATTACATTTCTGAAAACAATCTCTCTTAAATTATTACTGATAATCTTGAAATACGTTGTTTATACTGATTGATTATTTTCCGTGCAACGTTACCAAAACGTTGTGATAACGTTCTGCAGAAACATAACCTAGTAAGAACCAAAATGTAACGTTATACGTAACGTTATGTGCTAGCTGGGCCCGGCCTTTTTTCGGTAGGTGTTTTAGATGCTTTTGGGTTTTTGTTTGGTAGCATCACATCATTTTGATGTATTATCATGAACACCGTTAAATGAGTCAAATCACACAACAGTATCTGCATACACTTGGATCAGTCGATTTATTATCAAACTTGTTATATTGATATCAGTTTACTGACAACCTATATAATTATTTAAGAACACACTGAGGCTCATGTATAGGTTTCATGACACTAATGATTTTCAACATTATCATTTTTAAAACTCCGCCCTGATCTTTTAGAGTTATGTTAGAGCTGTAAACCAGAGACAATTCCCCGCACCACCAATCGGAAGCTTTAGATTTTTATTGCAGATTTCGCATGTTTATTGTTTTTTCTTCACATTTTCAGAAAAATGTGTAGGCCACGGCCTATATGGCCGAAAGAAAGCTACGCCGCTGCCGGTAGGTACAAAAGTATGCCTGTAGGAACAATTTTGTATCTGTAGGTCCATCTATTTATAGCTGTTGCATTTACATTTACTTTTAACCCAAACTGTACGGCATAATTTTATAGCCACAGATGAAACAAGAAATGTCGTTAACCAGAAATGTTTTTTAAAAAGACAATCGGCGTTGAAATTAATATTGAGATGTCTTTTTTTTTTACCCGAAACATAATACAAGAGGGTCAAGATGATCGTTTACGTGACTTCTCGGACCCCAGCTTGTTTGGTTCCCACTAAGGAAACTTCTTTCGGACACTATAAGAAACCTTATCGGACCCAAAATTAATTGGAGGTAAACTCAAACATTATTAAGATGTTTACCGCGAATAACCGATCATACCTTCCATGTTTTCACCGGTAATACTTGAATAACCTAAATGCTAGTAATTTACGTTACTATAATTTTAAATGAATTTGTCAGGCAAATTTAATAAATTAGCATTGTCAGAAAATAATTGCGGAAATGAATGAACATTATTATCAGACGAGTGTACATAGTTATGTTAAATAATATACTATACGTATCATAAGTTTTGCAAATATTGTATTCATGCTGCGCAAATGAAGTAAAATTAACATTTCGACGTATTAAGAGACTTCTTTCACCACATTTTATTTATAGAAAGATGTTAAATATTTTTTTTTTCTGGAATAACATCTACTGGAGAAGTTAACAGAAAGGTGCAATTATAAATAATTCTTAATAAAATGCAACTGCAATTCAAATATAAATTAACATGCACAGTAAGTTTATAAATATAAATTACCCATTTATTGAAATTCTCGGGTTTATGATTCTCCGGACGCTAACTGAAGAGTGTATATTAGCATATTGCTCTACCACGCGCTATTTTTAGAATGATGCGCCCTTTATCTCGAGTGTGTTAAATACGGTAGAATAGACCATTTCATACCGATCTTCGCCGAATATCTACGTATGGCTCCGAAAGGTTTCAGAGCGCAATAATTCTCACAAAATTGGATCATTGTAATTGCTATTTATAGAGCGTGCAGCTGATGTAGGCTACACAAAATAATGATTTCATTGTGTGAATTAATATTACATTAAGTTAATGACATACAATGAGTAAAATTGTTCATAATTATGTTCAGTTCTAGAGTGTATGTAGTAGATATGTTTATAACTTTATTTTAACAGCTTATACAAACAATTTTGTAAATTTTAATCCCCCAAAATATGCAACAGTTATTGGTGAACAACAAACCATTGTTGTAAGTTTGCATTCCCTGAAATTATAAAATTCTATTGGCATTCAATTTTCCCGCTGCATAAAATTATCGCAAGAAATCTAGGTCAAAAGTGATCTTAGACAGCTACGCCAAAAAAAGACAATCGGCGTAGAAATTAATATTGAGATGTCATTTTTTGCCCTAAATATAATACAAGAGGACCAAGCTGTGACTTCACGGACCCCATATTTTTCATTCCCTACTAAGGAGACCTCTCGGACCCCAGATTTTTCGGTCTCTACTAAGGAGACTTCTCGGACACTAGATTTTTCGGACACTATAAGAAAACGTATCGGCCCCCACAATTAATTTTAGATAAACTCAATAATTATTCATATCTGTACGGTAAATAAACCGATCATATGCCGCCCCATGTTTTCACCAGTACGTAAACATAATTGATACATGAATTTGTCAAATTAACTTTGTCAGAAAATAATAGCGGGAATGAATTAGCTGTAAGTTTGTGAATTCCCCATTTATTGCAATTCTCGGATTTAGGATTCTCCAGACGCTAATTGATGCGTGTGTATTAACACAGCTTAACCGCGCGCTATTTTTATAATGATTCTCCTGCAGGAGTTGTACTCGCTAGAATTAATTCACGGGGACGTGAATTGTAGCATTGTAATTGCTATTTATAGAGCGCGCCGAGTATGTAGGCTAAACAATATAGTTATTTCATTATGTGAATGAATATAACATTCTGATCATGACATACAATGAGTAAAATTGTTCATAATTATGTTAATTTCTAGTGTATGTCGAAGATATGTTTATAACTTTAATTTAACCGCTTATGTAAACAATTATGTAAATTTTTAATCCCCAAAAGTATGCAACAGTTATTGATATACGTTAAACAATTGCTTGAAGTTTGCATTCCCTAAAAATAGTAAATATGCCCAATTCTATTGGCATTCAATTTTCCCGCTGCATAATTATCGCAAGAAATCTAGGTCAAAAGTTATCTTATACAGCTACGCCGGATCAAAAGTGATCTTATACAGCTACGCCGAATCAAAATTGATCTTATACAGCTACGCCGAAAAAAAACCACAAGATTGCGACGTTTATATCGCTTCGGCGTATCGTGCCGGCGCGTTGGAGTATCGTGTCGACGCATCGGCATCGTGTCGGCGTGTGGTCTCCATGCGTCGGCGTATCGTCTCGGCGCGATTTCGACCTCAGAAATTAAAGGGCGCCGATACGATACGCCCAAATCCGACACGATACGCCGAAGCTCCGTTATGATGCGCAGAAGCGATATAAACGTCGACTCTTCGTATCTTCACCCAATTGTATAGCCACATATGGAAAAAAAAACACACGAGATGTGTAAATCGCTTCAGCGCATCATGTCGGCGCTTCGGCGTATCGTGTCGGCGCTTCGGCGTATCGTGTCGTCGCGTCGGCGCCCTGTCATAAGCACAGGTCGAAGTCGCAAAACTACGATGGCTATAACAGAACACCGTAGTAATAGGACACCGTATCTAATCGACAAAAATCCTTATCATAAAAAACGCGTTCACGTACAACCAATGTGTAAAGTATTCATACAGGGCACGTTTATATTTTCGCACTATACTCTAGTGAGTTTTATAAATGTTTACATAGTACGGATATCTTTATAAATAAGAAACATCACGCGGCATGTAAATACAGCCCATGGAATAAATGAGTGTCAAGGTCGAATGTGTTATACTAAACAAAAATAGTATATCAGGTTCATTAATAAGTGTATGTGATGGTTCACCTTGGATTTAAAGTCAAAAGTAAGAAGAGCAACTGTAATATCTTTATGACGGGGTTAAGTCAATTTAACAATCGAATGGAATTTACTGTTATTAAATGAAAGACAGCATCTATTCAATATTTGCAACAACAAAATGACACATGTTTCGTTGTGAGCATGGTGTTACGTTATATGTAGATCTACCATTAATTACCCGAGTACTTATTATACACAGGAAACGAACTCGAAGGTGGCTTTCGACAAAATTGGGCTAAAATAAAAGGTTTAAACTAATTAATCTACTATAGTCATAATCAGTGAACGGTAGGTATACAGTGCGCAGCTATGTTGGAAGGATTATCCCTCACGTCTGTCGGACTGATTGTCCTGGTGTGCGTCCTGGTACACCGGTTCCTGCTGAGCAGAAGCCCCGGAAATCTGCCGCCGTCTCCCGGCCTCTCCCTGCCCATCATCGGGCACAGCTACCTCCTGAAGAAGGACATGAGGCAAACCCTGGCGCGATTCCGGAAGCAGTGCGGTGACGTATATTACATGAAGTGGGGTAGCGTGCCGGTGGTGATTATCAGCGGATATGACGCCATTGCGGACGCTTTCAAAAAGCAAGCTGACCTGTTCGCAGCGAGACCGAAGTTGTTCGTTTTGGAAAAGGTCACAAGAGGAAAAGGTAGCCATTATGTATATCACCAAAAGTCACATCATATAGCCGGTATTCCATAATTAATAATTTTAGTATGTAAGGTATATACATCTATACATGTACAATTATTATGGTTTCGTGTTTTCTCAGGCATAGTGATGGCGAGCGGGGAGCCATGGCGGGAGCACAGGAGATTCACACTCAGCACTCTGAAGGACTTCGGCATGGGCAAGACCAGGCTAGACGCCACCATACAGGAACAGGTGGCCTTGCTGGTCGAGGAAATAGAAAACCGCAAAGGGGAACCATTTGATCCCAAATATCTGATAAGTTCCCATGTTGCCAACGTGATTTGTTCGATGCTGTTTAGGAGACAGTTCAAACATGACGACCCGCGGTTTATAGGGATGATCAAAATGTTCGATGAAAATATGGGGTAAGTATACTGTACGTGTGTTCTACACATTAGATTGTCTTTTAGAATGAGAACATTAATTTCCATTAGCAAATCAGTCAGTATATATCGGTAGCAGGGTACATACAGCCCAATCCATCAATGTTTCTTTCTCCATAACTGAAATTTAACGGTCAATAATCGTGTGGTCGAACTTCCAAAAACACCTTTGGTCACTCATTTTCGCTTCAGTTCCGCGGGCGGAATCGCTAACTTCTTTCCGTGGATGACCCGACTGCCCGGGGACCCTCTGGGGGTGGGGAGGATGGTCGCCAACTCGGACGCCGTGCACGCCTACTGTGAGGACATCGTGAGGGAGCACGTTGAAACGTACGACGAAAACTGCATCGAGGACCTGGTCAGCGCGTACATCAGAGAGGTGAAGAGACACGAGCAGTCGAACGAGGAGACGACCATGAGCTGTGCGTAGTGTGTTGTTTTCTATACATTGCATATGCACAACTATTTCTACATCGTCGTATATCCCCGGCTGCTGATTACGGTTCTCTCCATCTACATGTATCTAGGAATGGAGAGTAACGTAATGAATTGACCTTGGGTGTCCCACGATGATATTTCTAGCGCTTCCGCAACTTGTTTTTCGCTAGGTTGCATTTTAATAGTGCTATATTACTATTATGTTCATGTTTTTGTTTCAGACGAGTATCTCGTGTCCCTGATCGGGGACCTCTTCATGGCCGGTTCGGAAACGACGACGACGACGCTGCGCTGGAGTCTCGTGTGTCTCACGGAATATCCCGAGATCCAGGAACGCTTGTACCAGGAAATCACGAGCAGCATCGGCACTGCCCGACCATCCTCCGTCCTGGACAGGCCGTCCTTGGTGCATGTAGAAGCTTTCTACATGGAGGTGTTGAGGTACTTCTGCATAGCTTAAAACGCAAACAGTTCCCACAAACCATATACAAATATCACACGAATACAAAAGTTAGATCTAACATGTTTGACAAAAATGTACGAGTGCATTTTATCCGATTTGAAGGGATATCTCTATTTGAACGCATAATGTATATATGAAAAGTCGACGAACGTTGACACAAACATATTTTATTATTTATTTATTTTAACTACAGGTTCTGCAACTTAACAATTGTATCCGGTATCCACGCTACAACCGAGGAGGCTTCGCTCAGAGGTTACACTATACCCGCCAAAGCTGTTATTATTCCCGACCTCGAATCCGTAATGACTGATCCCGAAATATGGGGCGATCCCCACGTGTTCCGACCAGACAGGTTCATTGACGACCATGGAAAGTTATTAAAACGGGAGGAGTTCATTGCATTTTTCATCGGTATGGTGCATATTTGGTGATATTTTCGAAACGTATTCATTATAACTACTAAAGTACGTGATATGATGCATACAAGCACAGAAAAATTATCTGAAATGTTTAATGACTTCAATTTATTGCTGGTAATATTATATGAAATAAAACACTATATGTTTAGACAGACGAATAAAAAAAACTACTTTGGGTCATTGGCACTTTTGTTGTTATTTTTGTTAGCTCTGAACATGTGCGATGCTTTCTAATCAGTCGCGTGAGGCTGATCCGATTTACCGGTACGTTGAATACCGTCTGGTATTTAAAGCAAGTTAAACTCCCCTATGAATGACGCAAACGCAACATAATGTTTAATTAAGAAATAATTTTCGATTTATCGTTGTTTATCGGCCAATAAGCAACGATTGGGAGCTCTGATGCGTAGGTATAAAACCACGAGGGCGTTAGCCCGAGTTGTTTAATAGCCACGCATCAGATCGACGATAATGCGAAAATTATTTCGATTCTAACATGATTTGACATATTTGTTTGCAATTGTAACTGGCACTACTTTTTGCGTTATTTACTGGGTAGTTTAACAACGATAAATTTGTTCTTTGTCTATAGAAACATTAGCATTAGCGAGTATCATGTTAGAATGTTGTTTTTAGGAAACCAAAACGAATGTATTATATATTATAAATCTACCGTGGCTACATATTACAGGCAAACGCAGCTGTATCGGGGAGTCGCTAGCACGGGTGGAGCTCCTGTTATTCCTTAGCAACATGGTGCAAAGATTTCGATTTGAAAGTCCGGCTGGGGAGGACGTCTCCATGGCAACTACGGACGGGGTGTTCGGACTGGCGCACGCGCCGAAGCCATTCAAGATTGTAGCAGTGCCAAGGGGAGGTTGACTGGTTGTGCACGTGATTCGCGTTACGTCGATTAGTGCCTGAACTGTGTTAATGATTGACATTTCAGAAATGTAATGTTTGACAGACAAACAATATAATGTAACCAATGATATATAGTATAACCCGTATTATAGAATGATGTATGCCCTATATGCGAGAAAGTTGTTTCTTGTGTTTGCGATGCCTGCAAACATGTTCCAATCTGCGGGTTATATACTACAGTATTGCAAATATAGTAGCAACTAATTGAGATGAGTTTAATTGGATTGCATGGTGTTTGTACAAGATTGATGACTTCTCTTGTATCAGATAAGTATGATTGACAACAAGTCACAGCATACAGGTGTCCGGATACCTTGATATTCACGTGTTTGGATGTTTTTGGATACAAAAACAGAAGAGTTTATCATCGAAAATTATATTTTATTGCTTTCACATATGTGAAAACTACATGTATAAAGAAAGTATTTAAATATTGTGAATAACTAAATATATACAATTAATGTGCGATAATCGGTTAATCACACAACACATTAACCATCATAATAATGTTATATTCTGAAGAGTCAACCACAAAATGGTTATTGTTACAAAAGGTATTATTCAAAATATATGCCAATTCTGGCCCATATCATCATACGGTACACATGTCGTTATTTTAAATTTAATTTGAGCAACATTATGGCTGTTAAACTGCAGTATTATATATCATTTGATAAATAATTTTCGCATTATCGTTGCTTTTTCGGCTAATAAACAACGAGTTGTAGTTCTGATGCGTAGGAACACGCAATATACCGCATCCAAACGACAGATCGGTGTTTATAAATTAGTCAATAAACAACGATAATGCGAACATCATTTCGATTCTAACATGACCTGACAACATTTTCTGCAATTACAATGCGAACTATCTATTACAGTTTTGAAATTATTTTTTCGGGTTGTTTATGGGTAGTTTAACAACGCTGAATTTTGTTCTTTGTCTACAGAATGTTAGAATGAGTTGCGTGTTTGATAACCCTCCTATTGCCATGTTACCATGTGTTTGAAGCAGACCACAGAAAAATGCATTTAGTATGAAATATAACAATATCTCAGACCTCAACGCACGGTAAAGGGGAGGGGCTTACCCCTATAGTATTAGGAAAGACATGAACACAACTTCAATTAAAACCACTACACAGTTTTATGATCATATTCTCCAGCGTTTTTCTTGTCATTTCCGTTGTGGTCTATTTTTATTCCATCCCAATGTATCCCATCCTCCCTCTGTCGGAATATCAAGGTCATCGGAAACAGGAAGTTGAGTGCCCAAAAGTCGCCGAAAACGGACCGGAAGTGCTTGTTAATGCTCAGTGTACTTTTCACTGGCACGTTCTTAGCAAGCTCATACAGCGTCTTGCCGCTTGCTATTACAGTTATTTGCGATGTAACGTACACAAAACCAATAACTCCGAAGAATATTTCAAGAGGAAGATGTACAAGCAAAAGTACATGAAATGCTGGAACTACGCCAAACATGGATTTCCATATTGCCACTGGGAAAAATAAATATGCCCACGAGTCTAACTGTGGCCACACGACAAGCTGTATATATTTATATGTAAAGTACGCACCAACTAGTCCCGTAACCATAGCATAAAATACCAGCACAGCGAAGTAGCGCTGATTTTTAAAACCAATGCAATTTCCAACCATGTAGCAATGATGGTCCCGTTTCAATATGCACCTTCTGCAGATGCTGCAGTGATGACAGCGCGGCGGTATGTACATCTCGCAGTCCTTGCAGTATTCCCATGGCAACGCTTCCTTGCTGGAGATGTCATAGACGCAGTGTCCGTTACCATTGGCGGACTGCTCGATCATCGGAATGAACTGGTCTGGAGGCTGTTCGTGCCCGCCAACTTGAAGAAATGGATTGTCCTTCGTCTTCCGGTACGCAGGATCGTAAAGGATGACGCACAGCCAGTTGGCGAGGCCGTTGACGCAGATGAAGCAGCAGAGGACTTTCATGTAGTACTCCGCCCACGGTCCGCAGTCGGAGAAGAAGTAGGGCACGAGGTGCCAGACAAACGCGTAGAGCATCGTGGGCGCTTGGAACAGCATCAGCCCTCGCATCAGGATCTGTAATATAGGACATGGGATATACTGGTAAAAAACGTTTTGCATTTCTTTTAGTAGAATAACGTGAACTCGTACATCATTTTATAATACGGATTAAATGCCAGAGCAAAAAGATGTATTAATGCGTCACAAGCCAGTACACGAGTCTGCTGTTGTAACATGGATCAGGATCTACAATATACATCGTTAATACCGGGAAACGGCGCTAGAATAATATACTCTAGATTTATTTTATTAACTATTTGTATTCAGGTACACGCTGAATATGGTAAAACTATTTTCCAATGCATTAGGAATAAAGTCACATAATTATAGTGTACAGTTGAATGAATGTGCAAGTTTGGGGGCGGTTGGGCCACAGACAGGACCATAGTTAGTAATGGTTGATAAAATGACAAAACTTTGCATTTACATCATTTATGATTAAACATCACTTACATGTCGGCCATAGCTTGATTGCGAGTGCGTAATAATCATTGTATATACCGATATATAGTCTCAAGTTTGTTCTTTAAGTTCAGTTTTATAGACAGCAAGTACAAAACAATGAATTATACCATTATTTGTATGATGAAGATTAAATAAATGCTGCTCAAACCTTTGTATTGGTTGCCGCGGACCCATCCTTGGCTTTCAGCTCTCGTAGCTTCTGGAATCTCTTCCAGAACGGCAACTTCTCGTCCTCCGGGGACAGTCTGGTTACCTCGAAGAAACTCTTGATGTAGTTGAGCGACTTAAGTTCCACCACGTTCCTCTCGGTCGTGGTCGGGAGATGCGAGCGTCTGAACACCATCTTGTTCCTGAAAGGTATTTTATCGCGTTCTAATGGCATATAGGGGTGTACAGTTTGACAAACGAGTTGACAAGCCAACAGCCGTTATCTTGTTTAACAACATATATATAACGAAAACATATAAGCTTATATATAGATCAGTGTTTTACAGAATATACATGTACGTGTAAATATCGTATGACTATTGGCACTCTTTAATTTAATTCACCTATGTACATTTGATGACGATAATGGTGGCGGTCGTGATGATGATGTTGTTGATGACGACGATGAGGAGGAAGATGCGGATGATGATGACGATGATTATGAAGTTGTTCATGATTATGATGACGATATGATGATGACGATCATGATGTTGTTGTTGATGATGACGAAGATATAGACGACGATAACGATGAGGATTATTATTTAAATGAAGATCTTCTTCTTCCCGGCGACGACGGTTGTATACGAATCAATTCAGTTATTTACAAGTAAAAACGTTTAACGCTGTTACTGTACTATAGTAAATTTTTATACTTCGTATAATTTTAGGCGAGAGATTCGAGGCATTGCGATGACCCTGTACAGAGCAACGGGTTGTTCAGTTAACCTAGTAGTGAATAGTGGGTTTTTACAAACCACATATCCTGTGTGAATTATTCATGCGTTAAGCCGATGTACATGTACATTGAAGGCATCCTGAATTGTCGTATCAACCGTTATCAAGGTCAATAAATATAACGCAGGGTTTAATAAACAAGGTTTATTTTAGAATAGTAGCACAACTGTATTATGCTCATGATGTTGTACGGCCTTGCGGAGATAACGGGTACCATTAAAGCAATCATACTTTCAAAATTATGTATGCAGTTTTGTACAATTGTTTTGCTTTGTATATGTTACTAACATAACAACGTATACACCCACGAAACAACGAAGACGCCTAGAATTGAGATGGTACTAGTGTTAGCTAGAAATGTTATATTCTTTTAGATAAATCGAACATTACTCAATTTGTAGAGCAAATTCACATTTGAACTGTTAGTTTGTGAATTATAACAAAGTATATTAAATACATACACACTCACCGGTCTTGCTATACAACTCCGATTGCACTAAATTTTCCTCTCTGTTTGTAGAAAGTAGAAATACATTTCAAACAAATCTCAACATGTTCAGGCCATGTGTTATAATTGCTTAATCCTGAAGCCGTTTATTTTTAGTCTATTATATTTACCTGGTTGCTACTGGTTACCAGGTCAATTCATATCGGACGATTTAAGGGAGCAAACTGCGAATGTGTTGGACAATAATTATTCGGTATTAATTCCCTTTTGATCTGCCATCATAGTTAAAAGTGTTCACAAATTATTAGAAATTATGATAATACTTTTCAGGAGTCGAAAGTAACAAAATAACATGTAATAAATAATAAAACATTATACAATTGCTATAACAGTATAATATTATTGACAATGGTATTATTTATTACATAAAACAAATCAATATGCTTATAGCACATTGACCACATATTTACAACAGAACGTTTCATATCTAACAAATGCGTTTCTACTGCTATTTAATGCTTCTGCAACTACTTGTCGTATTTCACTTTCTTTGAAATATCTACTTAGTGTACTTTCATTTAGACAGGTTTCATGATGGAAATCTGGAGATATGTATTATTTTACTTATTTCCTAGGATAACTTTTGTGGATAGATAGGTGCAGTTCCATGCTGTTTTTGAGCACATTTCTGTATCTAGGATTGATTTTATTCATATAGAATTTACTACAACTACCAATTTTCGGGCACCCGTGAAAAGTTTCTGGATATTTAAGACAGAAAGAAGACCATTGATCCTTCGCTGTTTTTCGTTCGTGTTTTTCTATGCATTCTGATCCCCTATGATTTTATCCTTCAGTTGTTTTGTCTCTCCAGATACTGATGGGCCAATATTTATATGGTATTGTATGAATCCGTTTTACCATACAAATGAAATAATCTGTATAACCACATGCAATGAATTATTCAGGTATCTTTGTACACCAACAGCCCACGGTTTTATAGTTATAGATTTTTGCATTATCAGTTATCATCACTTGGGATTAATAATCATGATACCGTTACACATATATTAATAATTTTGATAAAACGCTGATATTAAATTAAAGGGGCATATCGACAGTATTTCGCATGCACATAGACATATATTAAAACACAATGATTTTCTTTTTTCTCGATATTTGTTCAATTATTAACAGATGGTATCGTTTGGAAAAAAGTATATACAAAGACAAAAAGTATTGTTGGTAGACATGATTCCAGGAAGATTTAAACTCACACCTACAAATTCGCGCTATTAAATGAAAACTTCCAGACGGTATGCAAAGTTTATCAATGTACTTATTGTAAATTCCATTCATATAGATTTTACTACTACTACAAATTTCCAAGCGCCCGTAAAAATGTCATCGACAACCACTGTTTATATAATAAAATATGTTTGCCAAATGTTTCTAGAAACAAAACCATTGAATTTAATGATGCTTCAATAAGGATTCTCTGTAAATGAGGTTTATTTTTGCAAAAGTTATTGTCGACCTACCATCGATATCCCCCCCCCCCTTAATCCTGTAGGTATCTGTGTACAGTGTTTCAAGCAGAGAAAACTCTTCAACTTCAGAATGTACAAGAAACACGAAGTGAAATGATTTATTTGCATATAAAGGTACAAGCTTTAAAACGAGACAGCTTGATTCATGAAGTTTGGACAGTATATACATTACCCTCTAATCCTGCATGAAATAAGCACACCAAGTCTCTCATTCGATATTTTATTAAATCCTCAACAATTTATTATACAAAAGAAATGAGGATGCAAAAAACTAAGTACTATTATAGATTCCATAATTTTGCATTGTAAATAAAAGTTCAAAATGATAAGATCATTAATCCATGAAATAGAGAGGGACCGATATTCGGTCAGAACTACCATCACATTTCACATTATCTACCTACAGTCAAATCAAAATTAGTACTGGAACTTTTCTTCATGTGATAAAACAGTCCATGGTAAATAAATTTTCGCAAACAGCCTTCATTCTAAAAAAAGCATCAAACAAAAGACAAACAGATCAGACAAAAGAACACCATGGCTGCTTTATACACTTCATTATTCTTACAATTATTATACCTGTGTTATGTTAAATATAAAAGCATCCTGCAGCATAACAGAATTTAAAACTTTGATTGCATTACGTAATTTGTGTGGGCATGTTTTTTTTGGAAATTTAAAAAAATAGGTATGAATTTACATATTGTTGTGACTTGTTAATTAATGAATGATGAAATATTCAATGTATTATTATATTAATTAATGATGAAATATTCAATGTATTATCAAACAGAACACATCTTGTAAAACAAAAGACTATATAACAAAAAAGAAATAAGACAATGATAAAATAAAGATTGTGAAAGAAATTAAAAGGCAACAAAGGCATGGGAAAAAGCAGACGACAGTAAGAAGTGAAAAATAAGCAGATGTCAAATGAAATCTGCTACTTCAAACGATGTCAAAAATAATAGTTTATATACAAATTGAGTAACAATCATATGTTCAAAATACTGAAAAAAAGATGAACACAACAATACACAAGGCATCCATTACCCTATCAAAATCAAAATAAATTCAGTGAAACATGATGTTTCGCATGTTATAAACACACTGGAAAATCTCTGTGTACCAGAAACTTGTCTTAACACACTTTCAATGTCTCAGTAGTATAATAGTTTATATACAAATTGAGTAACAATCATATGTTCAAAATACTGAAAAAAAGATAAACACAACAATACACAAGGCATCCATTGCCCTATCAAAATCAAAATAAATTCAGTGAAAAAATGATGTTTCACATGTTATAAACACACTGGAAAATCTCTATGTACTAGAAACTTGTCCTAACACACTTTCAATGTCTCAGTAGTATAATAGTTTATATACAAATTGAGTAACAATCATATGTTCAAAATACTGAAAAAAAGATAAACACAACAATACACAAGGCATCCATTGCCCTATCAAAATCAAAATAAATTCAGTGAAAAAATAATGTTTCACATGTTATAAACACACTGGAAAATCTCTATGTACCAGAAACTTGTCTTAACACACTTTCAATGTCTCAGGAGTATTCACACACTTCATTTATTTCCAATTTAACACACATAGGGAAAGATCTAGGAACACAAATTGTACAGGGTGCTGTTCAAATGAAGCAGGATGGAAATGCTGCCCAATAAACTTACATTTTCTATAAATTTGCTAAATCCAGGATATTTATTAGTTTAGTGTATGTAATTCAGGTTTTTAAGCATAATCTATTCATTTGACATTGAATATTTGCAAATACATGTATACATTAACATTAAAAAAATAATTCAATATTCCTGTGTGGGCCAGCCCTGAGGGGAAGCAGGGTGGAACCAAAAAGGAGCAGGGTACAGCGCCCTTATATTTTGCTATTATAGGGAAAGATCCACAGCGAAATCTGTTCCGTGTTATCTTCCACAAATATTTTCTTTTACAATACTCATGTACATATGAGGCACGTCATGGGAAAACCAGGCTTAATGCATGTCCGCACAGGCTGATCCAGGACGACACTTTCCGCTTTTATGGTATTTTCCGTTTCAAGGAAGTCTCTTGTAAACATAAATCCACTGTAGACGGAAAGCGCCGTCCTGGATTAGCCTGTGTGGATTGCACAGGTTGATCTGGGACGACACTTTATGCCTGTTTTCCCATGACATATGTAACATACTAGATATATTTCAAGCACGTTTGTTGCATGTTAAGCATACACATTTAATACAATCCAATTTTTATTTATATATAAGTAAACAGCGAAAATATAAGAGCAACGTGCATGTTCACACAAATAACAAGCAGCATAATGAAACTTCCAACAATGTGAAATTTAACAATTATAGATCTAGCACCGATTATTAAATAAGATTTGCTTTTTGACAGTGGATTCTTTGACTATATGTTCATAACAAATAATATCAAATGTCTATTATTTAGAAATCTTAGTTTGCAAGTTATAGTCTGCATATTAATGGTAATCAAAACATATAATAAATCTGAAATTTTCTAAAGAAAGTATTAAGAAACACTGTCATACCTAATATAACTAAAATCATGACAAACACATGGAGACATTAAATTGTGTTCTTTCTAATACTTGCTAATTATCGTTTGAATACTTGTATACAGAAAACTATCAACAAAGAATGAATATACAAATTGATAGTTCTTTAACAATTAATATTTGGACATACTAGTATAAACAAAATAATTATAACACAGAGAAATGCTATAAACAGATCATAGGCAGGACAGAGTTTCTGAATGGCCCATTACAATAAAAAAAATTCAAAAAACAACCTACCAATCCATTAGTACAAATAAAAATAAGCGCAGGAGGTCCTGAATTACGCAATGAGAGTCAACACATACCAAAGGGAGCTCCATACGTAATGGCAAAACTCATATTGAAACAGATCTTAGAACTTTCTCGTTTGTGAAATGTGTGAGCTAAAACTGATGCCTACACAGGGACATCTTATTATGAAAGTTTGGTCTAAAGTAAGTGACAAGTAATAAAGCCCAAGGCCAATATCCACAATCTACCTAGTGAAAACATATGTGGCGCGTCGTGGAAAACCGGACTTAATGCATGTGCGTTAAGTGTCATCCCCCATTAGCCTGTGCAGTCCGCACAGGCTAATCCAGGACGGCACTTTCCGCCTACAGTGGATTTATGTTTAGAAGAGACTTTTTTGAAACAGAAAATACCATAAAAGCGGAAAGTGCCATCACAGATCAGCCGGTGCGGACTGCACAGGCTGATCCGGGACGACACTTTACGCACATGCATTAAGTCGGGTTTTCCCACGACGCGCCTCCTATGTAAATTTCTTAAAATTCCTTAGGTTTGTGGCTGGTTCACATTTTAACGTTTCTTTTGCTTTACATGGTTTTAATCTGTCAATGAGGTGTACATTCTACGCCTATCCCGTCTCCAGCTGGTCATTCCAGTACTGCCCACGTACACTCTATGTCTGCGCCGTCTCCAGCTGGTCATTCCAGTACTGCCCACATACACTCTATGCCTGCGCCGTCTCCAGCTGGTCATTCCAGTACTGCCCACGTACACTCTATGCCTGCGCCGTCTCCAGCTGGTCATTCCAGTACTGCCCACGTACACTCTATGCCTGCGCCGTCTCCAGCTGGTCATTCCAGTAATAGTCCTCCTGCTGGTCGGAGTCCTCGTAGTTCTCCTTGTCGTCCTTCCGCTCACTCAGGTACTCGTGGAACAGCTTCTGCTGTATCGCCTCCTCACTCACCACCTTCTGAATACAAAACAATCACTTCTACATTTTCTTACTGTTCAGTTTAAACAATAGTTATTTAAGCTCGATTTTGTTGAAAGCTATAGGACAATTTCGAGTCTGATAGTTGGGTAGAACCAGTACCTGGATCCTATTGAGCGAGATTATTTGAGGGCGTCGTGGGAAAACCGGGCTTCATGCATGTGCGTAAAGTGTCGTCCAGGATCAGCCTGTGCAGTATGCACAGGCTGATCCAGGACGGCTCTTTCCGCTTTTGCCAATCACTTTAGAACTATAGACCATTTACAGGTTTTTGCCAATCACTTTAGAACTGTAGACAATTTACAGGTTTTTGCCAATCACGTGTACTTAGAATGATGGGCATTTCCATGTTTTTGTCAATCACTTGTGCTAAGAATGACAGACATTTGCAAGTTTTTGCCAATCATTTGTACTTAAAACGATGAACATTTGAAGGCTTTTGCCAATTTTTCAAGTTTTTAGCCAATCGCTTGAACTTAGAATGATATACATTTTCAGGTTTTGGCCAATCACTTGAACTTAGAATGATATACATTTTCAGGTTTTGGCCAATCACTTATACTTAAAATGGCAGACATTTTCAGGTTTGGCCAATCACTTGTACTTACAATGATATACATTTTCAGGTTTTGGCCAATCGCTTGAACTTAGAATGATAGACATTTTCAGGTTTGGCCAATCACTTGTACTTAAAATGGCAGACATTTTCAGGTTTTGGCCAATCACATGAACTTAGAATGATATACATTTTCAGGTTTTGGCCAAACACTTATACTTAAAATGGCAGACATTTTCAAGTTTGCCAATCACTTGTACTTAGAATGATATAAATTTTCAGGTTTTGGCAAATCGCTTGAACTTAGAATGATAGACATTTTCAGGTTTTGCCAATCACTTGTACTTAAAATGGCAGACATTTTCAGGTTTTGGCCAATCACTTGTACTTAGAGTGATGAACATTTCCAGGTTATTGCCAATCCATTGTACTTAAAATGGTAGACATTTGAAGGTTTTTACCAATCACTTGTACTTAGAATGATGGGCATTTCCATGTTTTTGCCAAACACTTGTATTTAAAACACATCTGAAGTTGTTTGTCAGTCACTTGTACTTACAATGACAGACATTTCCAGTTTTTTTGCCAATTACTTATACTTAAAATGACTGACATTTCCAGGTTTTAGAAAAAACTGAATTCATCGATTATAATTATCATGATTTAATTATTACCGCTGCTATAAATTTGGTAACAAATACAAAAATTATCACTTTTATCTGATTTTTTTATCTTGTTCTGAATCAACTATCTGTACATACATCAATCAAATCCTATGGCAATTTATAGATTTAAACAATATGCGTGCATCATCAGTCTTCAACAAATGAAGTGACTACCATATGCAAAATGTATCGATACAGATACCTAGTATAGAGTTCAATAACAACTAAGAAACCACATAAACATGTGCCACGCCCCCCTCTCACTGACCTTGATGGGTTTGGGTGTGTCCTGCTTGTACTTCTTCTTGTTTATCAGTCTCCTCTTCATGATACGGTGCACGTATCCGTCAACGTCTCTCCTGAAAACATGAGATCTACCTTGAAAATTTAATTTAATGTTACAATAGGACGAGTGGAATTAAAACACATATTTGTGTGCCACTTTGAATACAGTTGGTTTGCGCCATGTCCAACAAGTTTGCATTTTGCAAGACACACTAACACAGATTTGTATTTATGAAGATAATTTGTTATTACTGCTTAAAGTACCGGTACATAGGAAACTGCCTGTAAAACAAGACCTACGTGTACCTCAAAATGAACATATTTCTTATTATGTGGCGTGTCATGGGAAAACCGGGCTTAATCAATGTGCGTGAAATGTCGTCCCTAAATAGCCAGTGCAGCCCGACGGCACTTTCCGCCTACAGTGGATTTATGGCTAGAAGAGACTTCCTTGAAACAGTAATACTATACAAGAGGGCCATGATGGCCCAAAGCGCTCACCTGAGAACTGTTACAGATGAAGACTATACTGTTGTGACTGGTTTGAAAATTAAGGTATATGAACAATACGCAAAGGGGGATAGGATTATTTTGATTTAAAACATCGGTTAGTGCAAAGTTTGCAACTGTTGGAAATCCAATTTTATCAATCAATTTTTATGGTCATACGCAAACTGTGTAAGTTTGGTCAACATTGAATAGAAATCTTGTGTGCAAGCCAATCATTTATAACTTGATGATGTTATTTTTTTCCATATACAAGGGGTATAACTCCGGTGTTTTTGGCATGATCATGCTTATATTCGACTTCACCTGTAATCTTACGTTCACAGACAAACTGTGCATGGTTGGTGAAGACTGGATGAAAAGTCTCTAACCTGAATAATGTCCATTTTTGTATTTTTTTTTTCACAAAGGGCAATAAATCTGGTGTTTCTGACCCGATTTTGCTTATATTAGACTTCACTTTTCATCTTATGGTCATAAACAAACTGTGCAAGATTGGTGAAGATTGGATGAAAAATGAAGTCTCTATCCTGAATAATGTCAATTGTTGCATTTTTTTTCACAAGGGCAATTACTCCGGTGTTTCTGGTCCGATCTTGATTACATTGGAATTCAACTGTAATCTAATGGTAATAGACAAACTGTGCAAGACTGGTGTAGATTGGATGAAAAATGAAGTCTCTATCCTGAATAATATAAATTTTTGTGTATTTGTATAATAAACAAAGGACAATAACTTTGGTTTTGAAACACGATCTGGCCCATTTTTGGCGTCCGCTGAGATCTGATGGTTATACACAAACAGTGAAAGTTTGGTTTAGATTGGATGGAAAATAAAGTCTATATGTTGGAAAAAGGCATGTTTGCACTTTTTTTGTATGAAAAAGGAGCATAACTCTAGTGTTACTGGTGTGATCAGACCCAATAACAATCCCATCCGAGATTTTATGGTCATAAACAAACTGTGCAAGTTTGGTTTAGATTGGATAAAAAGTGAAAAGTCTCCAGCGTGAATACGAACCCAATTGTTGACAGCACATGGATAAGAAACGACGGACGACGAGGAAGAGATCCCCTATACCAATAGTTCACCGAGCACTTTGCGCTCAGGTGAGCTAAAAAGCCAAAAGTGTTGTCCTGGATTACGAGACTGTGCGGACTGCACAGGCTAATCTGGGATGACACTTTACGCACATGCATTAAGACGTGCCTCCTATTAACTTTAAGTCTTGTTATGATCCATTGTTTAAAAGACGCACAGACAGGTAACTTAAACAGGACACAAAGCTACTTAAAAGCTACAGCAATGCTGTGGACCCTGATATAGTGACTACTAAGCTTTGGCTCTTAACAGTGGAGTTGAGTTGTATACTTCAAAGGGGTTGGAGTCTGTAAATCGACACATTTCCAAAGCTACCTTTATCCCAACTGGATTTTTAAATGTTCTGCAACATATCCCAAATCTTAGGAAAACTAGAACTCTGTGAGTCGATGTGTCGCCTGCCTAGGCATAACTCAAGTACCATAAGAGCAAAATATCCAAAAAACGAACTCAACCTTCCTTATATGCCTATTAACACTTCCCTAAAGTTTCATAATGATTGCACAACTTCTCACGTTATTGTCTGCACAAGCCTTATCTAAACTATTTTTGTTAAAAAAAGGCGCATAATTCAAGTACGATAAGAGCAAATATGTAAAAAAATCAAACTTTACCTTCCTTTTATGCCTATTAACACTTCCCTCAAGTTTCATAATGATAGCACTAAAACTCGCAAGTTATTGTCTGCACAAACTGATGGGAACGCCAACACTGCCACCGCCGCAAAAAGTAACCCTATATGTCGCCTTTTCAGGCGACACAAAAAATGTCTGCTTACTTTTGATCAAACATGTCCATATCAACGCGAGAAACGGGTGTCTTCCTAGCAGAAGCAGCAGGTGGTATTTTGTACGTCAAGCTGACATCGGCACACTTGGGGGTCTCGAAGCGAGCCTTCCCCTGCTTCCTGGCCAGCTCCTCATATATGGCATCGTCGTCATCATCCACTCCAAGAATTGGCACCTTCATAGTCAGAATGGAGGCAAAATATGTGTATAAAACAGTGTACAGTGTATATGCGAGGAGATATGATAACGCAAAGTGCAACATAACCTATTTTACTACTTATGTTGGGCCCGGCTAGCTCAGTTGGTAGAGCGCTGGACTGTCAATCCGGGGATCGTGGGTTCGAACCCCAGCCCAGCCACATAACTTGTGTCGGGATTGGTCATGAAATTATTTCTACGGCCATCTCCCCCTACCTCTGATTCAAGTTGGGCAGTTGTCAGTTACTGGCATAGGTACATGCACTTAGTACTAGTAAATCGCTTGGATCGGCTAAGCTTGCCCAGGTAAAGTGTGAATAGGTTAACTGACCGTCGTGATATGACTGAAATACTGTTACAAACGGCGAAAAACCCCATAAACACCAACAACTACTTATGTTGATAAAATGTTGAAATAACTACTTTTTACCAAATCACTGGTATTAATTCACAAGTCAGGACCCCCATTCTGTTAAGGGGGGAAGCCAGCCGCCGGCCTCATTTAGGGAAAGTTCATGGCAAATTCTAATAGTGGGGGTGGTTATAATATAATATAGCTTTATATTCAATGGAGTAGATTTTGGGAATTCTGTAATTCTGGCTGCAAATTAGTAAAGGTGAATCGAGGCCCCTGGGAGTGTGATAAGGTTTGTGAACAAGAGCTGTCAGAGGACAGCGCAATCAACTATCCGAAGTATTTCAGTTGGTATATATTTTGGATACTGGAAGGGGCATACATTTGTTAAAATACAAAACTTTTAAGTGAAGCCTTGTATAGTCTATACATTTTTGGAACAAAAACTTTAACCCCAAAGTCTATGTAAAAAGTGTGCATAACTCTGTCAAAATACAAAACAGAGTTGTGGGTAATGTTGCCCCTGATACTAGAGTTGATGACAAAGGTTAGTTCCAAGTTTCAAGTGAATAACTTATGTAGTTTTGAAGTTACAAAACTTTTGAATATAAAACTTTAACCACAAAATCTATGTGAAAAAGCTGCATAACTCTGTCAAAATACAATACAGAGTTATGGTTGACCATCAGGGTTGATGACCAACTAGAGTTGATGAGAAAGGTTAGTTCCAAGTTTCAGGCGAATAACTTAAGTAGTTTTGAAGTTACCAATGTTTTGAATATAAACTTAAATTTAAGTGAAAAGGGGGCATAACTCTGTCAAAATACAAAACAGAGTTATGGGGAATGTTTCCCCTGACACTGGAATTGATGACAAATGTATATTCCAAGTTTCAAGTGAATAACTCATGTAGTTTTGAAGTTACAATACTATTGAATAAAAACTTTAACCAAATTCATACATGAACGCTGACACCGGTGGTAGTAGGAAAGCTCACCTGTTCTTCATACAGTCAAGCTAAAAAGTAAAAGTGACTGGCAATATTGAAAAGTAATGTGATCAATAAAAAAAGATGAAACTTCAGCACACACAATGCGCTGATAAACTTGACTAACCTTTTGACAGAGGTCATGTTCAACATAAACCATTGACAGAGCTCATGTTCAACCGAAACCATTGACAGAGCTCATGTTCAACATCAACCACTTTAACATAAACCATTGACAGAGCTCATGTTCAACATCAACCACTGACAGAGCTCATGTTCAACATAAACCATTGACAGAGCTCATGTTCAACATAAACGATGACTGAGCTCATGTTCAACATCAACCACTTTAACATAAACCATTGACAGAGCTCATGTTCAACATCAACCACTTTAACATAAACCATTGACAGAGCTCATGTTCAACATCAACCACTTTAACATAAACCATTGACAGAGCTCATGTTCAACATCAACCACTTTAACATAAACCATTGACAGAGCTCATGTTCAACATCAACCACTTTAATATAAACCACTGACAGAGCTCATGTTCAACATCAACCACTGACAGAGCTCATGTTCAACATAAACAATGACTGAGCTCATGTTCAACATCAACCACTTTAACATAAACCATTGCCAGAGCTCATGTTCAACATCAACCATTGACCAATCTCATGGGCACAACTGTTGACAAAGCTTAAGTTCAAAATCAACAAAAAACATAGATAGAGCTTGTGTTAAACATAAACCATTGAATAGGTTGGCGCTGAGAAAAACAAATAAGTAGCCAAAAATGTAGATTTTACACTGTTATTTAGAAAGTCTCCTCAGAAAGTATGGAAATATGCTTCATTTTAAAACTAGAATTGTCACATGAGTGACGGATATACCCCCACAATATGACTTTTTCACAAAACTATGACATCCATTTGAAAGAAATGGACAGAGAGGATGTTTTAATTTTTGTATTTGGAAAAATTTATTTTCAACAGGAGCCATAACTGTGTCAACATTTAGTGGTTTGTAACCAAAGTTGAACTTGATCTGTATTTTATGATGTTACACCTATATACGATGATAATTTAAATATGTGAAGCCTTTCATGAGTTTTTGTCCATGTTTTTCGTGAATTTAAGTCAGAAAGGGGCCATTACTGTGTCAAAATTTAGTGGTTTGTAACCAAAGTCGAACTTGACCCGTATTTTATGATGCTACACATGTTTACCAACAATTATTGGAATATGTCAAGCCATTCTCGAGTTATTGTCCGGAAAGCATGTTTGGACGGAATTTTAAGTCTAAAAGGGGCCATAACTCTGTCAAAATTTAGTGGTTTGTAACCAACATCAAACTCGACCTGTATTTTATGATGTTACACATGTGTACCAAAAATTATTTGAATATGTCAAGCCTTTCTTGAGTTATCATCCGGAAACCAAAACCAACAGACCGGCAGACCGATAAGCTCACTCCAATATACCCGCCCTAAAATTCGTTTGTGGGTGTACAATAATTTCAACAAGGTCAGTTACTGGTGAGCAAATTTTTAGTAGCCAATAGCTATTTTGGCTACCCATAGTGCAAACAGAACATTGACTGAGCTCATGTTCAACTCACCTTCCTCTTCTTGGTTGCCTTAAAAGGCGTGGAGTCAAAGAGGTCGTCCTCGTAGTTCTCGTTGCTCTGCTGGATTAGTTCCTTCAGCTGCTGTTTCCTCTTCAGCGTCCCAACATTGGCAGTAATGCTTGTCACGCGACCCTTCTCTGTAAAGTTTGCAAAAACATACATTACAGTTCAAGATAAACAAAAGAGGCCTGTCGTGGGAAAACCCGCCTTAATGCATGTGCGTAAAGTGTAATCCCGGATCAGCCTGTGCAGCGTGCACTGGCTAATTCAGGACGACACTTTCCGCCAACATGGTATTTTCTGTTTCGAGGAAGTCTCTTCTAAACATACATCCACTGTGGGCGGAAAGTGGGGTTGCAGTTAGAAAATCACCTATTGTGAGCACATATACTATCTTTGTACTGCATGCTAATAGTTTTTCAATCATTATTTGTCAACTGTAACCTGGTTTCAATGAACCAATACTGAAACTTTATCACAGTAAAAAAATCATGGTTATTTATGAGTAGCAGCCTTCCCATTAAGGCAAATAAAAATCCCCCTATTGCAAATGTAAGTCCAAATGTTTGTCCAACACAAACTAACCTTTAGGTGGAGGTTTTTTCTTTTCAGATCGTGGCTTCAGGCCATCCTGGAAGAACATTTTTGTGCACTCCTCGACTGACTTGGTGCGTACCGCTTCCGCCACTTTAAACCAGTAGAAGGGATGACCGGGATTGTGACTCTGGCATGCGCTGGTGGTAATAGATACGGGTAATTAGTTCTTCTCAAATATAAAGTGCTTGCAGTAAATCAGTAGTTTATTTTTAACCACAAGCATATCTGCAAGAAATAAGACTACCAACAACTATTACCGGTCTTGAAATATTATGTTCTTATTTTGTTTCATAGTTATAAATATAATACACAATGCACAGATGTAGACTAAGCTAGTCCATAGTTCTTGCAGCAAAAATTTGTATTCGATGAAATTAATCAATAAAAAAATTACCAATCGCTGACATTGAAAGATAACATTGATATTAAAAATAACTGAAACAAGTGCTGTTACTATCAGGTGACATATGCCCCCGAATGCTCCGTCATTGAGACCTTTGACACCAAAATGAATCTTTGTATATAAAAGTGAATGAAAAATGTAAACTTAATTACTTTAGTCAAAACGGCGGCTCTGGAAAAACTTTAACCAACACTTCTAAGTTCAAAAAGGGGCATAAATCTGTCAAAAAACAAACAGAGTTATGAGGGTTGCTTTCCATGGCGGAGACATTGATGGTAAATAAGTATTATAAGTTTCAAGTAAATGCCTTTGATAGTATTCAAGATATTGGACTTATGAAAAACGTACACCAAAATTTTCAAGTAAAAAAAAAGGATTAATCTGGCAAAATACAAAATAGAATTATGTGGGTTGCTTTCCCTGGTGGAGACATTGATAGTAAAGAAGTATTTCAAGTTTCAAGTATCAGTAAATACCTTTGATAGTATTCAAGATATCTGACATTAGAAAAACCTTTGGACAGACAGACTAACGGATTAACGAACAGATGGAGGGTTCGATTTTAATATGCCCTCTTCCAGGGGCATAATTAAAACAGAAGTGGGTTCACTAATATCAGTGTGTTTTTTTTCACATTTGGGGGGAAAGGTGGCGGGGCCCTTCAGATGGGGAATTTTACAGCAAAAGGTTTTTTTTTAATAGAAAATTTTTATATTGTACTTTGTTATAAAACATAAATGTCTGCATTGTTTTGCTGCAAATGATAACTTACATTATGCACTAGCTTGGCTTGATGAAAAATTGCTGGGATTGTTTACAAAAATTCCTCAATCTTAGTCAATTTTTGTCCGATTTTGGTCAATTTAAAAAAAAGAAAAAGCTTACATTCTGAGATAAATTTTAATGTAAATATAGTGGAAAAATATATACTTTTTAAGCAGGGGAATGGGGCCGAATTTCGGCCCCAAATTGGCCCTAAAAAATCACTAAATATTCAAACTGGGCTTCAGAAGAAATGAATACTTACTCATGTAACCTCTCTTTTTCGTCTTTAGTCCAATGGTCTGAAGGCTTGGCCTCTTCAACAGCAAGTTTATCTGTTGATCCCTTTCTGGTATGCCTGCGTTTCTTCGCGGCTTTCGGTATTCTTTCCACAGTAGCACAATCCTCTGACAATGAATTCTCCATTTCTTCTATTATCGGTAAAGTCCTTTTACCAGATCTCAATGACCTCCGAAGCTTCTTTGGGTTTTTATCTTCCACTTCATCCACTACAGAATTTGCAGCACTACGCGACTTAAACTTACCATCCCTACTCCTCTGACGCTTTGCTCTAGCAGTTTGAATAACTTTTGATGTCTTCACAAGAGGAACATTTTCCTCTGTTCTATTTTCTTCTTCCAATTCTGGTTCTGCTGTACTGGAAGAGATTACATTTTCCTGTGTTGCAACAGTGGTTTTGCTGTTATCTTCTGATTCCTTATTTACACATTTCACTGGCTTTCGTGCTCGTTCACTCCTTGAACGTCTCGTTCTCAACACTTCAGCATCACTTTCTGAGGAACCTTCACTATAAACTACAATACGGGTATTTGAAAATTCTGTCCCAACTGTCACTTCTGTCTCAGCACCTTTTGTAACATCAGAACCAAGACAGGTTGCAGATTTTTTGCCTTTTCCAGCATGTAATATTTTTAAAGTGTCTTTCATCAGGTTTGAAGATCCCGAAGTGCCACAAGACTGTCTACTTGCGCTTGATGTACCTTCTTCACCATGCGTTTGTGGCTTTCTCAATTTCAATCTCTGTTTTCCGTTGTTGTCAAGGCTGGTGGCCTCATTGCATAGCGATGACGCACTTGTGTTCGCAGAGGATCTACTTGTATTCGAGGAATAGTCCCGATCTTTCTCCCTTGGATTCCAGAAGGGTTTGACCTTATGTCTTGAAATCTGAAAACAATATGTGGCGCGTCATGAGAAAACCGGTCTTAATGCATGTGCGTAAAGTGGCGTCCCAGATTAGCCTGTGCAATCCAGGACGGCACTTTCCGCCTACAGTGAATTTATGTTTAGAAGAGACTTCCTTGAAACAGAAAATACCATAAAAGCGGAAAGTGCTGTACCAGACTAGCCTGTGCGGACTGCACAGGCTAATCCGGGATGACACTTTACGCACATGCATTAAGTCCAGTTTTCCCACGACGCCCCTCATATGATGAAATAACCTGTCTTATTATTTGCCTCCATACTAATTATACCATAGCATTGTCCATCTTTTAACGCAAAACAATGAAATATTATAATCACACTTATGTCTTTAAGCGTGTGTAAGATACAGTGAGCAATCTCTTATATATTTTTAGTCAAAATAAAATGAGCAAATTATTTGTATAATGAAATTATTTTATATTCAAATCCATTTGATAAAGTACATTGGTAAAGTATTGGTATTTATAGTATATGTATTATATCTACTGTAATATCAGCCTATGCTATGGTATGGTTTCAGAGACACTTCATGGGAAAAAAATACCTAACACCTGTCAAACAGTTCACTTCAACACATTATTTTCGAACAGGTTCAGCCAATAGACCTTTCCAGGTTTTTCCACTAACATTTTAAACTCCTCCCTAGCTACGTAAACAGATTCATTTCCATTTGTAAAATATCACAAACAGATTACAAGTTTACCAAGTGCTCTTTTCTGAAAAATAGGTTAACCGTTAATCATCTGATATTCAAGTACAATGATTGGATATAGTTGCAGATTAATTTGCATAGGATTGACCATTACGGAAACGTCTACTGGAAAACGATCTATACATATAAAGTCAGGCTTTCAAAAAGAGATAATCAGCTGAATGGTGGAAGAATAATATCCCAGCTATACATACATGGTATCTTTGTTCGAACTGAGACAGGTACTGTTGAGAAGCGAGAGTGGGTGCATGAACGCGGTATACGTCCCCCTCGCCAACGAGACGCTGCCCCGCCCACCACTGCAGTGGAGGCTTGATGAGACGACCGCTGCGAGACCGACCCAGCGTGTCTGTGTCCAACATCTGACCTCCAGGAGTGACCACTAGTTATAACAGCTGAATTAGTCCCATAGCTTTAATGTTTATATATAGCATGACAAATGAGCAAGGAGTGACCACTAGCAGTGACAATTAATAACTGAATTAGTCCTATAGCTTTACTGTTTGTACATAGCACATGGCAAATGAACCACATGATGGACCATCCATGCAACAGAGTAGTGACAAACAACTTGATAAATCCCATAGCTTTATACATGCAACATGGCAAATGCATACCAGAACTTGGATATTGTCTGTCTGGATACTATTTACTTAAAGTGACCAGTAACTCAACAGCAGTCAGCTGTGACAAAACTAACATTTCATTGTTCAATAAAATGCCAGATTATGTGCATGCAGTTGCTAATTTGAATGAAAACAAGGGCAAATAATGATAGCCAACCATGACACAAGAGTCACCTTTATAAGTGATGCATGTAACTAGAAGAGCACACCTACAAAACAGCTTACAAACCAATTGTCCAGCTTGTTCCAGAGCATGTACAGTTACAGACTGTATATAACAGCATATTGTTAACATTAATGGGATTTGTCACCCATGCAAACATCTGCAGAGGAATAACTACATAATTTTAGTGTTTTGCATAGGAATAACAGCATAATTATAGTGTTTACACATAGTAGTTCTTTTGTCCGGAGCATAACTTTCATAGTAGACACTATAACAATACTAATATTATAATACTCACCAACTTTCTGTGGCTCCAAAATAGTATTTTCTGTACTCCTTTCTATGCAAGGACGCTTCCTTTTCACTTCGGACCGTATGTGCTTAGCTCCCCTATCTGCAGGCTGACTCAAGGCCCGTCGACTGATCTTCGGTTCCGATTTTGACATGGTCTTAGCACATGGTTTCTTTGAGGCAGGTTTTGTATGACTATAAGCCTTATTCTCCTTTGGTGTCTTCACTTTCTTACTTTTGGTCGCTGCTCCTGATAGGAGATGCTCTTGGACTAGTTCAAGCCATTCTTTGGGAAAGCCATGTTTGAATTTTTTAACGACTTCCTCTGGTAAGCCTGAAAAGAAACCATAAACCAGACACTGATTTTTTTGTATGGCAACAAACGAATTTTCCTCTATTTCTTAAAATCATCTTTTTAAACTGCGTATTTTGAGTGTACTGTACATTGTGCTTAGGGTTTATTAATGATAAAGTTAATGATAATGTATGTTACTGCACTGTTTATTTAACTAAAATTTAAACGTAGCTTTTAGTGTATTACATTATAAAATTTGAAATTTAAGTTAGCATATTTTAAGATAAATCATAAACCTTGGAATACGGGCCTAGAACCTTCAACTACCTACCAGTATCAAGGGCCATCAGTTTATCCATGTTCCCCTGAAGCCTGTATATGGAGCCTGTTGTGGACTGCAACCGACGCCTGCCCAGTCTTTGCTCTATAGCCGAACTGTGCCACACTCCACCATTCCTGCAGAAAAGTAACACTGTTCAGCCCTTTTTGGGGGTTGTAGGGGAAGGTGGCAAGTCCTTTCAAGAGGGGAATGTAATGGTCAAAGGAATCAGGGATCTCACTACAGTGATTTTTTTTGCCTATTTTTACTGCCAAATAACGGCAGTTTCCCCTTGCCAAAAAACATCCATTTTCCCCCTAAAATGACCCATTTTTTCCCCAAAATAAGAAACATTTTCCCCTCAGACTGGGTTGGTATTTCAATCAAAAATTGACGAAACTTTATTGCTTCCTTACACACGATATTAGGTTGCAAATAAACCAAAAATCAGCGTTCGATACATCGATAAAAACAGTTCTGGTACTACCGTGTATAACGCGGACCCGATTTTAGAAGCAAAATTTGAGGGTTAAAATCTGGTAACCATTTACAGCTGATTTTGCCATGTATGTTGATGTTATATTGCACTTCTTTTGTCCGCTTTTGTTGAATGTTGATATTCTGTAATATTACACTAATTTAATCAAACGTAATTTACAGTAAGTAAATTTTAAATACGCACATATAATTACCTTATGCATGAAACACGTATTTATAATCCAAATATAATTAAATCCTCTAAATAATCCAGACAATGTATAGTACGTCACCCAGAAATTAAATATCCAATGCAACAAAACAAACGTTTGAAATGTTTAAATCCTTGATATTTCTCTTTAAACGCTTATCCATTAATGCTGTATCGACAGCACTTGCTCTGTTCAGGTACAGTACTAAGTAGCATCAAGCGATGCTTTTTGACACCGACCACGTGCTCAGCGTGTTACACGCTTTTCAGGTACAAACTGCTAGACGATAGAAGCAAATTCGGCTGTCACATCAAAGCCATTTGAAGTAAAACCGACACCGTTGCTATGGGTGTTTCTAACGGCTTGCAGATTTGGAAGCCCGGTTAATTGATGACGTCACGCTGTCATTCTTTAGTTTTAAAAGGTTATATTATTCGAATCGCGTTTTTAAAGGATTGTATTGTCTGTTCTAATCGGAAATATTTTTGCAATTTATTATAATGCAGTGTTTATGTTTATAAAAAACATTATGAATTAATTATGAACAAAATATGATGAATATATTACGATTTTTCATAGAAAAAACACCTAAAATTTTGTCACTGTTAAAATGTATAATGTGCACCACATTTTCATAGCCAAATTATAGGGTAAAAAGTTTCTCTCTAATGGCCACCATACATACTAAGAAGAGAAACAGGCTAACCCAAGGTCATCTAGATGCCAATATGAGGATTGCCACCACCAAAGACAACTCACAGATGAAGATCTTGAACTATAGGTTGACAAAGTCAAGGGCCATACAACAAGCATTGCGACTAGGCAATTGCCCTAAGAAATCTGACTCTTGTGTTCATCATTCAAATATTGTAAAATTTAAATAAACATTTGCTGTGACAATCAAGTAACTCTAATTGATATCAGTTTTACATTTGTTGGTTCAACTTTAATATAGGAATAATGAAACTCCAGAGACATCATCTGAAGAGAAACACTTACTACCATCTGTTAGTCCTTTTGCCTATTATACAAGAATTATCTATCTTTAAGAATCATATCATCTGATGACCATGTGTTAAAGGTTTGCACAAAGTCACTGCAGTATAAAAAGTTAAATATATCAGTACAAAAATAAAAATATAAAATGTTCACAGTTGACAATTTAGAACATAAAAATATTTACTATTTTCCCCTGTTTGAGGTTTGTCGCGCTAAAATTCCCCTAGTTCAAAGGCACAGGTAGTTGTAAAAATTCCAACAAAAATCACTGCACTAGGATTTTAAAATAGGAGTCCTGGGACTCCCTTCCCCCTAAAAAGAGTCCCAAATAGAAAAGAAAATTGCAAGTATAGCACATGACGCGTGACATTGAATGAAATTGTTAATATTATACAATATATGACAGCTATAATAATAATAATAATAAATACTATTATTATTATTATTATTGGGTTATGTAATTATGTTATTATTATTGAGTAACTGTATTATTATTATATATAACACTATAATTATCATTCCTAATAGAACTCTTTTTTTAACAATAAGTAATTTTAAACCAGGTATATTCTGTACAACTGGCAATTGATGGTCTAGACTAGTGAACTGCTTTCGTTTGTAATGTGTGGGCCTGGTAAAAATTTATAATGTGGTGATTGCAGTACAGCAGGCAGGCAAAAAAGCATAAGTTACTGTCAAGTTAAGTAATTGGAACGGTGTGAACAACACAAAATTGCAGGAAAGGAGTAATTATCTGTGAGATTAAACACCACAGTATGTGTTTGCACGTGTTTAACGAATGTTTGTGACCTGTAAAGTTGACGACGATAGTTTTTGCGAGGTTGGGAAAATATGTGACATTGCAAAATTTTGAACTTATATTATTGCCAATATTGTTAATTTATGTCTTTTGATATATGAAATAAACTAGAAAGTTCCTTATTGTATGTTTTTTTATCAATGCATTTATATTCCTGTCAAAATTCGGCCTTAGATTTTCGCATGAAATTTCTGTCAAAGACAAAAATTCTTATCACCGTACTATTGCGATTTAGTCGATCTAGTTATTTATGAAATTTGATTGGCAATTTAGATAAATTGAAACAGCTGAAGCTGTTTTTCACTCATTTTTACAATGCTGTTGTCCTTAGGCCTAATTGCTACGCACGTTGTCACATTTCGCGCATTCTAATTGACTTGTGGATTAAAGCACACCAATGAGTGACATAGGAATTAACCAATGAAAGTTAACAGTAACTGTCTGGAATGGTGTGGGCGGAGCTTAGGGACTACTGTGGGCGGAGCTAAGTAACTAGACTTCGACAGCTGCAGTGCGTACTAGGGGCTGATATTGATATCGCCACTACTGCCGAGTTTATTGCAGGCTTTCATGTATGTGTTATGTAACAGGGTATACGCAGTAAGCAGAAATGCATGCGTCCCAGGACTCTTGGTATGGTTTTGACATGCGTCCTTTTGAAAAAGTATGCGTCCTTATACGCTTTGTTTTGCGTTTCCGAGATCCCTATTATTACCGTAATCATTATTATACATTATAGATTATTATTATACATCTACTATGTAATATAAAAGTACATAAATTGTTCTATAAAACATTTATTAAATGCATCCCACTGGGTTTCTTGAAAAAAAGTTACATCGTTCACAAAAATTCTTCTATCTTGGCAAATTTTTGTCCGATTTTGGTAAAATTTCTGAGGGGAATTTTTAGGTTAAAATAGGGGAACGATACAAACTTGTTCATTAGGGGAATGTGGCTGAATTTCGGCTCCAAAAAATGGGGAAAAAAAAGGCCTGCCATTCTATGTTTTCAATGATTTACATACTATATACATGTTGTTTATTAGTACATGTGTTGTGGGCACAGCTTTGCACTTCAATACAAGCTGTTGCGTCCAGCACTAAGGAAATTGGTTGTTTAACCATTTGATAAATTATCCTAGTCCCAGTATTATATACAGCAGAACTTTGTTATCTCACAGTGCCAGGAATCTACAAATGATTTCGAAATATCAGAAGTTCGACATATCCAAATATTTTGACCTTTTAGAAGTATTTACTTGAATGTTCAATAAATCATAATATAAAATTGCAATCCTGCATACATATTATACTGAACTGTTAACCAGTGGTCAATTATTTAATTAACGTTAACACGTACTTGCATAAATATGAGAAAAGAGGTCTTAAGGTGTTTGTAATGCGTGAAAAACTTGGTCGTGTCACAGGCATTAACACTTCGAGATAAACAGATAGAAATAAGTGTGAAAATACTTGTTTGGACTTGAAAATCACTTTGACACCGAATGTTTGAGTTAAAACTTCGAGATAACCGTATTTATTATTTATAAACTTAGAAGGAAAAAATACAAATTATTTTCCACTCTGACATATCCGGAACTTTAACGTCAGCGAGGTTCGAGATAACGAATTTCAGCTGTAAATATATAGACAAGGTAGCTCCTTTTATATCATAACAGCAGTCAATAGACGACTCCACAAATGTCAATCATATTCAAATTAATTTGCAATATTATCCAATCATCGCACTTCAACATGTGTTTAGCGGTTAAACTATTTCACACAAAAGAGCATGTGGTAATATTTGTGATTTTTTATGAATTTAAATTATTCCTTTAACAACAGCCGGGGAGGAGTTTAAATTATTCGTGGAAAAATCCGGATCAGACAAATGCGGATCAATCTATTGGCTGGTTATAATTTTGAGAAGCATCAGATCTGAAAGCATGCACTATGTAGATTTCTGAAACCAAACATGTACTTTTATACATTGAACCAGTCTATTGACTTCTGTTATGATAGAAAATGGCGAGTGAGCTACCTTATGTACTTATATTTATGGGAATAGGATTTTTTGTTCAATAAAGCTGCTATGTCACAGATTGGGAAACTGACAAACATGAAAAAAATGTTCCAAATCTAGAACAAGATTCTGTGTTTGATAAACACACATGCCCCCGGTTGGTGCTGGATAGCCCATTTCTTAGTCCAAATAAGGTCAAGGTCAAGGTGAGGTTGGGTGATATGGGTGGATTGGGAACGATCATAACTAACAACTGTGCAAATATCCAAGTGTTGTAGTAAGCGGTGTTGGTGCTAGACGAAACGGAAAAATCTAGTTAACCAAGAAACAGCCCATTTGAATTATTCTTAGTGCAAATTAGGTCAAGGTCAAAATAAGGTTGGGTGATATGGGTGGATTGGGAACGGTCATAATTAACAACTGTGTAAATATCCAAGTGTTGTAGTAAGCGGTGCTGGTGGTAGACGAAATGGTAAAATCTAGTTAACAAAGAAACTGCCCATTTGAATTATTCTTAGTGCAAATTAGGTCAACGTCAAAGTCATTGTGAGGTTGGGTGATATAGGTCGATAGGGAATGGTCATAAGCAACAACTGTGTAACAATCAAAGTATTGTATTAAGCGGTGTTAGTGCTAGACAAAATGGAACAATCTACTTAACCATGTCATGGACGGACAGGACAACTTATGTCGGGGACATAAAAACAAGATATTATTAAATAGAACTGACTGAAATAGCATTGTCGACACATTAACAAAAGTTCCAAACACCCTGGTTTAATCATTACAAGACATTCTTTCAACCCGATTTCAAACACGTCTCGAGACGCTTTTCAACTATTAATAACTCGTATATTGTTGTTGTTAAATTACCACATGGTCCAAACAGTCAATCAATTTCACTTCTGGAGTCCTGTTGTTTACAAAACATATGTCCGAAATTACAAGTAGTGCTCCATGCAAATGACTTTAGTGGCGTGGTTAGAGCATCTGCCTCTCACGACGAGGATCCGGGTTCAATTCCCCGCAAGAGCTCAGAAATTTTCATTTCAATGCTGTTAGAAGTAATCTTTGTTTGCAAGATATATTTTTCAAATATTTTTCAGGAAAAAAAGAAATATATCAATAAACGTCAATTAATAAAATCATAATAAAATACTATACTTTCTCTCTTTTTAATAAGCTTTTGGAATTGCATTTGGCATCAGGGCTTTCCTTTGACCCGAGCTCCCGGGTTTTGATGCGTGGAAATTTCAAAATACACTTGTTTGACTCGCGAGGTAATTACTTCATGCGTCACCTTTGACCCGGGGCAATTTCCGGACTTGCGTCATACAGTATAACGCGGCTGGCTGATTATCCCAATCAGTCGAACCGCGATGTAAAAGTTGATAAAACACTCGGCGATTATTGGTTGGAGGCGGAGTCAATCGTTAAATAGATGCCGTCCATCAGTGGTCAAATTACCGTGTAGCTCCGCCAATTAGGCGCAGTTTGGTAGCTCAGAAAAGTCTATATTGACCAATTAAAACGCATAGTTTTATATGCTTCCAATGACGTGAACAATCGACCTTTCTGCGTAATATACACGTATCCACACTTAGTAAATGAGTCCGTTAGAGTATGTATATTCACGACCATTAAACGTTTAAACCACAATTTACTCACCGCTTCCCTTGTTGATAATATCAACATTTAGTTTAGTTCCTAAATATAAAAGCATTTTTATAATTACTTAATTAATATTTCGGGTAAAATTATTAATATAATTCCAAAATTTGGAACCGATTTCAGCGAAAATTCTGACTTTTACGTAACATTTCTTATATCCAAAATATCCAACATTTAATTTTAGTGTTAGAGTGTCATAAACACATTTTTTGAATAGTCGGTGTATTTCATGTAAATCCTTTGTTTTATAGAAAAGCGCACGAAAGTTATGCTTACACAAACGATGTCACGTTCTACAAATGGAAAGCATGCATGTATCGACCCTGTGGTTTACCAAATATATACATGTCATTTGGGAATAAAAACTTCGTAGTGCAAGAACTTTGAAATCTTTTCTTTTGTTTTAAAACTTTCATAGTGCAAAAACTCAGCGATCTTTAGAATTTGAATAATTATTTTATTGCAGTGTATTAATATACTTTGTAACAGTAAATCAATATTTGCGGACCGTAACTACGTATATTTTTTTTCGTAAGGAAGCCTATGTTATATTGTTCTACATGATATGTGGTTTCGTAAAAAAAATCAGTGGTATTTTTAGTATGTAAAGAATATGCTAAAATCGTCTTAATATTTATAATAATAATAAATAATAATAATAAACAATTTAATAATAATAATAGATCTAATAATAATATAACAATAATAAGAAGAAAATAAAATGAAATAAATTAAAAAGAAAATAATAAGTTAATAAAAAAAAAAAAAATATTACAAATAATATTATTAAATTATAAAATATAAATAATAAATTAATACAAATAATAATAAAAAGAAGGAAAACAAATGGAAACTACCCACAAAGCATAGACTCTTGAAGGTTTATAGGCTATCTGACTCTTGAGGAATTTGATTTTGACTCTTGAAGATTTGACCCGAAGAGTCATTGACTCTTGAAATTCAAAGTCTAAGGAAAGCCCTGTGGCATGTTCATACAATTACTCAGTAGCACACACCAAATAGTCCTAGTATATTTTTAGAAGGGCTTTCCCAAAAGAGTCATTTTTTCTGCTATTATTTGTATTGTTATACTATTAAGTGATGCTTTGTTGACTGTATTTGATTTAATATCGTATTGTTTACATTTCAAACTTGTATGGCCTCATTCATATTTGTCTAATAATCTGTGAAGTAGCAGCTTTAAAAAACCAAGCCCTAGTGTTGTGCCGATTAATCATTTCGTCGATTAATCAACGACTAATAAGTAATGATTAGTCGATTAAGATTTGGGATTAGTCGATTAATTGAATATATGCATGCATGAGTTTTCTTTCTTGAAAAATTTCCAATCCCTTTTTTTTAACTTGAACAGGTGATCCAATTCATTTATTTGTTTTTATGACCAAATAATGTATTTAAATAACACACATGCACATATAATTAAATACATTTTTCAATAGAATTAAATGTATACATTTATATTTTTTAATATGATTTGTAGAACTGATATTCGTCTCTAGTAAAGCTGTTATGTCAGGATTACAAACACAGTAGTCCATGATGGCTCCACTCAGTCTTGTTAAAGATGGAGATCTTACTTGTGTGAAAGGTTTAAACACAGGTTATAAAATGTAAAAATGAAAATAATGCAAATACGGTCTTTGTATTCATTTGTTTAGCTTTTATGTAACCCATGTTTTTTGTAAATTTTTAGATAAATTTTGCATTTCTGTACCCAACACACGAAAAAATGTATAGTGTTTGTGCGGTTGCTTAAATTTTAAATAATTAATTTATCTGATATGTATCTTCAACTATCTTGTCAACAGTCCAGCGCGTTACTAGGATAATGCAGTTGTTTTACAAAAAGCATGTTTTATGCCTATTTCCTTCATAATTGCATTATATTAATCAGACACATATTTTCTGCAAAACTAAATAAAACAATGTAAATCACTGAAACGTTGCAGTCTATAGTGTATTTCCTTTACTTTCAAGAATCCTGATTTATCGGTTATTTAGTCAGTACTTGTTGCTGATTAATCGACTACAATTTTGGACACTGATTAACAACACTACAAAGCCCCCATGGTCTTGCAGTAGTTGTCAAAATCCATCTCTAGTTGAAAACAAATAAAGGGATTGGCAATTTTCATAATAAGTGGATTTTATGATAGCCAAACAAAAGAAAAAGGACATATGCATAAAGAATGTATATGTTAATTATTAATGCATGCTATATTCTCATTTAACTTTTTCCCCTAAAAATGTTTGAAAATTGGAGGTGCTTATTATACATTAACATGTATTATATTCATAAGAGAACGGTATAATCTTCATACAATGCTTAGTGCTTGAACGTACACGTATATTTAAGAGGTTTCAACCACTGCCTCAAAATGAAAGATTATGAACCTATGATTTATATATAACTGACATATTAGGTCAAAGACTTATAAAATAAAACTCCGCAAGTCGGATGTGTCGCCTGAAGGGTCATGACTCAAGTACGATAAGACCAATTATGCCGAAAACCGAACTCAACTTTCCTCGATGCCTACTAACACTTCCTTAAAGTTTCATAATGATAGCACAAAAACTTATCAAAGAAAATCCTTCATGCAGCAGTTTCAGGTGACACAAACTGTCATAATATATTGAGGTCAGAGAGGACCTCTTGATGTATTGCCGAGTAATATGTAACATTAATTTACATGTTTTGTTCTTTTTGTTCTTTGGCCATTTTATTACACAGTTGATACATGTTACGTCATATTTTTAATAATTATGTGGCTTCTAATTAACTAAATTATTTAACAACATGATACACATATACCCCAATAGAACATATGAGGCGCGTCATGGGAAAACCGGTCTTAATGCATGTGCGTAGTGTCGTCCCGGATTAGCCTGTGCAATCCAGGACAACACTTTCCGCCTACAGTGGATTTATGTTTAGAAGAGACTAACATGAAACAGAAAATACCATTAAAGCGGAAAGTGCCGTCCTGGATTAGCCTGAGTGGCCTGCACAGACTAATCCGGGACCGCACTTTACGCATATGCATTAAGACTGGTTTTCCCACAATGCGCCTCATATTATGAAACATGAACCTACGGTTTAGATCCAAGTATACAGATTCCCTTCCCAGAAGGCAGAACTTTGATGGTCCAGTTCTCAATGACACTCTCATCTTCCTTAGCAGAGCGCTTCGTTTTCTTGACCTGTGTTGATTTGTGGACTGGTCCAACAGGGGCTGCTGGTTTACTCTGACTGGTTCCTGCATCACCAGTGTCCTCAGTATGTGTGTCTTCTTCACTGTCAACTGGAAACAAACAATGTTACCTGCAACTACTTCTTTTCTTTCATTTGTATTTTTACTTTCAATTCTATGCTGGACTTACTAGACATAAAACAAATCAAGGCCAACTGAAATATACTATCAAGAATCAATTTCTGTCTTTACAAAGGAAAGACAAGCACAACTTTAATTGCAATTAAATAGCAATGAAGAACTTTAAAATCAACACTCTAAAATGACTAGCAGAAAATAAATAACCATGATCAAGCACAGTTTACTGGCTCCTGAAACGAACTGAATAGATCCAAGAAACATATCTATGCTTTGCTTTCCAAATTTTAAAGTCACAACTGATTAAAATACAAAATTTGCAAACAAAACAACCATACAAACAGTTTTTATGAAAATATTTAATACATGTCCTGGGGATATAAAAATATAAAATATCCAAATTATAAACAAGCAATTTTGTCTTTTGTTAATCGATCAATTGACTGCATTCCACTTAAAGAGTCAGTAAAGAATAAACTAACCATCATCAGTGACAACAATATCTGTATCATCTCCTGTTGTTTCTTCGTTTATACCTGCACCATCATCCAAGGTGGTAACTTCTGTTAAACACAGAGCAAGGTTGAGGCGTGTCGGTAGTGGGAAAACTGGGCTTAATGCACGTGCGTAAAGTGTCATCCCGGATCAGCCTGTGCAGTCTGCACAGGCTGATCCGAGACAACACTTTCCGTTTTTATGGTATTTTCTCTTTCAAGGAAGTCTCTTCTCTTCTAAACATTAATCAACCGTAGGCGGAAAATGCCATCCTGGATTAGCCTGTGCCCACTGCACAGGCTGATCCGGGACGACATGCTTGGTCCTTTCCTTGTTTACACTTTGACGTCAGATTTGTGGGTATCTTATATAACCATAGTATGCACATGCATATTCACAAGTCAGAGTAGCGCAGTTGGTTACAGTGCTGTCTACTGTCATTTCTTCTAACTGTCGTGGGTTTGAAACCCACTCTGGGTTTTCTTGTTTGAAGTATTTTTCTTCATTGGCTTTTTATCAAAACTATCATGATGTAAATTATTCATACTTCATACTTTGTATTGCTCATTTCTTCCACATAATAACATCAAAATTGCTGAAGGAGATCACTTTTTCATTGACATAGTCCCTTTACATATATTTTATGTGTTTGAAAAAAGAGAGCAAACTTACCATCATCTGAGGCTGCATCTCCTGCTCTGAAAACAAAACAAACACCTAAGTTGAGTAAGTACATTACAGAGCGACAACAATGCAAAAGCTTACATGTACAATGGTTTCCAGGTCAATTGACTTCAATACAATGAAACCGTTCTTTGTTGGCTTATTCTGAAGGTAAAACAGTTGCAGCCCAAACAGGGTTATTTTTTGCCAAATGCTCTGATTTGTAGAATTTATTTATATTGCGAATGGCAGATTGAACATTTTTTTACACGTCTTTTACCTACTGGTACAAATTAAGAAACTGTAAACACGAGTACCTTTTGTAAACTATGCACAGTATTATAAATAAAACTAATGAGTAAATTATGTGTCCACTAACAAGTATTTACTTATTCACAAACAATAATATATTCATGCAAAAATGAACAGAAAAGAATGATAAGAAATCACAATGATGACAGTACAATACACATTTTTATCTTGCATTACCTTCTATCATCATACAGTCATGTGTTGTTAGATAAAGAGGAACAGATACATTAATCATCAAATCACCAAGCATTCTTTGATAAAATTGACAACCAACGTGTCAGATTTGTTTGTGCTTTAAACTTAAATGGTAGACTGGTTCACTCACCTGTCCAGTGTCTGGTTGCTGAAATATGATGAAATAATCTGTTCCCAGTCCGCAGGGAAGCCCAACCAGAAGGCCTCAATCACCTTGTGTGGAAATCCTTTAACATTCAGCAGGTGGACAATCACTCACATGCACATGTACTATATGTATCCACCATAACGCATTCATTTATTTTCCATGGTATAAGGTAATGCACCTATCAATATTTTCCCCCAGGACGGGGGCCGCAGGCTTACCGAGGGGAATTTGACTAATTTGATTTTTTAGGGGTCTATTTCCCCACCCTAGAGCCAAGCATATGTGTCTAAATTCCCACAGTGGGAGATGCTTTGTGTATCAAATGACCCGGGGCCAATATTACCGGGATCTAAAATCGGACCAAAACAGGACCCCGAATTATTCAGCGTGTCAAATTCCAGCCTGTCTGGAATGGTTTCAGTCTAAAGTTCCGTATATGCCCTGGGGGAATACTGATAGGTGCTTAACAGTAAGGACGTTAGCACATATAATGTACTATGGAATGATGTACATGTAGCTTAACAGGCTGACTTAGCAGAAGATATATTTTCTACATGTATATTATTTTTGCTCTATTTAACACGTTTTATGCAGGTTTTAAATGAAAGCAAATCTGCACTGCATGGATTATTAATACTTTTGCTCTGAAATGATACAGTTTCTCTTCACACCATTACACCCAGGCCATGTTTGATTCTAACCCAACTTCTTTTATACAAACAAATGCAATCTAAAACCATATCCCGATAAACAGATTCTAAAATATCAAACAAATGTGGCGCGTCGTGATAAAACCGGTCTTAATGCATATGTATAAAGTGTCGTCCCAGATTAGCCTGTGCAGTCCGCACAGGCTAATCTAGGACGGCCCTTTCCGTCTACAGTGGATTTATGTTTAGAAGAGACTTCCTTGAAACAGAAAATACCATACAAGCGGAAAGTGCCGTCCTGGATTAGCCTGTGCGGACTGCACAGGCTAATCCGGGACGACACTTTACGCACATGCATTAAGACCCGTTTTCTCACGACGCGCCACAAATGATGAATATGATTGAACATGCTTGCTAAAAGGCCATACCTCTTGGTATTACCATTCAACCGGAGCTTGGTCTCACCTGCAGAGAGTGCATCCAACAGTTCTATATTGCCCACAAGCCGGTAGACCGACCCCGTAACCGTAGCAACAACTTTCTCATTGATACGCCGTCCAATTATGCCACTGTGCCAGTAGGTCTGGTCAGACAAACTGAAACAAGTAAAGAATTCAAAACTGGACAAAAAATTTTCTAGTTCATCAACAGAATATTAGTAAAAATACCCTCTATTGAAACTCTATACTTTTGAAGCAATGTTTCCTGTAAAATTAATAATAGTATCAATACATAAAATTGATCACACAGTGTACAAAGCTGTATCTCTGAAATGAAATTTTAAAAAGTAATGAATTTAATGACTTTTTTCTCCTTTTTTTTAAATTTCACAATAACCAGTTAGTATATACTTCTGTTTTAGGCTTCAACATTTAGCTTTTCTTATCGCGCTCACTTTTCACAAACTTAACAGGCACATTCAAAATGTTGGAAAACAAGCCACTTACTCCTTCTTCCCCTCAACACAGATGGCATGGACGCCAGGCACGGGTTTGATGATCCAGTTGAAGAGGGCACACGTCTCCTTCTCCAGGCTCTGGTTGAAACTGTCCGACTCGACTACAACAGCAGCAAGGCCAACAGGGGCATTCATTTCAATGTACAATGGCCATGTAGGCAGTAATGAATTGACCATGGCCCATGACTATAAACATTCTTAAACTTAGTCTTGATTTAAAATATCAACCAATGAAAATCCAAGCCCATAAGTAACATGCATTTTCATTCGTCAATATGTAAATGAAAATCCAAGCCATTTGTAACATGCATTTTCATTGGTCAATATGTAAAGTCGACTCAAAGTTTGAGATTGAGAATGTTCGTAGTCGTAGGGCCATGCTGGCAAAGTTATGTATTATGCATTATGATTTCTAAATGGTTGTAAAGTCAGAAATTTTTAATACCAGTATATTGATAAGTCGCAAGTATTTCTACATGATTTTGTCAAGCCTTTTCCTGACCTTTGTGGGAAAAAGTACCTTGGTTAAATTCGGAAATTCAGAACGTAAACTTTTCAAAATTGAGAAAAATTCTTATCGCTAAATCGTAAGTATAATGAGAAAATTTACAGTTTTAAACCAATAAATCAGAATTTAACAGCACTTATAATTTTAATTTAACTCTAAATTGTAACAAATACCTTACCAAGCTAAGCAACCATGAGTTTGTAATCATATGCATGTCTCATTTCCTTTAAGTTTGTGTATATATCCAAAAGTAGTCAGTGTAAAAAAATCGGCTGTAAAGTATTGAAAAAAGGCCTGTTTGCTGACACTGGAATGGATATTGAGGTAAAAAGCATTAATTAATTTTTAAATATCATATAATATGTATTTATCTTGTAACATGTTTTGTCAGAAAAAGGATAATGTATAAGCTCAGTCCTTTCCCCAGGCCCTTTAAGAACAGCGGTACTGCTGTGCCTTAATTTCCAAATCCTTGTCACCGCAGCGCTTAAAATCCCAAAATCAGTGAACTCCAGCACCATAATTTCAATAAGCATCTAACACAAACTCCTCGCAGCGGTAACGTCCCCTATCGCTTAACGGTAACCACTGCCATCACAAGTAAAATCCTTCCAGATCTGGAGGGATTACGTGTTAGTAACTTTTACTTATTTAATGCAACTCAGTGCAATTTTCTACATAATTGGATTTTTTATATATCGTCTGCAGTCAATAATGAAAATAGAAAAACAAAATAACTAATTAAAACCATAAATAATATCTAGAAGATTTTAATCGATCATCATCACGTGGTTTGTTATGACGGCAGGGATTTGATTAGAGCTGTGCTCGGGACCAGTCAAATCTCTGCGCGCGGAGGTTGCGTCTAACACTCAAAAATCAATAACAGCAGACGATATTTCAGCCAGGTAGTTCTCAGCACAGTGAGGTGTATACAGTGTGCTATTTTTAGATCTTATCAAACCAGCTAGCAACATGTGGTAATTTTCGGCTTCTGTGTCGTTTGATAAATCAGCAGCAGATTAATGACTTTCAAGTTCAGTTAGCAATTGAGTTGGAATTACCTGTTAATGAATGTTCAGCCATTCAAGGGTGCTTTAGAGAATCGTTGGAGATGACCACTGACATGCATAGAAACTGTTCCTCGCCAGCATGTTGTTGTGTAAGTAAATTAGCATGATGTAATGTTGAGGCAATGTGTTAGAAATGTAGTCAATCTGTCTTAGTATATAAGACCGTCTTATATCATACATTTTCACTTTAGATCTACTACATTGAATTTTTTTTACAGGCGAAGTGTATATTTCTAATTTTATAATGAAATGCCAAATATGAAATGATAGCATTAGATCCATATCTTGTCTAACTTAGGTGGAACTGCAAATTTTTTTGTAAGACAAAATGATGCAGCAATTGAGTCTGTGGCTCTGACACTGCAGTCTGTTTCGACAGCATGTACAGAAACATGTAGCATAGAGCCTAAAGTCTAGTCATCTACTTTAAACCTTTCATTTGTACAGTTTAATTAAATGTGTGCAGCCAAAAAAATGTTCCATTTTTTTTTGCAGATTGTGACAGGGGATTTTAACCATGAATAAGGTGAAAAATACACACAGTTCATGTCTCTCCAACAAAGTTCTTAATGCTTTGTTGGCAGCCTCCACCCATGGACCTCTTCTCAGAAGAACAACTTTTTAGTACCAGATATTGGACATGAACACTATGCCTCATTAACATGTGAAGCTTTGTTTAAAGTCATTTCTGATAATTTTGTGTTAATATGCCAATTACTTCATTGAAAGAGGTATACATTTAGGTAAACAGTGTCATTATCTATTTCCAGGTTACATTACTTTTGCCACTTGTGTTGTTGTGTTTCTTTGATAAATTTTATAGTGTGTCAATTGTATGATTATGTTATGTTATTGGGAAACAAGCGAGAGAAAAAAAACTTTTCAAAGCCTGTTTATTATTGTGCTTGTGTTAGCTCTGAAGTACAGTAGATTTTAATATAGTACACATACAAAAAATCAAACATGGAAGGGGGGACCCCCTCCCACAAACACCACACACACACCCAACCGCAACTTTTTGCCCGTGTGCCTTAGCAAAATCCTGGGAAAAGGCCTGTAAGCTGAATTTATAGAATTTAGCATGTGGTGTTATCAATCTCATAGACCTAGAGAGATGATGTTCTCACTATATAATGTCTTATGTGATCAAAACACAGTGTCTACAACACTGTTTTAAACTAAAATGTTAAGCCCAACATTGAACACAATTTAACTAATGAAAGGCAAGTCTAAATATTTCAGTGCACAGAAGTGCAAAATTATGAAAATAACAATTTAACATGACATACTCTGTGACGTTAGTGTTCCCCCTTCCTGAACATGTTCACTGTCGTCAGTCTGCACAGCATGCGACTCATCAGTCATCTCAACACTGACTTCCTGGTAACCATGGAAACCTTCAGTCCTCTCAATTCTAGCAGGCTCCTCCCTCAACACAGTCTTTCCTCGGCGATGAACATAATCTAGAAATTCGTCATTATAATTTCTATTACCATGGATATTACTGTTACTTGCCGGATATCTGTTCGGGTTGCAATCAAAACTGTTATGCCTGGGGTTGTTCTGTGATGGAAGTGATTGGAGGGAATTATGTTCAATGTCAGGGTCCAAGTCTTTATCGTCTGAATGCTTCAGGCTCTTGAAAATGGCGGAGATACTGGTATTTGCAAGATGGCCTGACATCATGTTCTGGGGTGACCTATTGGATATAAGGCACAGTAAACAATTAGAAATCAATCAAAATAAACATTCTGCCTTGTAATTATGGGTAGGGGGTAAATGCATAACTTGCTAAATTAAACAATAATTTTAATTTCAATTTAAATTAAAGATATGATTACTGCTTTACTGTATTTTGGCTTCATAAACTTGTCCACTTACAGTAAACTTATAAATCAAATATTTATCTATATTGTTCCATTCAATAGACAGAAATTACTTACCTGAAAGGGTCAAACTGAGGTGGAACTGATGTCAGCTTGGGTATGGCTGATGCTGACATGGCGCTACATCTAGACACATCTAGACTGCGATTCGAGTAGACAGAGTTACTGAAGCTTCTGTGATACATCTGAAGCATAACATTGGACAATCACAAATAATGCATATATTGTCCCTTGAACGCCAGACACAGGCTTTCTTTGCACATATGCTTGTGACACCTTCTGGTTTTCAAGGGATGTTATGCAGTATGTACTACATTTTGGCTTCTAATTATTGTTCTGTGACAGATTTTGAAACATGTCTTATTTGGAATTAGATCCCTTGCATATATAGTATAGTATAGGGTTGAACGAATTCCCTGTCGTCAAACCCCTTTCTAGGACTTTTAACTCTGCGTTGTCAACACAGTAACTGGAAATGGGAAGCAATATTGCCAAAATGCAAGATGATTTTTTAATTGTTTCTCAGTAAAATACAACATGTTTATATTAATGAATAAAATTCAGCCCAGTACAGTTGTACAACTGGCAACAGTTTATACTGTTTGAATTAAAATTTAAAAACTATTATAAGACTGACTAAGACATATTAAATGACACGCATAATGTTATCTCATGAATCACGCATTGCATTAGAATGTACAGCAATACAAAAGAAATCAGTATTGAAAGATACCTATCTAGACTTGAATTCTAGATGCCAGAATACCTTTCTTTCAATTTATTTGCAAGTTCAAAGTGCAGTTGTTTTTATTTTTGTTTCTGCCGCCATGAATGACATTTACGACATACGTTTGAATGAATGCATTTAATATCATTTTTTGCATGCACGTGTGAGCAACTCACACTAAATACGTTTTCATCATTGATTTGATGCACATTTGAATTATTTAATATGATGAAAAAAATAATCTAAAATAAAATTTCAATTTTACGACATTGATGCGTTGACCTTTGAACCGGAAGCCTCGTTTCCATATCCAAAATAACAAGCAGCGAAGTGTCAAATTTATTGACTAATTGGCCTCTTTTGTATGATCAATTTCCTTATTTAAAGCTCATTTCCTTTCTAAAATGGAAGAATCCGATAGCAGTCAGCAATCTAAAAGATGTCCGTGTGGATTTTGGGGGTAAGAAATATAAGGAAATGGCTAATACCTATGGCAAAAGACATGACTGTGCATCACCTTTCTTGGCTTGGTTATCGTCGTATAAGGATTAGGTTATGATCGAACACTGTATGCTTTCATAAAACTCTACTATTTAATATGCCTGAGGTGCTTATGTTAAATAAAACTCCCCATCTGTAATGTTACTCTTTAAAAGTCGTTATGAAATTAAATAAAATGGTACACTGTACTTTGAATGCACATCACACAATTTTAAGATTTAACCATAATAACTTGCAGCAACAGGTATGATGGCTTTTAACCTAACGTTCATCATTAAATATATTTAACCAAAATTGTTGCATTCATTGCTGCAATGCAAATGTAATTATAGGCATAATTGGTACCACTAACCAGAGATCTATTAACATTGGTAGATCTTTGTGGGTACATACTTAAAAGCTAATTAATTATTTTACAAGTTACATTCCACATGATTGTATATTAAGAAAACATCATAGTAAGGCATACATGCCATATGTCCCGGATCGTTATGTCCTGGATCATCGGGGATTGTCCCGGAAATGCAGTGCTCGTCCAGCAGTATCAGAATTAGTTCATATGTCCGAGAAATCATAAAACTGTGCATACCTATATTAGATTAACTTTTGACAGACTACTAATCCCCTTATTTGTCCCAAGGCAATGCATACCCGATTAGGTAACGTGTCATAATCCAGCAATTAACAGCAGTTGTCACACTTCCACTCAAGTCGACTGAATTCTTAAGCTGCAATCAATCACTGAGTAGCTCCGCCTTGAAGGCGGAGCTTCATTCCCACAGAAAAATCGATAATAGTCAATTAAAACGCAGAGTTATTTGAGTTTGCGTATGCTGTGGACGATCGACCAATCGGCGTAGTACACATTTATACACGCATTAGTAAGTGTATACATGCTCAGTTGATAACCAAAGAGTACTTATAATCCCGACCATAGGTAAAAGCAGTTTACTCATTGGTTTCCGTTGTTCACAATATCCGCAGTAAGTTCACTACCTAAATAAGGCGTTGTTTTTTATTACTTTCCTTGAAATTTCGGGTAAAATAGTAATTACCATTTTTTTTGTTTTGCCATGTAAAACCATGTTTTGCTAGAAAAGAGCGCGAAATGTCTGCTGGCACCAACCACATCACGTTCCACGCATGGAATGCGTGCTTGGAACGTCCATGTGCTTTGCTAAATTTAGACTTGTCAACTGGCAAAAATAACTTCGTAGTGAAAGAACTTTGAAATCTTTACTTTTTGTATATAAGTTTTGTAGTGGAATAACTTTGCAATCTTTAGCATTTTAATGAATATTTTTATTGCTACAAGTACTTATAACAATAAAACTTTTGGCATGAAAAAAGTACATTGCCTTGGATTGGAATGAATACATGAACACACGCCCGTATTTCCCGCCAAAACTATTTTCCCGCCGAATAAGAACGCTTATCTGGAAAAACAATTAACTTAGGTACATGTCCCGGAAAATCAGTAAAAATCCCGGAAACGATCCAAAAAATTATGGCATGTATGACTGAGGTAAAAGAAGAGCAATACTGAGTTCTTATTTATAAGAGTAGCAGTGTCACTGCAGTCAATCCAGGACTCAGATCTACAGGACCAATGCGCTTATTATAAATTGAACAATGCTAACCAGGTTGTTACAAATCCCATCCCTGTTGTCGCCCTATGAAATTGGTTGCTATATCGGAGAGATTGTAAATTTATACTGTTTGCTGATGTTATATGTGATTTAATTGGTCTAGGTGCTTCATTCAGTTGAGAGATTAAGATGAAATTTAATATTTAAAAAAAAAGATTAATTATATGTCAATTAATTTTGAAGTTTTATTTTCGCTATTTTAGATCAGCACAGACCTCTGGGTTGTGTTCCAAATGCTACAAAGGTAAGTGAGATGTAACTTAAATAACAATGCTTTTTATTTATATTTGTCATAATTATACTTAGTTACCATATTGGTGTTATTTGAAATGCAGTTTATGCACTTTGTTACAAATGCATGAATAATCTGAGTTCTTCAAAATTAGAACTATGACAGTCAGAAAGTTTAAATATGATCATATTACAATTATTGATCATTATTATAAAACATTTAAATATTTTCCTTTGAACTTTGCAGCAACTGTTCAAGAAAAATCACAGGATGGTTTGGATCCAAAATCAGAGCTAATGAGAAGTAATTGCTATACAATATACATATTTTTTTCCAGTTTACCACATTTTTAGTCCAGTCTTTTGAGCTCGACTATTCGTAGAATAGGTGAGCTTTATTACTACCTCCGGCGTCCTCGTCCGCTTCTGAATTTGGTTTAAGTTTTTATTCAAAAGTCTTGTAACTTCAAAACTATTTAAGTTATTCGCTTGAAACTTGGAATATACCTTTGTCATCAACTCCATTGTCAGGGGCAACATTCCCCATAATTCTGTTTTTATATTTTGTCAGAGTTATGCCCCTTTTTTACATAGATTTTATGGTTAAACTTTATATTCAAAAGTTTTGTAACTTCAAAACTACATAAGTTATTCACTTGAAACTTGGAACTAACCTTTGTCATCAACTCCAGTATCAAGGGCAACATTCCATATAACTCTGTTTTGTATTTTGACAGAGTTATGCCCCTTTTTCACGTAAGTTTCTGGTTAAAGTTTATATTCAAAAGTTGTGTAACTTCAAAACTACAAAAGTTATTCACTTGAAACTTGGAACTAACCTTTGTTATCAACTCTAGTATCGGGGGCAACATTACCCATAACACTATTTTGTATTTTGACAGAGTTGTGCCCCCTTTTCACTTAGATTTTCTGGTTAAAGTTATATTCAAAAGTTTGGTAACTTCAAACTAGGAACTAACCTTTGTCATAAACTCTAGTATCAGGGGCAACATTACCCATAACTCTGTTTTGTATTTTGATAAAGTTATGCCCCTTTTTCACATAGATTTTCTGGTTAAAGTTTATATTCAAAAGTTTTGTAACTTCAAAACTACGTAAGTTATTCACTTGAAACTTGGAACTAACCTTTGTCATCAACTCTAGTCTCATGGGCAACATTACCCATAACTCTGTTTTGTATTTTTGACAGAGTTAGCCCACTTTTTACATAGACTTTGTGGTTAAAGTTTTTGTTCCAAAAATGTATAGACTAAACAAGGCTTCACTTAAAAGTTGTGTAATTTAACAAATTTATGCCCCTTCCACTATCCAAAATATGTACCAACTGAAATACTTCAAATAATCGAGCGCGTTGTCCTCTGACAGCTCTTGTTTGTTATTTTTGTGAAACACATCTGTCAGACAATTTTGGACTGTTAGTCGACTAATATGTTCTTTCAATATCGAATCAACAGTTTACACAATTTTTGCATTATTTATTAAAATTTACCAGAAAAAAAGAAATTTGATTATTTAACCCATTTAAAGTGTGTTTACTGTTGAGTAATTGCTGGTTATTATTGATGAACATACTTTGCCATTGTCTTAAACTCTTCGCAATTTGTAGACCGTGCCTATGCAAGTCATGACAGCGTTGGTGCTACTTCCTCTTCCTTCATGTCAGCTGGTCATTCAGTGGCCAGTGCATCCACCTTGGAGAAAGCGGAGGAATTCATACGAAAGGCAGTACAGCAGTCTGCGTCAGAGAGCGGTACCAGCAGACTTCTTGGTGATTCACAAGTTGCAGTTGATTCTGCTTCAACAGATAAAAGTGATGCTAAAAAGACTGAGAGCAGTGAGGAAAGCTCTGTTTCAAAGGACAGTGTGGTTGTTAAAGACTCGGCTAGTGCAAGTGGACTGGCCTCTACCTCAAACAAATCTGACTTTTCAAATGCAAAATCAAATGAAGATAGTGATATAACAATCTCTGATGCAAAGGCACAAACCTCTGACCTCAACAGCCCAGAAAAGAAAGGCATTAAAAGGTAAATCTGTTATTTTAGCATTAACTAATTTTGCCGCTGACTTGGTTGAAGCGGAACATTTATACATATACATTATAAGAAAAAGACATATAATGCTTGTTTTGTTTGTGTATGTATAAGACATTTGGGTATCATTAAAAATATTTATACTTGCTGTTGCTAAACTCATTGGGTAAGTGCATGTATCTTGTTTTACTGTGGAAAAACAACAACTATACAGAGGTAGTTACAAAATATTGTAAGTCATAAGGTCATATCAGCACTTATACAAACAAAAAAGAAAAAGCCCAGAAAAGAAAGGCATTAAAAGGTAAATCTGTTTATTTTAGCATTAACTAATATTGCCGCTGACTTGGTTGAAGCTGAACATTTGCAAGGTATACATATACATTATAAGAAAAAGACATATAATGCTTTTTTTCTTTGTGTATGTATATGACATTTGGGTATCATTAAAAATATTTATACTTGCTGTTGCTAAACTCATTGGGTAAGTGCATGTATCTTGTTGTACTGTGAAAAAACAACAACTATACAGAGGTAGTTACAAAATACTGTAAGTCATAAGGTCATATCAGCACTTGTACAAACAAATCTTAGCTGATGAGCCAGTTAGGCTTTTAAGAGTTATTTATTACTTTGTTATTATTACAAGTGTCCAAATAGAGAATGGCTACTGTATTTCAGAAAATATTTTAAAACGATATAATCTATTCTCACATTTTCAGTAAAAATTGTTCAAAACGGCAGTTATTTTTGCCAGATAGAAACATTTAGCTACAGTTTGTTATATCTTAGCTCTTACATACCATGTAGAAATTACGATTCATGCTTTTAACTGTTATTACAATTTCAGGGACAGAAGTGCCTTGGAGGAAGGTAGTGTGGAAACCGCTGCTGAGAAGGCTGGAGGCAAAAGTAAGAGGCGATGTAATGTGTGCCGGTGTAAACTGGAGTTGGCACAGAGGGCCATTGGCAAGTGCAGATGTGGTGAGTGCGTTTATAGCCCGTAGCCTGGACAATTTTACAAGTTTTTGTGCTCAGATTGTCTGTTTAGCAGTATATTACCAAAGTAAGAGGCAAATGATTGTCCATACATGCAACATATCATTACCCAGTTTTCTATTGTGCATGGTTTTGTCGATTGTGTTCAGGAACATTGTGTTTATAATTAAAGATTATATGTACACAAAGTAGTGTCTCGGTCAAATGTACATTTGCATTTTATTACAAAGGGACTATGTGTCGTAAATGTAATCCATGGGGTCTTCATTCATTGCAGCAGAAACAATAAGATTCAGCATGGGGAGACAAATAAATAAAGGTTTATAATTAATGGCTATTCATTTTGAATTTCAGAAAATGTATTTTGCTCTTTACATCGGCTTCCAGAACTGCATAACTGTGACTTTGATCATAAAGAAGACGGCAGACAGCAGGCCCGAGAAAAGATGGTGAAACCCACCCGCCATCTTGGAACATCCTTCAAACGGCTTGGCTCCGATTCTTGATTTTAGTCCCATTTAGACTGCTAAATTTTTACCTTTGGATTACGTTTCTTTTTATTTAGCATTTGTTTGCAGTTCATGCAACTAATTATAATATTTTTCTTTCTTTTTGCTGTTTGTTGTGAAACTTGTATAGGAAATAGTTTTTAGTCTAATAACAAAGCTTGGATAGAGTTTTGTGTATTTCATCATATTTATTTAGATTCTTTTATCAAAGGTATATAACTGTAAAAATTATGTTTATTTCAAATATGAGCATGTTTTCAACAGTAAAATATTTTATATTAAATACTACACAGTAAATGCCAGTTCAGTTTATACATGTACATTGATACTAATATATTATTGGGAATTACTGGCAAATCATGTGTTTTCATTTTGGCTGACTGCATGTGCTGTAATAGAATGTGATCTTATTTTAAATACCTAGTTACTTCATGTTGACACTTGTATCATTTCATGTGTGAATTTATGTTATAAATTTAAATATACAATCTGTCGACTCATTTTTCTTCTGCAGATAGATTGGCATTATAAACAAAGTGTGGAAGTAGTTACTTCTCTAGAAAATGCATTTATACCCTTTTATTTATTACAATTTCTAAGAATTAGCTTTCTGCCAATCTGTAAAGCATTAACCGAACATTTCCAGCTACTTTAGATTTTTCTTAGTATTGTTAAATATTGAAACATATGTTTAATTGTCAACAACTCTTCACTCTTGTATGTGTGTATAAGCATACAAGCTTATCATATTATCTTGAATCAAGATTCTAATTATGTTACACAGTACCTAAGTTTGTTGTTTTGTTTATCTGCGTATACACATTGAATAATGTATCATTTGTTTATATGTATTTATATATGTCAAGCTCTTTACAATATACTGATATGTTTGGGTAGATGAAGATAGGAAACTTTATTTAATATCACACTTAATGCTGTTATTTGGGGAGAAAAACACAATCTTAGCATTAACCTGTTAAAATACTGAAAACTATTCCCCAGTTTATTGTATGAAATAATACCAACAGTTTGAATTAAGAAGTTCAGTCTCTGTAAGGTAGTTGACAGGAGAATAAGTTCTAGTGAAATGCAGACATTTGACACTATGTCCAAAGTTGAACTCTAGTATCATTAATATTTTAAGAGATATCATACGTCTGTTTCAATAGATGTCATTGTGTAGTTCACTCAATGTTTGAATGTTGATAGCACTGTGCACAGGTGACTTCTGTCTTTAAAACTGTTTGTTATTGCAAAGCATGGTCATAGTTCTAACCCAATAATCTTTGGTCTTAATGTCTCCAGGACATAAGTTATTATGATATTATGATGTTGTGTTTGGTTTCTTTGACAAGTTTAATTTCAAAAATACAATACACAGTCACCCATTTTTCTTGACTTTTCAGAATCAATAAAAGTCAGAAATATGTGGCGCATCATGAGAAAACCGGTCTTAATGCATGTGCGTAAAGTGTCGTCCCAGATTTGCCTTTGCAGTCAGCACAGGCTAATCCGGGACGGCACTTTCCGCTTTTATGGTATTTTCTGTTTCAAGGAAGTCTCTTCTAAACATATATCCACTGTAGGCGGAAAGTGCCTTCCTGGATTAGCCTGTGCGGACTGCACAGGCTAATCCGGGACGACACTTTACGCACATGCATTAAGACCGGTTTTCCCACGACGCGCCTCATATTAAAAATGTTTGGGGTGTAATGATACTTATTCTTTGTGTTGCCCTGTTCCTGTGTCCAAAAACAAAAAATGTTAAGTTGTTGGATCTTGTCTTTGAAGATTGTTTTCTTATGGTTTTGAAGTCTTGATGGTACATCTTGTGTTAAATTGTACATATATTACCTTGTGAAATATCCGAGTGAGGTTACTAACAAATATTTAAATGCGTTTTACATATTAACTCATTAATTAAACTTCATTTGAACATTTTATGTAATTATGTGTCTTTATGTATGATAATATATATTTCTATATTTAATTTTATTCCAAAGGTTTATTGTACAAGATAATAAAAACATGTACCTTTAGGTACAGTGACTATGTAGTGGTGTGTGCTTCTTGGACACTGTTGTTTTTTTGGCCAGTAGTTGTTTATAAATGCCCCCAGCATCTGGATGCAGGAGGCATATAGTGATTGTCCTGTCCATCCGCCCGGAAGGTTAACTAGATTTTGCTGTTTCTAATACCAGCACCGCTTACTACAACACTTTGATGTTTACACAGTTGTTGATTATGACCATTTCTTATCCACCTGTATCACTCAGCCTCACCTTGACCTTGACCTAATTTGGACTAATGGGCTAATTCTTGGTTAACTAGATTGTACCGTTTTGACTAGCACCAACACTGTTTACTACAACACTTGGATGTAGTTGTTGCTTATGACCATTCCTAATCCACCCATATCACCCAACCTCACTTTGACCTTGACCTTATTTGAACTTTTAAGTACTGGGTAATTTAAATGGGCTCTCCAGCACCATCCAGGGGCATGTGTGTTTATTGAACGCAGCGTTGTTTTTTGTGCTTCTGTTGATCCCTTGAAAGGACCATAAACACATTTTGATAATCTTGTGAGTAAAACATTAAAAACTGGGAGAAGCTAGGTTATGCATACCCTGGTGTGTCCCAAATTAAACGTAGCCTAAACTTGACAATGTTTTGTTAATATAATATGTGATTATATACAATGGGAAATTATGTGAAATATTTGGATATTAACCGTGAAGGTAAAATTAAAATATCAATTTACATTGAACAATAATTACACAATATCGTCAAAGTTAGGTGACATCAAATTTGGGACACACCAGGAGCAATATAAAATTATGATAAAGGACATTCTCAGTGTCTGTTCAGACTATTTGTGCATCTTGAACTAAAGAACTTATACATGTACTGATGAATAAATAGACCATTGTTGGTTAGAGGCAATTAAAGTTGGGGGCAGGAATTGACAATGCTTCCTAGGGAAATCGTAAATAAAGTTGTACATAAGTGAAAATTTCAGATCTAATTTTCTATGTGAAATCCAATGATTTCCATTTACAAAAGGGTAATGTATGGAACATCTTAGCAGTATTTACTAGTTTGAAACATTTTAATATAAAAAGGTCAACACATGAAGGAGCCACAAACTTAAGGAATTTTATAGATTTAAAAAATATACTTAAGTTTTCGCTAAGGAGCTTTGTGAATACGGCACCAGGTTCTAAAAGAGTAGCAAAGTTGGTTAATGTGACTTATGTTTAAAAAATAGTACCATATTTAATAAATAGTACCGGTATCTGTTGAGCATTAATGTGTCCTGTTCAGTCGATCATTTTGTGTTGTTTGGCTGTTTTAATATGAGAATGCTAAGAGTTGCTGAAGTGTGTAACATGAGCACAACGTGTTCATGGTCAGCTTTTGTGATCGCCTTTTGTCCGTCGTGCGTCATCAACATTTACCTTGTGAACACTCTAGAGGCCACATTTATTGGCCAATCTTCTTGAAACTTTTTCAGAACAATCTCGACCAAGATCGTAGCTGGGTCATGTGGGGTCAAACAACTAGGTCACTTGGTCAAATTGAAGAAACAACTTGTGAGCACTCTAGAAGTCACATTTTTTGCCCAATCAACATGAAATTTTTGTTCTAATGATATCTTGGCCGAGTTCGAAAATGGTTCCGATCCATTGAAAAACATGGCCGCCAGAGGGCGGGGCAGTTTTCCTTATAAGGCTATAGAAAAAACTTGTGAACACTCAATTTTTGCCCAATCAACATAAAACTTGCTCAGAACCTTTGTTTTTATGATATCTCGGCCGAGTTCGAAAATGGTTCTGCTCCATTAGAAAAAATATGGCCGCCAGGGGGCAGGGCAGTTTTCCTTATATGGCTATAGAAAAGCTTGTGAAAACTCTAGATTTCACATTTTTTTGCCTAATCAATATGAAACTTGCTCAGAACATTTGTTCTTATGATCATATCTCAGCTGAGTTCGAAAATGGTTCCGGTCCGTTGAAAAACATGGCCGCCGGGGGGGGTCAGTTTTCCTTATATGGCTATAGGAAAAGCTTGTTAACACTTTAGAAGTCACATTTGTTGCCCAATCTTCATGAAACTTGGTCAGAACATTTGTCCCAATGATATCTCGGCCGAGTTCAGATCTGGGTCATTTGGGGTCAAAAACTAGGTCACTAGGTCAAATTGAAGAAAAAGCTTGTTAACTCTCACGAAGTCACATTTTTTGCCCAATCTTCAAGAAACTTGGTCAGAACATTTGTCCCAATGATATCTCGACCGAGTTAGAATCTGGGTCATGTGGGGTCAAAAACTAGGTCACTCGGTCAAATTGAAGAAAAAGCTTGTTAACACTCTAGAAGTCACATTTTTTGCCCAATCTTCATGAAACTTGGTCAGAACATTTGTCCCAATGACATCTCGGCCGAATTCAAATCTGGGTCATGTGGGGTCAAAAACTAGGTCACTAGGTCAAATTGAAAAAAAAACTTGTTAACACTCTAGAAGTCACATTTTTTGCCCAATCTTCATGAAACTTGGTCAGAACATTTGATCCAATGATATCTTGGCCGTGTTCGATTCTGGGTCATTTGGAGTAAAAAATTAGGTCACTAGGTCAAATTGAAGAAAAAGCTTGTTAACACTTTAGAAGTTACATTATTTGCCCAATCGTCATGAAACTTGGTCAGAACATTTGTCCCAATGGTATCTCGGCCGAGTTCGAATCTGGGTCATGTGGGGCCAAAAACTAGGTCACTAGCTCAAAATGAAGAAAAAGCTTCAATTTCAATATGTACTTCAAAATTTTGAGTGTCTGTTGTCACTTAAGTTTTTCAAACCATGATGATTAAGGCCGCATTTCCATCAGTTCGTATCAGTATATCCATATCTGTATAAAAATCTAACACATGGAAAATTGTTCGACTAATGAAACTCAGGTGAGTGACCCAGGGCCATTTGGCCCTCCCTCTTGTTTGTTTACATACGGTAAATATTTCATTAAATATAAATGTAGGGAAAGATCTAGGATCCAAAAAGGTTCAGGGTGCTGCTAATAAGGAGCAGGGTGGAAAGCTGGACCTGAGGTTCTTGACATTTTCAAATAATTTGCTAAATCTAGGGTTTTCAGGAGTGTATTGCTTTTAGCTGAGGTTTTGAAGTATTGTCTATTCAGTTGTCTTAAAGTATATGCAAAATATATTGAATTTTGAAAGATATTCAATATTTCTGTGTTGACCAGCCCAGAAGGGCAGCAGGGAAGGAACCAAAAAGGAGCAGAGTGCAGCACAGGGGGGAACAAAAAAGGAGCAGAGTGCAGCACAGGGGGGAACAAAAAAGGAGCAGGGTGCAGCACAGGGGGGAACAAAAAAGGAGCAGGGTGCAGCACAGGGGGAAACAAAAAAGGAGCAGGGTGCAGCACCCGGCCATTTCAATCTGGATCTTTCCCTTGATGTGTTGTTTATACATGGAACTGTTGAAATATTGTCCAGTATTGATAACAGTTACCATAATAATAAATTACATTATTGTTAGCCAACATTAATTCTTTCACAATTTAATTCACCTTTAGTTCATGTTCTCAGTTCAGTTAGATTACTAGTTTACTACATGTGCATGTACTACATATCTTTTCATAGGTTAGTCAGGATAACTGCTGAACCTTCATCTTGAAAATATTTTGCACTAGAAAATATTTAGCACTAGTATAATTTTATACTGGCAAATATTTTGTACTAGTATGATTGTTCATCCTGAAGATTTGTGTGTTTGCTTGGACATCTACAATGCACGTGTGCTAGTTTCTATTATCCTGTACATATTTGTGTTTTAACCTTGGCTTATACAGTACATCTTGGTAACTGATATGATTTCAGGAGCGTAACCAGTGCTTTTTTTCACCATTTTGGGATTATGACCTATACCCATAAAATTGCGAATTTTAGCGTTAATTCACCTAAAACTGGGAAATATTATAATTGTTTGATTCATACAAGTTTAATAATTATAGATAAACTGCATAAAATAGAATGTTCTGAATAAAAAGAAATTAGTAAAACAGTTATTATGACCACAGTCTAAATATTTCTACACTGAACACCTCGTATTTCCAAACATCTGAAAGTCAACCATCCATTGGGAATTTTGGGACTGGATTTGGGAAAAAAAAAGTACTATTTGCCATTGGGAATATGACCCAGTAACGTCTCTAAAATTGGCCAAAACACACCCCTGGTAACTAAGTATGCTCTTATACTGACATGTATTTAATTATTTAACAGTTTGATTACATTAAAAAAAAAATTACCAGTAAGTTTTAAAAGTTTAAAAAAAATTAAGAGAGGCAACATCTGATGGGCATGATAGTGGTACTGACTGACTGATCAAATTGTAGACTTTTATCTACATGCAACAAATTCTTAATAAAAAAATGAAATGAATGATTAATTACCAAATTGTTTTCACCATGATTTAACTGTGCTTATTCTGCGATTGGCCCTGATGTTGATTCAAGGTTTATAGTCAGCGTTTTTCCGGTACCATTCCCAATCCGATTTTCTGACCATTTTGCCCAATTTGAAGTCAAACAATTCCAAAATGTAATTAAAAAAATCCCAAAAGACCCTGTAAAGATCGGCCATGTTCCTGTATTGTACTTTTGTTTTACCCAAGCGTAAACCCCAGCGCACAGCTCAAATCAGTTACTGTTAACGGCTAGGGGAAGTAACCGCGACAAGGTTTGGTGGCGCAGTATCGATTGGTTACTGTTATCAGTTAAACATTGCGTGCGAGAATGGGAACCAGCTGAACTACCAAAAAAAAAACAATTCAGGGACGCAATCCTTTATCTAGCTATGGCTTTTATGGCAAAGCACAAAGTATAGATCCACAACCGTCATTAACGGCGTAGATACTAGTAATTTTGTTTATGTTCTGACAACCATTGACACAGACATTGTCAGTGTCGAGTCCATGAGCAAACTTGTGTCTCTGGGGCAAGTTGTGCAGGTTGATACCCACAAGCACGACATATAAAACCATAGTCTGACTTGAATGCAAGTTAAAGAATAAATGGAACAAATTGTTTTAGGGTTTATGTATTGTAACTTACAGTTTTAACATCCTTTACGACAGTTTTAATGAAAGTGGTAAACTTCCCAATTTGGCTGAAAACGCTGCTAATTTTCCCAATGTCAAAACGGTACCCGTACCATTCCCGAATTGGTGAGAAAAAAACGCTGATAGTCCATCCACGCATTAGGCTGAAGTATGTGACGACTTCCATCAATGGCCCTGGGGTCATATTCCAGAAGTATCTTATGTGTATCTTAAAATATTTTCCCTCAAGTTAAAACTTTCAAACTGTTATACTTCAAAAATTTCGTATAATTTTTTGATTCCTTTCATGTTTATGTGATCATACATTAATGCTATAGGTGATACTGATAGCTAATAAATAGTCAGCACACTTCACTGAATAAAAGAAATAATTAGTTAAATAAAATGTTGATTTTAAGGTTAAGGATAAGATATTACTTAAGATATTTCTGGAATACGGCCCCAGCAGGTGGTCATTTAGATGCTGAAATATCAAATAACAAAATAATAAGATATTTACTATCAAATGTGTTGGTCTAAATGTCTATAAATTTTGTGCATATTTGATATGCCTAAGTATCAGATTTGGCCTGGTTATGCCCCTAGATATGAATCTGTAAAAAAATGCTGATAGTCCATCCACGCATTAGGCTGAAGTATGTGACGACTTCCATCAATGGCCCTGGGGTCATATTCCAGAAGTATCTTATGTGTATCTTAAAATATTTTCCCTCAAGTTAAAACTTTCAAACTGTTATACTTCAAAAATTTCGTATAATTTTTTGATTCCTTTCATGTTTATGTGATCATACATTAATGCTATAGGTGATACTGATAGCTAATAAATAGTCAGCACACTTCACTGAATAAAAGAAATAATTAGTTAAATAAAATGTTGATTTTAAGGTTAAGGATAAGATATTACTTAAGATATTTCTGGAATACGGCCCCAGCAGGTGGTCATTTAGATGCTGAAATATCAAATAACAAAATAATAAGATATTTACTATCAAATGTGTTGGTCTAAATGTCTATAAATTTTGTGCATATTTGATATGCCTAAGTATCAGATTTGGCCTGGTTATGCCCCTAGATATGAATCTGTAAAAAAAACGCTGATAGTCCATCCACGCATTAGGCTGAAGTATGTGACGACTTCCATCAATGGCCCTGGGGTCATATTCCAGAAGTATCTTATGTGTATCTTAAAATATTTTCCCTCAAGTTAAAACTTTCAAACTGTTATACTTCAAAAATTTCGTATAATTTTTTGATTCCTTTCATGTTTATGTGATCATACATTAATGCTATAGGTGATACTGATAGCTAATAAATAGTCAGCACACTTCACTGAATAAAAGAAATAATTAGTTAAATAAAATGTTGATTTTAAGGTTAAGGATAAGATATTACTTAAGATATTTCTGGAATACGGCTCCAGCAGATGGTCATTTAGATGCTGAAATATCAAATAACAAAAGAATAAGATATTTACTATTAAATGTGTGGTCTAAATGTCTATAAATTTTGTGCATATTTGATATGCCTAAGTATCAGATTTGGCCTGGTTATGCCCCTAGATATGAATCTGTTTGTATTGGTCCACCAACCACTTTTTTCAATCTACGTCTCTCGTCATCCATTAATAACAGTCACATATTTGGTGTTTTATTATCCTCTTGTAATATGTTACAGTTTATAGAAGTTTAAAGACAGGTAAGGCAGTTATAGTTGTACATGTCTGTTTCTTTTTTTTATATTTAACACCAGACAATTATTCTGAATTTCCATTTTAATGTCGTTTTTTTCCAATCATATATGAAAAGAACATTTATGTCAACATATACTGGTACATGATTTGTTCTTATGTTCCGATAATTTTAAATTGGACTAACAACATATTAAATTAACGAAGACAGACAATCTACACAACTTATTATTTAAACTTTGCAAAAAGAATAATGGATCAGTCATACATTTTCTAGCATATTCATGTTGGTTAACTTGCAGAACTATAATAGTAGCAGTAACATTTTTTAACATATATACATTCACCATTATTGTAACTAACTTGGCCAACATGCAAAGGTGTACCAATTTATTTTAGAAGACGTAGATTGAAATCCCACAAGAACACTTTTTTAAAGTTATAATGTTGTAAAATCTGCCATGTAGCAAACAATGTTATAGATGTATTTACCAGGATGGATGTATGTATTGTTTCTTGGTCTTCCAAAATCAACAATCACTTAAATTGTCACATGGTGTAATGCATCATCAATACGTATATAGCAGAATTATGCCCCTTTTTTGTAGTGGTAAAGGCCAATAACTCTGACAAAGCGGTTGAAAAGTCGAGCGTGCTGTCCTGAGACAGCTCTTGTTAGATATAAGTGCTTTTAAGTCTTTAAATGGTGAGCCTTTTTCCCCACTATATGATAAACAATATTGTTATTTAGATAACATAGCATGCTACTTTTTGCACCAGTTATAATACCTGATTTTGTTGTTTTTGTGTGATGTTTTGTCTATTGAGTTTCAAATGTCAGTCTGTGTTATATATACATGTAAAATTATGTAATATAATTCAAACATGTTCTATTCAGTTCACTTAACATGTAGAGGGATGCAATTAATATGAAGAATATAGTAGCCTGTGTTATCATTTTACTCTTTTTCACATTATACATAAATATGGTACTTTTCAAATAAAGCTTGTAATGGCATTAAGTGTCAAGTTATTTTTTGCAAAATCCTTGCAAGTTGTGTTCAAGAGATGATGCTAAAAGACTGCTTTGTTGAGGATGATGCACATATGTGCCTGGTTTTATACATATAAAGGAGAAAAACACAAATTAAGTTCCTGTTAGTGACATGCAACATGTTAAGTTCACATGGCACATAGTGGCAGAAGAACTATTACGATCACCAAGAGTAGAGACTCTTGTCAGCTATTGTCCACACTTGACCCTGACCAAGTCACATTTTTCATTGAATCACCATGAAAATATGTCCGAATGATGTCCTCAGTGAATGTATGGTGATTCATGAAAATGGGTCATTTTGGGTCAAAAACTAGGTCACTAGGTCAAATGTAATTAAAAGCTGTTTTACCTACTCAAACATTTTCAACTTGTCCAGAATATTGTCCTTAATGAAGTTAAGGTTCATGTCAAATATAGGTCACCTGTGGTCAAAAGCTAGGTCATTTGAGAAAACAAATTTTGTCAACTTTTTAGTGACATTTACGATCTAGCTGCTTCAATTTTTAGCTCACCTGAGCATGAAGTGCTCTGTGAGCTCTTTGTATAGGGGGGCTTTCCATGTCATCCAGCTGCCATAAGTTGTCAACACTTGCTTGGCTTGCAGTTGAAAGAGAGACTTCATTTGGTTTTTCAAGAAAACAAGCATATTTATTCTTTGACAGTTTGTTTAATTGTAGAACATTGTATTACGACAATGTATATACATTACCAGCATGCAAAAACATTATTCAAATAAGCAATAAGGATTATAAAAAAGTTCTTACTTCTTTCTAAGAAATATATTGCTTCCTTATGAAGCTTTTCTATTCCATTTTATATACTAACATAAATAATGTAATTAACATGTAATTACAGGAATGTTCTGTCAACATTTTACCATTTTAATAGTGAAAATAAAACATAAACTTGATAGTGAGATTGCACATATCACTGTGATACCTGTAATTTTGCGGGCAACAAATTATTGACAAAATATCTGTTACAGCACCTGTATACACAACATTTATGGGATTGAACAGTAGCGTGAACATGCAATATTTGTTCCTTTAGTCATGTGAGAATTGTGAAACACAGCTGTCAATGGATTTCTATACATCAATGCAATGAAATGTTGAATTGATTTTCTAGTAAGCACGGTTGCCGATTCAAATCACACATTTTGATATATATACTGCATGCATCATATATGTACATGTATATAAAAAAGTCATTCTAACATCATTCACACTCACAACACATAAATATGCAAAGTTTCAAATTTGGCTATTAAACATTGAAATCAGTTGAATTTACACATTAAAATCATGACATTAGCACATGTATAAATGGCAAATAGTTGACATTTAAGCTCTAACTAATCATCCGCATTATAAATCTCCATGCCGTTCTATCTTGTCCAGCTTCACTTCAAACACAAGCACTGCATTGGCTGAAATACAAGAAACCAAATATTAACTTGAGCGACAGATTTTACTACTTTTCTTTGTAATGTATACATAACAAGTATATATTGGTTTCCACTGTTCAGAACATGTCTGAACATGGCTTCAAATAAAACATGGCATTTGGGATAATAATTTGGTCCAAAACATGTATTTATATGTTATTTAACACCATTCTGTACAACATGACATCAATACTATAATGTTATTAATTAGTTGAATTCATAATGGCCTTGTTATTGGGCTGAAGACAGCCATAATGGCCTTGTTATTGGGCTGAAGACAGCCATAATGGCCTTGTTATTGGGCTGAAGACAGCCATAATGACCTTGTTATTGGGCTGAAGACAGCCATAATGGCCTTGTTATTGGGCTGAAGACAGCCATAATGGCCTTGTTATTGGGCTGAAGACAGCCATAATGGCCTTGTTATTGGGCTGAAGACAGCCATAATGGCCTTGTTATTGGGCTGAAGACAGCCATAATGGCCTTGTTATTGGGCTGAAGACAGCCATAATGGCCACAGGCCGAGGGCCAATATGGCTGTCTGAAGCCCAATAACAAGGCCAATATGAATTCAACTAATTAATGACAATTTTATTAATTAACTTCATAATAGTATGCAGCATCTTTCAGTTTTAATAATACAAGAATCAAAATGTTTGTTTCAATATAAATAAAAATAGTATACAGCATCTTTCAGTTTTAAAAGCACAAGTATCGTAACTATTGTTTTGATATGCAGTGTAAACAGAAATAGTATGCAGCATCTTTCAGTTTTAATAGTATTGTTTCGATACAAATAGGAATTAACAATGCTTTTATTCTTTTAACTGTGTATTATAAAATATAGCGACCAAACAGTACATAAAATACTTGCTAAACATTTTAACCAGTTCACGTTACTAAAATAATGCACAAATTACAACAGCAAAAAGGCATAAAAAACTTGTCAAAATCTCATCTCCTATAAGGCCAAGCTAATCCTGAATCCTGATTGGCCGAATCTCGTATTGGCTATGTTTTTCCATATTGGTCGTGTTTTTCCCGTATTGGCTGAGTTTTGAAATTTATTGGTGAGGTTTACATTGTATCAAGCGAACAAACTGACCAGACACTCATTTAATATTATAAAGTTAATTAATAATACTTGGTACACAGCTGACAAAACATATTAGGTTGGGCATTATTGTACATGTAATTATTCAAATAGTAACAGGTATACAGTCAATTATAGTGACTTGTTATATTCAGCAGGATTATTGTATGTTCAAAACTGTCCAATCATAAAAATTATTAAACACACAAGCATCACCCACTACATCTATTGTAAAATACTGGATGGTCACATGGTTCAAATAACGACAGCTGATTGGATAAACGAAACAGGCCAGTAGTGAGATTTCTGAAACACTAAAGAGGATGGAACTGTCCTACTTAAGCTCATCATTTCCATACATATCCAGCAAATGTAAGCACTGTTTGCACGAGACATTTGCCATTCCAAGGGGGAAATTCAGCTAAAAGGAGGAAAATCAGAACCCCATAATTTGAATGAGATAAATGTATAGTACATGTATAATGAAGTAATATGCATTTACTTCATATACATGTAGAAATGGGTACCTGGTATTTTAGGAGGAGCACCCCTTGCTCCGTATCCCATGTCTGGGGGAACCACCAGCTTTCTCTCCTCACCCTCACACATTCTAAAATGGAGAAATGTAAAAACCTTCAAGAATAAAAAAACTGACATTTATATTTAAAAAATAATTGATGGTATTATTTTAATAGTGTTTATAGCGAATCCAACGACCATGAATGTTCTTAATGTAAATTTTAAACTTAGTTTACTGCAGTAAGTCATTAATTTTAGCCAATGAAAATAATTGCTGAAATGTAAAAGTGTTTTCATTAATCAATATTTTCAGTAAGATTAAAGTTAATATTTCAAGATGAGTTACTTCTGTAGGCATTAGAGCAGATTCATTGGGTTGAACAAATAACTAGTCCACAACAATGCGATTAGAAAAATCAGCAAATGGCTACATTATTGGCATATTTGGCTAAAAATTAACTTATCGAAACCAGCATAAACGATACAATTTTAATGCAGCACATGGCTCCAGAAAGTTTTCATCAAAGGTGAACCCTGCTAAATGTACATCCAGTGCAGCTGCTACTCAGGAGGGTTGCTGTACATGCCAACCTTCCCCAGCAGGCCTTGATACCAGCCCTTGATGACCTGGCTGTACATGTCAACCTACCCTAGCAGGCCTTGATCCCAGCCCTTGATGACCTGGCTGTACATGCCAACCTACCCTAGCAGGCCTTGATCCCAGCCCTTGATGACCTGGCTGTACATGCTAACCTACCCTAGCAGGCCTTGATCCCAGCCCTTGATGACCTGGCTGTACATGCCAACCTACCCTAGCAGGCCTTGATCCCAGCCCTTGATGACCTGGCCTGTATATGCCAACCTACCATAGCAGGCCTTGATCCCAGCCCTTGATGATCTGGCTGTACATGCCAACCTACCCTAGCAGGCCTTGATCCCAGCCCTTGATGACCTGGCTGTACACGCCAACCTACCCTAGCAGGCCTTGATCCCAGCCCTTGATGACCCGGCTGTACATGTCAACATACCCTAGCAGACCTTGATCCCAGCCCTTGATGACCTGGCTGTACATGTCAACCTACCCTAGCAGGTCTTGATCCCAGCCCTTGATGACCTGGCTGTACATGTCAACCTACCCTAGCAGACCTTGATCCCAGCCCTTGATGACCTGGCTGTACATGCCAACCTACCCTAGCAGGCCTTGATCCCAGCCCTTGATGACCTGGCCTGTACATGCCAACCTACCCTAGAAGGCCCTGATCCCAGCCCTTGATGACCTGGCCTGTCCCCAGGGTGAACACAAACGGCTGATTTCGGCTGTAGCTGCTGTCAAATTCCTCCTTGGTGTCAAACAGTGTTCCCTGAAATGATTCCACAGATTTTAATTCATTGCTATGTATACTATATGTTTGATAAGTATGGTTGTCTGGTATATCAACTGAGAACGTTAACTTAATGGAACGTACTTGTGTTTTTCATCATTTATCAGCTATATGAATGGTGTGCTGATGGCATGTGCCTGGTATGAATTAATATACGTATCAATAAATGAAATTACATTGATACATTTGATAAGAACAAACCCTATATTGCATATGAAGAGTATCCCCCTTCCGTGACTTCACTGGACATGATTCCACACGCTTCTTGATGCCTATCTGCAACTTCTTCGGCTTCTTGTCCTCCTCATCATCAGTCTTCACCAATCCGATGAGCACCACAACAAGCAAGACAATATGTAACTTCATTTTGGCCTTCTGAAACACAAACAATAATCATATGAGGACACAAATCAGAATGTGTGTGTCCTTGTTGTTATATCTTCAGATGAAAAACTAAACAGTACTTCAAATTGTGAAGAATTTATTAGCTTAAATATTTTTGCATAAATAAATCAATAAGCAAAGTGTACATGTGAAGCTTTGAAGTTAAAGAAAAGTAGCTAACTACTTGACCAGCACTTATAAGTAATGAATAAAGATAACAGTCATTTAATATGACCCAAGCAGCAGTAAGCTGATGGTAAATACTTACTAATTATCATCATTAAAACAACATTTTAATGGTTATAACTCAGCTAAAATGTAAAAGATAACCCAGAGAAAGTAAAAATGTAACTGATACAGTTAGGGAAAGATCTAGAGCAAAAAAGCATAGCGCTGCACCCAGCTCCTTTTTGGTTCTCCCCCCCCCCTTGCTGCCCCTCTGGGCTGGTCAACACAGAAATGTTGAATATCTTTTGAAATTCAATATATTTTTGCAAATATTCAATATTGAATAGACTATAATTATCAAAAACCTTAATCAGAAGCATTAGACTCATAATAATACTGGATTTAGCAAATTATTAAACAATGTCATTAAACTGCTATGGTTTTTCACCTAGTCTTATTTAAAAAAACATGCAACAAATTTAGTGTTACTTTTTATATATGGCTAAATTCGTTTGAACGTCTTATCGCTGAAAGACCATTTATAGTGGAAACCTTAACGTTTAAAATTTCATAATTTCCTATAATTTGCTACAATGAACAGAAGTTACTAATCGATGTACTTTACATAAACAACAAACTGCTTTACATGTGCTGAAATTTACCTAATATATGCATTAAATTCCGATTTAAACTTGTGTATAAATGTATCACAATACATGTATGTAGAAATTCCGATTTTTGCAACCTCGTTTAGCACTTAAACCAATCAGAGTGAGGCTATCCTGATGCTGACCAATAGAATGACGTAACACTTCTACGTTGTAGCAGAATATCGATTAATGTTTACACAGTGGAGGACAGCAAGATTAGTTTAAAAATGCCATAGTGTGTAGGTTCGAATTGCTCAGGCATGCAAAATAAAAGTGCTATCATACAAGTATTTATGGAACATTAATTAGGAATGGTTTATCTGTCCAGGTATGTAACTTTTATTTCAATCCGTCCACAATAACTATCTTATTTTGGGGTGTGAAAGTTGCGATCAAAATCCTGTCAGAACAATATAGACAATGAAGGAAAACTTTCCACCACAGAAATGGTCCATCCCCCATTATGCACTGCAGCGAATATTGCCCATATAAAAAGTAGCTCAATATTCGCCCACTGCTAACAAGTTATGCTAGTTATCCACCCTGAACTACCTTTTTTATCCTAGATCTTTCCCTAGATACAGTGTTATGCCTAGTGGAGATTTTATACAGACAGATCTCTACAAAATTATGGATTGATGTGTGCAATCTAGCAGAAGGGGAACAAATGATAATAACAAAAGCACATGCATACAGCTGCTAGCTCTTATGTGACTAAGTTAAAACGATGACAATTTATAGTTCATTTAATAAAATGTACACACAGTTGGGGGAAGTCAATAAAATATCCGAATTAAAATGTCCGGATTTTCATATCAGTCGCGAAAATAGGAGATTATTGTATAGTGTTTACATTTTAAACAAATATTAACCAATAAATGTTGATAAAACACATTTGACTAACACGCATTATCAAACATAAAGATCCATAAACTAAATTACTACTTTTTTTCAATTACTAAAATGAAACCTTACACGTAGTATTTCCCCACCCGTCGGCAGATTCAGTGGGTCAAATTGGTCGCAGGACATTCCGGTTTCTGCTACGTTGAAAGAAAAATCGTTTCTCGTCTGTCCGGCTTGCGTAGAGGTTGGCACTCTTGCTTCTCGATCACCGCAACGATCGGGGTTTAATTCCAGGGCCCGTATTCACCAACCCATTCTCAGACGACCTAAGAATAAAGAATATTGGAACTGTTCTGTTATCAGAACCCTGTTAATTTTAATTGTACTTGGTATTCTTTATCCCTAATTTAATCATTCTTTATTAAGACTGATTTATTAATGACATTAGTTACATTGGTATCCAACATAACGCACAATTATTATTTCTGGAGTCTAAGTCTACTCTTTATGTTGAAGTTAAATTATTATTTATTGAGTCTAATTCTATTCTTTATCTTGAAGTCAAAGTCTCTTCTATTTTGAAGTTTGAGAACTGGTTGGTGAATACGGGCCCAGGTCCTGGCGCATGTGAGTTTGGCATGTGGAGATTTTATACAGACAGATCTCTACAAAATTATGGATTGATGTGTGCAATCTAGCAGAAGGGGAACAAATGATAATAACAAAAGCACATGCATACAGCTGCTAGCTCTTATGTGACTAAGTTAAAACGATGACAATTTATAGTTCATTTAATAAAATGTACACACAGTTGGGGGAAGTCAATAAAATATCCGAATTAAAATGTCCGGATTTTCATTTCATTGGCATGTGTTTGTTATATCGATATACAAGCCGACGTAAAATAGTTTCTTGCATCTTGTATCTTAGTGGTCACCATACCGGAAAGGCGGGGTTTCCCCCGCTTATTCCGCCCCCACCTCACACACACAGCATAAGGCCATATAAAAATTAAAAAGACAATTAGGTAAATAACTGGGTCTGTTGGAAAAGCAGTTATGATTCAAAATTCGTCACAACTTTCAAAGTGCCTCTAAAAAGTAAATTATTTAGGGAAAATGGGACACACACCGTGTCCTCATTTAATGCAGCTTCGGCGCAGAATGGCCTTATAAACTTTGACACACACACACAGCAAGAATCATATGTATTCGATTTAAATGCTTACAATATTGTTGTTAATACCTAACATAAAAGTACAAAAACAAATTTGAATATAAAGATACTGAAACGCCAGAGACAGGAGATAAACCCTAATTAACATCCACTGGTCCTTTATTTGATGCAAGTGACCAATCTATACTATACGGGACAATACGCACGACAAAACACAAGACATGAAAAAAAAAAAAAAAACTGGGGTTATCGTTTTGGAACGGTCAATACAAAGTATTGGAGGTTTAATAAACCAGTTGAAAGGTATTCAGAACCTCACACTTAGCCCAGAATTAATCACAATACATGCACTTGGCAATAAAATTTTAACCTCATATAATTGCGATGCAAATTAAGTAGTAAAAAAAGATAATCATAATTCAATTGAATTACAATTTAATTTAATTAATTTAAGTACACTGTCTGTTCTCTATTTATACGTTTATCTGACGAATATTTTCGATAGTTAGGGTACCTGTAGGTAGATAATGGATCGCTTAATTCATATATATCGGAAAAAGAATGCCCGGAGTACGGGTAAAAAGACATCAATGAGTCATAAATAAACGTATACGTACTCCACGCTCTCCTCCTATAATGAAGCCTGCATTATATTCTGAGCATGCATTGTCTTCTGAGCCAGCATTATCAGGATACAGACCGTGGTGTATATAATCAAAATGACATCATAACAACAAAAGTGTAAAGTTATATATGTTATATATGTTTTAAAGCATTCTAATGAAAAATTAGCATATGCATGCATTGCTGTACGGTAAACCAGAGATCTAATAACACATTATATTGTTTATTTGTAGATCTCAACTGTTGGACATAGAAAAAGGATCAGCTAAACAAAGCACACACATTTTAGATAAATAAATCGAGCGATTTGGTTGATTTGGTTGATTATCGATCTTGGCTGAGATATGACCACAAACATTTTCATCAAGTTTGGTGAAAATCCGATGAAAAACATGGAAACGACTAAAAGGGCACATGTGAAATCATTCAAGGGCTTAAATTCCGCAGTTCCTGGGGCAGTTCGATACTTCATTTCACAGTACTTATTTGTTTACACGTAGCAAACAAAATTACATAGTTCTAATACACACGAACGTTTGTACGTTTTCCTACCATTTTGACCTGACCGGCGGAGCTGTAAGGTGTAGGTTTTCAGTGACGTCACACACATAATCGACTTGACTAATCTGTCAAAACTCACAATATTATGGAATTCCCAATTATTACAGTTAACTGATGTGTTATTGTGAGTATTCAACAGTTTTATACTTTTGCCTGGTTAAATTGACGAGTGTTGCAGATTGAATTTTTCATGCTTCTTATTTAAACCTGGATCATGAAGGTGGGGCAAACCCTATTAATTGGAAGCTGTCACTGTCAGTGTGTGTGGGTTATCACAATAATGTCTATATCTATGCTGTTTTTAAAAAAACATAATACTTTATAATCAAATTTATTAATGTCACTTTGTTCTATCAAGCATATTTATTCCACTTGATTTGTACTTTGTATGTACCAAAGAACTTTGAGCATAAAACAATGTACTCTTCAAGGCTATAACCCTGAGTGTCTGCAGGGGCGCAGTATGATTGGCTATAACCCTGAGTGTCTGCAGGGGCACAGTATGATTGGCTATAACCCTGAGTGTCTGCAGGGGTGCAGTATGATTGGCTATAACCCTGAGTGTGTGCAGGGGCGCAGTATGATTGGCTATAACCCTGAGTGTCTGCAGGGGCGCAGTATGATTGGCTATAACCCTGAGTGTCTGCAGGGGCGCAGTATGATTGGCTATAACCCTGAGTATCTGCAGGGGCGCAGTATGATTGGCTATAACCCTGAGTGTCTGCAGAGGCGCAGTATGATTGGCTATAACCCTGAGTGTCTGCAGGGTATCAGTATGATTGGCTAAATAACCCTGAGTGTCTGCAGGGGCGCAGTATGATTGGCTATAACCCTGAGTGTCTGCAGGGGCGCAGTATGATTGGCTATAACCCTGAGTGTCTGCAGGGGCACAGTATGATTGGCTATAACCCTGAGTGTCTGCAGGGGCACTGGTTATAACCCTGCGTGTCTGCAGGGGCACAGTATGATTGGCTATAACCCTGAGTGTCTGCAGGGGCACAGTATGACCGTGTTCCAAAGAGCTAGCTCAACACAACAGCAAGTCTGTTGGAAGTGTATTGTAGAGCAGTCACACAACAGCAAGTCTGTTGGAAGTGTATTGTAGAGCAGTCACACAACAGCAAGTCTGTTGGAAGTGTATTGTAGAGCAGTCACACCACAGCAAGTCTGTTGGAAGTGTATTGTAGAGCGGTCACACAACAGCAAGTCTGTTGGAAGTGTATTGTAGAGCAGTCACACAACAGCAAGTCTGTTGGAAGTGTATTGTAGAGCAGTCACACCACAGCAAGTCTGTTGGAAGTGTATTGTAGAGCAGTCACACCACAGCAAGTCTGTTGGAAGTGTATTGTAGAGCAGTCACACAACAGCAAGTCTGTTGGAAGTGTATTGTAGAGCAGTCACACAACAGCAAGTCTGTTGGAGGTGTATTGTAGAGCAGTCACACCACAGCAAGTCTGTTGGAAGTGTATTGTAGAGCAGTCACACCACAGCAAGTCTGTTGGAAGTGTATTGTAGAGCAGTCACACAACAGCAAGTCTGTTGGAAGTGTATTGTAGAGCAGTCACACAACAGCAAGTCTGTTGGAAGTGTATTGTAGAGCAGTCATTAAACTCCTCCCCCTCATAATTTTACATGGGACAGTCGTCGCCTTAGTTGAAGGACTCATTAAGTGATGTATTGTCCACTGAAGATATTGAGTTATTGCTTTAAGGTGACGTTCTGTGCCTTGCATTAGCATGGCCCTAAAATATTTGTTCTATAGACTTTGTGTCATGCTTGTTGAACACTATAACAACTATTAAGTTTCTGTTTCTTTATTTTATACTTAATTCAAGGTTTGACAGTGAAACTGTTGTATCTGCTTAACATTTCTATATCAGATACAATAGTTTTATGCTCAACCCTCAACGTTGGTAACTTGTGGTCAATCATGTTCACAACGATAAAGCGACTATTACAACCATAGAATTTTACGGCTACAAACAACCAAAAGTGTAACCCTAAAACGCTCTAGAACAGCCTTACTTAAAAAACTGACCAAGCTCATTTACTTTTGACACCATTAATTTAAGGTGAAAAAAACTGAGAGCATGTGGGGGATTGAACCCAGGTCACTCATTACAAGCATTACAAGCATGTAATGTTTAAAAGCATGTAATGATTGTTGTTAAAAATTGTGTGAGCAAAGGGCCAGTTGTAAAGTTATTGTAACTTAAATATTGCCCCTGCAATTTGCAATACATAATGCAATTCAACTTGAAAGGTAACATCTTACACCTGTACAAAAATAGACATGTGAGTAAGTTAGTACATTGTGGGCAAATAAACTACAGATATTGATTATAGCTATGCACAAGCACACATAGTGCAGTACACAGTACACTTCACAAACACAGATTGATATTTATTTTTACCATTGCAAAAGAAAAGATGATATTAAAAAAACTCTGTAATACACAAACTATTTCAAACTCATCTCCAAGAATATTATTATATATGTGAGCATCATCATCATCATCCACAATATTATAATGCATATTATCTTAATGTATGCTTTCTTACAATATACTGGTAATTGTGTTCACTATATGAGGGCTCGACGTTAACTTTTGAAACCACTTGTCCAGGCGGACTTGTAGCCCAGAATTTCACTTGTCCTGACCTTCAGATGTAATTATACAATATTTCACTACAGCAATTAAGTGTTTTAAAACATATTTATTAAACAAACATTTATACACACAAACAGCATTTTAAGCATTCTACATGGTACTTAATAAACCGCAAGTGAGAATGATGCCATAAAATAATATTTAACTTATAAGGGAGTAACCGTGTCAGTGTGGCGAATTAAAAAAAAGATTTGTTTCCCTTGTCAACAGTACGGTGTAGTATTACATGTAAGTATCGGAATACCTCGCGCTTTATCGTTAGAATGTCAACAATAACTTTTCGAAGGCAATTCAGCGAAATTACTGAATTTTTTAACCAATTTTGTTACTACGTAATTAGAGATAAAAAACACTTGTCCCATCGGACTAGCAGATTCTTTTTTAACTTGTCCGGACCAACAATTTGGTTGTCCCGGACAGTCGGACTATCGTTAATGTCGAGTCCTGTATATTTATGTGTGCACTTTTCGCAATTGTTACATTGCATTTTCATTTTAAGATATATCTTGATACATTCAAAGATATTCAGTGAACTTTAAAAAATCAAAATATCTACTAATATTGAAAAAAATAATCATTTATCTATCAACTAAAACAAATTATTTGCACTTTTGTCACATAACCTGACCAACAAATAGAAAATGCATTTGCCAGTACCATAAATCCGCCATCTTAAATTTGTTCCAAATTCCGATGACACAATGTAACAACATGAAATATACTTGTTTTGCTTTGTTTTGCAACATTACTTCACTTTTTATGTTATCCATTCATCAATTGTCAACATTGTAGACAAAATTAACTAGAGGTTTCTTCTGTACTTCTTTCGAATTTTTAACACAATAGTAGACACCGTGTGAAAAATAACAAAACATTCGGCTGTTTTATATATTTCATGAAAAATCATAAATGACTCTTAATAAATATTTTTTGATTTTTTTTTCTGTCATGCATGTTTTCAAATCAATTTCAACAAAATAAATAAATATTCCTACCCAGAAGTGCACTGATTATTTAAAACAATGGATCGTTGGAATATGGACCCACTTGTAATTAGGGCCTTTTACGATAATGTATGCATTTTTAAATACCATACACTATCATCAAATTTCGGTACTTTCGTTTCAGTCATCTAGGTAGTTTCCAGTATCACATGAAAGACTTTATGGACTTGTCAATAATTATTTCCAAACATAAAATTATTGCAACTTGTTATGTGACTATTGTTAAGTCCTTGTGATTGGTCTTCAGTCAGGCGTGCAATTTTGTCTTCTTTTTTTTTTAACCGAATGGCATTTAGAACCAAACGGGTGTGATGTTATTTAGTTTAATTGTTTCTCAAGAATGAATTAATTTAATATTAGAATATTGTATGCTTTTTTATAGTAAATGATGAATGCTTGCATTCTAAATATACATACAAGACGTGTCCTGGGAAAACCGGGCTTGATGCATGTGCGTAAAGTGTCGTCCTGGATTAGCCTGTGCAGTCCGCTTTAGTGGTATTTTGTGTTTCAAGGAAGTATCTTCTAAACATAAAGCCACTGTAGGCGGAAAGTGTCGTCCTGGATTAGCCTGTGCGGACTGCTTATGCTAATCTGGGACGACACTTTACGCACATGCATTAAGCCCGGTTTTCCCACGGCCAGCTTCATTGCTGTTTATGTTACAGTTATGAAGTTTCAAATAATGGACTAATCAGGGTTTTCCCTTGAATTCTGAAAATGGGGGTCACAATGACCCCCATGTTTGGGATTTTGGGGGTCATTCATCACCCCCTGTACGTCGGTAAACCAATTTGCAGATGATAAATCAAATTTCAGAGAAAACATGTTGGACAAATTACACATTACCATGATTTATTTACAAAAACTCATATCTTTAAGGTAAGTTTCAACATTTAAATATCGCACAAGATACAATGATAGTTTGTACGTATATTGGGCTGTTACAAACGATTCCTAATGGCAATTATTTGGCCCAACTAGTAGGAATTTGATTAAGAATGTAGAAAAAATCAGTAAAATTGGCAATATTTTATGTAAAAAAGTACTGATCAATTAACGTTTTTGCAATTGTTAATGTACGACCTTACGTATTAGCCATTCTTCTTTGTATATTTGCTTCATGCGTTGTTTAAATGCACCAAACACGCGTTATATTGTTATTTTCGTGGGACACTATAATGTAAAATTTATAAAGCCCTAACTTTTAGGCGATAAAGTCCAAACTATTTTTTAAAACTGAATTGATAATAACAAAACTTGTACAAACATGCTTTATGTAAATGCAATAAATGTCATTATTCTTAAGGTTCTTACCACGTAATACTTTACTGCTGAAGAAATTTTCAAAGGGACTGCCAATATAAAAACTGGAAAAAGTGCGGAACCAGAACTGATCTAAAATGAATATATAATAAATGGCAGAGATGAACTTCCTCCGTATTTGCTTAAATTGTTTAACAAAATATTATGTCTTGGATATCTTCCAGATAAATGGACTGAATGTCATATTGTACCTATACATAAGAAACGTGATTTAAATGACCCAAATAATTTAGAGTGATAACTATGTTAAGTGTCAAGGTAAATTGTTTGCAAATTTGATTAAAATAGGCAATCAAACTGGGCTGAAAATTACCATGTTTTGCTAGAATGTCGAGCGAAAATGGAAACAACAGATGCTATTTTATTAAGTTACATGCAGTACAGATCACTTTTATGAATCCTGTGCATATTCCTTTAATGTTTGACTTAATTTTATAATAAGCATGACAGTACCGATAACTTTCACGTATTATTACTTAAATATAAATTTTTCTAAAACATGATAATACAGTACAGATCACTGTTATGTATAACTACGATAAAAATTATGTGTGTAAAGCATGAGAATACATTACAGATCACTTTTATGTATTACTAAGATATCATTAAGACAAATGTTCTGACCGAGTTTCATGAAGATTTCTAGAGTGTTAACAAGCTTTTTCTTCAATTTGGCCTAGTGACCTAGTTTTTGACCCCACATGACCCAGATTATGTTTGTAAAGCATGATAATACAGTACAGATTACTTAGATACAGATAGTTTTTGTAAAGCACGCGTATACAGTACAGAATACTTTTATATAGTACGCGCAGATATATATATAATGTATTTCTCTTTCTGTAAGCATGATAATATTATTTGTTCCTATTTGTATAATTGTTATTCATGACGATCATGGGTCATGTTGGACTTAATCGTTTTTTATATGCTTCATTGTACAATTTTTGAATAAACTATATTTTTCTTCTATTACATATAATATAAATATGTATATGTAATGAAAAAATGTAATGAAAAATAGCGTAAGAACAAACCTTCCTTTGCAAAAATAATCTTTTTATCGCGCAGGTTGAGCATTTCCAGTTTAAGTTTGGACTTAGTTTACACATTTCTTCGAACAGTTCGGCTTTTATCCATAAAGGAGCATACCATTCCAAGATATAATTGATTTTAACCCAGAAACCACTAGGGTATCAACTATTAAACGTTTGAATGCCCTTCTAGATAGATTATATTATTACTCTGTAACGGTTTAGTTCACCAATTGGTCAATTTAGATGCGAAAAATTAAATAAATGCGTACATCGTTTGAATACTTTGTATTTCCCCCAGAATTTTTTTTTTTTTTTTCTTAGAAAAACTTAGATTTCTGGCAATACACTTAATACATAATGGCGTTGGACATTACTTTATACAGTCATATGTACAATAATTTAGTTCATTATACCTCACGTGACTAGCCCACGTTAAACTTACATATAGTTATCATGAAACAATTCGTAATGTCACATGCGACAGTATACGGTCACCCTCTCATGGAGCTAAAAATAGAACAACTGTTTCTCAAAACATAACAACATTTACCTTTAGTAATGCTAATGTCAGTCCACTGCTTTTACAATTACTATCCAGCAACACGCGTTTGCAATTCATTTTCAAGAATCCACAAAGTTGTGCCATATTTTATTTCATGTGAACCGTGCTAACCAGAAACGCGATTTGTTTTTGAAATCGCCATGACTGGTCAGAACGTATATTTTAAATTGTATTTTGTCTCCAAACCTGTATCCGATGATCCGCATTGCCGTCCAAAAAAATAAGTTAAGATAATGCCGATGCATGGTTTCTTTCATTATGTGTTACGCGAGTGATTAAAAATGTTAAAAACAAACAATTAAACACGACAGAGCACAATCCTATGTCAGTCGAGAGAAAACTGGTTTGTGTCATTACTGCACTACTCTACTGTACACATTTATCGCTTTCAATTGTTCTGAATATCCATTAAACACTTCCCATCAAGTATAATATTTCGTTTTGTATCCAACAATAATTTTTGCCCGTATTTCGCCATGTATTTTACTGATTTAAACGAAGGCGCTGTAGAAACTTCCTAACGATCACGCCATCTTTTAAGCATGACACATCTAAATATAACTGCACTGTACACGCTCACCGGTCATGCCAGTACACTTTGACAACTTTTTGAAAGTACGGAAGGCTGTTTCTGCAGTACTATTTAACTATTGTATTGTGAATGAACCATAAATGTTTCATACATATACACATCTTAAATAATGAAATTATCCGTGGTAAATTAGCTTTCACACTAAGTTATTAGTTTATTTAAAAGGGCATTTAAAAAAAGAAGATCTATAAATTAAGTGATCATGCCTAAGTTTCCTTGTTTTATTGTTCGGTATAATAAAATAAATATCACACCCCATAGAGCTTATGCCTCGGTTGACATTACCATTCTCAGGTTGACAATACGTTGTATCACCCTCTATGGTGTGTGATATTTATATAATATATACTGACTAAAACCGCCGAAAAATTCAAAATATGTACCTACCTATCTATTGCGGACATATGTTTTCTCTGAAATTTGATTTATCATCTGCATATTGGTTTATCGACCTACAGGGGGTGATTCATCAAACTACATTAAATACACATTGCCAAATATTATATAGTGATGGATGTAATTGATATTTTAAATACTGACCTTTCAGATTTTTTACTTTCAGCTTTATAAACAACAAAATTACATTATTTTTAGCATCATAAAACAAAGTGCAGAAAAAAAGATGTGTTATCTGAATCAGTTATAATAATATATTAGAATGATTCAATCCACTCATATTTACTCAGAACATTTCTCTTGCATGTTAGTCACTGATTTTCTACTTTCAGTTTCACTACATGCCTTTTCTGATGGACATGACATTATAAAACTTAGTTAAAAAACTTGTAGTCATAATGATCATGATAAACATTGTTTAAAGAATAAAAACTTCGTTTTCATTTCAGTTTAACAGTAAGTAAATAGCAAACAATGAACCCAACATCCAGTCATCCACAGATGATCATGATGACTGCCATTTTGTTTTCAGCTTTGCACCTGTATCACATTAGGATAATATTCTTTGTGTAATTAGTGAGCAGGTGGGAAAAACCTTTATGTGTTGCCTCAACCAGTCTTTTATAATGTTGTGCAATTAATCTGTCAGTTAACTGAGAATTATTACGTAATAAGTCAGTAATAAGTCAGTACAAACAAGAAATGTCTTTAAAAAAGACAATCAGTGTTTAAGTTAATATTGAGATGTCATTTTTTACCCTAAACCTAATACAAGAGGGACAAGATGATCGGTTACGTGACTTCTCGAACCCCAGCTTTTTTGGTCCCCACTAAGTAGACTTCTGGGACTGTAGATTTTTCGGACACCATAAGAAAACTTATCGGACCCAAAATAAACTCAAACATGATTAATGTGTACTGTGACTAAACCGACCATACCTTCTGTGTTTCACCGGTGATAAATGATAGTAATTTACGTTACTATAATTGTTACATGAAAATTTAACAAATTAGTATTGTCAGAAAATAAATGCAGGAATGAATGAAAATTATTATATATCAGACGAGTGTACATAGTTATGTCAAATAATATACTACACCTATCATTAGTTTTGCAAATAGTGTATTCATGCTACGCAAATGAAGTAAAAGTAACTTGAACAATATTTCGACGTATCACGAGACTTTTGTCACCACAATTTATTTATAGAAAGATGTTAAATATTTTAAGAGATTGAATAATATAAACTGGAGAAGTTGATATAAAGGTGCATTTATAAATAATTCTTAATAAAACGCAACCGCTATTCAAATATAAATTAACATGCACAGTAAGTTTATAAATATAAATTCCCCATTTATTGAATTCTCGGGTTTATGATTCTCCGCACGCTAATTGATGAATGTTAATTAGCACAGCTATCCTGCTCGCTATTTTTAGCTCACCTGAGCACAAAGTGCTCATGGTGAGCTTTTGTGATCGCCCGTTGTCCGTCGTGCGTGCGTGTGTGCGTGCGTCGTCAACTTTTCATTCAAACAACATCTCCTTAACTGCTTGGCAGATTTTCACCAAACTTCACAGGAATGATCCTTGGGTGGACCTCTTTCAAAGTTGTTCAAATCTTTCCGGTCCGCTAATATGTAGGTCACCAGAGCTAAAAATAGATTTAAAAAGTGAAAACTTTAAAAATCTTCTTCTATGAAACCGCAAGGCTCAGACCTTTCATATTTGATATGTGACATCCTCTAGAGGTCCTCTACAAAGATTGTTCAAATTATGCCCCTGGGGTCAAAACTGGCCACGCCCCGGGGGTCACATGGTTTATATAGAATATATAGCAAAATTACTTTAAAAATCTCCTCTGAAACCACAAGGCCCAGAGGTTTCATATTTGGTATGTAACATCCTATAGTGGTCCTCTACAAAGATTGTTAAAATTATTCCCCTGGGGTCAAAACTGGCCACGCCCCGGGGGTCTCATGGTTTATATAAAATATATAGCAAAATGACTTTAAAAATCTTCTCCTCTGAAACCGCAAGGCCCAGAGGTTTCATATTTGGTATGTAACATCCTTTAGTGGTCCTTTACAAAGTTTGTTCAAATTATGCCCCTGGAGTCAAAACAGGCCACGCCCTGGGGGGTCACATGGTTTATATAGAATATATAGCAAAATGACTTTAAAACTCGTCTCATTTGAAACGACAAGGCCCAGAGGTTTCATATTTGGTATGTAACATCCTATAGTGGTCCTCTACAAAGATTGTTCAAATTATGCCCCTGGGGTCAAAACTGGCCCCGCCCCGGGGGTCTCATGGTTTAGATTGAATATATAGCAAATGACTTTTAAAATCTTCTCCTCTGAAATCGCAAGGCCCAGAGGTTTCATATTTGGTATGTAACATCCTTGAGTGGTCCTTTACAAAGTTTGTTCAAATTATGCCCCTGGTGTCAAAACTGGCCACGCCCCGGGGGTCACATGGTTTATATAGAATATATAGCAAAATTACTTTAAAAATCTTCTCCTCTGAAACCACAAGGCCCAGAGGTTTCATATTTGGTATGTAACATCCTATAGTGGTCCTCTACAAAGATTTTTCAAATTATGCCCCTGGGGTCAAAACTGGCCCCGCCCAGGGGGTCACATGGTTTATATAAAATTCTATAGCAAAATGTCTTAAAATCTTCTCTGGAACCGCAAGGCCCAGTGGTTTCGTATTTGGTATTTAATATCGTATAGTGGTACTCTACAAAGATTGTTCAAATTATGCCCCATGGGTCAAAACCAGGGTTGTCAGGTTTTTGCCATGAGTGGAAAAAACCATGGTAAAAACCGGAAAAAACCGGCAAGGAAAAAACTGGGTGGCAAAAACTGGCAAAAATCAAAATAATTTATGTATAAAATTAATTAAAAAAAACACAACAACAAACAAATACAGTTTAAATTTAATGAGATAGGGTTCAATGTGTTTATATATGCACCTGGTGTTCATATTAAGTGGGGGAAAGGAGAAGACAGACATTTGACTTGAATGCCATGTCTGAGTCAAGACACCTGTTATGCAGCAAAAAACAGGAGAACAAAATCCAACTCAGGTGATAATGGCCTCTTTATTATTGAACTGGGGATACTGGGGCTAGCTAATGGGGCTGCTAATCACTGGAATGTTCCTCAGGGGAACAATTAATGGGTTCCAGAACAAACAGGTAATGAAATTTCAGAGCATGCACCACATTGGATTGTAGTTGTGTGTTAGGCATTCATCTGGCACTTAACATTAATGGGCATGTCCTTTTGGCCTATCATAGAGTTGCTTGTGTCATTTTCATGGGTTTAAATTCTTCTAAGCCATTGTAAGACAACCATTAGGTTTATGAATTCACTCACTATAACTACATGTACCTTCATCACTTGCATATAGATCTACAATAATTATGTCAACAAGAGGAGGAAGAAATAAAGACCCGGTATGGGACTTTTTCAACAAGGTAGAAAAAGATGGAAAGACTCTTGCCCGTTGCAAGAAGTGTGGTCATGAGCAAAGCAACAAAGCAGAGCGTATGAGAAAACACCAGAAGACATGCAGTGAGGTAGTTTCATTTGAATTAAAACGCTCTGCAGAAGAAAATCATGGCCTGGAAACTGAGACAAGCAGTGCTCCAGCTCCAAAGAAAAGAATTCAAACCGACTTGAATAACCAAGTGTTTGTGACATCGGAAGAAACCAAATTAAAGCTGGACTTACTTTTAGCCAAGTTCTTCTTTGCATGTAACATGCCATTCTCAGTGAGTGAGCATGATTCGTTTAAAACTTTTGTGTCCACTCTGCGACCTGGATATAAGCCACCAACAAGAAAGAAACTGTCGGGACCACTACTTGATTCTGTTACAGAAGAGCTACAGTTGCAGGTAAAGGCACAAATTGAAGGCAAAGACTGTACTCTTATTGAAGATGGCTGGAGTGACTGCCATAATGATCCTGTGACGGCTACGTGTGTCCATGTTGATAAGAAAGCATTCTTCATTGATGCCAAGTCAACAGGAGCAACAAGCAAAACAGGGGAAAACCTCCGGGATATGTGTAAAGAATCCATCAAAAAGGCATCGTCTTTATATGGATGTACAGTAAAGAATATTGTGACAGATAACGCCAAGAACATGGAAAAAATGCGACGGCTTCTTCATGAGGAAGACAATGACTTGCTTGTGTATGGATGTAATGCCCATTTACTGAATTTGCTAGGACAAGATATTACACCATCATCTGTAATGAAACATGTTGTTGAAGTGCAAAAATGCTTCAGAAATCACCACCAGCCCAGCTCATGGCTGGGTGAATGTGAAAGGAGTGTAAAGCCCCAGCTGCCTGGGGACACAAGGTGGAACAGTCAACTGACCTGTCTTGATACATTTCTGAGAAACAAAGAGTTCATGATAAGAATTACTCATGAACATGGTGACTCTACTGACTCCAACATAGCAAGGAAAGTTAATGATTTCAATTTGTACCAGCAGGCAAAAGATCTCCACAAACAAATGCTACCAATATCTGAAATGTTAGATCGCATTCAGGGTGACTCTGCCAATGCTGCTGATGCCTGCGATGCTTGGTTCACTCTACTTCACCACCCAGATCTGACTGAGCACAAAGATGTCATTAATAGTAGAATGAATCAAGCCCTTCAGCCGTTCCATTTGGCAGCATATCTTCTTCATCCAAAATACAAAGGTGCACATCTTAGTGATAAACAAAAAGAAATTGCAAGAAATTGGATCACACAGAAAAACGAGTGTTACATCTCCTCAGTCATCAGCTTTGAGGCCCAGGCTGAACCATATCCATCCTCTTTCTGGACGACTTCGGCAACAAGCATGGATAGCTGTGTTTGGTGGAAGGCTGTGAACAATTCAAACTTTCTGCCAGGATTTGTTGATCTAATGATTAGACTACAAAAACTGCCCGCAAGTTCTGCTTCAGTTGAAAGAGTGTTTTCAAACTTCAGCCATATACAGTCCAATCTAAGGAACCGGCTTGGAATCGAAAAGGCAGGAAAACTTGTTTTCTGCTACCGAATGCTGAGAGGTTCACAGGAGCTGGAGTACTGATTTTTGTATCATAATCACACAATGTGCAAAGTTGAAGGGAGTAGATGGTGTACCTGGAATAATTATTCCAATAATAAGTTTGTAAAGTTTCACTTTTTATTGAAAATATGCATATATTCAATGGTAAAAAGTGCATGTATTTGTTAATTGAATTTGAATAAAGCAGTTTAAACGTATTGTTTTCAATGTCTATAGATTTTGCCATTTTTGCCGGTTTTTTCCAGTTTTTGCCGGTTTTTTCCAATTTTTGCCATCGGCAAGGAAAAAAAAGTTTTTTCCGGAAAAAAACCAACCCTGGTCAAAACAGACCAAACCAGATTGGTCACATGGTTAATATAGACTTAAATAGCAAAATGACTTTAAAATTCTTCTCCTCTGAAACCGCAAGGCCTAGAGTTGTATAGTGGTCCTCTACAAAGGGTGTTCAAATTATGCCCCTGGGGTCAAAACTAGTCATGTCTGGGGGGGGGGGTATATAGACTTAAATAGCGAAATGACTTTAAAAATCTTCTCCTCTGAAACGGCAAGGCCGACAGCTTTCCTATATTTATTACGTAACACTTTGATAGTGGTCCTCTGCAAAGATTGTTCTAATTATGCCCCTGGGGTCAAATCTGGCCACCCTCCGAGGGGTCACATGTTTTATACAGACATAAATAGCAAAATGACTTAAAAAATCTTTACCTGAAACCGCAAGGCCCACAGCTTTCCTATACTTGGTACGTAACATTGCATAGTGGTCCTCTCCAAAGATTGTTCAAATTATGCCCATGGGGTCAAATCTGGCCACCCCCGAGGGGTCACATGGTTTTTATAGACTTAAATAGCAAAATGACTTAAAAAATCTTTACCTGAAACCGCAAGGCCCAGAGGTTTGTTCAAGGTTGTTCAACTTATGCCCCTGGGAAAAAAATAAGCCACGACTCTGGGATGCAAATTCCAATGGGGTTACAAGGTCTCAGGTGAGCATCCTAGGGCCCTCTCGTTATTCTAAGAGTTCTCGGTAACGCGTAATTCGGACGCATACTTTTATGAAAAGGACGCCATAAATCTCGGTATTAGATTCTAGGACGCAACCCTTTTCTCTGGCGAACGCATATTTTCCCAAGACAAAGAACGCCTACTCGGCAATAAACACATTCCCCTTCTGCACCAGTGTGTCAATTATCTATAAAATCAAGACGCAGGCGGAGTCAGCTTAACTACAGCTAACTAGTCAGCCAATAAGAACGCATATGCAAATGAATGTCGTCGATAGAAAGTTTATCACGCCCTCAATCTAATTTGAATTAGTAAAGGTGTAAGTGATTTGTAACACTTTCCCGTTAGGTATGCGTTATGTTATGTGGGTGTAATTAACACCTGCGTTTTTAATAAATTGCTACAAATTTAAAGAAGGCAATATAATTTTTATTTATGCGAAATGAACAGTTCACAAATTATTAATATAAGAATTAAGATGAATCTGTGTAACTTTACAATTTTCGAACACCGAAAGCATTAAGCGTGCGTTTTCATTTGTTAAACAAAACTACAACTATTAGTGTTTATTAATAAAATAGCTATTAAAAATCATCACTGTACACAGATTATATGCAAACACTTTGGCTGAGGCAACATTTGAATGAAAGTTAGCGACAGTTTATAGTACTTGTCTAAAGTGAAAGTGAATAAATGTCGGCGTCCTTTTCTTTTTGTTCCAATTTATAAAAAATGTTGAGTTGTTCCTTTTTAATCAATAAAGTCCTATTTAATTGTTTAATTGCGGGTAGTTAATAAACAGTTTGTTTGAATAAGATTTTTGACACAAAATATTGTTGTTGTAGTTGTGTTTATATGTGGTTGGGGTAGGGGTCTGTTTTGACGATTAGATACTGGGACGCAAACTTTTCATAGGAAGGTGTCCTGGACTCCATGTTTTGAAATCCTAGCGAGAACTCTGCAGAATGATGCACCCTTTCTCTGGAGTGTGTTGAATACACTAGAATATACCATTTCATACTGATCTTCGCCGAATATCTATGTATGGCTCCAAAATGTCTCCGATATCGGTCAACCAATGGGATCTTGGTAATTACTATTTATAGAGCGTGCCGCTGATGTAGGCTGAACAAAGTAATTATTTCATTATGTGAATGAACATTACATTCTGTTCATTTCATACAATGAGTAAAATTTTTCATAATTACGTTCAGTTCTGGAGTGTAGGTCCAAGATATGTTTGTATTTTATTTTAATCGCTTATGTAAACAATTATGTAAATTTTATTCCCCAAAAATATGCAACAGTTATTGGTAGACATCAAACCATTGTTGTAAGATTGCATTCCCTAAAATTAGAAATTTACCGTATTCTTTTGGCATTCAGTTTTTCCGCTGCATAAAATTATCGCAAGAAATCTAGGTCAAAAGTGATATTAGACAGCTACGCCAAATAATTGTTTGAACAAACATGAATAGAACTATAGCTCCACCTTGTTTATTGGATAAAGTGAGAAACCATCTGAATGGAGTTATTTACTGCATTACGATTGGTTGATGTTACATCATATGTAAATATTAATAGGTCATGAACTTTTGGCTGACGCTATGTACTATATTTTTCGTGAGTCAACATAACGTTTGCATGTGGATTTTCGGGAGTCTAAATCATGTCAAACCAAATTTCTGAGCATCAAAACCCGTTGATATGGGCCAATTCAATGCCTTGGAAATTGATGCATTTCTTCATTTGTGGAAGCAAAGGAATTTTTGTTGGGGGTCATTTGATGAAAAAACTGTGACATTGATGCAGGATTTGTGTGTCAGGGAAAACCCTGTGACTAATGGTTATCTATCACTAAAGTTTTTTCTCTGTAGAACCCAGAAATGCAACAAAAGTAAAATGATGAAGGATGATATCTATTCAACAGCTTGGGTGTAATGTTCTGCCTTTATTTACAACTCCCAAAGATAGTGCAGAGATAACCTAAGCCTGTGTTATCAGTGTTCCAGCAATATTTCACTTGAACTATGGGGAGGTAGAAGCTTATAATTACTGTATCATTGTCTACCCTGCAGTTTTCTAGCGGTTTGATTTTTATTGTGGAATTTAATAGCCTAATTTCATTTTAAGAACATTTAGCCAGGTTGAAAGTTATTAATACAAATGTTATGAATTATGTTATTTATCAAGATTATCTACTTTTTTTACCATCTGTAAAAAAAAGTGGATACCAGTACATGCTTAACAGCTAGCATATTTATACCAACTGGTACACCTACATAGAGGTAAACCAAATTGTACTGCATGAAACTTGGCAAGTCACATAGAGTTTGGCTGTATGGTAATTATTGAGCATTGATATAGAGTTTGGCTGTATGGTAATTATTGAGCATTGACATAGAGTTTGGCTGTGTGGTAATTATTGAGCATTGACATAGAGTTTGGCTGTGTGGTAATTATTGAGCATTGACATAGAGTTTGGCTGTGTGGTAATTATTGAGCATTGCCAGGTGTTGAAATCAGGATGAAATTGCATTTTACTTGTGATGTGGTGGAAGCATTTTACTTGTGATGTGATGGAAGCATTTTACTTGTGATGTGATGGAAGCATTACGTTTTACTTGTGATGTGATGGAAGCATTACATTTTACTTGTGATGTGATGGAAGCATTACGTTTTACTTGTGATGTGATGGAAGCATTACATTTTACTTGTGATGTGATGGAAGCATTACATTTTGCAAACATAATCCCGGGCTTAATGCATGTTAGTAAAGTGTTGTCCTGGATCATCCTGTGCAGTCCATACAGGCTAATCCGGGACGGCACTCCGCTTTTATGGTATACATGTATTCTGTTTCAAGGAAGTCTCCTCTAAATATAAATCAACTGTAGATGGAAAGTGCCATCCTGGATTAGCCTGTGCGGACTGCACAGGCCTGTCCAGGACAACACTTTACGCACATGCATTTAGCCTGGTTTTCACACGACACGACTCATATATATTTAGAATGCCAGCATACAACATTTACAATTAAAGCTGTATATTTGTGAATTGAATAATTTATGCAGCTAGAGCTTAAGTGCTGCAGTGTTCTGGATATAAGAGAGTTTAAAAAGTGGTATTTCTAAAACTTACATTCACTGTGTACTGGTTCTACGCAGGAAACATTAACAAACTTAAGAGTCGATAGATAAACAGTTAAGGCTTTTGGTACATTCAGGGTCAAGCAATATCTGAAAGAAATGTATGTAATACTTCAAAATGCTTAAGATTAATCAGTTAACCATTTCATATGTGGCACATTGTACTCTACTTCACTGAGTTCAAGTCAATGTTGATATTTTCGTAAGTACATTTTGAAATAGAAGCCTGTGTTGATTTTTGGAACTAGTTGGTTGTTTTTGTTTTAATGACCAAATTTTAAGGCAATAAAGTCAATAATCAATTGAAGGCACATGTGTTTTCTTTGAGTTTCTAATAAACAATTGACCTGGCCGACAAGCAAACATTGTATAATAAATCAGTTAAAGGTTACATAGCACTGACAATACAAATAAGTTCATGTATAAGGCTATGTTATGTACTGCTGATGAGTCAGAAATTGTAAATAATGCATAAAACATCCAACGCTGACAAGTTAACTGCGCTCGTTTATTAACAGTCTACATTGCTTCCCGGAAACTTCCTTTTTGTCCAAAACATAAGAAATGTTCCGAGAGCTAAAAAAAATGTCTCGCATCATTGGAAGAAAAAATGGGAAAATAGATCAACTAAGTTTGATAAACAAAAGAAGAGAGCATAGTTACAGTTAATAATGATCCATGCTGATGAAGAGAGTATTTGCAATTAAATATTCTTTTAAAGGGACTTGTTCACAGATGTTTGAAGTATGCCATTAATTGTCTTAACTTGACAGATTTCAACATCGGAACTAACAAGCTCAAGTATATAACAAGAAAGTATTTAGAAAATAAAATAAAAAAACAAATTGGTCCAACCAGGGTTCAAACCCGGGACCTCCAGATTAAAAGGCTATTGCCTTAACCACTAGGCCGTTCTGACTTCTATATTTCATCCTGCATTATTTACTTTATGTAAGTGTTCCACATGATGTCAACAGTTTCAACGCAAACAACAGAAACACTCCAAATTATTCGATCGTTTAGCGATACAAAAGCTTTATAATTTTATCAATTTCATCTGATGATTGCTCAGAAACGAAACGTTTTTGTCAGTATATTTCTAGGTCCGTAGTTTTATTTTGCTCCATTGTATACACTGTTCTTTTATTTTTGGAATCGGTGACAAAAAGTAGAAAAATTGTCAATTCGTCTATCTGTGAACAGGTTCCTAGAAGGGGCATTTTAACAGTATATCTTAGAAATACAGTAACAGACCAATTAAAAAAAAACAACTAGAGAGTTTCCTGTCGAAAATAAATTTTGACTAGTAACAAGATTCTGATGGTATTAAATTTATTTATAAACAAGATCATCATGTCAGCGAGTCAATATTATTTCTCTGTAAATTTTATTGCAGTTTCAGTATGCCCTTTTTAATTGGATATTGGTAAATGCTTAATTTGTATTTTATTTGATTATGACATGTTTTGCACCTATCAATATTTTACCCCAGGGGAGGAGCGGCGGGCATATACAGTGCTTTAGACTGGAAGCGATTCACGACAGGCGGGAATTCGACACGCCCAATAATTCCGGGTCCCGGGAAATAGACTTAGTTGGATTTTAGATCCCGCTTATATTGGGCCCCCAAGCATCTTCCACTGTGGGGATTTAGACAAAAATGCTTGGCTCCATTAGACCCCAAAGAATAAAATTTGTTAAATTCTTCTGGGTCAGCCTCCGCTCCCCCCTGGAGGAAAATATTGATAGGTGCTTTTCTGCTGGATATTGGTTCTATGACATTATTGTCCGTGAAATATTTGTAACTTTCATTAGAGAAGTTCGATGCACACCTATCTATCAAACAAGGATCTTTTTTAGCTATAATTCCCAAATTGCCTAAGTATTTTCATTCAATGATTCACGACTAGTCTATTGTGCTTAAATTTACTGTAGGGATATTAACATACCCACTCCCCACTGGAAAATGTCCATAGAAATAATGAACAAACTTGTTACTACCCTGGGACAGATCTGCCTGAATATGCCTTTCTGCCTTGAGAAACATGCAGTAACAATTCTTTGCATAATTACCCCGTAGGAGCAAGTTTCAATGCATGCGTTCTACATCATGCATTTGTTGGCATGCTGGCAAGTTTCAAATTCTTTTAACTTCCTGTATTAATGGTCGTGCTTAAACCTCCCATATTTTGAATGAGTTTAGCAATATTGATTGCTTTTAAAGATTGAAATTTTAGTGGGTTGTTTTTTTTTTAATTCTTGGCATCTACCTCCAATTTTTGCATTGATAATCACCGGTATGATGTCAAATGTTAAAAACTTGTTATTAAAAGATTTCATAGTTCTTTGCTCTGCATGAAATATTATTTGTTATTAATGTTGAAGCAATTACTGGCACTAAACGATGAAATATGGTATACAACAATAAGGCTTTCCTTACTTATAATATTGTTATTGTTGAACGATTTTTGGCATTAACATGTGTTGAATTGCTTTGATAGCATGGCTTTTACTTACCTGCAAGACTTCAATATCGAAAATGTTATCAAGCAACTGCTTTTCCACATATTGTTCCCCCCTTTGAGGAGAGATTTTGCAATACCAGTTTTATCTATTCCGATTATAACTAGCACCAGGCTGTATTTGCAACTTTGGAAACCAGCTCAGACATTCTTATAAAATTACTTCTCAGACTTTACTGCCTGATAATAGGTTTACATGTCTTAAGCACCCATAGCAACTGAACATATCTATTTAGTGCTGAATGAGTGCTCTTAACATGGAAACCAAGTCAGGGCTTTCCTTAGACTTTGAATGTCAAGAGTCAATGACTCTTGGAGTCAAATTTTCAAGAGTCAAAATCAAATTCCCCAAGAGTCAGATATAAACCTTCAAGAGTAAATGGTTTGTGGGAAGTTTCCATTCATTTTCTATCTTTTTATTATTATTTGTTTTAATTAATTTTATTGTTATTTTATAATTTATTAATATTTTAATTTATTATTTATTATTTTTTTATTAACTTATTATTTTCTTTTAAATTTATTTATTTTTAATTTCTTCTTATTGTTATTGTTATATTTTTAATATTATTATTATTATTAGATCTATTATTATTATTATTAGATCTATTATTATTATTATTTATTATTATTATAATTATTAAGACGATTTTAGAATAGTCTTTACACACTAAAAATATCACTGATTTTTTTTTTTTATACAAAATTGCATATCATGTACAACAATAAAACAGGCTTTCCTTCCTAAAAAGTATACATAGTTACGGTCCGCAAATATTTTAGTTTTACTGTTACAAAGTATATTAATAAACTGCAATAAAATAATTATTCAAATGCTAAAGATCGCAACGTTTTTGCATTACGAACGTTTTATAAAGAAAGGAAAGATTTCAAAGTTCTGGCACTACGAAGTTTTTATGCCCAGATGACATGTACAGTCTTCGTCGTAACTGGGTTGCCCGATGCCCGGGACAAGTAGATTTGATTTCGGGCTAGCAGAAAAAGCCAAATGCTTGCCATATTGGGCAAGTGTTTTCATCGGCTTTATATATTGTGTGGACGAAGAAAATTCATTCAAAATAGCATTTTAGGCTTTTTTCTTCCAAAAAAACAAAAACCAGCGATTTTTTTCCTTCTTTATAAAGTACCGGTAAACGGCACTTTCCCAATCAAGCAAAAATGCTAAAATTCCCAATTGGCGTCCGAAAAAATTCAAAAACGAAGAAAAGTTGCGGCCGTTTTGTCCCAAAATCGAACTATCGGCGAGTGAACAAATGAAATAAATTTGTTGTGTGTAACCTAGAGCTTGATTAATTCGGGTTTAATAAAACAGCGCATTCAGTCAATTGGGTCGTTTGCGATGTAATCATAGACCATAGACATAAGAAAGAATTGAGGCCTTTACTAAGTCATGGTCGATCTGTTTATAAACCGGAAGTTGTGAAATTGAAAACGAAAGTTAAAAAAAACAGGTGCCCGAAATTGCGACCGAGATATAATATTTAACTAAATAATTTGTTTTTTTTGCATGATTTTAGATATGTAAATCAATTGATGGAAAAAGACAAACATATTTTCATTATGTATCAGTAAGTTTATTGTTATTTATTTACAAAATTAACTTGCATTTTGATATTTGATAATTGACAACTTTGAGTCGTTTGACATGTTTGACAAGTAAATTACTTGACAAGTTACTGTATCATTTTATGAAATGATGATGGCGATTTTCATGTTCTGAATATTGCATTATAAATTAGATCTTTATTTAAAATACTTACTTGATTTAATTTATACACTTGTAAATGCATCTCTGCTGGTGGTGTGCATTTTTTATCATTTGCAATTGTTGGAAGCATGAATACATTAAAACAGTTTTAAAAGGACTGTCCTGTTTTTTTGAGAAGTTGAGGTGACAAAAAATCAAGGGTAATAGTCAATATAAAAACTTCTAGACAGGTTTCAGCTGTAGGGCTCCTCAGTATGTCAGTTGACCAGAAAAAATACACCAAATGCTATGTTCAAGTAGCAATAAGTTGAAAAACAACTTTAAGTTTGTTTGTTCTTTATTAGATTTTGTTCTTTATACCAACTTTAGTACAAAATGGTCATTTTGGCAAGCCTGTAAACGATTATTATAATGGGTATGTGTAATTAAGTTCCAAGTAATTAAAAAGACACAAGATTCCCAATTTGAAGATTTCACGACGCGAATTTTCCCAGTTTCAGGATTTTACGCGCTAATTTTTCCCAATTGGACCGGTACCGGTACTTTTCCCAATTGGGCAAAAAAAATCGCTGAAAACATACAAAACCCGTTGTATTATTGAATTCTAGTATTTACACATAAACATATGACGTCATCATGCTGTGTGGTGTTCATTATTGTGTAGACGCTTATTGAAATATAAAGACAATTGATCGCAGTCGACTAAACGCTTCTTTGTTAAAAGCTTAATAAGAAGACTACTTTAGTTGAAAGGGAAATTTTGGAGTATGTGCCAGTTTGTCTGAAATTAAAGTTTGCATATTTGCATTGTTTGCGGTAATTAACAAATATATAAATACGTATTGTAGCTCTATTTTGAATTGTAAAATTTAAAAAAACGCATGCTGTTCGAAAGTGGAACTGCATTTAAAAACTGCTTTTTGGTAGGAACTATTTTGGAACTACTTGTAAAATGTAGCATGCAGTTTAATAAGGAAAAGTCCGAGAGCAAAATAGCTGATTGCTGCAACCTGCCCGTTTTTATCTTCGCTCTGCTGCCCCTCTGGGTTGGTTAACACAGAAATGTTGAAATCTTTTGAAATACAATTTATTTTGCACATACTTAATAAATAGACTTTGTTTAAAAAACTTAATTAGAAGCATTTAAGTGAGTTACCAATTTATTAGATAATATCAACAAATTGATCCAGCTTTCCACACTGCTGCTTATTAGTAGAGCCATGTACCTTTTTGGACCCTAGATATTTCCCTGTTTATCTTTTTAATCACATGGTGACACATGATGCACAAAATAGTATGATAGAACCTTATGTATTTTGAGGGAGAACAACAAAAACAAGATGACACATGTATATAGAAATAAAATATAAATAAATTAAATTACAGAAAACAACATTTTCTGATATTGCTGTAGAGTACCATTTGAAGTTAAATAGTTCGGACAAGTCAAACAGATTTCGGGCAAGTGGTTTTGCTAACAAGCTTGCCCGAACTGGCAAGTGCGTTGAAAAAATTAGCGTGAAGACTGCATGTATACTGCAGTACTGTATATTTAGACAATAATATACGGCAGAGCTGGGCCGGGCATCTATAATCGGCCCTAGCCGTATAGACGCCAGGCCCAGCTCTGCCGTATATTATCGTTTATAATACATATTATCCTGTCACAAGAAAAGAATCATGTTACTTTCTTTATTACACAAAATGTTAACAAAAACACCAAACAAACTTTCCGTACTTGTATTTAACATTCAACTAATTACGCAATACGTGACGCAACTCTAACGAATGACGTAATTTATAAACAGAAAAACAGTGACGAAACAAACCAGTTTTCGCTGGACTCGCAGTTTTGTTGTGACAATGTTATGTCGTGTTTGCTTTTATTTTTAGTAAAATACATTACTGTTAGTTTAATAAATCATTCATGGACGAATTCTGAATGATGAATGTGTCAGTTGGATAAATAATATATTCTGAGACTTTGAATCGAATAAAATCAAACGTTCTGACCAGTCATTGCGATTTCGTAAATCGTGTTTCTGGTCAGAATGGTTAACATGAAATTAATATCATGATTGTTACAAATTAAGGCTTATGGATACAAGACAATGGAATTGAAGTGCTTACAGTATTGTTGGATTTTTATTGTTGGAAGCAATGGATTGAAATTGAGGTACAGTAAAAGTTTCCGATCTGTTCAATTTTGTTCAGTGATTCTTTTTCTCAAACTAAAAGATGCATAGGCTATAGATCGTATATATATTTAATCAATTTAACTACAAACTTTCGTTAATATTCAGTATTTGCATTTTCGGATATAACCGTTTAATTTTGACTAAATACGCCATTCGTGGTCGTTGACGTCGCACGATCGGATTCTCTTCGATTATCGAAAAATCGGCCGCGGCCAATTATAATTATATCGGCTCAGCGGAGCCGCGTAACGGCCCGTAATCGACGTCAAAATGTTACTATTTTTAGTAACACTATGTATTATTTGGTCTATAACACGCACGCTTTCCATGCGTGGAATGTGACGTCGTTTGTGTCAGCATAACTTTAGTACGCTTTTATAGAAAACAAGGATTTACGTGAAATACAAAAAAAAAAATGTATTTATGACACTCGAACACTAAAATTGGATGTTAGATATTTCGGATATAAGAAATGTTACAAAAGTCAGATTTTTGGCTGAAATCGGATTTCAAATTTTGGAAATATATTAATAATTTTACCCGAGATATCGGCTAAAGGAAAGTAATTTAGAACAATGCCTTTATATTAGGAACTAAACTAAATGTGGATATTATCAACAACGGAAGCGGTGAGTAAATTGTGTTTTAAACGTTTAATGGTCGGGAATAAACATTCTCTAACGAACTCATGTACATTTACTAAAGTATGGATACATGTATATTACGCCGATAGGTCGATTGTTCATGTCATTGAAGCATATATAACTGTGCATTTTAGTTGGTCAATATAGATTGTTTTGAGCGACAAAACTCCGCCTAATGGGCGGAGCTACACGGTAACTTGACCGCTGATGGACAGCGTCTATTTAAAGTTGACTCCGCCTCCAACCAATAATCGCCGAGTGTTTTATCAACTTTGACATCGCTGTATGACTGATTGGGATAATCAGCCAGCCGAGTTATACCATGACGCAAGTTCCGATATTGCCCCGGGTCAAAGGTGACGCATGAAGGTGACGCATGAAGTTATTACCTCGCGAGTCAAACAAGCGTATTTCCACACGTCAAAAGTCGGGAGCTCGGGTCAAAGGAAAGCCCTGCAAGTTGTTCTGTGGAAACAGTAAGGCCAAAATTAAAACTAACTTTGTTTGCCATTGCCAACCTACTTGACGAATAGGTCCCTACTCAAAAGTTTTTTTCTTTGTTAAATCAAGCCATTTTTATTTTTTTTTTCAAAATATTCTATTTTTTCCTTAGGTTAAATAAAAGCTCGCTCTTCTTTCATTTGGGTTAATAAATTAACTGTATCCACTAAACCCTTGCATATAATAGGCATATCAAAATGCAATTCTAATCATGTTTTATCAAACTTATGAAAACAACAGGCAGTTTGTCAGCATTAATTGTCTAATTAAAGATGATTGCTAGCGAGCTCTTGTTATATCAACAGACACTTTATTATATTATTGAAAGCAATGTCTGTGTTATATGCTATATTTTGAAGCTAAATGGATCATTAATAAATTTGAATTGTTCCCCCCCCCCCCAAAAAAAAAAAAATACAAAAAAAAATGCCTACATACCTACCCGTTGGGTAGGCAATGGCAAACAAACAATTTTTAAGGGAATATCTTCTTAAGAAAACAAAATAACTCTTAAGGCTCTCGACTTGAGACAACCAACTCGACTGATACATGTTCTCAGAACACCATACTAACATAATATTCCATTTATTATATACCTGTTCTGCATATTATTCTTTTAAAAAAGAATCACAAACTATTTTACGTCACGTAAACAAGCATGAGTTGTGCATTGTGCATTGATGACGGCATTATATGAGGTCATTTACAACTAGGTAAAAACATTAGCTCCGATTGGATTTGTGTTGCTTTGTTTAGTGGATATTATAATTAGTATTCCATTTTATTTGTGTTGGATTAAATACACAATAAAGCACTCTTAAGGCTGTCTCTGTAGTTTAAGTTGCCTAAACACAGAATATATCAATATTTCAGCACTGAAAACATATAGTTTTCACCAATTTGGTTTCCAATCCACTGAAACTCTGCTCTGTGCTGGTCAAACAAGAGTGATACATATCTGTTGAAGAAATTACATGTATTTATTTCATGTATTTTTTTCACATTATTCAAAGACAAATCAAGGTTGCCAACATTTAACAACATTAATGTAATGTATAAATTTGGGCAAAATGTGGTAAGCTACTGTCAGTCCAGCTTTTAACCCAGCTCCTATTAAGCAGCACTCAATTCCTCTTTTGATCCCACTTTTTCCATTCAACCTCTCAATGTCACTATTATCTTCTATGCAAAAATAGATTATGTGCTTACATTTCAGCTATAGGGTTGATTTTGCATGAAAGAACTTTATGTTTGAGAGAATTCATCAAGGGCACTACAGGCCCATGCATTTCTGCAGATAATGTGAAGTTGTAGGGTCATTTCTGCAGAAAGTGTGAAGTTGTAGGGTCGTTTCTGCAGAAAGTGTGAAGTTGAAGGGTCGTTTCTGCATGAAAGTGTGAAATTATAGGGTTGTTTCTGCAGAAAGTGTGAAGTTGAAGGGTCGTTTCTGCGTGAAAAAGAAACAACAACCTAAATTTGCTAGCAAAACTGATGTATTCATGAATCAAAGGCAATATAATCATGAAGTATCAATAAAGTTTCTGTACTTTCTGCCGACATGGTGGTGTTGTAATGATGTTTTTTGCACAAACAAAATCTACCTACATTTGATAGCAATTCCAATGTATTGATCAAAGGCAAAACATATACATTAAGCAACTGTATCGCCTCTGAATTTTCCACAGACAATGGTGATAGACAGGCAATAATCACTTAAGACCATCTGATGAAGATGACTTAACCTGATTGTATACATAATGGCATCTGATTAGCAGGTGGATGGACTCAACTTGTGTCTGAGGTAGAGAAAAATCTTTACTGGGTAATGATACAAATTGAAATTCTGTTTCATACTAATTTTATCGGGTAATGATACAAATTGAAATTCTGTTTCATACTAATTTTATCGCACAGGTATCGAATGATGCATGTTGTATGTGTTAACCTGCAAGCTATTTTAGTACTTCAAAAAGATAGTTAAATTCATTGAACAGATATGCATTTCTATCATTGGTTGCCAGTACAAAGTCATAAATAAATGCAAAAACAGAACAAACAAAAACATTATTTTTTCATGTTTTAATGCACCATAATGCTTTGTTAAGAAAAAAAATCAGCACAATACACGTATATATAAATGATATGAATATAACATTTTTGTCGAGCCCGCTTGTTGTCAGCTCCACTTTGTTGTCACAATGGCGGTTCGGTGTATGTGTGTGAGTGTGTCAAAGGTCAAGGTCACACTTAGAGGTCAAAGGTCAAATATGGGCATAATACAGCTTTTCCAGACTTATAATTCATCATTCATCTGGGAATTTTAAAATAATTTGCCACATAATTATGTTATCCATTTTGAGGCGGCATGTTGCACTTAAGACCTGTGTTCCAAGCTCAAAGGTCAAGGTCATACTTAGAGGTCAAAGGAGATCTTTTGTTAAAAAATGTGATTTTAAAATAATAACAATATAAATTGCTTTCTTGACAACGGGCTCTACATGTTGCCAACAGGCATCTAGTTTACTATAATATTTATATAGCATGTTACACAATAAATGGTCAGTCTAATAATTTTATGATTATATGAACAGTTATTTAATGTTTAAAATTGACAATATACTGTAGATCCCAATAATTTTCGCTCAACATATAATGACATAAGTTCTAACAAAACATACACACAAAAAAACAAGAACACATAAAAAAAAACAACAGAAACTGAAAATATATCATGAATAGAATGCTAGCCTCTTATAAAGTTCTCAGTTGATCATACATGTAACTGAATGATTGGCAGTTGTTGTGGAAGTGTTGGCGTTAATTATTTCCTCATTTCTCTTGGCGTTCTTTCCCTTCTACTACTTCTTCTGAGTCAGATGGTATGTTTGTGAATCAAACTGGTCGTAATTGTGGAAAATATAATAACTCATTTATTATATACATTTTGATATTATCACATTTAATGATTTTATGGTGTATTATAATATTATAAAAAGGCTGCCTTTAACACACAATTAAGTGCATGTGATGGTTGAATGGTTTCTCTTTGTAGTTGTTATTAGTAGAATTACTTGACATTTATGATGAAAAACGTTTACAGTTTTCAGCTTATTTGGATCAAACCTTTATTTATGTTTAACTTTCCTGATGTTGGTTTGCTTAACTAGCAATAGGAAGGATATAGAATTATAATGTACCTCAGACGGTAATATTTATCACATGTTAACCATACGTATGCTTACTTACCATTATGCAAACAAAATAAATGAGGCGTGTCGTGGGAAAACCGAGCTTAATGCGTGTGCGTTAAGTGTAGTCTCTGATCAGCCTGTGCAGTCTGCACAGGATAATCCAGGACGGCACTTTCCACCTACAGTGGATTTATGTTTAGAAGAGACCTCCTTGAAACAAAAAATACCATTAAAGCGGAAAGTGTCGTCCCGGATCTGCACAGGCTGATCAGAGACGACACTTTACGCGCATGCCTTTAGCCTGGTTTTTCCACGACACACCTCAGATTTGATTTTGACACTTTAATTACCACTTTTTGACTTATTTATGAGAATACTCAGTGCAAAATGCAATAGAATTTTAGACACTTTAATCATGTTGGTTGTGTTCCAAATCTTGAAGGTTTAAGGCTGTAGTTGATATGGCTTATGAATGTCTGCACATGGACTGGGAAAAGTTTGTTCTATTTTTTTTTCCGGAAAATTAAAATTTTTCAGGACACCACCGAAAAGCAGTGCAGGAATTAAAAGTAATTGTTTAAACCCTTCCATAAGCAAAAAATGAATGGGGATACAGTTAGTTAGCACATATATATCTGCCATATTTTTAAAAGGGAGGTCAGGAGTCAACAATTAACAATTGCCTTACATGAAAATTTGGCAGATTGTTCACGGTTTCTCATTGGTTAGTCATTACTTGTGCATGTGATAGTTATCACATGCGGAATGCAAGGGCGGATCCAGGATTTCGGGTTAGGGGGTGCGTAATCTTTTGATCGTGCAGTTATAACCCCTTTATGTTGTCTGCTGTGAGCTACAGATCCGTATCAAAGATTTATAATAAATCTTTGCACATCGTCATCATCATCAGCATCAAATGCAATTTGTTTCACTGAATAAATTAATACTTCACCGTATTATATTCGAATGACATGTTGGTTCATCTGTATACCACCCACCTAACGGACAGACAGACGAACATGTTTTACACAAAATATTGTGAAATATACTTGTATGGTTGCGTTGTGAACTAATAAGGCAAGTGAGTCCAACTTGTTTGTCAATTTCGCTGACACAAGTGATGGTGCCTGTAAACTCTGAAATTGCCAGGAATTGGAGCCAACGGTTTGGATTCCCCTCTCCTTTTCACGTTATGTATTTTATCAGGAATGCATAAAACAATATAAAACAGTATGAAATTTGGTATGATTGCTAATGAAAGATTGAACAAGAAGTTTGTCGATTTAGATTTTTGGGAACTAAACTATGTATTGAGACAAAACTGTTAAAACTCAAAAGTAGTCATTAATTTTACTTGAATTCAGACTTAAAATCATATTTTTTCGAAACTTTTTATGTTAATGTGCCTAAGGTGTGTTGCATCTGACATCTTTATATAATATATGAATTAAAAAAGATATCGTTTACAAATAAGGTATATATACCCATTGTCTATAGTTCATAGTTTTCTATGAACTTTTGCGCCTGTACTACGGTGTACGTAAGAAATCATACAGGTCGGGCTAGGTCGTGTATGCTTTACTGATTTGGATGTGTATCTTTTACCAAATTGAGCGAGCGAATACAAATTAGCATATATTTCCAATTTTGACCGTTTTATATATGCCCATATATGTATAGTCCGAAACTTTTAGGGGGGGGGGCGTGCGCTGGGTGAGCCCCCCACTGGATCTGCTAGTGGATTGTGATAGATATCACATGCAGATGTGATAGCTATTGTGTGCGCACATGATAGCTACCATTTGCACACATTATAACTTTCACATGTGCATATGATAGCTACCACGTGCACAAATGATAAATATTACGTGCGCATGTGATAGCTATCACATGTGCACATGGTAGCTTTACATGCTCATGTGATGTGCACATGGTAGCATTTAATGCTATATACTTATCACACAAACACCTGAACAGTTATAACGTACTCATGTGATCAATAAAATATTTCTCCTATCCCCTTGATGCCGCCATATAACTGTACCGTAGTCATGTTTTCTGGTACCATGCCCAAGAGCTGAGCAGGTGAAAATCACCAGAAAGTCAACTGTTCCCATTGATGTTCATACGAGGCGTGTCGTGGGAAACCCGGGCTTAATGCATGTGCGTAAAGTGTCGTTCCGGATCAGCCTGTGCGGACTGCACAGGTGTAATGTGTCATTCCGGATCAGCCTATGCGGACTGCACAGGCTGATTAGAGACAACACAACGCACATGCATTAAGCCTGGTTTTCTCACGATACGCCTCATATACAATATTTGGTGACTCAAGCAACTCATCATGTTCTTAATTGGCCCCATTTGTGGTTTTTCACAGATGATTAATTGAAAACAGTGCCAGCCCAAGTATGTAATTCTTTAGAAGTTTTATGGCACCAGCTTCCATCAAGTTCTTGATATAAAAAACAGTTGATGCCTTTATATTTCTAACAGTTATATTGAGTGGTACATTTGACAAGTAAATGCATTAGTTTATGTTTTTCTATACTTAATGTGTTGAAGTGAATTCATATTTTGATATTCTTGTTGTATTAATGAAATAATCAGCATTATTGCTTCATTATTTGTGAATGATAGATTCTTGTCTATTGGATGAGTCTCAAGAAACTCGCGGAGATTATTGGATCACAAGCAAACACTTTTCATTACATTTCGTGCCTTTGTAGCGCATAAACCTCCCAATAAAACATCATAGCTGCTGATGGGGCATCTAAGTAAAGTAGTAAGTGTGCTGAAGTAATAAGGCATGAGGCAAATATTGGCCAGACACAAGGCTGATTTAATGAAGTTAACAGATCTTCTCTGGATTTTATTTGGCAATCAGTTAAATGGTGCATTGCTTTCCAATCATGTGCTTAATTGGGGATTTCCTGGTTGTGCAAGACCAACATTTGGATAAACATTGTTAACTGAAGGCTGTTTTATAGGTGGTAGGGTTGCCTGAGGTAGAATTCTGGCATTTGAAGGATGGGCAAGAATGATACAGTGATGCTGTTTTGGTATTTTCAGACAGAATGATGCAGTGATTCAGTGTTGTTATTTTCAAACAAGTGGTTCTATTTTCTGCAGTGTTTATAGTATGAAAATTATTTATTTTGTTGATGTATCATTGTGCCTTAGTGCCTGAGTGCTTTGAACAACATTTATATTTGCTGTGAATATGTGATGATACTGCCTTACTGGGAATTTAAAGTGTCTGAGGAAATATTGGATTTTAGTGTACAGTGTATAAATATTTTAATTTCCAGAATAATTGAACGAAATAATTGATTGATTTGTTGGTTTTTGAAGCAGTGGTAAAAGTTCAAATGAAGACAGTGACCAAATGACTATTTGTGTTTTTTTCAGGTTACAAAATGAAAAATGAAACCAGAAAAATAAATCCAAAGAGAAAACTAAGAAATCTAAGTAATTAACAAAACAAACTAAGGACTACACAATGGAGTTAGCCCACAGTTTACTGTTAAATGAGGAGGCTCTATCGAAGATTCCGGACAACAAGAAGAATGTGTTTGTCTTTGAATGGCTACGATTCCTGGACAAAGTCCTTGCAGCAGCTCAAAAGGTGAGTTTTGAGTTCCGATTGATTAACAAATCACAATATTTGTTATAGTTGTAGCATAATTTTACCGAAATATGTTAGTTATTTTACGAGCCCACAGGGCGAGAATAAATAATTTACATATTGAGGTCAAAGTGTGCTACAAGTGTTTTATACCATATTTATGATTGCAACTTTCCACGATGCCCGTCTCATAGGCGTTTCCTGAACGTTACGTAATGTCTGTCACACTGTGTGCCAAGGATGTTTGTTGTTTTCAAATTTAGCACAGGCATCATTTGTATTAAAATAGCAAGTTCTTATAAAAATTCAGGGTGTGGTGTGGTTTTGGTAGTAGGAATATTATGGTGGTTGGGGGGGGGGGGGATCATACTGTGTTTGTTGGGTGGAGTAGGAGTGTTAGTCAAAAAGGGCAAGGCGCAGGAACCAGCTGAAATGGTCTAGCAGGAAAACTGATATTCTTGTGATGAAAGGGAATTGTGATTATGATGGTTGTACCAATGCTGGCCACATGCAAGTAATTGTGTAAATACGTGGTAATTATTATGTTATGTGTACTTGATGCTTTGGCTGTATGTCTCATCAATACATAATACCGGTAACGCAAAAGTATTTGTTATAACACTTTCTGTTTGATTTTCGATGCCTGTATGCACATTAATTATGATTTGACAAAAATATGAGTACACTATTTGTTAGTGCAATCATTTAAACATATATACATATATACAAAATCCATTGCAGCAATTTTTATTTTTTTTTGCAATATCATGTTATTTTGAATAATTGTTAAAAAGTCAAAATTGGCTGTTTGATATTAAATAATGTTAATAGATTTTGTTGAATTAAATTCTTTTTTGGCTTGTCATCCAGCTGTAAAGTCAAAATGTCTTCAATCACCATGGATATTAAAATGGATGCTGCGTATATTGTTGATTCATGGCTATCTCTTACTATAACCAGGTCATTTACAGGCTATTTATGAATATAGACCTCCTGTTTATAATAACACTTATAAATCACCTGTGAAATAACCAGTGGATTGCTGCTGTAGACATGTAGTATAGGCAGATTTCCCAATAGTGAGATGTATGATTTACATGAAAAGTGCTAAGAAGCCTGGTCTTTTAGACTACAGAATAAATTCATGAGAAAAATAGCATTGAAAAACCTTAGTTAAACCCATTGATTTTTGCATGTTTGTGTTAAAACCCAAAGGTTTATTGAAACACTTTCAATTGAGAAAGTTAATTGGAAATGCTCCCAGAATTTAGTATGCCCCCGGCATCTTGATGCGGGAGGCATAGAGTGATTGCCCTGTCTGTGATTCCGTGGTTCCATGATTCCGTCCGTACGCGTTTAACTAAATTTTACCATTTCGTCTAGGACCAATACCGCTTACTACAACACTTGGATACTTACACAGTTGTTGCATATGAAAATGTACAATCCACCCATATCACCCAACCTCACTTTGACCTTGACCTAATTTGGACTACATTTACCATTGCGTCTACCACCAGCACTTACTGCAACACTGGGATACGTACACAGTTGTTGCTTATGACCATTCCTATAAACAAACCTTATTTTCACCTTTACCATGACCTTATTTGGACTTTGGAATAATTAACATGGGCTGTCCAGCACCAACCAGGAGGTGGGGGGGGGACATATGCGTTTATCGAATACAGTGTCGTGTATACATTACCGGTATTTTCATGTTAGTACTAACAAGTCTTTTCTTCCAAAACACCACTAGTAATCCTATTATAATTAGTACAGAGAATATCAGCACATAAGATGTAATTGTATACAAAATGTGCCAAGTTTGAAGGGGATCATGTCTGCTCCATTCGCCAAATGACGAAGATGGAAACTATAATGTTTGTCTCAGACATAATTTCTGGCTTTAATAATGTGCAAAAAGCTTCCTGTTCTCAGTTTGCAACCCTGCAGTGATTGATGCTGCATTATTGTGCCGATGGCCACAAAATGCAGCTGTGTAAACATGTAAGCCTGCTCCATTCGAACAAGATGGAAACTATTATGTTTGTCTGAGACATAATTTCTGGCTTTAATAATGTGCAAAGAGCTTCCTGTTCTCAGTATGCAACCCTGCAGTGATTGATGCTGCATTCTTGTGCCGATGGCCACAAAATGCAGCTGTGTAAATATGTAAGCCTGTCTAGAGTGGGAACTTACTCCACTACCACTTTCATGGTCTGGTACCAGTGAGATGTAATCTCTGTTGGCAATGGTGGAACTTGGTTACACAGAATTTAACAATTTCTGATTACACCCACCTTTTTCTGTGGTGCAGTAACACTGTACAATTACACTTTTTATATGCCTGTTTTAAAAACGGGTCGTATTATGGTAACGCCCCAGCAGGCTGGCGTACAGGTGGGCGGGCGTTCTGGTGGGCGGGCGGTCGGTCGGCGAGTCCGGAGCATAACTTTGTCCAGCATTAGTGGATTTTCAAATAACTTGGCAGAAGTGATAAGGCCAGAGTTTTGATATTTATTGGTTGGAGGAGGGAAGAAAACAACAAAAAAACAAACACAGACGTGAGTAAGTTAAAGACTAGAAGTTCACAAAAGGGAATGGGCAGTGATATTAAAATCTTCATGAAGTAATACTTACAAAAATCATACAACACTACATTAACTTAATCTCTGAATGATAACCAAAACATTAATACCTATAATAGTAACATTAAAAGGCAGTGTTTGTCATATATGAACTACTGTTAAAATATGCTCACACTTAAACACAGTAGGCCTACGTCAGATATCGCTGGACAAGGACCATATTATATGTATAACAACATGTTAACTGAAGTGAACACTAACTAAATATTTCTTAATATATATTTTAATAGATCATATGAATCATACAGCGATATACAGTCAAATTGCATGTTACATAAAATGTTGTCATTTCTTCAGCGTTTTTTGTAAGCATTCCGTGTAACAGGTTGAACCCTTTCACTTTTCATTTTTATGATTTTGATTTTCTCGACCTATGTAGTGTAGGCACAACACGATGTTTATTAACTCATCATTAAAACTAAATCATGTAAACAGTAGATCCCACAATTTTATTTTGATGAAGTTGGTCAGATTTGGTGATGCTTTTTTTAGAAATATACACATACTTATAGGAAATGAGACATGCATATGATTACAAACTCTTGGTTGCATAGCTTGCTTAGGTATTTATCACAATTTAGAGTTAAATTATAATTATTAGTGCTGTTAAATTCTTATTAATTGATTTAAAACTGTAAATTTCTTCATTATACTGACGATTAAGCGATACAAATTTTTCCCAATTTTGAAAATATTTCGTAGTGAATTTCCCAATTTAACCAAGGTACTTTTTACCAAAAAGGTCAGAAAAAGGTCTGAGCGGAATGTGGGGGCATCCCTGTCCTACGGAGTCATGTCTAGTTCACTAAGATTTTCTGTTTAAAGTTTATATTCAACAGTATTGTAACTTAAAAACTACACAAGTTATTCACTTGGTTACATTCTACAATATGTTTTTTTTTCTTTTGGGAAAAAATCGGGTCGGCGGATCCGAGAACCATGAAAAAAAAAACTCACCTAAGCATGATGAGACAGAGTGTCGTGCGCAGGAACCAGGTCCCTAGGTCCAAGGTCAAATCACAATTTAAGGTCAAATATAAGAAATCAATCCTTACCACTTTGTCCGGAGCAAATCTTTGTCCAGCAAGGATGGATTTTCAGATAACTTGGCAGAAGTGATAAGCATGATGAGACGGAGTATCACGCGCAAGAACCAGGTCACTAGATCCAATGTCAAGGTCACAATTCAAGGTCTAAGTTCAAATAAAAGAAATCAGTCCTTGTCACTTTGTCCAGAGCATTTTTTTTTTCAGCATGGATGGATTTTCTCTCTTTAGTCGTTGAATCTTTACCCCTAAAAATGCTCCTTTGACGGGCGCATCTTTGTGACAATGGCACTCTTGTTCAGTCTGAAATTACATTACAACATTGTACAGTATGTCTTGTTTTGGTCCAAAATATCTAACCCTCAAAGTGGTATTTCTGCAAATTTCAAACTGCAAATCATTGTTTATTTCCATTATTTATTGTACCAATGTACCAAACTAGTGACTGTTTCAGTGACTTTCAGGAACACCGTGAAGTTTTATTATCAGGATTTATACATATTTTGTAATAAAAATGAAAAGAAAACCTTCTGCCAAAAAAAAGAAGATACTTGTTAGCAAATGCTACTTAAATAACTGTTTCAAAGACTTTGCCAACTCATAGGGGAACCATGTTTTCATGCTTACACCACACAAATATGTGTAACATGTAGCTGTGGGAATCCAAGTATCAGAGAATGTAAACTTAACAGGTTTGCCTTAGGGAACATCTTGAACACAGCTGCAGAATGTAATAATTAATGTAATGCTATGTGAAAATGTCCAAGAATTATAAAGATGGCAATCTTTTCATAGTCTTTCTGTAGTCTTCCATTACATACGGTAGATCATGAAATATTGATGACTGTTTTGAATTGATGGAAACTTATGAGTTCACAGTTATTTGCAAGGGCTACATTATAAGCCAGAACATCTTTTCTTCACTTGATAATAAGAATGAAAATGTTCTTTAAGACATTAATGGTAATGTCATTGATAACTGTCGGCAGTCATATCATTGTTGTTTTATTTCAGATCATTACTCTTTTTAGCTCAATTATTCGAAGAATAGGTGAGCTTTCCTACATGCCCCGGCGTCTGCGTGTGATCTTTTTTCAAGTTTATTTTCAAAAGTCTTGTAACTTTAAAACTACATAAGCTATGCAACCGAAACTTGTTATATATACCTTTGTCATTAACTCCAGCATCAACATTCCCATAATTCTGTTTCATACTTTTACAGAGTTATGCCCCTTTTTATGCCCCCACTTTAGACGCGGGGCATATAGATTTGCCCTTGTCCCTTCCGTCTGTCCGTCCGTCCGTCGGATTTTTGTGTTGCACATAACTCAAAAAGTATAACTGCTAGAGTGATGAAACCTTATAAGCATATTCATCAGCATCGGGGCTTGTGCACCTGGGTATTTTGGTGCAGTTTTTTTCCGACATCAGCTGAGTTGTGGCCTTTTTATAGCAAAAAATTACATTTTTGGACTTGTGTCGCGCGTAACTCAAAAAGTATTGCCGCTAGAGTGATAAAACTTTACAAACATATTAATCAGCGTGTGAACTTGTGCACCTGGGTATTTTGGTGCAGTTTTTCTGACATCAACAGAGTTATGGCCCTTTTTGTAGCAAAAAATGACATTTTTGGACTTGTGGCGTGTGTAACGCAAAAAGTATTATTGCTAGAGTGATGAAACTGTATAAACATATTAATCAACATATGAACTTGTGCACCTGGGTATTTTGTTGCAGTTGTTTCAGATATCAGTGGAGTTATGGCCCTTTTTTTAAGCCAAAAATGACATATTTGGACTTGTGTCGCGCGTAACTCAAAAAGTATTACTGTTGGAGTGATGAGACTTTATATACATATTAATCAACATGTGAACTTGTGCACCTGGGTATTTTGGTGCAGTTTTTTCGGACATCAGGGGAGTTATGGCCCGTTTTTTAGCAAAAAATGACATTTTTGGACTTGTGTCGCATGTAACTCAAAAAGTATTATTGCTAGAGTGATGGAACTTTGTAAACATATTAATCAGTATGTGAACTTGTGCACCTGGGTAATTTGGTGCATTCCGCCATCAGTATAGTTATGACCCTTTTTTTAGCGTGTAACTAAAAAAGTATAACTGCTGGACTGATGACATTTTATAAACATATTCATCAGCATGTGAACTTATGCACCTGGGTATTTTGGTGCATTTTTTCCAACATCAGCAGAGTTTTGTGACAACCAGCGGCAGGCCTTTTTCTACTGCTCTCACGGGTCCAATAGTCGCACCTGTTCCCAATGCCAAATATACATAATTTTTCCCAATTCTGACCCAAAAATTCCCAGTTGTAAAAAATATGTTGTTTTTTTTTGAAAATGAAAGTGAAAATACGATTTTTCAATACTTTACAGCCGATTTTTTTACACTGGCTTTACATTTGGATATCCTCTTATTTTATAGTTGGCACTGTTTACAAGGGGAGAATACTCTAATAGCTGTGTAGTAAAATGGGTAACACAAAGTAAAACGATTTGTTTGTCCACTATCATGATGAAATTTAACATGAATTATGGGCAAATATTTTGTTATTTACACAAGTGGATGTGTCAGTTAAAGGAAGGATTTAAATATAAGGAGGTCACGTTTCTTTTCAAGTTATCACATATTTTCGCGACCTATGTAGTGTAGGCACAACACGATGTTTATTAACTCATCATTTAACCTAAATCATGTAGACAGTAGATCCCACAATTTTATTTTGGTGAAGTTGGTCAGATTTGGTGATGCTTTTTTTAGAAATATACACATACTTATAGGAAATGAGACATGCATATGATTACAAACTCTTGGTTGCATAGCTTGCTTAGGTATTTATAACAATTTAGAGTTAAATTAAAATTATTAGTGCTGTTAAATTCTTATTAATTGATTTAAAACTGTAAATTTCTTCATTATACTTACGATTAAGCGATAAAATGTTTCCCAATTTTGAAAAATTTTCGTCATGAATTTCCCAATTTAACCAGGGTACTTTTTCCCAAAAAGGTCCGAAAAAGGCCTGAGCGGAATGTGGGGGCATCCCTGTCCTACGGAGTCATGTCTAGTTCACAAAGATTTTATGTTTAAAGTTTATATTCAACAGTATTGTAACTTAAAAACTACACAAGTTATTCACTTGAAACTTGTAATGTGCTTTTGTCATCAACTCCAACATAAGGTGCAACATTCCCCATAACTCTGTTTTATATTTTGACAGAGTTATGCCCCTTTTTCACTTAGATTTTTCTGGTTAAAGTTTATATTCAGAAGTCTTATAATTTCAAAACTACACAAATTATTTACTTGAAACTTGGACTGTACCTTTGTCATCAACTCTAACATCAAATGTAACGTTCCCCATAACTGTGTTTTATATTTTGTAATACTTATGTCCCTTTTCACATAGATAGATTTAAGTTTTTATTCAAAAGATCTCACTTGAAACTTGTAATATACCTTTGTCGTTAACAACAGCATCAGGTGCCACAATCCACGTAACCCTGTTTTGTATTTTGTTAGAGTTATGCCCCCTTTTCACATTGATTTTCAGTGTAAAGTTTTTATTCGAAGGTCTGATTATTTCTGGTAATAAAGGTTTTCACTTTAAACATGGAATACGTCTTTGTAATCAACTCCCAACATCAGGTGCAACAATCCCCATAACTTTGTATTTTGACAGAGGTATGCCCATGTTCAATCTCATTAAAATCTAGGATCTGAAGACATCGTTCAAATGACCTTCCGAACAATAAAATATCAGACCTGCTGCGCCCAATGAAATTGCTTTTTGCACAGCAAAGTTTGGCCACGGTTTTTGAAAAGGTGATGCATTTCCAGCTAATCCTCGGGAATAAATCCTTAACAGTTAATTTTCACGTGGATAACAATGGATATAGTGGTACGTTAGGTAAGTAAACATCCAAACGTTCACGTTAATTTCATGCATAGTTTTTTGTGGTTTATATATAAAGTTATACCGCAATATTTTGAAGGCAACAATTTGATTGGCTCGTGAAAGGTCGTCTGAATGTGTCCCGTAATGCAAAGTCATCAGATCCAGTCAGCGGATAATATAGTAGCGTCAGACTGGAGATTATTTTAATGAGATTGGCCCACGTTTTGCATAGGTTTGGGGTTAAATTTTTGGTCCAAAGTGTTATACTTTCTAAACTACATAAGGTATTCACTTGAAACTTGGAATAAATTGATAAAATAATAGCCATAACTCAGCTTTGTATTTCAACAAATTTATGCCCCTTTCACTTCCCAAAATATGTACCAACTGAAATGCTTTTAATAGTCGAGGGCGCTATCCTCTGACAGCTCTTGTTTTGTTTGTTTCCACATAAAATTTTCTTGCATCTTTACAAACTAGCTTTGCATGTAAAACATTGAATTTCATGGTGTTTCTGTTGTTATCTCGAGACTTTAACTATTTGTGATGTTAAAAACATGTTTTTAGTTTCTCTGTTCATACCATACATTTACACAAAAGATTAAATTAAAACAATTAGAATCTCTCAAAAAAATTAATGGCAGATATACATTAATAGTTTACCTGGTGCAGTTGAACTTTCAGTTTCCACAGTTGTGGATTCATATATGTTATGTGACTTGCTTGTGTATCATCTGGTATGCCTACTTTCTGTTGGCAGACCTCCAGGGTAACTAATAAGATTTGTATAACAAAAGACACAGGGGTTATTGTTGTCAACAGACTGCCACAGTACATGCTAAAAGTCTTGTTTTGTCATGGATGATAATATAATAGTAGTTCTTGCAGCTTTCCAGTCCCAGGATGTTATCTACAGTTTTCCATTGCCTTGATATTTACAAACAGGCCTTATCATGTGATCTTTTGTAACAGCTACCTGTATGCATTTCTTCATGAAAGACATGGCTTTTGCATTTCATGCTTTTCTAGGCAGCCATGGTCAATACTGTATATAACAAAAAAGTATTAGTTTATTGTGAAAATATTATTCCTTCAGTCGGACATCAAAGAAAAACAGAAGCGGCTTGTGGAGCAACTGACCAGTCAGATCAGCGAGTCTCCGGGTCCGCCAACCAGGAAGCTGCTGGCTCGTTGCCTAGCAACGCTCTTCAGTGTCGGAGATTCATTTGCCATGTTCGAGGCCATCAATAAATGCAATGAGCTCGTGAAAAGTAAAGATGATTCACCCAGCTATCTGCCAACTAGATTGTAAGTACTCACAATCAATCCTTGTGCATTGTTTGGTGTGTTATTATGATTGTTAAGAAAAACAAGTACTGTGGAATTACTTATATTTGCGGGGTACAAATTTTGCTCACTTGTGTTCGCGGACATATTCGCGCGGTCTTAAATTCGCGCAAATCCGATTTTAAAGAAACTTTGTGCCAATTTTAACAGAAGGCCAGCAAAGGGTCCTGTTGTGCATGTTGGTTGCAATAAATGTGTACCAGTACCATATTAGGCTGTTAATTGATAACAGTGATTAATTGCTGTAGAATAGGGGCCGCATATTTAGGGGAGACAATATACAATTTATATCTTAATACTTAAACAAAGACAATTACGATTTAGCTTTTACTCATTAAAAATATTCATATTGCGACACTCACATATACCTGCGTATATTTATTAACGTTTACCCTCGAACATTTGAACAAACGTGAAAACTCCGGTTGCGTTGCTAAATTACGCAATCGGTACATATTCGGGTGGACCTAAATTCGCGCAATGGATGAAGCGCGAAAAGCGCGAAAATGAGACCTCCGTGAAAATTAGTGTTTCCACAGTAAAGAAACAACAATCTTTAGTCCTAATGGATGTATTGTAAATAGAGCAATGATAGATGTAATATTTTATTCAAAATAGTATTATTCAAATAAGGCTCCATAATGTTATGTCCAATCAAAAATATACCGGTAGTTGTAAAATTTATATGAATATTTATAAGAATGCACATCACAATGCCTCCCTTAGGAATCAACTGATTGACAGTTTAGTTAATGCCATGTTACCAGAATTCCTTGAAGATTTTAGTAATTTATATCCTGCCACCAGCACTTTATCAATTCAGCTGGCAAGTTGGTTCATTGATTATTCAACTCTGGTGTTGGTCCCCACATTCCTAGCATATCTTCAGATGAGTGATGTTTGTAAATGATGGGGGTCACACCAGCATCATGTAAACCCTGAGAATTATTTGGTAAACAAATGAAATAGGCAGGCATTTAATGATGCTGCTGGAATGTGCGGCTGCTAACATCATTTGGAGCATTAGAGCTGTTTGGGTACTTCATTTTTTGTCATCATTTTTATGCCCCCCCCCCCGGCATCTTGATTCAGGAGGCATATACAGTAAATTCTGGCGTATAGGATGCCCCCGCGTATGAGACGCACCTAAAATTTCAGACCGTAATTTGGCAAAAATAAAAAATTGAGATTTCAATGCTTATAAACGCTTCAAAACGGTAGATTTTGCGTCCTTTGTTTACAGACACCAAAAACATTTTTGTCGTGAGACCCGCAATATGCAGTCGCGGATACACGACCCTAAGTAAAATTTTAGCGTTAGCATTGGTATGAAGTGTTTGATATAGACAATTACAGATATTCTTTCTGACAATTTTTTAGTCCTAATAAGGACTTGTTATGGTTGACAATTTGAAGATATTCTTTCTGACGAGTGACAATTTCAAGATATTCTTTCTTACGAGTGACAATTTCAAGATATTCTTTCTTACGAGCGACAATTTCAATATATTCTTTCTATTGTTTTTGACAATTTGGGCTATATTTGAGTGACAATTTCAAGATATACCCTTTCTTACAAGTGACAATTTCAAGATATTCTTTCTTACGAGTGACAATTTCAATGTATTCTTTCTATTGTTTTTGACAATTTGGGCTATATTTGAGTGACAATTTCAAGATATTCTTTCTATTGTTTTTGATAATTTGGGTTATATTTGAGTGACAATTTCAATATATTCTTTCTTACGAGTGACAATTTCAATATATTCTTTCTATTGTTTTGACAATTTGGGCTATATTTGAGTGACAATTTCAATATATTCTTTCTATTGTTTTTGACAATTTGGGCTATATTTGAGTGACAATATCAAGATATTCTTTCTATTGTTTTTGCAATTTGGGCTATATTTGAGTGACAATTTCAAGACCCTTTCTGACCATGTGGTTAGTCCTTATAAGGGCTGTTTATATGCTTGATTGACTAAATATATTGTTAATCAGCCAGTCGGGTGTCATCGTCAGAGAATCCCTCAAAGTCGCTGTCATCATCGGCACCGAACATAGCCTCGAACTCGGCCTCTGTCATGCCCGTCGGTAGGTCGATGTAGTAGGTGTCGTCATCAGAATCGTTGTCGTCATCTGTAGTCCTCGCTGTAGTAGTCCGTAGAATGTGGTCTTCGAATAAGGCGTCGTCTTCTGTCCCATCCATCTTGTTGCTGATGCAACATTTTCTGAACGACCGCTGTATGATAGCAGGATCCAGCTCGGCCCAGGCATCGACGATCCACTGACATATCTTGTCGAGCTCGGGCTTTTGCATGCGACCTCCTGCTGTAAAGGTGTGCTGGCCGCTGCAGCATGGCCTTCATCGGTTTATCGATGGACACATCCATTGGCTGTAAAACCGACGTCATTCCGCCAGGGATGATGGCCAGCGTGGTTCTGTACTCGGACAGCAGGTCTTTAATGTCGTCCGACCGGTGGGTTTGGAATGCGTCCAGGACCAGGAGGGACTTTCTGGAGATGCCTCCAGGACGACGCCCCCACACCATCTTCACCCAGTCCCGGACGAGGGTGTTGTCTATCCAGCCCTTTTCCTGGCAGCGGACTATGATACCCTTGGGCCACTTTTCTTCTCGTTCCCCATCGTGTTGATGGTCACGCTTTTGGCCCCCTTTGCCTTGACGATAGTGGCTGACGGCAGGTCACATGTGAGCGGCTTCTGGTCAGCATTGCCGATCTGACTCAGCTGGTAATCATGCTGCTTTCTGACCCGTATGTTATACCGCTGGAACTCTAGCAGCTTCTCCTCGCAGTCTTCCTACATCTTCTGGGAGATGTGCGTACGACGGCGGACGGAGAGCTGCTTGCCAGCTTTGCTTCTAGGTACATCTCGATGGTAGAGACGCCTATCCCTCGACTGCGACGATCGACAACGTACTCCATCAGCTTAGACTCAAGCTCGGGATACTGAGCCTTACCACTAAGCATTGCTCTGGCTGTCTTCTTCTGGCGCTGTAGGACATCTTTCTGGCAGCGCCACTCCCGAATGTTCTTCTCGTTGATCCCAAACTCGCGGCCGGCTGCTCTATTCCCGTGTGCTTCAGCAAACGCCACGGCAGACAATTTCTCCTTTGCCGTATACGATGTCCGTATCTTTCCCATTATGGTACTTGATAGTAGTAGATTGTAGATGTAGTGTAGATTGTAATCAGTAAAATGCTTATAGCAAGAAAAAATAATTTCTCAGTATATAAAGCTGCATTAAGAGGTGTTGAGATGTCTCAATGTCAACACCTTTAAATTACACCACGGGTGCTAATTGTTACAAAAACAGTCTCCGCGAGTATCTTCAATGAAACCGTCGTCATTGTTTGCATAGCGATACTAAATGTGTGAACGAGTTTGAAACCTTTGTCATTGTTTGCATATCGATATTAAATGTGTGAAAGAGTTTGTAAGGTCGTGTGAACAGTCCGGTTCGTTTGACCCTTTTCTTTTCTTTTTTTGCATAAGTGTTCACATTTTTTTGTTTTTGTAAAAATAAACAAATAAAATAAAATAATAAAATCACGCAAATCACGCAAATAAAATTAAAAAAACTAAACAAATTTTTAGATATACCACTACAACACTTAGATATTTACACAGTTGTTACTTATGACCGTTCCCAACCCACCCATATCACCCAACCACACTTTGACCTTGACCTTGACCTAATTTGGACAAAGAAATGGGCTACCCAGCACAAACCGGGGGCATGTGTGTTTATCAAACACAGGATCTTGTTTTTGGTAAATATACTTAATATTGATATATGGTTATACCCCCACTTTGTGAAGATTGCAGTCTTTATAGGATTCCTTCATGTTGGTCTGTACAACCATCTGTCCTTACATCCATCAATATTTTGTTTCTGTTTCATAACTTCTAAAGGCCTAGAAGGATTTTCATTTAACATTAGATTATTATTTCCCATGACCAAGGTCAAGGTCACTATTGAAGATCATGATCACTGTCAAAACAGTATATGAGGATATTAGTCACCTTGAATGATAGTTCTAGTTTAAATTAAATTCTTAAATGCTTGTACCAGGTGTTATTTAAATTATGTTCTTAAACTCACCAGAAATTCTGTAGAATATTTACATAAATACGTATTTAAAATTTTGGCCATTTTAGATCAAGTTTTCTATAAGTGTTGATGATAATATTGGTATTTGCTAGCGTTGGAATTGTTGGTGAAAATATATCTGGATTCTAGCCGGTCAACTTCTTCACTTGACCTTATGTTGACTTTCATTAAGTCTCACATGGTGGTGAAGCAATGATTCTGTGATACATATTGTCATCCCATGGGCACTGACTTTGTCTGCTGAAAGTCAGGGAAGACACATGTAATGATCGATAAGGCAGTGATAATAATTTATATATGTATGTCTAGTTAACTGTGTCAGAAGAAAGTTCTCAATCCTAGGCAGTACTAAATAATAAATATGGCCTTTCATTAAATTTAACTCATTAATTGTGTAACGGTTTCGGTTTCTTATATCCTGACATTGTCACATTTCATTGATATGTTAACCTCAGAGGTCATAGCTTAGAAGGACATGTTCATTTTTATGTTATGTGCTCATATTTTACACCTATTAGCAAAAATTATGCAATTAAATCATGAAACACCAAACATCAGAAAAATGGATTTGGCGAAGTCAGTCATTCATTATTTCCAATTTGTCTTTATCAGCAGTGAAATATGTTGTCAAAAAAGAAATGTTGCACAATATTTCTGTGAACAAGTCTCTTTACAAGACACAAACCTTAAAGACAGTATTAAGACAAAGGGCTATAAGTTAGCCACTGTGCTGTCAATCCAACAGGGAAGAGGCTTTATCTGGATTTATCATCAGGGTGTCAGTTTGATTAATTCCATCTTGGCATAATATCATGGTAGAGAGAAACTTCCTGGTTATCTGAGAACATTCTAAAATCATTCTTTGTAAGTATATGACATAATCACAGCAATTTGTTTGCATTAATGTGGTAATAAATTACTAACTGGAATATATCTTTTGTCATTGTCAGTATTATAGTCAATAGCATGTGTGGCCATTTATCTGTTGGGAAAATGTATTTCCATAATTACAAAACTGAACATTAAAGCAATTGGAACAAATCTGCCAATCTCTTATACAAGTCATGTGTTTAAAATAGTGTTATCCCCTCTGATATGTCCAAAATCCTACCCAACGCGCAACAGTCATTGATATTGAAAAAAAAAATCAGTTTTAAAATTTTGTCTTTATACAAATGTGTCTAAAGTTATGGCATTTCAGGCATAAGTTTTAATGATTAAAAAAACTGTGTGTTGCTTTCCCCAATACAGAAATAGGCCCTTTATGTAAAGTGCTAATCTTGTAAGCAAATCATTGGCAAATCACATATACAAATTGTGGGCTAATCATTAGTAAATCATGTTAAAATAGCATACATGAATCTCTTGTCAGTCACAAATAGATCATGTAGCGATCATATTCATTTAATGTGCCAAACATATGAGCAATAAGATGTTCAACTTGTTCATTGCAGGGCCTCAGTTGCCTGCCTAGGGGGTATATACGAGAAGATGGGGCGAATGACAGGACGGTCATATGAGGAAACTGTTCAGGCACTGATCAAGTCACTGAAATCAGCTGAGGTAGGTAGATTGACTAGTTTCTACTTAACTGCCAAGGATTGAGTTGACCAATAGACTGATCCGGGTTTTGCCTTGGATAGTTTAAACTCCTCCCCAGCTATTGTTAAATTTCCATTCATCGCAAATCACAAACATTACCATGTGCTTTTTGGAATGTCACAAACAAATTCCACGTGCTCTTTTGTATGAAATCGTTTAACCGCATAACACGTAATTTCGAAGTGCGATGATTGGTTAATATTGCAGATTAATATGAATATGATTGGCATTTGTGGAAGCGTCTATTATGGGTTTATATTTCAGTGGTAAATAACAGCACATGGTTGCATAATCCAACCAATTTACTTCAAATCCTTGTACAAACAACCTTAGACAAACAGAAAGGTGGCTCCTATCTATGTTTTTGTAACCGGTTAATTCTGTAACAAACACATAGTTCAAAATCAAATTTGGTGCTGTTATATATAGTGTAATAGTTTCATTCTGTAAAACATGAAAGTCAGTGTGTTGGTTAAGCTTCATAGAATGAAAATATACGTGATGAGACTTCTGTGCTGCTCTTTCTGTTGTATGCTTATATTGATAGCTGTTTTTATCCACAATGGGTACCAGTATGCCAGTGATGCAAACACCTTCATTTATCTTTGAAATTAAAGCAATCTTTATGATATAGAAAATCCTTTGTGCCAGAATGTGGAGCTGAACTAGAAATTGTGGTTTAATTACAAAAGTAAAAAGTTAAGTAGGGTAAAACTTTATTATTAATAGTGTAGTCTACAAATTAATGTTTGCAAATATCCTTTTCTCTGTTACCAAAATAGCTATTTTCTAAAAAAAATATCCTCTTCTGTGTTCGACGCATTTCTTAAAATATCCTGTCCTGTATAACAATATTTAACACGTTTCCAAAAAATATCCTCTTCTGTGTTCAAAAGTCGACGCATTTCTTAAAATATCCTGTCCCGTATAACAATATTCAACACATTTCTAAAAACTATCTTTTTCCCCATTTCCAGTCCCAGTGTAGGGGTGAGACCATGTTGACCCTAGAGAAGGTCGTCCAGGGGCTGGGGTCAGCGGGGATAAACTCCTCCAAGGACGTCTACAAGGCGGCGAAAGCAGCGATGATTGATAGGGCTATGGCTGTGAAAACAGCAGCCGCTAAGGTAGGAGAGTGTATTTCTATACAACTGCGTGTAATAGTAGTAAATAAATGTGCAAAGCAGTCTCTGCGAAAATCATCAGTAAAACTGTACAAGGTCCAGTTAAAATGACCGTGGACCTGTCTTATTAAACATCGTAGGGCATATTTACATTACGCTACAATATTCGAAGAAGCATAAATGCTATGCACCAAAATCTATGATTACTATTCATTTCCTTCCTATCTTTCACATGTCCTTTATTTAAGGAACACACTGATCATAAATGTCTTTTTTTTAAACTACAAAATTCAGTCGTAACTTAAACTTGTCGTAAGATATTTTATAAGACAGGGCCCAGAACTCTGGTAGGCTTACAACGCTTATAAGACAGGGCCCAGAACTCTGGTAGGCTTACAAGTACCTACTTGTAAGCTAAACGTTTTTTGAGTGGCCAGTAAAATGGTGTTCGGGCCAGTAATAATTAAGAGATTATCAGACCTTGTGGCCAGTATTGGATTTGGGACTTTCACGGACTTGCAAAGGCAGCATTATGAAATATTTCTTGTTATTGATATTATGGTTGTTCTTACTTAAAAAAAAATTAAAAAGATAATTTAGTCATCTTATCCAAACAAACAAAGATAAAGTGTAAAATGGGTACATATATTATTATTCTTTTAGGCTCTAACTCTGGTATATTGAGGCAAATTACACAAAACAAAAACAGACAATGAATTCATATTTGAAATTTGCAGAAAACAAAAACAACATAGAAACACTAATAAATGAGATTGTGTTCATGGTATTACAATAGTTTCTAATGAAATGATGAAGTCATATAAATAGCCATGAGGAGGAATATGTTATACATGTAGTTTATATAGCATTGTAAGGTCACAAAATGCACCATTATCGGCAAAAATTCCAGAGGAAATGTTTTGTAATTGACAATTTCCTTAAAGGAAACCTCTTTCTTTGATTGGTGTATTTTTGCAATGACAGGCTTGGCTGTGTGGTTTGTGGTGTAGAAATGAGGCGTGTTGTGGGAAAACTGGGATTAATGCATGCCTGAAGTGTCGTCCAGGATCAGCCTGTGCAGTCTGAACAGGCTGATCCGGGATGACACTTTCCGCTTTTATAGTATTTTCGGTTTCAAGAAAGTCTCTTCTAAACATAAATCCACTGTAGGCAGAAAGTTTCGTCCCGGATTAGCCTGTTAGGACTGCACCGGCTAATCTAGGACGACACTTTAAGCACATGCATTAAGCCCAGGTTTCCCTCGACACGCCTCACATATACTACTTGTGTAGGTTGACTATGATTGTGTTGCTATTTACACCTTAATGTGGTCTCTCTTTTCCTGTGTGAAAAAACATTATTGTCTCGTTTTAAAGTGTCCAGAGCTTGTGTTCTTAAATATTCATTGTGATTCCAATATGTTAAATATTTACTATCAACTAATTTTCAGTGTATGTATCAACTTGTCAACGAAGCCCCATTCATGTCAACGACAGAGCTGGAGACAGTTGTCTCCCTTTGCTTCCGGTCTCTGGATGGCTCTAACTATGATGCTCGTTACGCCGTTGCCGAGTTGCTAGGCAACCTGTGTGCAACTGCCCTCAACTCTAAACCTGGGACCACACCTGGTATGTTTGCTGTTTCACATTTGCCTTAGTTTGACCCGTTTATTTTAGCTTGATGGTGTCGAAAGTCCGGGGCTAATTGAGACACTTTGAAGTTCATTTGTGGGTAGAGCAAGTACTTGTGTCGTTTAGATAAAGATTTGTTGAACGTTCCTCAGAGTAGGGTTCAAACTGATGACCTCCCAATCGCAAGTTGGACACCATATGAGGCGTTTCGTGGAAAACCGGACTTAATGCATGTGCGTAAAGTGTCGTCCCATATTAGCCTGTGCAGTCTGCACAGGCTAATCCGGGACGGCACTTTATGCTTTTATGGTATTTTCTGTTTCAAGGAAGTCTACCAAACGTAAATCCACTGCAGGCGGAAAGTGCCATCCCGGATTAGCCTGTGCTGACTACACAGGCTAATCCGGGACGACACTTTACGTACATGCATTTTTTCCGGTTTTCCCACGACGCGCCTCATATGCATTACACCACTGCGTCTTTTAAAGGCGTTGTCACACGTGCATTGAATAATTGCATTATCCTACTTTTGAATTAAACATGCATCTTATTTTAGCTATACCCAGGTACACAATACCAGGTTTACTAATCACTGATTACAACATACTCTGATATACAATGTCTGTGTAAACATAAATGATTTTGTACCTATTGCACATTTTTCTATTAATGTCTTGAAGGACATTTTAGTATATCACATTGTTTTTGCTTATATACCGACAGTATTGTATGCATCGTACATAATTAAGTCATATGATCATTTGAATAGTCTATGCTTAATGTTACCTTTGATAAATTTCAATAGCGAAAGCCAAGTTCGTAAAGCTGGAGGACGTTCTAGGACTTTTGTCGACTGGTTTCCTGCGCGGAGGTTTTGGGTTCCTGAAGAGTTCCACAGGTGGAGGGAATGCAGCCGTCAACAGGGAAATAAGAGTCGGTGTTACACATGTGAGTGAACAGAAATAGGAGAAACAGTCTTTGACAGTCTTCAACTTTATCTGCGTTTTAATACACAAAAAGTCTTAATATATTTGTTATTTATTGTATTTAAGTTTAATAACTAGTTGCTGGGTGTATTTATCTTCTACTTGATTTATTAAAAAATTCTGTTTGTGTAATTGATGATGTGGAAAATATTTCCAAAATTTAATATTTAAAAATATAGCAAATTTGTCTTTGTGTTCATAATAAATTCACAACATATGCTGTTCTATTTTAAGGCCTACGTAGAGTTTATCAAGTGTATGGGTGGACTCTGGCTGGAGCGAAACATCTCTGTGTTCCTGAACCACGTCCTTGACCTTGTGGCTAACCCTCGGGCAACGCCCACACATGTTGACGCCGTGTATGCGAGGAAGTGTGCGTCCTTCATTATACGCTCTGTCATTGGAGGCCTGCTTGGAGAGAAGGCCCAGATTGCTGCCGCCAAGGAAATCTGTCAGATTATTATTCGGCAAATGCAAACTATAGGTGGGTCAGCTAAAATGTTTTGTGAACAAACTTTGTTTATCTTAATGGCCTTTCAATGAGTAAAAAATGCTAGTTACCTTTAAGGCTATTATCTTTACTCAATAATTGTGTTTATTACACCTGGCTTGCTGACCAAATTCGATCTCATACCTTGGGGTATCTACTAGCTTATATTAAAGATCTAGACCAAGATTTAGTTTGAATTATTTTGCAATTTTGAGGCCGGTGCTGGTTACCTGAATATGCCATAAAAGAAAAAAAAAGTGAACACATTACATACTATCTTAAATTGGCTCATCTACAGAATTAAAGATTCATTCAATCATTGTTATTATAAGAATGCCACATTAATTGTGTTTACAATCACTAGCACAGTTACCTCATTTGTGACATGTAAGGATGCCTCATTAGCCTTCATATAAATCCCTTTCCCCCAGGGGAGGCAAGCGCAGAAGCTACAGACAGCAAGGCCCAGGCAGCAGACATCTCGGGCAGTCAGCACGTCTTGGTGTGTGCGCTACATGAGCTCGGCTGTCTCGTGCTCAGTCTGGGCACATCAGCCAGCCCTCTGGTGGCAGAACCTGCAACAGGTTGGTAGCCCCATTATATATCATCCAGGATTGTTATAGCCCCCATTGAAGATGGCCCCCATTGAAGATGGCCGCGTATTTTGGTTTCAAATGTTGGTCGGTTGGTCTGTCGGTAGATCAGCAGTTTTCATCGGATCTTCACTAACTTCATGAAAATGTTAGTGGCCATAATATCTCAGCCAAGTTCAATAATCAGCCAAATGGCCCCAGGAACTGCAGAGTTATGCCCTTGTATTTTCTAAAGTTGGCCTTTTTAGCGCTCCAACAGTTTTCATCTGATGTCCAAACTTGATTGTTTAAACATTTCTCTAGACCTGGAAGGGCATACCTCTTTTACAAACAGCTTTAGTTTACCTTACTCTGGATCATCAAAGGATTTATAACACATACAATAGCATCAATGGGGCTTCAATAAAATTACAAATATAAAATGTATACACAACATTTTCCAACACACCGGTCATGGAGCCTGCAACTTGTAGGTTACATCTGTAAGCTCTGTATCATGAAGGATTGCTCCCTTTTACTTCCCTTCTGCTGCCCCTCTGGGCTTGTCAACACAAAAAATTTGAAAATCTTTTAAAATTAATATATTTTTGCAAATATTCAACTGCGAATGAATAGTCTATACCTAAAAACCTTAATTACAAGTATAAGACTAAGAAATTATCTGGATATAGCAAATTATTAGAAAATGTCACCAGACTGGTCGAGCTTTCCACCCTGCTCCTTTTTAGCAGCACCCTGTACCTTTTGTGATCCTAGATCTTTCCCGATGAATATTAACATTTTTAAAGCATCTGTACAATTTTTTTTTTATTGGACTCAAGTTTCTTAATGAATGGCACAACGATTTTTACCTGCTTTACTTTTATTTGTGTAGGAGCTTTGTTTGTGAGCATTTGTATTTCTAAATTATTTCAGTTGCATATTTTTTTTCTCAGAAATTGGACTCCGAAACATCATCATCTCTATGATTTCCAAATAACTACATGGACAGTACATTTTCCTTTACCAGGGATCATTGAGCCGGTTGTATCTGTGCTGATACACCCGAGTGCGTCCGCACGTCTGTCCGCCTCCTGGTGCCTGGGCAGCATTTCCGTCGCCCTGCCATCCCAACTCACCCCCCTGGTGGACCGCTGTCTCGAGAGGATGAACAAGTTGAAGTCATCACCTGAGGCCGTGTCAGGCTACAGTAGCGCTCTGGCTGCGTTGTTGGGGCGTGTCTACCAGTGTCCGCTGGGAATACCACACGCAAAGGGAAAGGTACTTATTTATGTTAATATCTAATACTTTGATGGGCCTAAGACAGGTTTCAGTAGCTCCCTTGCCGCATTTCTGGGACGCGACAACCAGTGCCCACTGGATGTTCCTCATGCAAAGGGGAAGGAACTTGGTTATGTTAATTGTTAAATGCTTTATACTATGTTGATTAAATGAAGAAAGATATTGTATTTAGGTGTCCATATTGGACCGTTGGAGTTGAAAATTGTAAGAATTGTTTCAGAATGTTGACCCTTGCAATACGCGTGGGTTACCATAGCTTTTTCTGATAACAAAAATAAATGAAACTAGTAAAATGAAACCATGCATTGTGGCTCTGAAATGCCGCTTTTAGGCTGCCAAACATGGCTTCCTTTCCAGAAAGTTATCCTTGTCTGTATAATAATAATTTTGTTTACGGTTTCAGCAAATTTTTAGCATTGCGGAGGAATTGTTACGAACAGCCAATCAAAACAGTCGTCTTTCACTGCAGCGGACCCAGTCAGGCTGGTTGCTTCTCGGAGCATTAATGACTTTAGGTAATATCTTGTTTAAATCTCAACAAGAATCTCTTGTAGTTATGGCTATTCTAATACATTTGGCATGTAGTGGATTGTTTTAATAAGAAGAAATATACAAAAATAATAAAAAATGAATAAATAAATTGTAATGTCAAGACAAAAGACAAAAGGTGTAGAAAAAAAGAAATGACTGTTTAGAAAAATGAATCTGGCTGTTGGCATTCATGTCAGAAAAAAGACACTAGAACCATAATATGAACTGTAAAAGTAAAGTAAAAAGTAAGGTGCTTGTTTATTATAGTGTCACCCCTCGCGATTAAGGGCCAGCCAGTTTTGACTTATGAGACACCTTTACCTATGAACATCTTTACCCCCGATTCCTATCCTATATGCCGGGCACTTGGCTGGAAGGCAATCGGTACCCCTTGACTTAACTAGCTGCTGGGTAGGCAACCGGCCATATCAGAACAAGCCCTGTGTAGGGCTCGAACCTTCGACCTCCCGCTCCGTAGGCAAGCTCTAACCACTAGGACACGGAAACTGTATTTAATGTTTGTAATTTTATTGCAATGAAATACAATTCAGTTCAATATTCACTGCTATCCTAATGGCAGGTTCTCCGGTTGTGAAGGGACACCTACCCCGCATGCTGCTGCTGTGGAG